>CM060094.1:12206070-12426917 GCA_030522485.1 Stenchaetothrips biformis | reverse complement strand
TGCGGCGGCGCGGCCGAGCGCTGGCTGTATCAGGCCGGTTTGGCCGCGGGCCGAGCGGCGTCCCCCCCCCCCTCCCCCCGGCGTCGCGGCGCCCCCTTCACGCCCACCCCCTGGCTGGCAGGAAGGCGCAGTGCCTGAAGGCGGCCAGGGCCTAACTGCGAATTTTCGTGCATCCGCCGTCCCGAAAGTTAAGGAACCAAATCGACGGCAATGGTAAACTTTTTTTCGGGGTCCTTGTCAGCGGTCCCATTTATATTCCTCGCACGTGCAATAATAAGCGGGAGTCATTATTGGATAGATTTTGAATTTGTGAACAGAGAGCCCCGGCTGCTGTTAAAAAAGAATTTGAAACTCCCCTCTGCTCCAAAATTATAATTTTAAACTCTTTTTATGCCAGTGGCTACCGGAAAGTCGCTGGCCTCTCTTCTTAAATAAAAATATAATTTGCCCTTGCCTTGCGGCAACCTAAAATTGGTTTAATTTTTTTCTAAATTTTGGCTACCTTATGGAGTATTTTGTACTCCTGTGACACCCAAAATTAAATAGATGAAACTGCGTAAGTGTATCGAGTTCTCGACACGAAACTGTGAAGCTGAAAGGTCGTCCCGCTTCGCCGTGGTTGACACAGACACGCACGCCACTCGCATTCCGTGATGTATAGAATAAACGCACTGCGGCGCCGGACTTCTTGCTTCTCGGTTGAAAACAACTGCATTTTTTTTCAGATTCACTTTCTTTGTTTTTCCTCTTTCGACTTGTATTGCACGGCCCAATGAGCTTCATCTGCCGCCGGAACGCGCTGGACTCGTGTTCCCGGAACGCGCGTCAGCACTGGCAGCGCCAGCCTAGCGCCCACGTCGCGGTTTTCGGTCGCCAAGCGGGAAACCGCTGACCTGGGAAGAAAGTTACAATTGTTATTATTTTTAGGTTAGGTTTTGATATGTATCCATATTTTTTGTTTGCCGTGCGAGTGACCAACCGTGACAAAACTCATCTCTAATTGCCCCTCAGATCGGCTTTAGCGCTGTCACGACGGGTCATTCATCAAGCCCCGGTGACCGGCCAGAAACGATTGACTCGGCGAAACAAAAATCAAACAAGGCAAAAGAAACAGAAGACAGAAAAGAGTGGGGATGACTGGTCGGGCAGTGTAGTCACTTCCACGTGGGGAAACAGCGCTTGCTGCTCAATGCCGCGGGTTCGCGTGACGTTGGCTGTCTCGTGACCATCTCGGCGTGCATAGTGCAGCCGCTTGATTCGCCGATCGTTTCGGATGCACTTGAGCTGAAAAGGCAGCAACTATGCCGCCGGTCGCGCTGCTGTGGCCGGCCTGGCATGAGTTGCGAGTCGTTTGACCTTGGCTGGAGCGCTCACATTCGTACAGCTTGGTCAGGCCGGCCCGGCCGGCCCGGTCGGCCACTCGGCTATATCCCTCGCCTCATTTGTCTCAGTCCGAGCTGAGGCTGCAAAAGCCACACTCTAAATGTCTTACGAAGAAATTTCCCATAATACGAAGGAAATGGCGCAAGCATAGTACGAAGGTGGTTTTACTTCGTATTACGAAGGTTTTTCTTTGTATCTTACAATGACAAAGCTAAAGAGATTCGTATTACGAAGAAATATTGCTTCGTATTATTCTTGCGCGGAATTAACTGCAACATACGAATAACACAGGCCAAATTTCATTGTACTAAGACGTTTAGAGTGCCATTTAGCGCCTCTGGAGCTCACAACGCGTCCGGGATTTTGACCGCCGCGCCCACTGTGCTGGACCCTGCCAGCCCGCCGCCCTCAAAGTGTCAGGGTCATTTCAATGTGGGCCATAGGGACAAACAGAAATAGCGCCCGGCCCGCTGGCCGCTCCAGCCGCCGCGCCGTTCGGGATCATTTCGTTGTTAATGCGATAAACAAGGAGCCAAATCGGCCGTAATCCGTCGCTTCCGCGCACGCGGGCCCACTGCGGGGGACGCTCTCTCGCACTCACGGGGCGGACAGCTAGGTGCGAAAGAGACAGAGCGGCGAAGGAAACTGTTCTCGGATCATAGTCGTTTGCCGCCTTAAGAGCAACCAGGCCTCTGCTGGTGCCAACGAGGTGGCGATGACGGTGTATTAAGGGACGTGTTGCCTATAAATTGGGATGATCCTAGCTCGCCCACCTGACGCACCCGCGCGCGCCTCTCTCTCTCTGTGTGTGTGTGTGTGTGTGTGTGTGAGAGAGAGAGAGAGAGAGAGAGAGAGAGAGAGAGAGATATGTCGGGGTGCGTCAGTGTGCGTGCTAGGCGAGGCACCTGTCCTGGACAGTCCAAACACGTCCGCTTCTACGGAATGGTATCCCTCGGCACATAGCTTATTCCACATTTAAAGTAATTTTCTTTGTCACTGCCGGTGATCTCGGTCTAGTTTGAAATTACAGTCTTTGACTGCACTCACGTGGCAGTGCTGCTGTTGCCGCACCAGGTCTGTCTGTGAGTATTAGACTGCCGCTTCTTTTGACGGTGGGCTTTCTGTTATATTGTCCGTCGTACGGCGCGTGACTCGCTCCGAAGGTCCCGAAGGATCGCCGAAGGGTTCCCGAAGGATTCCCGAAGGATTCCAGAAGGATTCCCGAGGTGTCCCCACCCTTGATCCAATAAGTCGGTACGTATTATTGTCCTTCCGAGCGGAGGTGGACGACCAGACGATGAGGCGGCCCACACCGTGGGATTGTGATGGAGTGAGACTCGCTAGCTCTCACCGTCTCGGAGAATTTCGATGTTTCGTTCGGCGGAAATTCGCTGGGCATGACGAGAGCCCGTCCCCTGGCGCGAGGCTAGGCTAGGGCCGACACGGCGCGCTCTGCGCACGCGAGCCGTGCTCCATTGCGGGGCCCACCGTGCGCCGCGTCCTTGGAGCTGCCCGCCTCCCGCCAGGCTGTGCAGGTGACTGACATTAATGTGCGTCCTCATCGCTAATCGGCGACATCCAGCTCGTCACGTCGCCGCGTCAAAACAAACACGGAACACGCGCGTGACGCGTGACGTGACGCGAGACGTGACAGCAGGCCGTCATCGTGACCGAGTGCCCCAGCCTGGTGGGGCCCACTTGCTCTGATCACACGCGTCCCCCCCATTTAGCCCTTCTTCGTGATGAAAAAAGTTGTCGCGTCCTGTGTCTCGAATTCTTCATTGGCCCTCTTCTTCTTCTTCTTCTTCTTCTTCTTCTTCTTCTTCTTCTTCTTCTTCTTCTTCTTCTTCTTCTTCTTCTTCTTCGCGTGCTTTGGCTACGGGCTCGGCCGGTGCGGTGGTGACATTCGGGCCTCTATGGCTGCCACGCCCTGCAATTCGTCCCCCGAGGATAGGGCGCGAGTTTGCGACGCCAGATTCCCGCACGCGACGCCGGACAGCGGACAGTGCTTCCGTCTCTCTCGCACTCGTGGGCCGCTGCGTGGGGCGCGAGGGAGACAGGGAGCCAGCCGGCCGGTGGTGGGCGTTCCTGTTCCGGCCCAATTAGTCCCCGAACACTGCTGGCATCGCGGTCCTCGCGGCCCACCACTATACGGGCTGCAGGCAGTGCAGTGCAGGCTGCTGCAGGGGGACGCGGCCAGTTTGTTTTAATTAGTCTCCAGAGCGGAGATTGCCTCTGTCAACATGTAATCCTGGGGGCAGTGCCGGCAGGCTGCAGTGCTGGCCCTTTTCAGAGCAGCCTTTGCAGGGGCGGAGGGATGCACAGTGGGCCAGATGAACAGCGCCGGCGGCCAAAGACGCGTTGTGAGCTAAACAGGACTCGAACCGAACGTGTGACCCCACCAATGGACTGCTCTCCGAACGAGGAATCCATTGGTGGGGTCACACGTTCCGTTTGAGTCCCATTTAGCGACTCTGGAGCTCAAAACGCGTCCAGGATATTGACCGCCCCCGGCCCACTGTGCGGCGGCGGTCCTGTGAGACCGCGGCGCGAGACTGGATGCAATGCGTCGCGGAATGAGTCACCCTCCCTGACTCACTGACCTCGCCAAGGCGTCCTGACGTCATGCTGCCAACGCTCCGGCCAACGCTCAGCAACGCTCGGCAACGCTCGGCCAATGCTCAGTGAACACTCTGCGAATGCTCTAGAGAAGTTGTGGCGCAATGCTCTGTGCGTCACTCTCTCCAACTGGTGGCAGAGGTTCAAATCCCCCCCCCCCCGTTTTTCCTTTTGTGCCAGCTCCTTCCCTTTCAGGCTGGATTACGCACACCCAGCCGCGCGCGCGGGTTTCGGTTTTCTCGTGCTGCAAAGTATAAGAGGGGAGACAGAGGGGCGGGGGCGCCCTTGGCCAGGGAATTCTAGCCGCCGCGGAGGCCTGCGGAGGCCAGTGCGTCACTATTTGACCCTGTGCTGTGCGTGGAAGCCACCGGAGTGTGATTCACATTCCGATTCGCACCGGCTGCGCGGCGGCGGTGACGTCATATTCACGCACGGTTTCAGGCTCGGTTTCAGGGGTCCGAGAACCGGATGTGTGATTTGCGGAGCTGTTTGCATCCGCCTTTCGGTGTAGTCATACCAGCGAATTTCGCTTAAGGAGAATTATACATTCCTCAAGTCCTTTTTATCTCGGATGACTCAGAAAACTGCGCCTGGAGCGCCTTAGCAAGACGAGAGACGGCCTTGAACCTCTCGCTGAGCGTCGCTCGCTGAACGTGAATGCATTGTCTCAAGTGGATATGAATCGGGATCTCATTTTCTCGAGTGCCTAACGTGTTCACCAATCCTCGCTGCGGTCTCTCTCTCTCTCTCTCTCTCTCTCTCTCTCTCTCTCTCTCTCTCTCTCTCTCTCTCTCTCTCTCTCTCTCTCTCTCTCTCTCTCTCTCTCTCTCTCTCTCTGCCCCAGGTGCAGTCAATAATTGAAGACGAGGAGTGCTAGTAGCCGAGAAACAAGGTCGGCGCATTAATTTGCACCGAACGACGCCTCTCTAGTGCGCCAACGGCACGGCAAAAACTGTTCCTGGTTTTCCCAGCTAGCCCATAGTTAAGACATAGGCGATTTCCAGGGAGTTTCCTAGGAAAACCAGGAACCGTTTTTACCGTGAGGACCGTACGTATTCTTTTAAGCTTCCCCAATCATGTCCTTGCTACGGAGAGGCAGGAAGCTCGTCGCTTTCCAACTCAGACACTGCAGCTTGAGCTAGCAGCCCTTCTGAAATTCGTTACATTCCCATTGAGGCAGGCCTTTTGATCCCGCTGTACGCCGCCGTCCCGCATCCCATGCAAATCCCCGCCATCTCTCAGCGCGGAGCACCGCGTTGTCGCTCTGTCCGTCTGCCTGTCCGTCTGTCCGCCCGCTTCACTCTTCCCTATGTCCCCCACTTAAGCCCTTCCCTTTCTGCTTCACTATTCCATTCGGTGTATACTCTCCCTTAGTAAATTGCTCGGCCGAATGAGGTCACGGCCAGCAGGCGTATTCCGAGCACGTCGCTCTGTCTCTCTCGCACGCTTACGGGACGCCCCACGGGTGCGAGAGAGACAGAGCGTCGGAAACGGGAGGCTGCTGGTGCCGCTCTGCTGGCCGGCAGTGGCGTAGCCAGCGGTGCGCTGCTCCAAGCGGAGCCCCGCGTCGCCCGCAACTCAAAGCAATGCCAAATATTGATTGAGTGTGGCTGTTTATTTGGCGGACACGAGCCCCGCCCCGCCCCGCCCCGCCGCGCCCCGACGAGCCGAGCCCCACCGGGGTCCTTGTACGGGTGGCGCCGTCGCGTCGCCGCGTCGTCGGATGGCGGCCGAAGGGGTTGGCGCTGCCGGCTGCCCCAACACGAAGGGACGAGGGGGTCGTTCGGAAGGCTCGAGGCACGCCGGCACGGAACGGCACCGCGGGCCAGAAGACCGGTGGGGGCGGTCAAGATCCCGGACGGGTGAGAGTCCATCCATCTCGAAAGGGTTCCTTGGTGATTTGGTGCTTTGGAAGTTTGAAAAGTGTGTGTGTGGGGAGAGGTGGTGGGGGGGGGGGGGACCAGACGGGGGGGCTGCTGCTTCGTCTGCTCTCAGGTGTAGGGGACACCTGTTGCTGCATGCGGCGAACTTGGGGTGCTGCTGGGTGCTCCTTCGCCGGTGGGCAGGTACAAACTGGCCACCCACTGCGGAAGAACCATCAAACCGATGAATGAAAGAACAAAATGAATGAATGAATAAATGAATGAATGATCGAATGGATGAATGAATGAATGAATGAATGAATGAATGAATGTATGAATGAATGAATGAATGAATGAAGTGCCCCGCAGGCAGCGGGCTCCTTCTGAGTGAGCAGTTCGTCGGCCTCCCATAGCACTGTACACTTCCCCCTCTCCCTTTCGACCGACACACACTGACCGCTGCCGCATTGAGAGTGACGGAGTGACGGAGTGACGGCGGCGCTGACACGTGACGAACGGCGATGACCTGTCCGGTGGCGGCACGGCGCGGCCCACATTGCCCGAGAGCCGAGTGGCGCGGCGGCGTCGCGACGCCCGGCGCCGGCCTGGCTCGCCAAGCACTGGACAAAATAAAGAGTGCGACGGGAGTCCGCCGGGAGCTATAAAGTGTAGAGGCGCCCGCTGGACGCAAACTGGAGTCTAGTGACTAGATGATATAAACGCAGTGGAGGACAGTGGGCCGGAGAACAGCGGCTAGAACTCTAGACGCGTCAAGAGCTCCAGAGTTGGTAAATAGGACTCGAACCGAGCGTGTGACCCCACCATTGGATTCCTCTTGATGAAATAAAGTAGTCTGGGAGCCCTCTGGAGGCTGGAAGGCCCTCTCAGGATCGTGCCGTGCATGCTGCACTGTGCTGCACCTGCCCCGCTGCTGCGCGCCGCAGGGTCGCTCTGTCTCTCTCGCTCTCATGGAGCGGCCCGTAAGGGTGCGAGAGAGACAGAGCGACAGCGTCCGGAAGCGCCGCGCTGGAGTGACTGACTGGAGAAAAGCGTGACGCGCGGCGGACACGTCGTCTGCTTATTTCGCGCAAAGAATGCACACGCTGCGTCGCGCCGCTCGATTCGTCGTTGAATTATTTATAGCGCACGAGGGCAGGGCGGACCTGAGCACGGCCCGCACGACTTTGCAATAATTTACACGCAAATTTCGCCGTTATCTACCAGTGGCGGATCCAGAGGGGCAGCCATGAGGTGGGGGCAAAAAAAAAAACACTTCCAGGCGCAGATGCAGTATCACCTAGACAGCCGCCTGCAAGGTAGGCAAACAGTGCTACTTTGCCCCTGCAAGTAGGCAAAAGTGCTAATTTTTCCCCCAAAGGCCGCCTCTGGATGCGCCTCTGAGCACTCCTTGCCTTCGCACTCGCACAGGGTCAAAGTGTGGCATTTTGCCTAAACGCGGGAATGGATCTTTCTGTTGGAAGTCACCGACCCCGTCAACAACAGCAAGGAAAACAACAAGGAAAACAATAAGGAGGTCGCGACGCCGGCAGTGCGTCGAGAGGAGAGGTCGAGTGCCAATCATCGGATCAGCAACTCGGCGTCGCGGGTCGCCGGCCAGGAAGGGCCATCTAGAGCACTGCGCCGCTCTGTCTCTCTCGCACCCCTGCGGGACGCGCCCCGAGTGCGAGAGAGACAGCGATGTTGGGAGTCAGCCTGCAGGCTGGACCGGAAGGGCCTCGATTGCAGTGACGCAGTGACGCGCTGCCCTGCAGCCCTTGGTTGGACCCGAGGCCCTTGGACGGAGCAGCCCTGCCTGCACACCGGCTAGGTCCCCCCCCTGTTGCAGCCTGCCTGTTTAATTCGTCAATATTGGTGCCCCCGCTCCCTTTACTCCTGTACCAGACTTGCAGCCGCTTCTAGCCCACCGGCCGAGCTCGATTCAATGGAAGCCCGAGAGAATGGCCAGTCTCTCTCTCTCTCTCTCTCTCTCTCTCTCTCTCTCTCTCTCTCTCTCTCTCTCTCTCTCTCTCTCTCTCTCTCTTTCTCTCGCACAGCGCCGTCCGTAGACAGACGGGGCTTTCTTCCTACTCCATTCTGCTGGCGGCCTTTCCGCGGCCCCCTTCCATGACCTCTCCAACGAGCCAATCCCCGACGCCCCGACTCCATCGGTGGCCCCTTTACGGACCCCCATCCGCCCCTCCCCCATCCAGGGCCCCTCGGCGCACCCTCGTTCGTCCTTCAGTCCCCCTGTCGTGCCTTGCACTCCCCTCCCCACCCCCTCTCTCTCCGCTCCTTCCTCTATTCACTTGTTTCTATCCCCCCTCCCCTTCTCGTCGGGTCTTTTTTCCACACCACACCCCCCTTCCCCTGCCCCTCCGTTGAACGCGCGTGCCCTAACCCTGCGCAGCGGCGGCAGCGGCCAGGCCGACATCCCTTTCGCTGGCCCCTGTCCGCCGCTTGCAGGCTTCCAGGCGGTGCTTCCAGGCGGTGCTTCCAGGCGGTGCTTCCAGGCGCGGTGCTGCCCCGCGCGTTTCCTCTCCGTTTCCAGTGGCTTCCAGAGACGGCGACCCACATTCAGCGCTCCGCGCGCTGGAAGCGCCGGAACGCTGTCGGACGCACGATGAGCGTCTTTACCCCGCGTAGAGTTTGCTCTGGTGACAGTGACTCCGGGCGCGGTGCAGGGGGTATCGCGGGGTCAGTTTGTTGTGCCTCGCGCCTCGCGGCCACACAAAGACCCCTTGAGCCGAGAGGCGCCCCGAGTTGGCCCGATACGTTCCAGAAGCACGAGGGCCCCACTGATGCGCATTTACCCCCTCCCCTTTTCTGTGGTGGCCCCCCCGGGGGGCAGAGCCGGGCAGAGCCACGGCCCTGGATCGATCCTCGGCGACCTTGAAACTTGCGTCATGCCGCCCCCAACCCTGTCCCGCCGCCCGCGGACACTCCAAACTCCCTCCAGCCCCCCCCCCTCCGCAACATCCCGACCTACTCTGCAGCTTCCCCGGGGCAGAGGCGCGGCGCGGGGAAGGGAGGTACCTCACCCACCTCATACATTTCCGGGGGCGACGACAGCGCCCCTGCCGGGCTGCCCTGAAAGCAGCCGGGAACCGAACCGCGCACCTAGGGGATGATGGCTCCGGTATTTTATTGGTCGGTACTTTTTCGGTATTATACGGTTTTAAACCCGGTATCAGAAATTGATGACATTTTCATCAAGGCCCCTAACTTATTGCATGGGCGTGACAACAATGTCATCAATTGTTTTGTTGACATTTTAATCAGGAAAATTAGCCTTATAATTTGTCATCAAGTGACGACTCAAATTTTCACAGTGTATAGAAGCAGGCGTCGCGTTTTCGGCCATCCGCTGTTCCTGAAATGATGCGCCGTCACTGCCGTCACTGCGTGCGCCGCCCCTGGTGGGATCACTCTGGCCCACTGTGCGGCGGCCACCCCGCCGGCGCCCCGTCCACGCCCCGTCCACGCCCGCCCGCTAATGCCAGTGTGTTCTGCTTCCCCGCAGGCATGGAGGCGCTCGAGACGGCCATCTCGTACTGGTACGAGGTGCTGGAGGCGTACCAGCAGCAGAGCCGCGCCGGCGGCACGCTCGCCATCCCGTCGGCCGAGGAGGCCGAGTTCACCGCCCACCTGCAGGAGCTCCTGGACGACGCCTACCGCCTGCAGGAGCAGGGCGACCAGCTCTTCCACGATGAGGTGACGTCACGTCCGGCGGCCGACCCGTCACGTGCTGGTTTGTCATCGGCCTGACCGGAAGGCCTGAAAGGGCAGACGATCATTTGTGGTCCAGCCAACAATAGCATTAGCCGGCCGGCGGCGAACCCCCGCGCGCAGGCCGACCCGCCGACCTGGTGTGGCCGATGGGTTGCCTACCCTCCGGGCGGCCCGCGCCGCCGCTCCCTTGCTGTGCACACTTTACTTTGGCGCCCTCCTCGAATGTTGGTCCACAGCTCCCCTCCCTGAGCCGCAAGCGCGTCAGGTTCATGCCGACCTTGTCCACGGCCTCCACGACCTCCACGCCCCGCCCCGCCCAGCCCGCCCGTCCCCCCTGGCGACGCGTCGCCGAGGTGCTGCTGCACGTGCTGCGGGCCGCGCCGCCGTCCCCGCCAACCACCCCGCCGAGCACGAGGCTGCCCCCGGTAACAAGTCCGGCGCAGACGGCCCAAAGTCTAGAGGCGTTCTGTGCTCCAGAGTCGCTAAATGGGACTCAACCCGAACGTGTGACGATCTTCCAATCTGGAGAAAATCACGAGACTGGTCGCATTCTTCAACGAAGATAAGATTCCCTTCTTTGCTTCCGCGTTGCGATGCCCTGTTTTTTTGACGATGGGAAGCTAGTGTGTGAGGGCGTATGCGTGTGCGCCTTTAAGGGTTGTGAAAATCAAGGAATGTCTTTTGTTCTGTTGCAGCGCTCGATCCTCTTCAAGGCGGAGAGCTCCGCGCGCGGTGCCGGCAGCGTGGCCGCCTCGCTGTCCGAGTACCGCTCCAACACCAACACGGGGGTCATGTCCACCCCGGAGTCGTTCGTGTCGGCGCAGGACGAGGTGGGTACACTGTCACGCGGAAGGGGTGGGGAGGGAAGGACCGCGGGCCTCTCGGGTTGAGTGCGGCTGGGGAAAAGTCATGGCAATGGGCAAAAATGAATTCGACTTTGAAAGAACTCCTTGAGACACGGCCCCGTGCTCCAGAGGTGAAGGCCCCACCCCACTTCACAAGACGCGACGACGGAGCTCTCAAACCGTCTGGACCATTGACCGCGATAGCTTTGTTTCTCTTCGTTTTGTCCCGGGCCGGTCAGCCAAGCCTGACGCAACACGCGCAACACCCTACAGGGTTAGGTTAGGCTAGGTTAGGTTAGGTTCGTCCGTCGGCAGTGGCAGTGGCCACGGCGGCACGCCGCCGCTGTCAGTGTGTGCGGACTGGCCGGACTGGCAGACGCCTCTACGTGTGGAGTGCAGGGCCCGGCCCGGCCGCCCTGACTCGGACGACTCGGACCGATGTACCGAGTAGTCAGTGTTTCCGGCCGCGACGCCGCGACGCCGCGACGCAGCGGCGCGCATCGAGCTGATGGAGCGATAATGTCCGAGGAGCAGAAGCACACTCAAGTTGTGCTGCCGCGCGGCCGCGTCTCGCTTGGAACGCCGCCGAGTGTTGTTTGATCGGTCCGACCGGCTGCTGGCTGCTGCTGGCTGGCTGGCTGGCTGGGTGTTTCGCGTGATTGTCACCCCCCTCCCACCCCCCGCGCCACTCCCCCTCTTCCTCAAGAAGACCGTCTTCACGACACTCTGTTAGTGTGTTTGTGGAAACTCAACGACGTGGCTCTGATTGGATGCCAGGCATTGGGAGTCTGATTTGCAATCGCGATTGCAACATTGATTGCAATAAGCTATCGCTAGGCTTCTAGGAGGGGAGGGAGCGGGGAGTCCCAGGTGTGATTGTTTGTTGACGTCGGTGCCGGCCAAGCGGAGGTGAGGGTGAGGGGTGGAGGGGTGAGGGGGGATGCGCTGGGCGCTGGCCAGGAGCTGCGGGAGTGACCTAGCATCCAAACAAACTGACCCACGAACCTGCGGAACCAACTTCCTGTCACTGCTTCGAGGACAAGTCCATGTGGCCCGTGTAACTGTGTAACCGGAAGTCCCTGCCTCGAAAATATTGACACTGTCACTGGAAAGAAAGGGAGGGGGAAACTCAGTGAAAATGAGTGTGGGCGATTCGAGTGGTTGCGGTTACAGCGACGGCAGCGTGTCTGGGTCCGGAGGACGGGATGGGGTAAGGGAATGTGGTTGCAGTGCTGGCTGCATGCAGTTTGCAGAGAGCTGAAAAAGTTTTCACTACAATCTCCTGCTCAGAACATTGGTGGCGCTTTATTAAATTTGACCTCTGCAGGGAGTGGGGAAAAAATGTGTTGGTGCGGGGCATGAGAAAAGAATTAATAAATTATTTTTTTGAAAAAAGAAGAAAAAAAAACTGTACAAACAATGATAACAAATAATGTGTTGCAGGTGGCAGATTTGCGTGAACTCGATGAATTTCAAGATACCTTCCCTGGGCTTGACACGCTTCCACTTTACAAAGATGCTGTTAAGAAACTGGAGGAGGAAGGGATACCATATAGGTAAGAGTCTATGATTTCTTTCCCAAATTAAATTTTCATTTATCTCATGAGGGTTTTAATTTTGTAATAATATTTTGCGTTTCCAGATGCCTACGAACTGAAATGGTGCACTGCAATTCGGACACAGAATACCTGAGCAAGTTGCACTGTGTTCGTCTAGCATTCCAATATTTATTCCTGGACCACTCCACATGGCAATGGTTTGCTGATGCAGGTCGACAGGTTCTCGTTGACCTTCTGTTATTTGCTGACAAGGTCAACATTCCGCTAAATTTGAACTCAGTCAAGTTGAATTTTATGTTTGTAAATGCTTTGTTAGTTAACTTTTCCTATCTCACATCTATTTCACAGGATCCAAAGGATTTTCTTGTTGCCTATGAAGAAATGCTAGAGTTTTTACAAGAGCTCAAGCATTGGGAAGATGTTGAGAAAGAACTCGGCTTCAAAGGAGTGAAAGCAATGACATTCTTTGATGTTGTTATGGATTACATACTGATGGATGCATTTGATGATCTTGATAACCCTCCGTCATCAGTCACAGCTGTTATTCAGAATCGATGGCTTTCAAATGGTTTCAAAGAGACGGTAAAGCTCTTTAATTCCATCTCGTACTTTATTTTTGTGTTGAAATTTACCAAATTAGTAACGTTAGTCTGCTTTTGTCTCTGTTTCAGGCTCTGGCAACGGCAGTGTGGTCAGTCTTGAAGGCAAAGAGAAGAATGTTGAAATACCCTTATGGATTCATGTCTCATTTTTACTCAATCTCAGAACACATGTCACCGTTAATGGCTTGGGGATTCCTGGGGCCTGATGATAAACTAAGAGAAGTTTGTTATTACTTTAGGGTAAGTGAAGCTGAACTCTTTTACTCCTTAACTTCTAGACACTTAATTTTATCATGTATTTACTTTTTTGTCTTTTTCTAGGATCAAGTAATGAGCCTGCTTCAAGACATATTTAGCTTCAATAAGTCAAGATATACAGTTGTGGGTGAACTGGCATCAGATATCTTCTCTCATATTAAGACAAGGGTTGACTACATAACAGAAAAGCTTTCTGTTCCACCTGGCTGATTTTAATAAAAAATTTATTTATGTAACTTTACTCTTTGGTTTGGTGGTGTATGGTTTCATGATTGGGGTAGTAGCTTTGGCATTCTACTGTATTAAATGCTGCATATGACTTTGTTAATATTTCTAAGTGCAGCTACAAATTTTATAACTTTATTTAATGTGTGCAGGAATCATTTTTATTCCTTTATTTCTTTTCTTGTTAAATCATGTTTTACCGTGTTTATGGAAATGGAAGTTTAGCATTTGAGCTTAATTGCAACTAGTTTTGTGCAAGTGTGTGAGTGTACTTCTCATATTATGATGTGACAATATTTCTGAGTGCAAGGCACAAAATTAGTGTTAATTAATTGACTGTTAGTAATATTTACATGAATTTTGGAAAGATAGACAGTAAATTGCCGGTTTTGTGCGTTATGGACAAATGTCTATGACATGCATGTCTTGCGTCATCTGATTTAGATTAGTTCTTCCCTTGATGTCAGTTCAATAGGGGTTCATTCCATTTTCATTTGCCATGCTCAGTATTAAGTACAAAGATACTTGAAATAATCCATACTATTGTAATATTAATAGACTTAAAATATTATAATACAATACTGCCTAATGGTTCACTCCATCTACTGAAAGCTCCCACAAATTTAAAGCAAGATGTTCTTTCCCTTCCATTTTCTTTGCAGTGTTGAAAAACTTCAAACACTTCAGACAGCCCTCTAGTTTTAAGAAGAAACAACTTGTTTTGTTTTAAAATTGATGACATTGTAGAGCAGTCATCAACTCCTTGGGACTCCCATATTATAAGCTTTGTAAAATCCCACCCCCTTACACACTCAAAAGGAATCTCCAAATATTGACCAAATAATTGCAGTCTATAAAGCTATCGAAAGAATAAATTCTATTAAACTAATGATCCTGCTCAATGCCCCTGTGTGTCACCTCCAATGTAGAGAGTCGAATCTGCCGAGGGGGAAACAACTCAAAATTTTTGTGTACGTTTTAGAAAATTTCTTGAAATTTTTTGAAATTTTTGGTGTTTGGATATGGACAATGGTGTTCCCGGGCGCTGGCGATCGTGTTTAACTAAAAACAAATTTAAAAAATGGAACTCTACACCCCCTCCCCCGAGGGGGAAGCAACTCAAAATTTCTGTGTACGTTTTACAAAATTTCTTGAAATTTTTGAAATTTTTCTAATTTCAGGAAATTTGTTAATTTTTTTTTTAAATTGTAAATTTTTCAAAATTGCCAAAATTAAAGATTTTTTAAAAAATTTCATCCGCTAAGTAGGCTGATTGGTCATTTAAAATTTGGTAAAAATAATAAATAAAAAATGGAACCCTACGACCCTCTCCCTCCCGCAATGGGGTTCGAGCCGCCTGCTTAACTTCGGTGTTCGGATGGGAACCGGTGTATCCAGGCTTTAACTGCTACCGCATAGTTCAGCTTCTGTAGGACCGCAATTGCCTTCCACACATGAAGGACCGCCGATGAAGGCAGCCGGCGATCGTAGGGTTGAAGAGAGAGGACAGAGAGACAGAGAGTTAAAGAGAGAGACAGAGAGTAGTTTTGGGAGCCTTTGTTTGCGCAGGCTGGTCGGTACCCAAATGGTACACCCGCTGTCCGACGCTCCCAGACCCGAACATGCAGTCAGCGGGCCAGCTTCAAAGGACTTATCAACTCCATCCGACGAATCGGAATGGACCCACTCGCGACCAATCTCGAGTGGCTGATCCGATCGGGGATCGAACCAGTGCCGAGGCCAATCCGCCGAAGCGGACTGCTTTTTAGACACCCGGGTGTAATGGCCTGGATAAATGCCTAGACCACTACACCACGCTGACTTGCACGTCTGCCGAGTGTTGGACGACGGGTTTGAGTCGCAGTGGGAGGAATCCAGGGGAAAAATGAAAGGAAATTTGGGGATTCGACCCCTGAACCTTATGGTCCGGGTCGGACGCCTTGACGCCCTCAGCCACCACGGCTCCTGTCTGCCTCCGATTGAAGCGGGCTCTTGAAGTGACAGTGAGCAGCGGCCAGAGAAAAAAGTTGTGAAGTAATAAGATTTGAACCGTCGATCCTCTTACCGGGATTCTAACGCGTCTACACCTCCGGCCACCACGGCACATTATGGTGTACGCGCATTGCTGTGGGTTTGAAGCACACTGGCGGAAAGTGAAAAATAATAAATGTTGGAAGTTACTCCAAGCCAGTTACTCTATACAATTTGTCGAGTGATGAAAAGTGTAGAATGATATGAGCCCCTGTACGTAGAGTCCTAAAGGCCTGCTGGGCTGGATCTCAGCTTCTCACTCACCTTCAGGCCCTCAACTTTCTGTCGCCATCACAAAGCAGCGCCAAGCTACACTGCCAGAAATGGTGCTTCAGTTTTGAAATCATAAATGAAAATGAGTATCTCTACTTCGGTGCTAGTAAAAGGCCATTTATATGAAAATTAAATTTGTCAGAGAACTTAAGGTTTGTGCACCCCCATTTCTTGAAATTTTGAGCCAATTGGTGGCTAATATATTTTGATGCTCTGCATAGTTCATTGTCGATCAGTGGTGGCCTAATCGCCAACTGACCTTCAGTGCTTTGAGGAATATGAGTAGAGTCAAATAAGAGGCAAGTTCATGTTACAATAATGTATTCTGTACAAAAGTCAGTTATAAAATATTCTTTCACAATGTATAGTGTACAGTGACATAAGGTGGTGATTATAAATATGCAACAGGAAAAACACCAACTTCTGATTTAAATTACTTTTGCTACATTTTCTGCACACAAAACAGATGAAAAGATGGGGAGATTGAATGATAACCAAATACATGTAAATGAAAAAACAGCTAGAAAGAGGATGGAATGTGAAACAAAGGAATTGTATACATAGTTGTGCTTGTGGAAAACAATCTAGCAGCACTTCACGAACAAACAGGGACGGGGACCTTATTTACACAAAAAGGAAACAATAGCAGGGAACGTTTGATAAATTATGATAGACTGATTAAAACGGAACCTCTAATTCAGTAGGCGCCAGGTTCTGCTTTCACACATGAACAGACAGTGTTTGAGCATTTTCTAAACCTTTGATTTTTCTTTTTCACAAAAAATATACCTCTGTTCAAGGTGATGTAGGCATTTTTGCATTTCTCTGCACTTTGCAGTAACACTTAAAACAAATCACAAATGGATCTTCTCAAACCTGATTTAAAAATGAGTTTTTGTAAAAATCGATGAACCAAAACAGTTGATAACATTTAGGCATATCCATTTAGTTTCAATGAACCACAAAAAATAGAAACTCATCACTACAGGAAGATTAGTAGCAAGAGTAAGAGAGCTGAACCAATTTTATCAATATGTACAATTTTCTCAGTACTTACTTACTCTTGCTCATAACCACTGCAGAAAACAAAATCCTATTTTTGCCAAAGCTAGGTTTCTAGTCAAGTGACTCATTTTAAAACTTAATAAATAAAAGATAAAATTAAAAAAGATCATGAGAACTGTCTTGTGCCATACAGAGGACATAAAAAAACATTTCATCTAACAATAGTAACAGTTGTAACTTTTAAATCATTACAATAACAAATTCATCATTCAAATTTCACACTATGAGCACCTAAAGCTCATGTGAAACACTGCAAGAATTGAAAACATTTTTCACCCCAATCAAACTTTCAAATTTCTCTTCTAAAAAAATAAATATACTCTCCAATTCAGATTCTAGTTAAAAGATTCTGGTTTGGAATATGATTTGGACAAAAAAAAAAGGCTCAACGAGATCTTTCTTCAAATTAATGCATCTTAAATTTATGGACCATGCAACATTACTTCAGTCTATAAGTACCAAAAGATGAATTTATGAGAAATATTGTTGCAGTTTGAAAGGTAAAGTATTATTACAGTTTAATCTATCTTTTCTACAGGGGAAATGAGACGCACTACAGACTCATTCAACTGTGCAGTTATGTTGGCATGTCTTCACAGAGTTATAGGAAACGTTGCTATTTTAGCGGCAACTGGAGCAAATTTGAAAAATTGACATTGTTGCGGTAGGTTCTTGTTGTGAAGGTATACTATTATGAAGCAGCCACAATTCAACAGTACTTCACTTTTATCCATGCCTATAGAGCCTGAATTGATTGCAAGAAAGAGGCAGGCTAGCCATAATGAACAGGTCAGGCAGAAACCAGTGATAAAAATCTGACAAATCGAACAATGAGATGCAAAGACAGCACTAACTGAAAGTGTGGAGCAGTGACACCACAATACTGATAAAAATATGGGTGCCATTTTAGCTACTACATTACAATTCCATCGTCTAATTGGTCCAACAAAGTATGCAACAAGCTCCACAGGAGAGAACTGACAAAACATAACCACTGGAATGCTCAGGTTGTGAATGAGAAGTGTTTAGAACCTTTCAACCGCCTGTGAACCATCATAACTTGCACCTACTAGAGAGAGGCTCACTCAGCAGTGGAAAAGAGAGAAGATGCTAATGAAAAAAAAATCAATTTACCTCATTCCCCTAAACACACCACAAGGTTCATTGCAACTTTTAGTGCCAAACATGATTTAGCTTCAGTGGTTGTTACTTAACTTTCATCACTATTCCATCCTTTACATTCAAATTCATGAAAGTGTTGAATACTAAGAAAATGAACAAAAGTACAGAAAAAACATACCCATTTATGGCACTTAAATACTTATATACCACTGTATATACACACAATAATTACAATGGGGGCATTAGACAATTTCCTTCCTATGTAAATCAGAATTGAGTGTTTTTAATTTATACTCAAACTAAGTGACCACAAAAGTCAGCTATAAATGTTTGATGGTTGTTACAAAGAACAAAATTGAGTGGCTTGTTGTGTGCATAAATATATTACATTGAAATTATAACAATCATTTTTTTACATTTTCATCAAAGGGGAAAAGTGGGTCTTCAGCTACTCTGAGAGAGAACTCATGATATGAAAATTCTTTGCTTTGTTTACCTCATGATATGAAGAATCGAAGGTAAAATCCTCGTGAACAATAAGTTATTTTTAAAAAGCAAGAAGATGATGTTAAAATTTTGCTACATTTGGAGTGAAAACAGACAAGAGAAAAAATAAACAACAATCAAGGAGTTTTACACAACAAGCCACACGTCCTTAACAGAAACTATGTCCGAAATTAGCTACCTAGTTTTCAATTTGTGATTGATCCACTGCAATGTTTTCATTAAATAGATACATACACCTAATTACTATCACAACACACTTTTTCCAAGTGCTGATGAAATTTTACAAACATATATTTATATATTTATAATTTTATGTACACTTTGAACATGTGGTAAAATGATGACTTTGATGCAAAATACATGACAATACACTATACAAAATGAGATGGCGATGAAAAATAATATATGACAATGAATGAATTGTGACGACATTTATATGGACTTTATGATGATGACAACGATAAAGATGACAACAAAACAACAATAATGTAGTAAAACGCTAAGTGACAATAACATGACAATGACAGAACACAAACCATAATGGCAAGATGCAAGGAACATCTAACGTGACATCTAAAAGAGAAACAAAATTTAGTGGTACAAACCACATTTGCTTTAATTTGAACCATTAAAACATTTTAAAATGAAAATTATGAAACATGTCATGTAGAAGTATCACTGGCAAAAACACTAACTTTACATTTCATTCAAGACTTTGGTGCTTTTTCCATTATCATTAGAATAACCCAGCAAACAGAGGTAATTTGCTGAACATTAGAGGTTGCTCCTTGTGGCTGTATCTTGACGCTCTGTGTACATCTTGTCTTCATGAAGCATAAGTAGTCTTGAGTCTTGTGGACACATTAAATATGACACTAAACACACAGCGTGCAATGTCTAACAAACACACAAGGCATCTGCACTCTCACTTTCATCACAGTGGTAAGATGAGACACATCAGTAGGGCTGAGTGTCGCATGAAGGGAACACAGAGGAAAATTAGAGTTCTTTCCTTCCATGATTTAGGAAGGGACAGGGATGAGGAATCTGGTCCTTGAACCGAAACCAATTATCAGCCCTCCCACACACTTGCAGCACAGGCGAATAATGTCCAACATGCCGCATCAGTGTGGAAAACATGCTCTTGTTCACCGCATGTCCCACCGTTGTGCTGCAGCCACAGCACAAACACTCAACAGCAGTAGCCAACTGTGAGCATGAGTGCTCCCTGACCTCCGCATTGCACTATTGTAAGTTAGCTCTTCATTCTTAACCACCTCATTGGGATGCTTCTCGTACTCATCTGCAACAAGAAAAAGTTCGTTAAATCATGCAATTCAAGAACAAGTTGATCATTTTTAATTTCCACAGTACAGAAGAACTTACTAGTTTTCTTTGTTGTGGACTTCACATTGTAGCTTGTTAGGTCTATTTCCTTGTAGGAAGTAGGCCGTGCTGTGGGAAGCTCTACACGTGGTGGAGGAGCAAAAGTGGGTGCAAATGTAGGCACTGGACGAGGAGTTGATGGACTACTTATTGACGTGGTGGGGACACGGTTCATTGATGCTGTAATTAAGAATACACCAAATTAGATTTTGATTGTACAGTATGTTACGTTTTACAAAAATGTTCACAAAGAGGGTAGAAATTAAACTTACTCTGATTATGCATGTCCTCTGGCCTGCAGCACACTTTGAAAACCACCTTCATGTTGTGGGTAGTGCATCGACCACCAATGCGTCGATGCAGGTCATCTTTTGAAGATGTTGCTGTACAGAAAAAGTTACAAGGTTAGTTGAATAAAGCAGAAGAGTGATTAAAGTATTTTTATAAAAGCAGCCATACTTACAGATAAAATAGTAATCCTCGCCAGGTTGAAATTCGAGCCCTCCTGGCTGAGGGGTAAATGAACGGAAAGTGATAGTGAAATACATTAATTTATGTGGCTGATTACAAACAGCTATTATCTTAGGATTTGGATTGGTGATCCGACATGTGTCATATTCCTCCTTTGATACCTGGATAAACAAAAAGAAACAACAAAAAAGATCAGACATGAGAACACAGCCAGTTTGAAATAAGATGAACCACTTTGAATGAACTATCAAGACTTACATTATAAATTATATACTTCTCAGCATTCTCCTCATCTGTACCAGGTACATACACAGGACAGATAATATTTACTTGATCATACTCGAATGCGATGTTTCCTTTGTTAACATCAATAATATGATCTGTGTTATCTATCCGGAATCTGCAACAAAAGAACAAAAAACAGAAGAATTAGTAAAGAGAAAAGAACCACAGAGCATAACGAAGGTCCAGGTCCCCGCCATTCTCAAAACGTGCCCATCCAACAAGAACAACATAGAGCGTGGCTATACCCCGGTGGCGAGGGACCCCAGGATCACACGGGGTATTCCCGCCGAGGTATAAATAAACAATAATACAGTGACGCGCCGAGAGGGCATTTCGCATATCTCCGAGTAACGGGGCTCGGGGGCCAGGGGCGACCCGGCGACTGGAGAGCGGCGACTCATCCGGACGCATTCCCCCCGCGGTTCTCTCGGTCAGCCGTCCAGGACCCGGGCAAGGACGTCATCCAAGACGCCATCCAGGACCTCGTCCAGGGCGCCGCACAGTGGGCCAGAAGACCGGTGGAGGCGGTCTAAATCCCGGACGCGTTTAGAGCACCAGAGTCACTAAACAGGACTCGAACCGAACGCGGGCCCCATCCATGGATAGCTCTCCGAACGAGGAATCTATTGGTGGGGTCACACGTTCGGTTCGCGTCCCATTTAGCGACCCCAAAGCTCAAAACGCGTCTTGAGATTTGACCGCCTGCGCCGGTCCTCTGGCCCACTGTGCGGCGCCCAGGCCGGTAGGCCTCGCGACGCTCAATTAGTGCTCGGCGTGGCGGGGCAGGGCCGGCAGGGCAGGCAGGGCCGGCAGGGCAGGCAGCCCAGGCAGGGCACGCGATAATGGTGCGTTTTGTCACGTGCTCGGTGTGGCGCCGCGATTGAGCCATCCGTCAGCGAGTCAGCCGCCGCGCTATCTGACACGGAAAGCCTTTTACCGAAGTCGCTCCACATAAGTACTGAATATGTGAACCGGCAACCCGGCGCTGCTGCCGAGCGATGCCGAAGGATCGCTTAGTCACTCAGTCTCTGTCGCACACCTGGGACGCCCCGTAGCACAGTGGGTCAGAAGACCTGTGCCACGGTGTCCTGGGCATTGGCGGCGCCCAGGTGCGGCGCCCCGGGCACCTCGGACAGTGGCCGGGTGGCGCAACGGCAAGTCGTGGCAACGAGGCGGCAAACAGCGAGCTCGGCGTTGTCGTCTACATTACCGCTGCTCTGCACGCGGTCCGCGGCGCCACCACGGCGACGTACTGCCGCGCTCTGCTAGCCCCGCGGCGCGACGCGTCAGGTTACCCCGCGCGCGGTGCGACAGTCGTGAGAAAACGTCCCGTTACGTCACCCAACACCTAGCGGCGATACCCCGCGCGGGGCGGCGGACGGTCCGCGCAGCGTGGGGTATCGCCGGGCAGGGCGTCGAGGGCGACAAGCGCCATGGGGGCTCAGACGAGGGCTCATGCCAGCATGTGACCGCAGTTGCGACACTGCACGCCACGCACCCGCCTCTGCCATTGCGCAAAGAGCCGACCCGGCGCTACCCCGCGAGCGTGGAGGGTTTCTTCGGGTCAATCTTTGGGACCACCTCCGCGCAAGGAGTACTGACAAGTCGATTTCCGTTGGCGATTGATAGGACTGTCCTGGCCGGGTGATTGTCTGTCTCGGAGGCGACGTGACGAGCGGGCCAATCAAGGCCGGCGGGGCGGTGCTGTCTCCTGGAGCAAGCAGCCCCCGGGGCCCCGTGGGCAAGTGCGGCCCTCCCTGCGCCCCGCCCCGCGCGCAGTGGGCCAGAGAACCGGCGCAGGCGGCCAAAAGAGTTTTGAGCTCCAGAGTCGCTAAATGGGACTCGAACCGAACGTGCGAGCCCTCCGATGGATAGCTCTCCGAACGAGGATTCCATTGGTGGGGTCGCACGTTCGGTTCGGGTCATGTTTAGCGACTCTGGAGCTCAAAACGCGTCAAGAGTTTTGGCCGCCTGCGCCGGTCTTCTGACCTACACTGTGCCGCGCCCCCGCGCCCCGCCCCGCCTAGACCAGACCGATTTCATCCTCGGATCCGATCAGATACGCCGAGTGCCACCGCCCGTGCACGCCCCTTCAGCCCCGCCCCGCCCCGCCCGTGGCTCCGTTTCATAAGCGGCCGCGGCGTGCCCGCCGTGCCAGACTGTGCTCGTACAGCCGCTGGCAAAAGTACTGCCGCCATTACTGGAGCAGGCCGAGGCGGGCCACCCCTCGGGTCACGTGACTGCGGCACCAATCAGGAAACGCGGCGTTCAAGATTTTCTGGCTCGCGCCCTACCCAGGCCGGCGCCAAGTGTCCAGCAAGCACACCTACGGCTACGGCAGGGCAGAGTGCGCGCACACACGCAGTGACGCAATGGCGCAGTACTACCAGCCCACTGAGGGCCGCCAAGGGCGGCGCCGCGCTGGAAACAAAAGGAAACCGAACTGATGCCCCTCGGTGCCGTCCCCGCGGAGGTAGGCAACCCGAGGCATGGCGTCCCACCCGCCATTGTTGCCCGCCGCGTCCTTGGCCGTGTTGTCGTCGCGCACCTCGGCGACGATCATCACAGTCGTCGTGTCCATTGGTGCATTGGCGGCATGGCGCTGCGGCGTGACGCAAGCCCGGCACGCGCGTGACAATGGGGCGAGAACATGACGCCTCCCTTTCACTCCATTGACAGTCTGCGCGGCCTGCCTGGCGCCGTGCATGTTGTCGATGTCGCGATTCGATAAATCCGCCGGGATCCGCGCCCCGCTGCTGCAGTTTCGTTTCATCGTGCTGCTGGCCGTGCCGCTGGCCGTGCCGCTGGCCATGCCGCTGGCCATGCCGCTAGCCGTGCCGCTTGCGCCAACGAGTTTTGTTTCTAGTCGTGCAGGAGGCACCAGCAGGACCCAGAGCGCGGCGCGAGCGAGCAGCAGATCTCGGCGCCAGATGCCGCCGCCGCCCCGTCGCGTCGTCCGCGCCGCGCCTCACAGTGGGCCAGAAGACCTGCAGGCGACCAGACCTCTCAACGCGTTTTGAGCTCCTTAGTCGCTAAATGGCACTCGGACCAAACGTGTGACCCCACCAATGGGTTGCTCTCCGAACGAGGAGGAATCCATCGGTGGGGGTCACACGTTCGGATTGAGTCTTTGTTTCGCGACTCGGGGGCTCAAAAACGCGTGTCGAGTGAGGCCTAAAAGCGCTGATGATGATGATGATGATGATGATGATGATGCCGGTCCTCTGGCCCACTGTGCGCCTCGCGCCCCGCCCCGCGTGCAAGTCGCCGCGCCGCCAGCGGGCTGCGTCGCAACGGCCGGGATCACAATAGCCGCTTGGAAGAGACGGCCCCCGTTCGAACGCAGCCGATGCCGTTCCACTCGTTCCACTGGTCGGGGGAGTATTCATCCTTGACCCGGGCGCCCTCCGGCCCACGGCGGGGCGCGGCGGGGCGCGGCGGGGCGCGGCGGGGCGGCCGCACCGGCCTTGACGGCCCAGCCACCCACAACACACACGGCCGGGCGGCCTGCCCGCGCGCCGCAGCTCACCTGACGGCAATAGCAGTCTGGACGCCGAGAATCCCGTCGTCGTCGAACCCCGGCAAAAAAAGACACAGGGGAAAAAAATCGGGGGATAAGCCTGAGGGCGCTGCGGCGGGACTCGAACCCGCGACCGGCGACGCCGACCCCAATTAGCGGCGCAGCGGCGGCCTCTCCGTGCTCGTTAGAGTGCGCCTCCTCCGCGCGGCACTTGATCGGGACGGTCACGAGCCACCCCGCGGCGGCCACGGCCACGACGACGCCGTGCTCACTGTGCTCGGCGCCGACCCTTGCCGCCGACGCCGCGACGTCCTCCGCGTGCCGCGGGAGCGGCCGGGGGATCCTGGCGTCGGTCGGCGCGGAAGATAACGACTCGGCATTCATTGCATATCGAATGAAGCGCATTTGAGGCGCGTTTTACGAGCTCCCGTGCGAGCGGCGCGCCGTCCGAGCGCCGACGTCCGCGCGCCGTCCGCATAGGTCAAGGCTCCCCCTATCTGGCTCGTGGCTCGCTCTCAGGGTGTAATGGAATCGGGACGTTTGCCGCGCCGCCTGTGCAGGCTGGTGCCGAACACTTCTTTCGTCGCTCTGCCTCTCTCGCACTCACGGAGCGTGCCGTACGGGGTGCGAGAGAGACAGCCGTCCGGCGTCCCCAAGGCACACACGCGCGTGCGGGTAATTGCTGCGCACAATTACGCACCGACCGCCTATCGCACCGCCAAACTAGTCCGGCCAGCAGCTCGTCATTTCCATTATTGCGCAGAAAAATGAGAAGAAAAGTGTGAGAAAACGGAAGGCAAAGACGGATCTGATTGAGCCGCGGCGGGAAATCGGAAAACGCATTGCGCGACCGGCGGAGAGGCGGCCGCACAGTCAGGCGGACAAAAACTCTGGACGCGTTTCGAGATGCAGAGTCGCTCAACAGGACTCGAACCAGACGTGTGACGCGGCCCGTGGATCGCTCTCCCAACGAGGAATCAAGGTATCGGCGCGGGGTCACACGTTCTTTCGGCTTCGGCCCACTGTGCGCCGCACGGGACCGCCTCCCTCTCGCTCAATAACTGCGAGAAGTGGCAGTAAGATGGCGCGCGAGGCGGAGCGGAACGCGTGACGTGCCTTAGGACGTAAACACGCGGATGGAACGGTGCGGAAGAGGGGAAGGGGGCGGGTGGGGGAAGGGGAGGGGGCGGGGGGAGGGCACACAGCACCGGGCCATTTAGAATGTTAATGCGATGGGGCATATGGGTTCCAGGTTGACGAGCTTGTAATGACTTTTTGCGAGGTAGTGCAGCCTGCAGCACGCCTCGCAGTTCCAGGCGTTGCAGTGGGCATGGCGGAACAGGGGAAAGGTGTGTGTGTGGGGGGGGGGGGAGCCGGTAAAGCCGAATATATACAAGGCGGCCCGTCGTGGGAAAAGAGGGGGGGGGGGCAGCGCCGAAAAAGAAACAGGCAGGCAGACGAGCTGCTGAACGTTTCAACGTTTTGTGCGGCGCGGCGTCACGAGCTTCTAATTGCCGTCTAGCTTGCCAAAGGCAGCCAGGGGCCCTCTCACCCTGTCTCGCTCTCTCACACAACCCCGCTTCTGTGTCGGCCTTCCAATTAGGACGCCCCTGCATCCCTGCATTAAGAGAAACAATTTTTTTTTTTTGCCCCGCTGCCTAGTTTGTGGATAGGGTTTCGGGTGGCGCTAGCTCGCGTTCTGGATTATTTCACGGTGGCTGTCCGACACACACACACACACACACACACACACACACACACACACGCGCGATTTATTTTGGCTCCACGATGAGGCGGAGGCCCTGAAGCAGCACCAAACTGCCGCTAAAGCCGCCGCCGCCACGCCTGACGCCGCCACTGACGAGCGCAGTAAAGTGGTGTGACTTGCACAACGCTTTGGAGGTTCGACAGCGGCGCGCGAGCACCAAGCACCGCGACGACGACGTCCCGACAGCGCACAGTGGGCCGGAAGACCGGCGCTGGCGTCCGAAACTTCGAGACGCGTTTGGAGCTCCGCAGTCGCTGAACATGCCTCGAACCGGACGTGTGACCCCTGCGATGGATCCCTCGTTCGGAGAGCAATCCATTGGTGGGTTCACCCGTTTGGTTCGAGTTCCATTTACCGACTCTGGAGCTCAAAGCCAGACCGAGATTTTGACCACTCTCCACCGGTCTCCTGGCCCACTGTGCGGTGACCCCCTGGCCCGCCACCCAGGTCGACGACAGGCCCCGCGGCCAATTTACGTTTTCAAAATAAGTGGACGTGGCCTTCCATTATTGGAGGCGGTGCGGCTGACCCGGGGACCTAGGCGTTACGGCCGCCGAGATGCCGCACTAAACAAAGGACAGAATATCGGCTCGTTAACAGCGCGGCCCGACCGCATGGCTGCTCTGCGCGCCCGCTTTGGCTCCTGGTCGGGGAGGGGCTGTAATTACCGAGGAACCGCGAGGCTACCTCATCGACGGCTACGCCGACACTGCACTTTGAATTTAAACATTTTTCGCACTGCACCGTCGCGATACTACACACGTGTGTGTGTGTGTGTGACATTGCATCTGAATTGGCAATCAATTGCATCCGCGACTGGTTCAGCCGCGCGGCCCTGGGTTCGACTCCCGACCTCCCCGTCGAGCACGTTCCACTGGTACTCCCGCACAGACACGCTTGCCAGCTCGTTCTCTCTCTCTCTCTCTCTCTCTCTCTCTCTCTCTCTCTCTCTCTCTCTCTCTCTCTCCCTCGGCCACTAAAGCGCGCATTCCCTTCACGCGGCTCGTCGCGGCTCCCGTTAGGGGTGAGCGACGGCAGGCTCTTGATGTCGTCGGCCAGGAAGTGATCCTGCGCCACCGCGCGGCACGCCCCCTCGACCAATAAACATTACTGCGCCGGCCAATAGTCCACCTCCATCACGGGCTGCATGAAGGACTGACTGACTGACTGACTGGCTGGCTGGCCGGCTGGCTGGCTGCGCGGCTGCGCGGCCACGCCCCCCTGGAGGTCAAGAAGAGCGCCTCAGCGGCCACGCGCCGCCAGCGCCGCACCAGCGCCACAAAAAACAAAAAACAAAAAAAAAAAAAAAAACGACTGTGGACGCTAATGGGGAAGACTTATGTGGATAGGTGTCCCCGCTTATGCCGCGGCGGCCGCGACTTCCTTCCGGAGGGACGACAGCTGCCGGATGCGGCGTCCGATACTCACCTGGAAACAAACAGAGAGAGAGACGGGGTTAGAGTGGCGCACGAACGGGCGCGCAAGTGGCTCGCGTCGTCACACCCAGAAAAATGATTTCTTGAATCATGTAAAATATTTTTCTGGATTAAAAATACTTGATTCAAGCTGAACTGAGTGTCGGATCAATACTAATAGGTTTTGCATTCATTCAACTCTAACCATATCCAGAATATTTCTACTTCACTCAAAGCAGAACTTTACTTCGGCACATTCACGCAAAAAAAAATTAATTGCATCGAGTGAATTTTACTTGATTCGAGAAATCATTTTTCTGGGTGCAGGGCAAGGGGGACGGGAAGGTGTCAGCCGTCATGGAGCCGGGGGCACGCGGCACTGTGGCCCTATTTACAATCAATTCGGACCACTTCACTCGGCCGACAGCCATGGGGATGGGGGAGGTGTTCCGTCTCCACACCAACACACGCTCCCTTTTCCGACTGTTGACAAATGAAAGCACAATTGTGCCCGAGTCGGCCTGCCGCCGCCCGATTCCGAAGGCTCGTCTCGTCGCCGAGCTCGTCGCGCTGTCTCTGCCGCACTCACGGCGCGGCCCGCAGGGCTGCGAGAGAGACAGAGCGGTCCCTCCGCATCGGGGTGCTCCCGCCCGCACGCACGCGGCGACGACGCCGCGTCGTCCAGCGACTCGGGTTTCTCTCCCGCATGCGCCTTTTCAAACACACTGCTGCCTCTCTGCAGCCCGGGGCGGCCGGCCGGTCGGCCTGATCCCGGCGGCCAGGCGAGCTGGCAGCAGTAGCAGCCCTTTTGCGGCGGCGATATTACTTTTCGCGTTTCGCAACGGGTGAAACTGCACCGCCAGGGACACTGCACGGCACTACTGGCGGCGCACTGCGCCCAGGTCGAGACCCCTGCAGCCGAGCGGCATGGGTTCTCTATCGCGCGACCAGGCCGGCCTTTACGCGCCGCCTCGCGACTATCCTAGACCAACCAGATATTTTACCCCGTCGGTAAACGGATCCGCCGAGCACGCCGCCGCCGCCGCGCCCACGGGCCGCCCCGCCGGGGCAGCCAGCCAGCCCAGGGGGCCGCCAGCTTGACTTGCCGCGCTGCAAACCGCCTCGAAACGGCGGAGCGCGGCTGCCTGCCTGCCTCGCGGCCTCCAGGGCCAAGGGAAGGGAATCCCGCAAACAGGTTCCCGCCGCGCACAGTGTAGGTCACACACGGCGCGCATTAATCGCGCCAAAAAATCAAAGCCGGCAAACGCCGCGTGACCCGAAAGGCCGCCAGCGAGTAGCGCACGAGCCGAGGCGGGGGGCACCGCAACGCGGGGGCACCGCGGGGCGCGGGCTGACCTGACCCTGCATTGTGCAAGCCCCGCCCACGCGCTTACGTCAGCCAGGACGCCGTCGACGCCGTCAGCCAGGACGCCGTCCGGCTAAGGACGCCGTCAGATAGGCCGATCTGGTGGATGTGGGCCGCCATAGAAATGAATGAGGAAGGATATATCTCGCCTCTGTGTCTGTGTGTGTGTGTGTGTGTGTGTGTGTGTGTGTGTGTGTGTGTATCGGGGCCGCGGCCGGAGGAACAAGCCGATTTGCACCGCGGACGTGCAGCGCCGTAACTAAGCCTGCTTTATTAGGAGAGCAGCTGGCGGCGGCGCCCCACTCCTCAACCACACCACTAGGTAGTCCTCGGCACTGCGGCGCCGCGGTGCGCGCTTCGACTTTCACACCGCGGGCCACAGTGGGCCACACCACCGCAAGCAGCCGCCCCGCGGAGCCCGCTAAGCCGGAGAGGCTCTCCATCGGCGTGCCGCGGGGCGCCGCCGCCGCACAGCCGCACAGTGGGCCGCGGCGGCGGCGGAGGGGAAGCAGGACGCCGTCAATGAGGCCGGCCGGCCGGGCCGCCCCGCCGAGGGAGGGCCCTCGGGGAGGCGCGCGGCGTGGCGAGCACGCGGAACACGCGTCGCGGCGTCACCGCCAGACGTTTGTCAGTGTCGACGACGACGCGCGGCGCGCGCCGCCGCCATTCTGAGCCGGGCTTTCGCCGCTCGCTCTGTCTCTCTCGCACTCGTGGGGCGTCGCGTCGGGGTGCGACGGAGACGGAGCGACGCGGACGCCGGCACGGCCTGCAGTGCGCCGCGTCGCCGCCGACACCATCGACGATGCCATCAATAGCGAAGGCAACTCTACATTCGTCACGACGCGCATCCGTCGAGGCTCCGTTGTTCCACGCCGTGGAAGCTCCTCGGCCTCCAGGCTGTGCTAGCGGGTTAAAGCGCGCATTACGCATTGACGCGGCCGATCACCGCCGGCGCGGTGTGGCACGCGACGAGGCGGCCGGCCCGTCGCTCTGTCTCTCTCGCACTCGCGGGGCGCCCCGCAGGGGTGCGAGAGAGACAGAGCGACGAGGCGGCGATACCGCGCGAGAAGCCGGGGCGCCATCAAGAATGGACGACGGCATGCATGACGTGGCAGCGCGTCACGCCGAGGCATCAAACCTGCAGCGGGCTGCTTCCGGACACGCCGCGCTGTCTGTCTCTCTCGCCCTCCACCGGTCTGCGGGCCCACTGTGCGGCGGCGCGAGAGAGACAGGCAACACGCCGCCCCTCTCCCCGGACGGCATCCATTCGTGAGGGGATCGATGTCGCCGCCCCTCTATCATCCCACAATTGAAAACGGGGCCAATTACCAGCCGCGGCACGCGAAGCGAGTACGTACTCGACGGGGCGCTTGTTGTGGGCCGCCGTGTGCGTGGGCGGGCAGGGCGGACATCAACGCCCTTAGGGAGAGTCTCTCAGGGCGTCTTGCAGCAGAACAAGCAGAGTCCCATTTAGCAAACTCTGGGGCTCGCAAAACGCGTCTAGCGAGTTTTGACCGCCTCCATGGCCCACTGTGCGGCGCGCCGCCAAAGCCACCCGCTGTCGCTAGTGCGACAGTAGTGCGGCGGTGGCGGTAATGGTCCCGCGGGGGAAGGCGAGGCGATGCGTCAATGCGTCGTCGGGGAGGCGAAGGCAAGACGACGACGGCAAGGCGACCGCCGCCCCGCTCCACACAAAGTGGCGCTAAGCGTGGAATTCAAAACAAGGGCGATCGCTTCTAATTGCCGCCGCCCCGTAACACCCGCATGTGTGTGTGTGTGTGTGTGTGTGTGCGCGTGCGTGTGTGTGTGTGTGTGTGTGTGTGTGTGTGTGTGTGTGTGTGTGTGTGTGTGTGTGTCGCGAGGCGGACGCGCTAAACCGAGGGGCTATGGGCGTGCACCGCGGCGGCGGCACCAGACCGGCGGCTCGACTCTAATTTATGGATATGGACAGTCGGAGTATTTTGAGCGGCGAGAGGAATGGGTCCCCAGTTGCGTGCCGGTAAATCAAGCCGCGCTGTCGTCGCCAGTCCGGGGGGCGGGGCGGCGCGGCGCGGCGCGGCGCGGGCGGCGCCAAAGTGCATTCACCATCAGCAAGGCCGCGGGATGGCACAACTCTCAAGTGCACTATGCTATGCTATCCCGAGGCGCGTCTTCGCGGTACCGCTGGGCCGCCGTGGCGGCAGGCAACCCGCGCGCGCCGGAGCGCCGCGGGTCGGAGACGGGATAGACGGGGCGACGGGCCGACCTGCTCGCCTCTGCTGGACACAGTGGGACACAGGGAGAAAGGGGGGATGCTAATAGGCCGAGGACGGCGACGGCGGCTACTAATGGCGGAGCGAGTGTCGCGAAGCGCCGAGGAGGCCAAGCAAGCCGCCGAGCAGGCCGCGCGGCTCAGGGCGACGTGGCCATCATTAGTTTGATTTACTCGATCCGTCTCTCTCTCTCTCTCTCTCTCTCTCTCTCTCTCTCTCTCTCTCTCTCTCTCTCTCTCTCTCTCTCTCTCTCTCTCTCTCTCTCTCTCTCTCGCGTCCGCGGGGCGGCCCGTGCGGGTGCGAGAGAGACAGAGCCAGCGGTCCTCCCCCCCATTAGCCCTCATGGCGCCCCACACAGCGCAGCGAGCCTTTTCGGGGGACATCTTCATAAAGACCGCCACCGAGCTAATGCACCGCCCTCTCTGGGGAAGGACAAGAAGTACGTTTTTTCTGAAAGCCGCAAACGACGGCGTCGTTTGCGGCAGCGGCCCCGGTTTACTAGTGTAGCCCTTTGACCGCCGCCAAGCGAAAAGGCTGTAAAACGGCAAACGGCGGCGCCACGCTTTTATTTTCACTCCTTTTTTTATATATTTTCCTTTTCCATCGCACCGTGAGCACCGCCCCTGCCCGCCATGCAACATCATCGCTCCCCTTAACGACCGAATCGACAACTTGAGCAGAAACGGACGGCGTAAACCGCGACTTGCTTAAACGGCGGCCGGAACGCGAACCGCGGGGGCGGCCGCCGAGGCCGGCGCCGTGAGGGATGACTGTTTTGGCAGGCCGCGGTGGTCTGATCCCGAACAGCAGTCGCTAGCTGTCCCTCGCACCCCACGGGAACTGCGCGGCACGCTCAACGAGTGCGAGAGAGACAGAGGCAGCCTCCTCAATGGCGGCGGGTCTCAGGTTCGGCAACGAGCACGGCGAACGGCCGGACAGCCGAATTCGCGGCCGTTTGATGGCCCATATAAAGCGTGCCGGGGACGCGTGTATAAATTAGTCGCCTTTGTTTCGGCTGTCTGGTCGCGGACGTCCGGACGAGTCCACTGCCAAAAAGTGGCACCTCTCAACAGAAACAACCTAACCTAACCTAAAAATTCAATTTTAATCGGGACGCCAAGACGACGCGCTGCCATAGGAATGCAAAGCAGCATTGCAGCTTGCTTCCGGTGGCTCTCTCGCACTCATGGGGCGGCCCGTGGGGTGCGAGAGAGACAGAGCGACGAAGCGCTGTTCGAACTGCAGTGCACTGGGCGTGCGGCGTGTCCTCGCGAACCCCTCCTAATGACTCATTACTCCCCCGAAAGCTCTCCCCTCCCCTCCTCCCTCGGGATCCTCGCGGCGGTCCATCCACCCTAGAGTCCAGCCCACTGTGCATCCCTGCCCGACGGCCGGGAAAACGGGGAAAATATGCGGGTCTTATCGGCCGCAATCGCCAACGATGACGACTATAATCCCTGTGTCGTCTCTCTCTCTCTCTCTCTCTCTCTCTCTCTCTCTCTCTCTCTCTCTCTCTCTCTCTCTCTCTCTCTCTCTCTCTCTCTCTCTCTCTCTCTCTCTCTCTCTCTCTCTCTCTCTCTCTCTCTCTCTCTCTCTCTCAAAGCGGCGGAACGAGTCTAGGGAATCAGCCGCAGTGGGGCGACAACGCACAAAGCGACGGAGACGACACGATAAAAAAAAAAAATCCGACGTAATGGGGGAGCATATAAACTAGACCTCATGAGCGAAATCATGTGACGCTCGGATGCACTTTTCGGATGGTGGTGCGGCGGCGGCGCGGTGTGGGAATCGAGCCAAGGAAAGACAACAACAACAACAACAACAACAAAACTCTCGCATCGGTGCCGGTATTCGAACCCGAAACCTTAGCCGCCGGCCGTCGCCGCCGCCGACAGCAGTGCCCATGTCGTTCCATCTCCCGAGAGCGAAAAGAACAGGAAAGGGACCTGGCCTATCACCAATTTACATCTGTTCGGAATCGTCTGAATAATAACGCAGACGAGAAACAAAGACATATCCGATAAGCATCGGAGGCATAGCCGCAGTACCCACGACACGATGCCGCGATAACACTTTTATTGTCTCGGCCGGGCCGGCTGTGGGGGCCACCTCCGCCGACACCAAGGAGGGGTCCCGGACGGAGGGTACGGAGGGTACCTGGTCGGAGGGTATCCGCCCGGTACCGACCATAACTTATAGCCAATCAGCGCGTCAGCGCGCGAGTGTGTGTTCCCGGCATTCCGCGGGTCAACCAAAAACAAAGCACACCGACGGGCCGTCCGGGTGACCGACCAGAGACACTGGCGTCGCTTTTCGGCGGAGCACACCTTATACGCGCCTCTTCAAGTTCAAGTTAGCTCGCAGCGCACACTGGAGATTCCCCCTGAATTTCATTTCGACAGGAAAGGATAGGGGTGCCATGCCACCTGCACGCTTCTTCAAGAAGAGCGCCAGGGCAGTGCGCTTGAAGACACGTTTCAGTTTCCAGTGCCGGAAAGCGAGTTGGTTTTATTTCCCGAAAAAGAATGACGTAGTGAGGCGGTGAGTCTCGGCGCTGGTCGACAGACACTCTCGATGTTCGATACGGACGGCACAATGGTCGCGCACCAAGGCCTGCCGCTCGCCGCCATACTGTGGGTCAGAAGACCGTTGAGGCGGACAAAATTCTAGACGTGTTTCGAGCTCCAGGGTCGCTTCATGGGACTCGACTCGAACGTGTGACCCCACCGATGGATTCCTCGTTTGAAGAGCGATCCACGGACGGGGTCACACGTTCGATTCGAGTCCCATTAGGCGACTCTGGAGCTCAAAACGCGTCTAGAATTTTGTCCGCCTAAACGGTCTTCTGACCCACTGCGCGCCACTCCCCCGCCCTCCGGCCCAGCACGGCCCAGGACAGGACAGCCTTGGGCGCCGCCACCTCCGGGGACCGTCGGGAACCTCCCGCCCGCCGGTTCCGGTACCGCCACACTGCCTATCGTCCTGACGCCCCGCCCACGCACTACAAAAAAAAAAATAAAAAAATAAAAAAAATAAATCGGTCCAATATTTGGGTGTTTCGCCGGCACGGGGCCGCCGGGTTCAGCGAGCGGCAGAGGAGCGCGCTCTGGCAGCTGTCCGGACCAGGACCGCGTCGGCCCGACAGTGCCGTCAGGACCGTCAGGACCACCCCGCGGCAAGGTACCCCGCGGCGCGGCGCGCAGGACCCCATGATGTCGGCCGCGCCGTATGACGGGCGGGGCGGGGTGGGGCGGGGGATCACGATGAGGGCCAAGGCAGCCAAGGGCGTGCCGTCACGTTCCGTCACATACCTCTTACTACGCCCTGCCGGCCTGGCGGGCCTCGCGCACTGACACGGTACACGTGGTACACGCTGCACGCGATGCACACACACACGCGCGCACACACACACACACGCGCGCAGACACAGACGCAGCGACCGGAAGCTGGACACCCCGCGCATCCAGCCCAGCGCTGCCCAGCGTGCGGCCGACGTATAAAAACGACACGCGGCGGCGGCGGGCGCGCGCCACGCCCGTCCCACCCGCTAATCCCCCACCCCCTCCCCTACACGCCAGGCTTTGCGGGGATTACCATTCCGACCCCAAAAGCGCGAACCCCGCGGCGGTTTGTACTGTACTACTACTACTACCACTGTACGCGTCCGGATTTGTGTCCGCCTACGCCGGTCTTCCGGCCCACTGTGCGCCCCACGAGCGAGAGAGACAGGGCGACGAAAACGATGTCGGGAGTCCGCCTGCGGGCGATAATGGGCTTGCGGCGCGCTCCGGGTAGAGACCCAGCTCCGGGTAGAGACCCCAGCTCCCAGGTCCTTCGCCTCCCCCACTAATGAAGGGCCGCGAGGGACGCCGCGGACGGCGAGGAACGGCCGGCCGTTTATTGCGCCGCGTCGATACCCCGTGCACGTGTCCCGGCCATGCCATACACGTTATGGTCCCCACAGCCAGGGGGTATCGCCGGCGTGCATCTGGATGCTAGCGGCGCCGCGCCGTGCCGCGCCATAACGCCGGGGTCGCGAGAGGGTGCCGATAAAAAGCGGTCACCTTCCGCAAAGCGATGTCGTTGGGGACAAGGGTCTGCACGGCGGCGGGGCGGCCGGCCCGGCGCTGCATGCGGGACAGGCCTGGCGCAGCGCCAGCAACGCCCGCCCACAACACCAGGTGGCCGAAGTACACGGCCTGCACCACGTCGTCAATCCAGGACCACACAACCGAAACGAGGCCCCCCATTTAACGCCTCGGGGAGATAGTAACCCCAACCTCAAAACTCTCGAGTCCCCAAATTAAATTTCCGTTCCTTTCCGCGTGGCCGCGCGCCGCGCGCTACGCGACGCCCTCCGCGTCGCGGACGCGGGTCCCTCCGCTAACGGCCTAAACTTTCTGCCGAGATAAATCAAATTCCGCGCGCCGAGCTTGTTGCAAACCGCGGGCCGGCAAAGCCTTGTCTTCCCAGGCGCCTCGCCTTGCACGCCTGCACTCTACATAACGAAGACGGTGGCGGCGGTGGCGAGGGCACCTCTGTCCAGCGTTACCCGAGCCGTGCCGCGCCGCCGAGCCCGCTAGGCCCTTGCCTTGGCCGCGCCTCGCCTCGCCCAGCTGCAGCGGTACAGCGCCTATAAAGCAGCGCGCGCGGCCAAGTCCATCACGTCGGTGCATGCTGCACCAGGCCGGCGCTGCGCCAGCACTGCCCGCCGCGATACTGCAGCGAAGCGCGCGAGAAAAAAAAAGGAAAAGGGTCAGTGTGCCGGTATTCGAACCCGCGACCACGCGCACATGGAGCGCGATTCGCCCGGCGCGCGCGCGCGTGAGTGTGTGCGTGTGTATGTGCGCGAGTGAGTGTGTGTGTGTGTGTGTGAGCGTGTGTGTGTGTGTGTGTGTGTGTGCTGGCCGTGGAATGCGGCTGTCCGTGTGTCTGACACGCAAGACGCTGCAAAGTCAAGTCGATTTAGTCGGAAAAGCGGAAGAAACCGAATAAGGACGACAACAAGAGGCAGCAGCGGGCAGCAGGCCGCCTTGTACGGCAGGCCCGTCCCGGCCGCGCGCTCTGACAGCCGTGGGTTCGAATCCCAGCGGCGGCCGCCCTTTTCTTCCTTTCTCCCAGCCAGCCCCCGGCAACACGGCAGCCAGCCCGGCGAGGGCGGGCCGCGGGACGACACAGAATGTTTTGGCAAGACTCCGCCACCACCATAAAGTGGCGCGGGCGCGGCGCGGGCCAGCCCACTGTGTCCCGCCGGGATTCCTTTGATGGGCCGGGCAGCCTTCTCTGTCTCGCTCGTACCGCCGCGGTGGTACCCTGCGGCCCTGGGGCGCGCCCCCCGAGTGCGAGAGAGACGGGCTGCTGGGCGCGGCAGCGCGGCAGCGCGGCGGGGCCGTGCCGTGCAGGCTGCTGCAGGCCGGCCGAATCATTGCCATGTTACACGCTCGGGAATAAACGGCACGCACGCCGCCCGCTGCCTTTCGGCGCCAAGTTCAAGTTCAACACCGTCTTGGTCGCCGCGGCGGGCAAATTTCAAACTCGTTACCCTTTCCCGCGCGGCGACAACGCGACGAATCGAGCAGGCCGTGAGCCGGGAGCCGGACAGCCGTGAGCCGGACAGCCGTGAGCCGGAATGCGCGGACCGAGCCGCTGAAAGTGGCGAGCTGGCTGATGCATGAATGTATGTGTGGTATGAATGTATGTATGGCGCGCGCGCCACGTGAACAAAGACCGCAAATTCGGTCGTCCTTTTCGCGCCCGAGCACGCAGCACCGCCAAAGCGGGCGGAGGGAAAAACACCCCCGCACAGTGGGCCAGAACTCTAGACGCGCTTTGAGCTCCAGAGTCGCTAAATGGGACTCTGGCGAGCCCTCTGGCGAGCCCTCTGGCGAGGCGACGGAGGGCCAGCGGGGTCACTTCAGTGCCCGCGATCCGCCCCCCGCCCCCACTACTGCTATTCCTGGCGCTGTCCGTAAACGGAACAGCCGAATGAACCATGAAACGCAGCACTGCGCGACCAGAACTGCTGGGGTCCTACGACGTCCGACCGGCCAACGCGTGACTGCATGATCCCAACGACTCAGACCCCTTGTTTGACAATATTGTCGCTACCCCGCGCCGCGGCCATCTCTCTCTCTCTCTCTCTCTCTCTCTCTCTCTCTCTCTCTCTCTCCTCTCTTCAGGCGACCAGGAGCTGGCACTGGCAATAAGAGCCAAGTAGCGTCGCGTGGGCTAAATTCATAACACCTGACAACACGCCATTAATTCGAAAGACGTGTCGCGCGCGACGCAGGAACCGACGCAAATATGAGGGATGACGGACAGAGGGAAGAGAGAGAGAGAGAGAGAGAGAGAGAGAGAGAGAGAGAGAGAGAGAGAGAGAGAGAGAGAGAGAGAGAGACGGAGAAGGAGGAGCGAGGAGGAGGCTACGGCGGCGGGAACGTGTCACACGCACATGCGTGCGAGAGAGACGGCGATTGTCGTGCATATCTGCACTGGGCGATGACAGATGAGTTTGTTGTGCGTGGGGCGGCTTGGCGGGGCGGGGCGGCGCAGCATCCCAGTCCTAAATCATGCCAGCGTACCAAGGTTTATCTCCGCAGGGTGCTTTATACAGTCAAGTCTCGCATCCAGCCGCGCGTATCCTTATTCCTTTTAATTTTATTTTTTTTGAAAACATTTTTTTTTTTGGGGGCAGCGTCCTTTGCTTGCTGCAGCCCACACAACACCAGTGCAACAGATATATACACTCCTTCGCACGCACACACATACATACACATACATACACACACACACTCACGCGCCTCGATCGAAGGGCGAGATTCCTCGGGCGATCAGGGAAAGGGCAAGTGGAGGATCATCGGGGAGCTTATCCTGCCACCAGGACGCTACCGAAAGTACGTATCGGATGGCGGCGGCGGGGATCGGGATCCCCCCCAGTGAAAGTGCAGCGCAAGCAACGCACGCGGGACACAAAAGCCGACGGGCACCGAGGAACGGGGCACCGCCGGGTACCGTCGGGGGCACCGCCGCGGGTACCACCGGGAGCCGGGCGCGCAACGGCTTTTAGGGCCAACGGCGGCCACTTACGGACGGCTTAAAACCGACAGCCGTGCATCATTTTGTAAATATGTTTTTAAAGTACATACTCCGCTACTCTCACACCGATACACCACCGTCACACACACACACACACACACACACACACACACACACACACACACACACACAGAGAGTGTGCAGCGCACGCGCACCGCGATGCAATTCTGCCCGCCAGACGCAATTACGACATAAGTACGGCACGTGTGCATGTACACGTGTACACAATCGTGCGCGCGCGCGCGCACACACACACACACAGAGCGAACGCGCACGGCGCCTGCTTTTGATTCGACACATACGCATTACGGGTCCAGCGAGCCGCGGTAAGTCACTTTCCAAATCGATGCGTGGGTGTCGGCTGGCGTTGCGCCACACGGCGTGCACACACACACACAAACACACACACACAGGAGCGCGCCGCGCCCCGAAACCCCAAGGCTACGCTAACGTCCTCAATCTCAATTTTGGTTTTGCTCTGACGGAAGACACCGTGATGACATCGGAATACCCATCCATCGTGTGCGCGAATCCCGACTGCAGCGCGCGGGGCGGAGGCTTACCTGCAACAAGGAAAGAGACACACCGTCAGGCAAACATCGAAACATCGAAACGGGGCCGAGTGGCTCCAAGAAGCCCGCCAGTGGCGCAGCCTGGCGGCGTCTGGAGAAACAATCAATTGCAATCAGAGGCATAGCGGGGCTGCTTGCTTGCCAATCAAACGCAGCAGTGGTACCCGCATCCAATCACCGTCGGGAAATATCGCCATGCCGCGGCCTGGTGCGGGGTTCGACTCCCCGCGACCGCCGCGCTGCATCTTTTGATTTTTCTCACTTTGGTCCTCCCCTTGCGACTGCCGCCGAAGGATCATCGGTGCGTCGCTGTCGAGTGGGAGGGGGACCACGGCGCACGCGCCTCGCCGAATCTCATATCGCCCTGTTGGGTGTATGTGTGTGAGTGTGCGCACCGTCGCAGCAGTACCATGCCAATTAGAGTTACCGAGTCGCCGGCGCTAGAAGATGCGTCGCGGTGGGTCGCTGTGGATGGATAAAGCGACTCTCTCTCTCTCTCTCTCTCTCTCTCTCTCTCTCTCTCTCTCTCTCTCTCTCTCTCTCTCTCTCTCTCTCTCTCTCTCTCATACACACACACACACACACGCGCAGGCGCGCCCGCTCAATGCATCTCCGTCTTTGTCCCGCGCGCCATAATTACCTGGCTCGGCGTGGTGTCCGAGACCAGCGCGCCGCACAATAAGTCCCTAATTCGTGTCAAAGGGGAGACGGCACCTCCGCGACGGCCTCCTCCTCCTCCTCCTCCTCGCCTTCGACGCGGTGCCCTGCAATTCCCTTGCCGGCCGTGCAGCGCGTTGCATGTCTGCATGTGCACGCCCACGCCGCCCTGCGCGCGCCTCGCACAGTGGGCCCGAAGACGGGCGCAAGCTGCAAAAACTCTGAACGCGTTTGGAGCTCCAGAGCCGCTGAACAGGACTCGAACCGGAACGTGTGACCCCACCACGGCCGGCAAGGGAATTGCAGGGCACCGCGTCGAAGGCGAGGAGGAGGAGGAGGCCCTATGAAGCCCCTGGAGAGACACACTCGGTGACGTCCCAGCAGTGCGCGGCGCCCGCGGCGGAGATACGGCCCTCTTTGCCATGCTAAACGATTTCCGAACAACAACGGCAATCGAGAGTCGTCGGGGCGTGGCGTGGCGTGGCTGGGCGCGGCGGGCGAGGTGTGGCGGTAATTATAACATCCTGCGGGGCGCGGCGGGGGAGGACGAGCACGCCGTCGTCGTTGTTGTTGTTGTCCTTGTTGTTTTGGAGGATTCACAGGGGCCCATCCTGGCGGCACGTCGTGCGTGCGGCGCGTCGCACAGTCCAGCGAACACCGTCGGTGACTGACTGACAGACTGGCTGCCTGCCTGTCTGCGCGTCGGGGCGCCCCGCGCCGCGGACTGTGAAATAGGTTAATTTTATAGAGATTACGAGTCGTGGGTGCGTCACGCGTCACAGGGCCCCTCCTCGCAGAACGACCCGATCCGTGGGAGACCCTCAAACACACACGCAACACACCAGCACATGCGCGCGCGCGCACGCGCGCCGAGCATCTTTTATAACGTGTTATCTTCTCAGGCATAGATCACCCATTAAAGACAATTTCCTGAGGCGAGCCTCGTTCGAACGAAAAGCCGGCGCGCTTCCCGGCGGCCGGCGCGCAGGGCGTAAGTCCGGCCGACGGGGCGCGCAGTTACGGCGCTACGGCCCCTCGGCACCGAGCGAGCGGAGCGGAGCCCAGGCGGAGCCGAGCGCAGCGCGGGGTCGCCCCGCCTTGACCCGACCGACCGTGCGCCGGCCCGGCTCGGCTCGGCTCGGCTCGGCTCGGCCCGGCTCGGCTCGGCTCGGCTCGACTCGGCTCGGCTCGACTCGGCTCGCACCGGTCCGGACTCAGCTGTAATTGTCCGTACATGTACCAACACAATGCGAGGCAAGCGGGGCCGAGAAGGGCGTAGCGAGGCGCGGCGCAGCGCGGCGGGCGCTGAGGCGAGGCTAGACAAATTCGATCCCCGATACACCGCGTTAGACGGAGGGGTAACGCGACGCGTCTTGCGTCACCGATCGAGTTGTTCGCCCTAGATGAGGCTGACTGACTACCATTCGACTGCCGCACTGAGAAATCTTGTCTCACACCAGCAACGAAAACTTTACTCTCCGGGATCAACGTGTGGTTCATCCGTCCAACCTTAACACAGGCACTAAAGTTTTCGTTCCTGATGTGAAACAAATCCCTCAGTGCGGCTAAAACTCTAGACGCGTTTTGAGATCCAGAGTCCCTCGTGCTACACCAGGAGCCGCGCGTACCCGTCAATATCAACAGAGACGAATCGAAATGCCGCCTCTGCCTGCAGTCCCAGTGCAGCGCCGCCAACGAGGCCCTGCAGATACGCTCCGGCAATTCGCAAGGCTTTGCCGGCCGAATCACGTAATTACTTTAGGGACAGGTGGGCCGCCCCCTGCAGGCCGCTTCCCAACGGCGCTTTCGTCGCTCTGTCTCTGTCACGGCGCGTCCCGTGCAGGTGCGAGAGAGACAGAGTGCACACTGTGTTCAGTCCGCTGGGCCCTACGCACACACGGCCTGTAATTTCCTGCAAGCAGCCGCCGCCAACGAGCCGAGCCGGCGGCAGCAGCGCCAGGCGGGCCAGTCGATTCGAATCGAGAGGCGACGCGCGGAAAAAATTAAATGGATTGGTATATCATCTTTTTGGATCCACCAGCACCACAGGGAAGCGTTTAAGCGTTATTTGCAATGAGTGTGTACTCGCGGTGCGCTGCTCAAAGTACGTGAGTGCGTTATTCGCAGTGCGTTACTCACAGTGCGTTGGTGCGTTAGGGCGTTACTCGCAGCGCGGCCTATTGTCGTGCGGTGCTTTCGCTTCCCGCAGCAGTCGAAAGGGCAAAGGGGAAACCGTCGTCCACCAGCGCGCCACTAGTCAGAGCGCGGCTCACGACAGTCTTATGCCCGGCCCCTCAGCAACAGACAGACAGACAGACACACACACACACACACACACACACACACACACACACACACACACACACACACACACACACACACAGAGGCGATGCGCTCTTTGCTCATTTTCGGAACCGCTTTGAGACACAGGAAGTAGCCGATTTTAATTTGGCTCGCTAATTACGTGCATATTTTGCCGTCCTCGTCGGCGGCCCCGTGAAGACGCCGCGCCGCCGGACCGACGCGCACGGGCGGCAGTCACGCGCGTGCGTGCTCCGCGGACACAAGCGGCACTGACGCGGCCGGAGGACGACGCCGTGCTGAGGCCTCGACGCCGTGGCCGGGCCGGGCCTTCGGCAGCAGCCAGCGCTGACCCGCACGCGCCCTCCACGACGCTTGTTCCAATCACGGCCCCCTGCGGCGGCGCGCGGCGAGTGCAGCACGTCGACGAATCGAAAAAGGACCCCGTCGAGGACTACTATTTGGGTGGACGGCGCGCCGCTGGACACGGATATAAAGCGATTACCGCCTTTCAGTAATGACAGTGAAGGAGGACGAGCGGCAGACACTAGACGACGTGCTGCACGGGTTCCATTTTCGAGCTCTCCAGAGCAGAGGACGCGGCGCGGCACAGTGGGCCAGCAGACCGGTGGAGGCGGTCAAAATCTGGGACGGGTTTTGAAGTCCAGCCGCCCGCGCCGCTCTTCTGGCCCACTGTGCGCTGGCAGGCTGCTGCCCAACAGGGTTCCCGTCTCTCTCGCACTCGCGGGCCGTGCTGCCGTGCCGCAGGGGTGCGAGAGAGACGGCGCGACAACAGCCCTCTGCCGGGGGTAGCTGCGTCAAGGGGGGCAATCGCGGCGGAGTAATTGAGTTGCTGTTTCCCTCCAGAGCGACCCAGCCAGCCAGCCAGCCGGCCAGCCGGCCAGCCAGCCAGCCGGCGAGCAGCGCACAGCGCACACATATGTATAGATATAAATTTCCTGTCCAAATTGAAAATTTGACGTTAATTACACGGGCTGCTCGAGCCGACACATGCCAGGGGACTCTGCCGCTATGCGGCGTAGCGCTGCACACACACACACACACACACACACACACACACACGCCCTGTCGGCTCCGGAAACAACTTTCATCCCACTTCCATTCCAACAGCAGCCGCACATGGAGGCGCATGTGTCGTGTCAGTCCGTTTGCGCGTTTTTTTTTTTTTTTTTTTTTTTTTTTTTTCAAAGGCGGCGACAAGGTAAGCAAGCGGGGAGGTTCAATAATCCTCCTACGCACGCGTGTTGGCCACACAACATTTTATACGGCGTGTCCATACCGTCATGTTTATGCAACACGACAATGGAAACTGAAAATCGGCGCGGCGACCGTGCACAGTGGGCCAGAAGACCGAGGGCACAGAAGGCGGGGAGCGACTCTGGAGCTCAAAACGCGTCTAGAATTTTGGCCGCCTCAACGGTCTTCTGACCCACTGTGCATCGCGCGGCTCAAGACATGGCGGAAGTCGGTCCCCGGGGTCCGATGCATGGCGATCACCGCCACCGACGCAACAAGGCGGTGGACCCGACCCCTCGCCGTCACGCCTCACCTGCAACACAAATATTGACCCAGGCGCTCTCCTTGCCGTCCGCCTGGCCGCCCTGGAGCGTGACAGTATTAGCGCGAGTTTTCACGCCCCCACGACGCCGGCGCGCCGACCGCCCGCCCGCCGGCCTCCACCTTTGCTGGACGTGTTATTACAGTTCGAACTCCTTGGATTATAATGATAGAGGCCGGGCCAGGCCGCCGACGGACGAGTGTGCGTGTCAGGTTCGGCCGCATCCTCGCGAATGCAGGTGCTCGCCAGGACCTCGGCCAAGACCTCGTCAGAGATCTCAGACCCGAGAGGCAACTTTCTGGAAAGCGGGAAAGCTCTGGACGCCGATGCCGATCGTGGTTGCGGCCGGTTCGCACGTGCCTGCTGCGGGCGCGGGTTCGATCCCCGGCGCCTGCTCCGCCTTCGCCGTCGTTTTCCCGCAGGAAGTGAAGGGGCCGGCCAGGACCTGTCCCGCACCGCGCCGCGCCGACACGCCCATCCTCAATTACCCCTCCCCTCCCTCGCAGGGCCGAGATGGGCCGATAAGAGACAAATGAAACCAGATGGCGCGGTTGCCGCACCACTAAATAAATAACCAGGTACACTACGAGCCAAATAGCATCGCTATCGCAGAAAAAAAAGGGTCTCTGGCTGACCGAGCGATGACTTGACGTCATTTTCGGGGCAAACTCAGCGGCCGGCAGCGCTCCTCGAAGCACGACGAGGCGCAGCGCAATACAACACGTGAGAACTGAGAGGCAAAGCGGTTTGAGGCAAACAAAATGTTTCCATTACCATACGAGGATGACTAGGGTAGACGCCCCCCTCTAAAAGCCTCCCAGCCTCGCGACTTGAAGCGCACCACTCGCCGCGCCGCGCCGCCCGCCTGGAATGCCGCAGACCCGCCATTACCACGGCGCGGGCAGCACGCCCACTCCGAGCCGGGCCCGGGTTCGACCCCCACCCGGGCCGCATGAGAAGGTGGCCGAAACGCCCCGGACGGCCGGCCAGGCGTCCACAGCAAGACGAATCAAGCACGCCAAACCGCCGCGTTTTCCTCCCCACGTTGGTACACTGTGTATTCTTGGCGAGCCCTTTCATCCAATATCGCATTTTTTTTTATTTTTTTTTTTATCATTTCCAAGTTGGCTCCGCGTTACGGCGGCGAGACTGCCACGTGAATACATTTCGTGTCGCGGCCGACAAAGGTTCGTCACCGCGGCGGCTGCGTCTGCTCTCTCTCTCTCTCTCTCTCTCTCTCTCTCTCTCTCTCTCTCTCTCTCTCTCTCTCTCTCTCTCTCTCTCTCTCTCTCTCTCTCGCACAGTGGGACGCGCCGCGAGAGAGACAGAGCCGTGGCGACCCGGCGGTCGGATGGAGCCGATCCAATCAACAGACAGCTGTGTCAAGCCAAAGGGTAGGCCATCGGCAATCGAATCCACCGTGCTGCGACACAGGCCAACCAAAAAAAAAAAAATTGAAACGAGAAATTTTTGAAAGTCGCGCGGCTTTCTACACTGTTGTAGAATGCGCACTGCGCGGTGAGTGCGCGCGAACGCGCGTCGGGGTTCAAATGACAAATTCCCTCTCCCCTGCTGCGGACCGCAATGTATAGTACTTACACGCACGCACGCACACACACACACACGCGCGCGCAGGGCGGACAAGGTGTTTTCAGACTCGCCGTCCTGTTAGGGCCAATGACAGGCCGAGCGTGGGGGCCGTATAAAAGACGAGGGGAAAGTGTTCGGCGTGTACGCGCGCGGTATGTATGTACGCGAGGTACGCGCGTGTTATCCTCTCCAAGGATTATTTAAATCGCCGCCCCGCCCCCCTTGCAGTCGCACCAACCCCCCGCCCGCCACCCAGCCACCGGTACAGCAGCAGGCAGTGATCTACGATTGCGCGATTTTTCGCCCCATTGTTACAGTTAACAATGCCTCTTTAAACCGGCGAACCCCGTCGCACCACCCCACCCCCTCCGTTCGTGAAAAAGTAAAAATTGTTTGAAGGGGGATGACTTCCTCGTCCTCCGCGACTAACAAGTGCAGGAAGGGGGAGGGGGCGGCACAGGGGATGCACGCAGGTCCGCGTGCGTGCGTGTGTGTGTGTGTGTGTGTGCGTGTGTGTGTGTGGAACAGAAAGGGGGAGGGGGAACGCGCCACACATGTAATGCAAAATGACATTCGAGTGCACGCACTCGGACAAACGCTTATCAACCGCTGCGAACGTCGATCAGATTCTTTTTTTCTGCCCTCCCCTCTTCTCTCTCTCTCTCTCTCTCTCTCTCTCTCTCTCTCATCGAGAGAGAGAGAGAGAGAGAGAGAGAGAGAGAGAGAGAGAGAGAGAGAGAGAGAGAGAGAGAGAGAGACAGAGGGAGAGACTCTTCGGAATCAGTCCATGTGTCGTGTTCGCCTCCGTGGGCACACTTCATATTCGCCATCGATTCACCACCACGGCCGACCCCCACCAGGAAACAACAACAACAATGACGCAAAAATAAATAAAATCGGCGAGCGAAATAATGGTGATAAGAACTACCGTTAGCTGTACAAACGGGTGTTGCAGCCTTGGCGCTGCCTTGGCGCCCGGCTCGTCTCGCCGCCTGGAGTCCAGGTGTCGAGTGTCCTGGACGGCCCTTCCGGTCCAGGACACCCCAGAGAGAGAGAGAGAGAGAGAGAGAGAGAGAGGCGCGTCAGTTTATTACCCAGCCGAGTGAGAGAGAGAGAGAGAAGGGGGCTCACGGGAAGCCAGACGGGGCTGAGCGACCAAGCGAGAGGTGTTCAGCCACCGCACTGCCAGCAGCCCGTCGTGGAAAATGTCAACCGAGCCCGGATCGGCCTGCCGAGAGCCCACCACGGTAGCAAACAGGTCTCAATTTTCGTGTACACATCGGCGTGCTGTGCAGATCCGCGCCAAACGGATGGACAACGGGTCCACAGTCGCGGCCAAAACTTAGTCACGTTTTGAGCTTCAGAGTCGCTAAACAGGACCCGAACCGAACGCGTGACCCCATCAATGGATACCTCGTTCGGAGAGCAATCCATTGGTGGGGTCACACGTTCGGTTCGAGTCCCATTCAGCGACTCTGGAGCTCAAAACGCCTCCACCTGTCATTCGCATTGGAGTGCATGCATGACCACCGAAATGCCCATCTCCTCCCCTCTGGCTCCAATATTTAACGTGGTCTGTTCTCGTCCCCCGTCGGCGGCGCCAGGCTGCGCCGGCCACTTGATTCCCTCCTCGGCCGAGGCGAGGGCCAGGGTCCTCGACGCAGTAATAGATTTCCTGTGCAGTGGGACGGGCGGGGACGACAGGAGACGACACCCCTTTTGTCTCCGGCGCCCCGAATCTGTTTCTGTTTTGTCACGTGGTTTTATGAGGGCCTCGGAGGACTCGCCCTGGGACCTCCGGGAGAGCAAACACCCAACAGGGCCGACGGAGCGACCCTGTGGGCCGGCCTCTCGTAAGCCCTTTCCCCTTTCCAAATAAATAGGCCTATCGATGCCCCCGCACACAACACACCCCTTCATGACTCTTGCATGCGTGTCCGTATGAATACTTGAAGCAGGGGTCGCGTTGTGTCGTCCGGCATGAGGAGGGACTGTGACGTGTGTGTGTGTGTGTGTGTGTGTGTGTGTGTGTGAGAGAGAGAGAGTGTGTGAGTGCGCGCGCACGCCTTTGCGTGTGTCAACACTCAACCGCCCCTTGTGATACACTTTTCTGTTTCATCCCCTCGCCGGACTGACCGGCAGTGACCGCAAAGCGAGTAGCCCCGAGGGGAGGAACGCACACACAGTGGACACACACACACACACACACACACACACACACACACACACACACACACACAGTGAGAAGGCGGCCTTCTGGCCCACTGTGCCCTGCCCGCCACCCTCGTCTAGTCCGTCTATTCCCCGAGCTTGCGGTCCAGCAGCACGCGGGCAGTGACTCACCCGCCATGAATATGCATGGAGGGCGTACGTTCGACGAGGCGCCCTGACAGCCGATGAGTGCGCGACGACGAGCCAAGACCAGATTCTTTTTTACCGATACCGTTTTCTTTTCATCGCGTTTTCATCGTCTCGCGTCGCCCGCACCTGTTCTCTCTCTGTCTCTGTCCCTCTCTCTCCTAAACGAAACTAACTAAACTCTTGGCTCCCTCTCTTCCTTTTAAAATGGAGCGGTGGTCCCTGCCGCTATGGCGTGGTTCGGTCCGGATTCACCTCGCGATGCGTGATAGTTTCGCACGGCAACCGGAGCCGGGCGTCACGCGCCGTCAAGAGCGGAGCCCCAGCGAAGCGCGCGCCGATCGAGTATCAAGCGCCGGGCTCCGGAAAGGAGCCCCGGTGGCGCCGCGATATACAGTTTACGGCAGGAAGGCGAGTCATAATTCGGGCGAACCGCATTTGCATAAATTCATCCAGGACCCGCGCCGCGCGCTAAGCGCTTCCACTTTGGGGCCCCGGAACAATGAGGTAGTTACACCGCGAGCTGGCCTCCTCCTCCTCCGCCCCGAACGGTGGCCTTTCTCCAGGGAAAAGGTGGGTACCCCAGTCCCAAAAAACCATGGAGCGCATGGGGTCCCATGGATGACTTCCCACGAGAAGATGATCTTTTACCATGAAAATTTAGGAAAACACCACGAGGACTCTTACACCACGGCATGGGGCGACAAATTATTCCATGGTGGAAGATCCACCATGGCGTTTGTCGTCATGGTGAAGCATGGCTTCCCCATAGTGGCGCTCGCATCATGGTAACGAGGTCTTGCCCGCGCGTTGAAGTCTCCAAACATTTTTTAAAAATCCCTCCGCAACTTGAAAACTATTAGAGGTGGAGTGACGGCGACCGCTCCATCGTGCTCAGCATCGAATTTTGACGTGGGTGAGATGATTATAGGAGATAATTATTTGTGACAAGACACTGAGCACGCCATGTGCACAATAGAGATGTCATGGGAACAGTACACCATGCAAACCAAACACCATGGGAATAATTTCCTCATGGTGAAAGGTGCCAAAAATGAGGGGTGTTTCGGATACCATGGGATTTCGCTTCCCATGAAATCCCATAATGTCCCATGCAGCATGGGACCCTCCATGGTTTTTTAGGACTGGGACTCCAGGAAAAGGTGATGGATTCCCTGCGGGAAAATGCGACTTTCCTGCAGGAAAACCCAATTTTCTTCAGAAAAACGGAAATTTTCTCCAAAAAAATGGATTTTTCAGGAAAATGCAATTTTTTTCGGAAAAGGCAATTTCTTCAGAAAATTCAATCTTTTTTCAGAAAAATGTATTTTTTTTTTCAGGTAAATGCAATTATTTTTTTTCCAGGAAAATCACTGCACTTGGCTGGTGACTCACCGGCGTGTAGGTCCGGCTTGCGAACACGCTCGTCCTGCGGCCGCTGGTGATTGATATACGCAGGCAGCAGCGCCCTCTGGGGCCCTCTGCGCGGCGGGGCCCTCAATTTGACACCGAATTCCCTGCGCACGGCGGCGGCGCGCGGCCCGGGGACGCTCATTCTCAATTTGAATCTCAAATGTCGCCATGCGGCTCGCCCGTCCGTCCGTCCGTTGGCTGCCTTTGACCGACCGGCCGCGCAAGTCGAGCCGCGTTGCGCCTCCGACCGACAGGACAGCCAATTTGGAATAGCAGGCTGCCCGGCCCGGCCCGGCCCGCCCCGGCCCGCTGTACACAACGTTGCGCGTGTTTGAATCGTCTCGTTAGCTTCCAATGGCAGCGGAGCCGCCAACTGCCCGCGGTTCTTCATATTTTACATGTTTTGGCGGACATAAATTCCGTTTGCCGGGGGAAAGCAGCGCGGTGTCTTCCTTTTTCAGCTGCCGAGCCTCGCCGTGCCTGGCGTTCCTTCAAATTTATCGGCACAGGTCGGCCGGGTCCGGCCGGCCGGCAGCGGTCCCTACGCGCGACAAAGGCTGCCAACGGGACCGCCGGGCTGCGCGCTCGGGCCCGGGTTCGAATCCCCGCTCCGCGACGCTGTGCCTCCTTTTTCGCGGAGAGAAATCATTTTCGTGGCAATGTCTGGATCGAAATAACCTCCTCTACCTGTTCCGGCGGACGCGCCGCCCTGCCCTGCCGCCCAGCAGACTGACTGATTCGTCTTCGTCGCGCTGTCTCTCTCGCACCCACGGCGCGGCCCGCAGGGGTGCGAGAGAGACGCCGCGACGGCCCGCTGGCGGAAGCGCGCTTCCCGACGCCCCTTTATCGCCCATCAACGTCCCACAGGATCCTCCACAAATAAACAAAGAGAGGATATATATCGGGCGGGACGCGCGGCGTGTCTTCGGCCATCGCCATTGCAGGGGCGGCCTAACCTCAAAACCGGCGCCCGGGGATTGAAATACCAACAACAATAACAACAACAAGAAGAACGGGGAAGCGGGCAGTATGCCACGAGCGATTGGCACCTAGCGACACCATCGCTCTGGATAATGGACTTTCTGGCAAAGCGAACAGCGACCTTCACACACGGCCGTTTTCCAACTAGCGCTGCAGCTGCAGCCAACGAAAAAGAAGCGAGAAAAGTAAATTCAAAAAAAATAGAGGGAAGGAGAGAGAGAGAGAGAGAGAGAGAGAGAGAGAGAGAGAGAGAGAGAGAGAGAGAGAGAGAGAGAGAGAGAGAGAGAGAGAGAGAGAGGGGGGGGGGCGACGAGCGTGAAATGCTGCTGGCTGGCTTCTGGTCCCATCCGTGAGAAAAAGCGCCCTAATGACCGCAGAACCATGCAGAACGGGACCCGTGCCAGCGGTGGTGCCAACATGACGCCAAATAGGATGAGAAATTTTTGCAGCGGTTCTAATCGCGCCGCATAGGTGGCGCCACTGACCATTCAAATTGGAGATTCCCTCGACTTGGCTGGGGAACGGTGAAACAAGGGGAGGGAGGGCGTCTCTCTCTCTCTCTCTCTCTCTCTCTCTCTCTCTGCACCTGCTACACACACACAGCGACCCCGGTCCGCGTCCCTGGCAGTGACCTGCCCCCCTCCCACCGCGATGCCCGGCCGCTATCAAGATCTCCACGACTGTTTCTCCCACAGCGAGCAAATGCGCTCTAAAGCGATTCTGGTCTATACCTGGATGGCCATGAGCAAGTTGGGGCGCCAGCGCACAGAGGATGCGGCAGTGGAGGGGGGACTCGCAGGACCCAAGCAGTTGGCTCGTGATAAGGAATGTGGATCAAGTGCATGTGAGTTGCATCTGAGAGAGTGCGCGTACACAGTATGCTAATGTGTGCCATCCCTCGCATGATATAGTGACGCCGCTGTTTTGTCGTGGTATCTCTCTCTCTCTCTCTCTCTCTCTCTGTCTCTCTCTCTCTCTCTCTCTCTCAGGGCGCGACGTTGTCGCGGAAAAAGTATCGAAGTTGATCACCAGGACGACGACGACGTGCTTGTAAATGCCAACGACCTCGCCGACGTGCGAAATGCGGGTGCGGCCGCGGTCCGTGCTGCCCTATCCCAGGCTGACCATGCACGCCCAGGTCCAGCCAGGCCACCCCGCCGGCCGGCTGCCCGTCCGTCCGTCCGTCCGTTCGATTTGTCCCCATAAACACACGATACGCGCCGTAAACTGGAGAGATTTAACGCCGCGGCCCAATGAGCGCGCGGCACCGCGCGGCCGCGCACAGTGGGTCAGAAGACCGTTGAGGCGGCCAAAATTCTAGACGCGTTTTGAGCTCCAGAGTCGCTAAATGGGACTCGAATCGAACGACATGTGACCCCACCAATGGATTGCTCTCCGAACGAGGAACACCATGGAGATAGCCGCGTCAGCGGGAAGGCCGTCGTGGACCTGCCGACAACGGCGAGGGGCCATCCAGTTAGGCCTGCACCCATAACACACCGCCAGTGTCGCCAACGTTCGCATCACCCGGCCGGACTGGAACGTCGACAAGGATCTAAACTCTGTGTGTGTGTGTGTGTGTGTGTGTGTGTGTGTGTGTGTGTGTGTGTGTGTGTGTGTGTGTGTGTGTGTGTGTGTAACGCGATCCCACAGGTTCGGACGCCTTGTTTCACTCATCATAAAGCCCGCACGTAATGGTGGGACAACGCGGAGCAGCATAAAGTGATGCAGTCAATGACTCTAGCATCATCCGAATGCGAAAGGTCGCCTCTTCGCCCCCGAGACCGTCTTCTGACCCACCACGCATCGCCCCCAGGGGCCCAACAACGCGCCCTGTCAACACTGCGCATATTCACAGTTTGTAATTAACCGCGCGGACCGCTTAAGTCCGAGCCGCCCAGCCCGAGCTGGCAGGCCAAAAGAATAGCAGGAAAGCTCATTTACGTTTCCTAGGCAGGGAAGCGCCCGGCTTGCTTGACCCGTCCGACAAATGAGTGGACAGCGACGCCGCTACTTACCAATGTTAAAACGCCGCTCGCATAACGAGCGCCTCGCGCGCGCACACACACACACACACAGTCAGACAGACAGACGGACTGAATTGTTTAATAATATCACACAATGCGGGCTACTTGTCGGCGACTTAGTAGAATGCACGAATATAGTGGCGCATGGACAAGCCGCTGCACAGTGGGCTAGAAGACCGGGGGAGGAGGCGGTCAAAATCCCGCGTCTAGAGTTTTGGCCGCCTGCCCCGGTCTTCTAGCCCGCTGTGCGGCGCATCGACTAGCCGCTGCCACATTTCAAGTGCTTTGCGACCGTGACCGCGTGTGAGGGTGCGAGCGCGCGCGTGCGTGCGTGTGTACAGACGTGTATGATCTGCCCCTCTCCCAGGCCCCGGCTGCCCCGGCCGTACAAACGAGGCGGTAAAGACGCACCGCTTTTGCAGATCAAGTTGTGAATTACCATGAAACTGTTTGCCGCATGCGCTGCATATATCACCGAGACATTTTATACACGCGGCGCCGTGCGGCGAGATGCAACAATTATTTGCAGCTCACATACACATACACACACACACACACACACACACACTCGCACACTCACACGCACACACTTACATACGCGGCGAGCGCGCACGAAAAGGCGCGCGGCGCGCGTTCGGTTTGAAAAAGGTGCGAGATACTCATCACTCCGTGTTATATCCTCATCTCGGAACACCGCACACTCACCTGCAAACACACACAAACACAAATTCGTTAGCGGACAGAAAAACAAAACAAAAACGCTAACGCTAACGTGGAAGCAGATGATATACTAATGAGAATGTTTATTTTAATGTACGCTTGTTTATCACTTCATTCACAAAAATTGACATTTGCAATATGAATAATTTGAAGTTATTTGTCCTCCCCTCGCCTCGAGCGGCATGCGGCGTCGCCAGGCTGCATCCTGCATCGGTATCGGCCGAGCGAAGCCGACCTCGCGCCGAAGGCAATGCGAGCTGAGCAGGCCACGCTTCGCCCCTGCTTGAGAGCCGAGTCGGCCGAGCCTTGCCTAGTCCTGCTCAGAGGTCCTGCTAAGCAGCACGCCCTGCGCTTGGCCCTGCGCTGGGGGGGGGGGGGGGTCCCTGCCGCGCTGGAGAGGGGGCGGCCCCAGGCCCCCACTCCCTTTTCGGCCCGCCGGTCCGCTTCACGCACGCATGGCCCAGCTCCGCCACAAAACCTTCTCGCGATTAAAAAGCAAGCTGACACCTTCGATGCATATACAGCTTAGCTTGCTTAGCTCTAGCGAAGGTATCATCTGCTAAAAAACAAAAAACGACAACACCACATTATTATTGGCAGCGGCCGCGGCAGGGTCCACTGTTGTGTCACAGGAGAGAGAGGGAGGGAGAGAGAGACACACTCACTTGTCAGACAATTTATGCAGTGTGCGAAAAACGGTTAGTTGTGACGCTGGTAGACTTGTCCCGCGTCTTGGCGTCGATGCCCCCCGCCGCGCCGGGGCTGGCACAGTGGGACGGGAAAGGCCGGTACAGCCTGCCGGGGGCCCCGAGTCTTCCACCGCCACCATTTCTCTCAAATAGTCCGCTGGCGTTTCGTTTCGTCTCGTTGGGGGCGCGGACTCGGCGAGATGGCGCACAGTGGGACGAAACGCGAAAAAAGCGATGATAATTACAAAAGGTTCCAATCTTTGCTTAAATCTTTATTTTGGTGTTTTTGAGGGTGAGGAACTGTTTTCTGACAGTAACACAAGGTAGGTGCTTCGCGATGTTACGCAAGTTCTGCCAGTTACGCCAGGCGTCCACACCTACCTTCGCCTGCGGCGCTAGCCTGCCTTTAGCAGCCTTCTTTTTAAACCATCGACATACAAATCGAAGTGTTATCAAGTCCAGAGAGCATTCGTGTTTTTAAGTTACGATGGGGGGCCTCCCCGCCGCCGAGGCGACGCCGGCGGCGCGCGAAAAAACGCATTTTTAAAGTTGATTTTATCAAAACGCGGAGCATTGCGGAGCATTCGGCGGTATGGGCCCGAAAGTAGAGAAGCTGCTCTGTCACGGACATTTTTCCCACCCGTGCGCAAATGTGCGCAACTCGACTTATCTCAACGTGAAAATCGTCCAAGACACGATTTTACTCTACTTTCTTTGGCTTGTTACTTCTGATAGGTTACTCAAAATTTAAATCCGAGGAGTGCGTTAGATTCGTCAAGTTCTCAGCTTTCCAAAAATATATAACATGATGAGGTTATTTAAAACGGCACGGCCAGTAGAGGACAAACAGTACACCCCTGACAGTAAGTGCGCGAAAAACCGGAAAAATGACCAAGTTCGGCGCCCCCCCAGGGCTCACACGTGTGAAATATTGACGAACGAAGCAGTGTCCCGTGTAGCCCAGACCTTTCTTGCAAATGTCTGATAGTTCGTTGGACCCCATCGCTAAATTTTCAAAAATCCACTTCTCACCGTGTTTTTGGCGTTTCGTCCCACTGTGTGGCGCTGCCTCGTTCATTGAGGGGTTCGCCGTCCGCAGAGCCAGCGGAGCCAGCCCGGCCGGGCACAGTGGGCCAGAAGACCGGTGGGACAACTTCTCGGCAGCAAGAGTCGTGACACACGCTCCCAGACTTGCAGCTTCCAGCGGAGGGGACTTTCTCAGAATAGGGAAGTGATAGAAGGATCTCCGGGCCGCTTCCAGGCTTCCAGGCTCCTCCGGGCACGCTCGGGCCCCGAGAGTCCCTCCCGGAGATAGAATGAGGCGACAACAGTGCAGCGGGCATTAGTATTCTCCCGGTATGACCCCAGAAAGCCCGCAAGCCAGCCGTGCCCGACGCCCGGCCAGCCGCCGCAGGCCCGCGACAGCTTAGTAACAAATAACTTCCGAGGGCCATGCAGACAGTAGCAGCAGATGGAGCGGCACGATACCAAAGATGTGTGAGTGTGAGTGTGTGTGTGAGTGTGTGTGTGCAGGCACTCTGTTTTGTTTTCCAGCCATAAAATTAACGGCGCGCGCTGATCAGAATGTGTGAAAACGCCGGCCGGGGCTTCCCTGGTGTTCCCTCGGGGGCACTTGGCCACTTTTACGGCCTGAGGAGCTTATCTGAGGCGCCAAGACGATGAGGAGTCACCGCGCCGCAGGGTTCCGGGTTCGAATCCCGTCCGCGGCAGCGTTTTTTCTCGCTTTTTCGCCGGGTGCTCCGCTTGCCTGGCGTCCCCTCCCTAACGAACCGAAGCGCGCCCCATATTTTCGCCTCAAGAGGGCGCTTTGAGGCCAGCCAGGCCAGCAGGGAAGGGTTGGTTATTGAAGGGCTGTCGTGGCATGCCGGGGCATTGTTGGGGCGAGACTGAACATCGCGGGGCGGGGCGGGGCGGGGCGGGGGGTCTCCGCGATGCACTGCTTCTAGGTCAAGAGCATGTGCACACATGGCTATAGCCGCCACGACGTGATGGGCTGCTGCTCTCCCCCCCGCGGCCACGGCCTGCTCCACCTGCACCAGGCCAGAGGACGGCGCAGGCGGCCCAAACGCTGGACGCGTTTTGAGCTCCAGAGTCGATAAATGGGACGCGAGCCGAACGTGTGACCCCACCAATGGATTGGTCTTTTCGAACGACGAATCCATGGGTGGGGTCGCACGCTCGTCCTCTGGCCCACGTCACTCAGTGCAGCACCTTACACCCTTTCCAATATCGGCGGGGCGGTCCGCACGACGACGGCAACCTGAGCGGCAATCAACGTGACGAGCCGAGCCGCGGTCCAGCCGAGCCGGGCCGAGCCGAGCCGGGCCGCGTAGGATGGCCAACGCGATGCCCTGCAGAGATACCCGCCGGACGCTACGAAACGTTATCACAGTATCAACGGTGCTCATGATGTATGGAAGTTTTGGAAGGCGAGTCCAGGCGGCCGGCCCGTCCGGGGCCCAGACTCTGGGTGGCGTTCGACGCCCGTTTTTGTGTCTCTCTCTCTGGAGCGCTGGAGCCACGGCTGGAGCGGCGTTGCCGGCTGGAACGCTGGAACCCGTACCAACCTGGCCACTCTGGTACCGACCGGCCGGCCGGCCGCGCCGCCACGCCGCACAGTGGGACGAAACGCGAAAAAAGCGATGATAATTACAAAAGGTTCCAATCTTTGCTTAAATCTTTATTTTGGTGTTTTTGAGGGTGAGGAACTGTTTTCTGACAGTAACACAAGGTAGGTGCTTCGCGATGTTACGCAAGTTCTGCCAGTTACGCCAGGCGTCCACACCTACCTTCGCCTGCGGCGCTAGCCTGCCTTTAGCAGCCTTCTTTTTAAACCATCGACATACAAATCGAAGTGTTATCAAGTCCAGAGAGCATTCGTGTTTTTAAGTTACGATGGGGGGCCTCCCCGCCGCCGAGGCGACGCCGGCGGCGCGCGAAAAAACGCATTTTTAAAGTTGATTTTATCAAAACGCGGAGCATTGCGGAGCATTCGGCGGTATGGGCCCGAAAGTAGAGAAGCTGCTCTGTCACGGACATTTTTCCCACCCGTGCGCAAATGTGCGCAACTCGACTTATCTCAACGTGAAAATCGTCCAAGACACGATTTTACTCTACTTTCTTTGGCTTGTTACTTCTGATAGGTTACTCAAAATTTAAATCCGAGGAGTGCGTTAGATTCGTCAAGTTCTCAGCTTTCCAAAAATATATAACATGATGAGGTTATTTAAAACGGCACGGCCAGTAGAGGACAAACAGTACACCCCTGACAGTAAGTGCGCGAAAAACCGGAAAAATGACCAAGTTCGGCGCCCCCCCAGGGCTCACACGTGTGAAATATTGACGAACGAAGCAGTGTCCCGTGTAGCCCAGACCTTTCTTGCAAATGTCTGATAGTTCGTTGGACCCCATCGCTAAATTTTCAAAAATCCACTTCTCACCGTGTTTTTGGCGTTTCGTCCCACTGTGCGCCGTGCCGCCCCGCCCCACAGGCATCCTCCCGCCAGGCCACGCCAGGCCACGCCAGGCCGGCCCGCCGGACTCACAAACCTCGAGATCTCGATCCGATAGGGTCCGGCTGGCTGCACGGCCCGGGCCGCCACGCCCCGCCACGGCACGGGCCCGGCCACCACGCACAGTGGGACGAAACGCCAAAAACACGGTGAGAAGTGGATTTTTGAAAATTTAGCGATGGGGTCCAACGAACTATCAGACATTTGCAAGAAAGGTCTGGGCTACACGGGACACTGCTTCGTTCGTCAATATTTCACACGTGTGAGCCCTGGGGGGGCGCCGAACTTGGTCATTTTTCCGGTTTTTCGCGCACTTACTGTCAGGGGTGTACTGTTTGTCCTCTACTGGCCGTGCCGTTTTAAATAACCTCATCATGTTATATATTTTTGGAAAGCTGAGAACTTGACGAATCTAACGCACTCCTCGGATTTAAATTTTGAGTAACCTATCAGAAGTAACAAGCCAAAGAAAGTAGAGTAAAATCGTGTCTTGGACGATTTTCACGTTGAGATAAGTCGAGTTGCGCACATTTGCGCACGGGTGGGAAAAATGTCCGTGACAGAGCAGCTTCTCTACTTTCGGGCCCATACCGCCGAATGCTCCGCAATGCTCCGCGTTTTGATAAAATCAACTTTAAAAATGCGTTTTTTCGCGCGCCGCCGGCGTCGCCTCGGCGGCGGGGAGGCCCCCCATCGTAACTTAAAAACACGAATGCTCTCTGGACTTGATAACACTTCGATTTGTATGTCGATGGTTTAAAAAGAAGGCTGCTAAAGGCAGGCTAGCGCCGCAGGCGAAGGTAGGTGTGGACGCCTGGCGTAACTGGCAGAACTTGCGTAACATCGCGAAGCACCTACCTTGTGTTACTGTCAGAAAACAGTTCCTCACCCTCAAAAACACCAAAATAAAGATTTAAGCAAAGATTGGAACCTTTTGTAATTATCATCGCTTTTTTCGCGTTTCGTCCCACTGTGCCACGGTGCCCACCACGGCCGGAATGCAACTACGTTTCGGCGTGATCCCACATCGCACCGCACCCTGTTAGCGGTCACCATTGCACAGTGGGTCAGAAGACCGTTGAGGCAGCCACAATGCTAGACGCGTTTTGAGCTCCAGAGTCGCTAAATGGGACTCGAATCGAACGTGTGACTCCACCAATGGATTGCCCTCCAAACGAGGCGGGGTCACACGTTCGATTCGAGTTTTGGCCGCCTCCACGGTCTTCTGATCCACTGCTTCAGGGAACCACGGAGCCCAAAGCGCTACCGTGCTGCATTTGTCACTCGACCACGTCGCCGAGGAGGAAGAGGACGCCGACGACGCCGCGCGGTGACACGGGGCGCGCCAGCACCGCGATGATGGGTCGCCTCACCTGCGCCATGCACTCAGTCCGCGGATTGCGCACCTGCCGCGTACGTCATTCTAATCCGCTTGTTTTTTGTTTTTTTTATTTAGGTCGTGGGTCCGCTTGGCGGGGCTGGCGGGGCGTGGGCGCCGCACGCATGGCCCCGCCCCCCGCCCGGGGCAGCCCGGCGCCATGCCGTCCTAGGCGCACCTGCCGCGCATCGGTGGGGTTTCACCTCACAGAAGGGGTGACTTCGCGGAGACTCACTGCGGCGCTGCACAGTGGGCCAGAAGACCGGCGCAGGCGGCCGAAACTCTCGACGCGGTTTGAGCTCCAGAGTCGCTGAATGGGGCTCGAATCGAACGCGTGACCCCACCAATGGATTGCTCTCAGAACGAGGAATCCATTGGCGGGGTCAAACGTTCGACTCGAGTCCCATTTGGCGACCCTGGAGCTCAGACCGCGTCTAGAGTTTCGGCCGCCTCCACCGGTCTTCTGGCCCACTGTGCGCTATGCAGTGGGCGCTGCAGTGCGCGGGGGGTCTGCCCCCTGACCGCGGCCAATGCGCTACCGGACGCGACGACCACACCTAGCACACATCGCCATTGCTCGCCGGCCGATCCCGAATGGCGTCGCTCTGTCTCTCTCGCGCCCCTGCGGCCCGCGAGGCGAGCGACAGAGACAGGGCGACCGCCGCTGCACTGCCGCTGCCAGGCCGCTAATAACGGACGCAATCAACACGCGCGTCGTGCAACGCACACGCCACGCAAATGGCACGCATCCTGTTGGCCGGCGGGACGGCAGCGGCGGCGTGTGTCCGCGGGGCCGCGCTGTTGTGAGCGAAGTGGTACACACGGCGAACACGGGCAGCCGTCTCTCAAGTCAAGCGGCGAGCGCCCCACAGTGGGCCAGAGAAAACCGGTGGACGCGCGGCTAAAACTCTAGACGCGTTTTGAGCTTCAGAGTTCAGAACGCGTCTGGGATTCTGACCCACTGTGCGACGCGGGGTCGTTGCGCAGGGCAGCCTCCTGGGTAAGGGGCCGTCACAGCGCCACGCAGCGCCACGCAGCGCCACGCAGCACCGCGCAGCAGGCGAAGAAGACAACAAGGCCGGCAGAGTGCATTGTCATGGGGCCAGACTGATTGCTTTTCATGGAAGCAAACATTGGACGGCGGACTACCGATCAAGTCCCTCATCGTGTGTACGGCACACAGCCAGCGGGAGGGGGAGGCGGGGGGCAGCGTGGACCGGGAACGGGAAAAGGAGAAAGGCATGCAAGCCTCTCCCAATCTGTCATAATAAGCGATCCGAAGATTGCGCTCCATCTTCCAATATCGTCTGGGCCAGCGAGCACGGCCGGCAGCGGCCGGTACGGCATGCCGGCCGGACGGCGGGGCAGCCCGATGACGGATACCGTGCGCGGCCATTGCGCGCGGGGGCCTTATCTGGGCACGGACATCACCGTGGCGGTGCAGCGCACGGTGGGTCAGAAGACCGTAGAGGCGGCCAAAATTCTAGACGCGTTTTGAGCTCCAGAGTCGCTAAATGGGACTCGAGTCGAACGTCTGACCCCGCCACTGGATTGCTCTCCGAACGAGGAATCCATTGGTGGGGTCACGCGTTCGATTCGAGTCCCGTTCAGCGACTCTGGAGCTCAAAACGCGTCTAGGATTTTTGCCGCCTGAGCGGTCTTCTGACCCACTGTGCAGCGGCGCGCCCCGGCCGGGGCCCTGCAGGGGTGCGGGCGGCCGGATGACTCACTCGCCGTGCTCCGCACACACGACGCCGAGGTGGTAATGAGCGTCTTCCGGGTGGACGTGTGTGCGCTTGCGCGCATTCCGGGGCCCCGTGGGTGTTTTCCTCGACTTTTTTTATTATTGACACTCCTCGGTGGGTGGGGTGGGTCAGCGCTCACGGCCGGGAGGGGCGGGGCCGACCGGACCGCGCCACAAAGAGCATCCTTCAGCACTGCGCGAACCGCGCACCGCGCGGCGTGGCGGCGCCACGGGCCATTCATATTGAAAAGTGGCCAAGATGGACGCATGCACGACGACGACGTCGCGGACTCGGGGCGGGCTTGGGCCGCTGCCACGGCGACACGGTAGCGGCAGCCACTTCAAAGGGCGCCCCGCCCCGCCCCGCCCCGCCCCGCCTCACCACGCCGCTGTCAAAGCCGAGAGGGTCGTCGGGGTCCCGCGCGTGAAAACGACACGAAAAGGCAGACGGTGCGGTGGAGAGTGCGAGCACGCCGACGGCCAGGTCCCCGGCCAGGGCCGCCGCTCACGGCGATGCAAAGCCAGCGATGGCCGGTACACGGGTTCGCACTAACCGGTCTAGTAGTGCGCCAGGCCGCCGCCGCACGCGCTAAATGCATCCTGCCGCTCGCAAAGGCCACCGAGGCCGCCTAGTCGGCCGGTGGCGGCGCGCGCGCACTGTGACGGCGTGGCAACTTCGTCACCTGTGTCAGCCTCCCGGACTCGCCCCCCGGCCGGAACGACGCTCACGTCGCTGCTCTGTCTCTCTCGCACTCCAGGGGCGTGCCGTCGGGATGCGAGAGAGACAGAGCGCCGAATCAGACTGACTACTACTACTGGCGTCGTGCCCCGGTCGCCAATTAGCCGAGGCTGTGCGCGTTCCGAGGGAGGGGGGGGGGGGGCTGCACCACGGCGGCGGCGGCTTAGCGTCGCGGAGAGCGGCGAGGCGACGGGGCGTGGCGGCCAGCCACATCAAACAAAACAGGACCGCAAACGAAAACAGAGACCGTCTGCCAATAACGCCACGACGGAGGGAGGGGCCGAACGGCCGAACCAGGGCAAACGGAAAGGCCCTTTCGTCTGGTATCCGCAGGACGCATGGCAGATCGACGCGAGCGATGGCGTGATCCACACGACGGACCGACTGCTCGTTCGTCCGCCCGCCGGTCCGCCACCCCCTCTCCCTCTCTCGTCCTCGTCCTCCACTTACGCCCAACGTCGCCGTGCGGCGGGCGCGCTTCGCATGTCTGCGTCGAATTTGTCCGCGGGGCAAATTGCTCGCCTCCCCCGCCACACACACACACACATGCAGACACAAACACACAGAGAGAGAGAGAGAGAGAGAGAGAGAGAGAGAGAGAGAGAGAGAGAGAGAGAGAGAGAGAGAGAGAAGAAAGAGAGGCTCGTCGGGCGCGTCGCGTCCGAGGGGCGTCTTTCTAATTGTAGGCCCGACTTAGAAGCACTTTACGCGTCCCGACGCTGCTGCCGCCGTGGCGGTGTCGCGGGCCGGCGGCGGCCTCGGCGACGGAGTGGAGTGCATTCTTGGCGGCGGCTGGCACGGGGCGGCGGGGCGCAGCGTCGCTGCCAGACGCGGCGGCGCCCCGGCGACGTCCATGCCGGCGACGACGGCGCCCCGCCGCGGCGACTATTTTAAAAATCCATAACGCGGCGGGGAAGACGACGACGCGCGCGCAAATACACGCGGACAGCACCCCGGCGACGGAAGCAGGGGAAACACGGCCGGCTTCCGCCGCAGGGTGGTGGACCCCAAGGGGTCCACCACCCTGGTAAACCTGTGAACACTTCGTCCAGTAATCACGGGTAATCTCATGCCAAAACTGTTTTTATCGGCTGTTTCTTGAGAAAATAGGCTAAAAATGCTCTCAGCTGGCCAAAATTAGTTTTTTTTTTTTTTTTTTGACATTTTAAGTAGGTCATCAGTGATGACTCATCACTGGTGTGATCGGTAATCCTGTGTACACCCCTGAGCTGAGTGGTGGGCGGAGCCCTCGGCTGTCTCTCTCGCACTCACGGGGCGCTATCCGCCAGGGTGCGAGAGAGACAGAGCGACAGGGGTCGCCGTCGCCGAGCCGGGGGGAGAAAGCATGACTCGGGGGTCACCTCTCCGGCGGGGGTCCGGACGGCGGCCGGGGCGCGGGGGCCCCCGCACGGGAGAGGGGCCCCGGGACTTCGATTACGGGCCTGTAATGAACTGAAGTAACCGGATGATTGCCGTTTAGCGTCCGGCCAAGCATGACCAAGCTATCCGGGCTGTCATTGCCCACCGGGACAGCGGCAGCGCAGCGCGGCCGGGTCGACACACGAAAAGCGGCCAACACGGCGACTCCCCGACGGCGGGCATGACGGCGAGCATGACGGCGGGCATGACGGCGAGCTTGAAGGCGAGTAGCGCGCCGCTGCCCTCGTTCGAGTAAAGCGCGTAAAGCAGCGCGCTAAGCCTTGAACCCCGGCGCGCGGCCTAGTCACGAATTATTTCTCATACCGGTCGGCGTTCGGGAGGCTCCGTCCATTCCGGCCCAGTTCACGCGCACGCCGGCCGCGCGTCAACGCTGACGGGCTCGTTAGACACGCATGAGCCGGCCTCATCCTTGGAGTCCTCAGGGAGCAGGCGGCACGCCTTCGAGCGCCAATTTCTCACAGGTAAAACTAAAGCATAACGTTTAACCTCTCTTGAAGCGTGTAGGCGCTTACGCCTGTCTTCAAGCGTACACCCTCCCCCCCCCCTTAATCTAAATATGCATGGGGAAGTTTTTCACTGCACGCTTCAAGAGAGGCGTGCGTCTAGTACGCCCTGCTTGCAGCGTGGTGTCACGTCTTGGTCACATTACGGAGTTGCCGTGCCGGTTCCAGGAGCTGTATAGACAACGGGGACGAGCGCATCTGGCGCCCGAATAGCGGCGCATAGGCAACCCGAGGCACAGGACAGGCGACCCGCAACGCAGAACATAAACTTGAGAGGCTGCTGCACTCTAAATGTGTTAAGGTGAAAGGCTGCACCAACATATAATGATGCAGATTTTCTCCAAAATATCTTATAAGGTACAACGAAGTTTCAAAGGTATGTTACAAAGGCAGCTGCACCACCATATTATAAAGACAATTTTCTCCATAATATGGAGAATCTTCACCACAAGACATTCACGGTGTGGACCACAATTATTGATCGCGTGGACGACCCTCGAAAGGACTGCAACGGCGGCAGCAGGTGAGGCCAGCAGCAGGAGGGCCTGCTCGGGTTTCCCTCACGCGCCTCTCTCTCTCTCTCTCTCTCTCTCTCTCTCTCTCTCTCTCTCTCTCTCTCTCTCTCTCTCTCTCTCTCTCTCACACACACACACACACACACACACACTCTGCAGCTAACGGTAAGGCTGGCGCTGCAGCCCAAACGGCCCCAAACGGGGCGCAGCACGTCACGCGCGGAGCCTAATTTGCGAACAGTCGCTCATCTGTCTCGGCGGGGCCCCCGCTGCCCCCGGCCTGCGTCGCCCCGCGTCTCCCTCGCACCCCTGCAGGAAGCGCCCCGAGTGCGAGAGAGTAGGCGGTCGGAGCGACGAAAGCACACTGCTGTCCGGAATCGGGCCGCGGGCCGCCGCTGCCGCACAGTGGGCCAGAGGACGCGGGTCCTTCCCACAGCCCCCCCTCCCCCCCCCGGGGGGGGGGGCCGCGTGTCCGAATGTGCATCTGCATGTTTATGCCGTCCTTAATCACGAGCGAGGTGAGGTGGCCGCGGCCCGGCCGGCCCAGCTTCGCCCGCGCGCAATGGTGTCTGCAAAGGGTGCAATTTAAAGCACGCAGTGCCTAATAAAGTGCCTAAATTAGCGGGGGCTTTCGCGGCCACGCCGGGGGGGAGGTGGAAGGGGGAGAGGGAGGCCAGGACAGGGCAGGTCGGCCCACTCGGCCCCGGAGAGAGCACAGCGGCGTCATACACTCCCTGTACTTACCTTACCCGGAAAACAAACACAACAAAAACGAAAAAAAATATTGAAGTTACACTCTTAAAAATTTTGTGGTAGAAATCCTATACAAGTGTCGGACGCGATTAACCTATTCAGTATAGGAATTTTCCCACACATGACATGGCAATTTCACCATACATCGATATGGCAAAAATCCTATACCTTTGTTAGGTTTCTACTGTATGAGGGGGTGGGAAAATTAATACACCGTGTATGGCAAAAATCCTATACGAATTGTGGGTTATTTTCAACACGTGGAAGTGGAGTAACTACCACATCATGTGTGGTGAAATTCCTATTAAAGTACTGGAAAGCTTGGTGGACGGATAAGAATGTTTATCTGAGGAAGGCAATTATGCTACTGCTGAAGGATCAGATAACCAAAAAATCAGAGATGTCAAAAATACTTCCCGACGTACTCGTCAGAGGACGTTTGACGAAAGACGATGAAACATCGACTTCCTTGGTCTGTTGAGGTGATCTCTGTATCTGCAACGACGATCATGCGGGTACCCAACTTAGTGGCCGACTGTAGACCCCAGCGAGTGGCAACATGGAAATGCGCTTTTCTCGACTTCAGAGTAATATTTTGTTAAAAACTTTTCGCTAACGGCTAGAGCTGATATTTACTATGGCAACAGATGATACAGTTTGCGAAAATTATTTATTTTGATAAAATAAATCGGAAATACTAATTGGTGAACGGACGCGGCGCTCTCGGCGCCACCTAGCGGCAGGTCCGTGAAACGTGACCCCAGGTGGCTGCCAGTTAGTGGACCATGCCATGTAACAAGTGGATCGTCAACAGTTTGCGTTTAACAATCTCACTCGACATAACAACTGACGATATCAAAATGCTTTAAGGCGCTACGTTTGATATGGGCCTCATAATAATATTCCGCTAAATTTCGCAGGGATGAAAACCATGACGCTCATCTACAAAAATAGTTCTCAGAGTTGCTAGAGTTCAGACCGACCCATTTTAATACTTTTCAAGAAGGTCATATAAACCTTCTGTGATAGTGGGCCAAAACAAGGCACGAAATTAGTTTTAACCGGTTTTCACAAATCATTAAGTTTCATTTTTACATCGGTTTGACGTCACATGAGTTTTCGTTTACTTTTTCCGGGCAGTTTCTCAGAGTTTTAGTCATTATGCCGTTAGCTTTTGATCAATATTAAATATCCGTATCCGTCACCTATCCAGAAAAAGTATTTTAGATTTGTTTTGGGTTTATACTTATGCGTTCGAGGAAAAGGACTATAATGCAAATTAAGTAATGGGATTTCTACTTTAAAGTGTGGGGAAAAAACAAACTCGAGCATGGTAAATCAAATTCCCATACTCGGTTCGGATTTTTACGACACAGCGTTGGCTAAAGAGTTTCCCATACCTGAGTTGGTACTTTTACCATCCAGCGGTATAGTAGAAATGCAATTATTTTTTAGAGTGTACTGAAATACGCGCTCATACTAATTCGAGGCGTACATGCAAGCAACACGCTGCCGAATACCCCACCCCTTTCTCCCGGACCGAGCAGGCGAGAGAGAGAGAGAGAGAGAGAGAGAGAGAGAGAGAGAGAGAGAGAGAGAGAGAGAGAGGAGAGAGCAAGACGGATGAAAACCAGCCCGCACGGCCGCTACAAATTCCCCGACAAACCAATCCCAGCCGCTCCGCCGTGCTCCGCTCCTCACACGCCCCGCCAGGCCCGGCCAGGCCACGCACAATGTTACACGCCGATAAATATGTATCTTTTCGCTCTCCGTCATCTCAGGGAGTGAGAGAGATGGAGGAAGTTGATGGAGAGAGTCGATATTATTTGTCGTCCCTTATATCGAGCACACACACACACATGCACACACACCGTGCCGTCCGGATGAAGGGACGTTAAGCATTAATTAGAACTCGAGTTTGCTGCTTCATTAAACGATATGGCTGGCGCCGTTTCGAGTGATATTTCAATGAGGCCGCCCCCCTCCCCCTCCTGGTCCACCAGGACATCCACTCAATCAGCACGGCGAGGTCCTCAAGGACCCTCAGGACCTCCTGGAACCTCCAGGAACACGAGACTCGCCGCTCACTACGACGATAACATCATCGACTTCTGGTTTCCTTCGTCCTTTTCGTTTTTGCCGTTCACGACTTTTCCAAAAGTCGGATCGTATCGCGCTTCGCGAGGTTGCCGGAAAAATAAAAATATAAAAGTGAAGGGTTAACCAACAACGACGAGACCGCGGCACGAACTGTTTCCATCTCCACTATTACTTACAACAAGTTGCGCACTGCAGCGAGGCACTCAGGCCGGCGGGCTGATGCTGAACCGACGCTCCGTCGCTCTGTCTCTCTCGCGCGCTCTCAGGCCGCGCCCCGAGTGCGAGAGAGACTCAGAACACATCCAGAGTATGAGCCACCTGAGCCGGTCCTCTGGCCCACTGTGCATTGCTGCAAGGCCGCGCAGGGACCTGAACGCGGGTCACGACACGCGGCCACAATGGGCTTTGTGGACGCAGGCGGCGGCGGACGGGCACACGATTCGGGGCCGATTCCTCAAAGCGCCGAAAACGAACGCGAAAATGGCCGGCCGTCAGGCTTCCTGAGACGAGAGAGAGAGAGAGAGAGAGAGAGAGAGAGAGAGAGAGAGAGAGAGAGAAGCTCGGCGTCAGCCCGGATCCGTCAGACCGCCAGGCCGTCAGACCGTCAGGTGCTTCGATGAATTACGTGTCATTAGGTCGTCGCGTCGTGTCGCACGCACTGGGCCGCGGCGCGCGTGGGAGAGAGACGGACGCGCCGCGTGCGTGCGTGTGTGTGTGTGTGTGCGTGTGTGTCGTGTGCGTGTGTGAGTGCGCCGCCGCCGGCCCCGAACGGGTTTCCGTATACAGCTGCTGCCGCAGAGACACCAACCCAGCACCGCCAGCACCGCCGGCCCGGCAGCCGGCTCGGACCTAACCCGGCCCCAGCTGATGATTGGGAGCTATTCATTCCGGCGACAGGGCGGCAGCGCGGCAGGCCGGCCCTACACGCGATGCACCGCGAGGACACGCGGCCCAAAATGAGGGAGAGCAATGGACCAGCCCCGCACTCACACACACACACACACACACACACACACACACACACACACTACACACACACACTACACACTACACACACACACACACTCGCGCGCGCGATCCCTGGAACTGACCTTCAATTGCACCTGCTGCAGCATAACACCGAATCATCACCCACGACCGGGCGTGGTGATGATAGCAGGCAGGACCCACGTATTTTAATAAAAACATTCCATGTGTCCAGCATTTTTCGTTAATTTTTTTTTTCCCTGAGTCGCGGTTGGCAGTGTACTTCGGCGGCGTGAGGTTCCGGAGTGCATAGAGAGGCAATTCCCCGCCTCCATTCCACGGACGGAGGTAACCTTTGCCACGACGTCGGCATACCGATTCACAAATACGCGGGAGAGAGGCGGAGAGAGAGAAAAAAAAAGAGGGAGAAGAGGGGAAACACGTTAGAAAAATAGTTGGGCAAGGCTACCCAAACAGTCATTTGTAAGCCGGAGTATGTAGAAGGACCTCAAGGGTTGGGGACATTATGGTTAGAAGCTGAATACCGTATTTCTGTCTTTCTCTCGTCTCGCACACGCACACGCGCGCACACATACACAGACACACACACACACGCGCGGTCCGACGCATTACCAGCCGTGAGTCTGAGCATGCATTGAAGGCGCGCGCCCCTTTAGCCCCTTTAGCGCTGCCCAGTCGGAATCAGACCAATCACTTTATAGCTGGCCTCCCTACCTTCCTTCTCCATATTTTCCCCGAGCCTTTCTGTCACACACACACACACACACACACACACACACACACACACACACACACACACACACACACACACACACACACGAACGGACGGACAGACACATATGGCGCCAGCAGGGACGCAACAATAGCGCCAGCCCGCCACAATACGTAAGTACCACCCAGTGTACCGTGTCCGTCCGTCCGTCTGTCTGTCTGTCTGTCTGTCTGTCTGTCTGTCTGTCCGTTCGTCCGGGAAGGGTACGGGGGATTTCGCTTCGTCAGAGGGGCCGTGCCGTGCCGGGCCCCGCCCGGCTGGTCGCGACGCTCCCAACACGTGCTGCGGGGTCCAGGAACAAAATGGGGGAGGGGGAGGGAAGGGGAGGGGGTAGAAGGGGTCGGTCGCCGTCGCTGGGCCCCACAGGCATCTTTCCTGGGAAGCGGTTGACAATTGACCCTCGAAGGGGTTCTCTCTCCGCCTCCGTCAGGTTTCGTCGAACATGCAACATGTGAAACAACAGGAATGCGCCTGGCTCCGCGGCCGCGCGGCCAGCAGACGCTATTTCTCAAAAGGCTTTTGCTGCAGACGCTCAGTAAACACGCCGCATCCCTTCGCCGCGGCACAGTGGGTCAGAAGACCGTTGAGGCGGCCAAAGTGGTAGACGCGTTTAGAACTTCAGAGTCGCTATATGGGACTCGAATCGAACGTGTGACCCACCCAATGGATTCCTCTTTCGGAGAGCAATCCATTGGTGGGGTCACACGTTCGACTCGAGTCCCATTCAGCGACTCTGGCGCTCAAAACGCGTCTACCATTTTGGCCGCCTCAACGGTCTTCTGACCCACCGCGCGCCGCTGCGCCGCCATTTTTTTCGTAGTCGGTGGTGTATTTTCCCGAGACATTAACACTTCCGCAGCGAGGAGGGCATCCCCACGTGGGTGGGGGCCTCTCGGCCTTTCGTCGCCCTGTCTCTCTCGCACCCGCACGGGGCGCCCCGTGAGTGCGAGAGAGAAGGAGCGGCGGCGGTGGGGGCGGTGGGGGCGGCGAGGGCGGAGGCAGCCGCGGGGCACCTGGCGCGCCGCGGCCACGCCTCTGACTGGGGAATGAATGCAGCAGACTCAAGCTTCGTTCCGACTCTGTCTCTCTCGCACCCCTGCGAGACGCCCCGTGGCTCCGTGGGTGCGAGAGAGACAGGGCGACGCCGGCCCAGCCCCATGCATTGTCCGGCCCACTGGAAAGGTCATCTCAAATGCCGCCTTTGTGACGACGCGAGGGACGGTGCGCCGGTCAGTCGACATTTGCACTCGTAGGGGCGCCTGGCCACGCCACGCAGTGGGCCAGAAGACCGGCGCAGGCGGCCAAAGTTCTAGACGCGATTTGAGCTCCAGAGTCGCTGAATGGGCCCACCATGTCCGCCGTCGAAAGTCGCTCTGACACAAGCTCGGGTTAGGTTAGGTTATTTATGAAAGAAAATCAGTCGGGCCTCCATTCCATGCTGCGACTATTTTTTTCAACTCTCGTTTTTCGCCGAGCCAATTTTTTTTTTCCCGAGCGCAGGCCTTCGTTGCCGCTGCCACCCGCCGAGCAAACAGCGACAGTGCTTCGAATCGAGAACGAAAGCGCGCGTTCGCGGAACCGCTGCCACTGTAAGTGGCGCTAGAAAGCGGTGTGGGCGTGGGAACCCGGCTCGCGTACTCCCCTATTAATCGCCCAATTACGTCATTATTGTCTTTCCATCGAGGAGCATCGGGCCGAACGAGGCGAAACGAAACGGCAGCGACGTTCCAACGGCAGTCATGCGTTTTTTTTTTTTTTTTTTTTTTTTCTTTTTGGCCGAGGCTGGACCGAACCCCGCCGGGACGCGAACCGCCGCGCCCCGAGCGACACTTGGGCAGCCAGAGGAAATTTGGATTAGTGAGGAAAAAAAAAAAAAAAAAAAGAACGCGTGACGCGCGGTGGCGGCGCGGCCCCGACGCCTACCCTTGCCCGATTACACACTCTGATTTGAAAGGCAGACAACGAGGGGCAGCCGCGCCGCGCCACCGCCCGCCAAAAAGAAACACAAACGATAATAAGCCGCGCGTTTTTCATCCGGCAGGCTAACTGCTTTCTCCGGCGTTTTTCTTTGCATTCCGAGAGGCATTGGTGGCATCACAACCGAGTCCGCGCGACGCGATGTGACCCCACCAATGGACTGCTCTCCGAACGAGGAATCCATTGGTGGGGTCACACGTTCGCTTCGAGTCCCATTCAGCGACTCCGGAGTTCAAAACGCGCCTAGACTTTAGGCCGCGCCTGCCCCGGTCTTCTGGCCCACTGTGCGTCAGAGCACTTTACACTGACGGCCGGCCCGCCCCGCGGGAGCAGTTTGAGACTCAACAGACGCGCTAGATTCGGCAGCCGCGTGGAAAGGACGCGCCTCGTACACCAGACGTCGCCCCCGGCGGCTCACAGCCCCACGTGAGGCGCCGAGCGCAACCCTTCCTGCGTCCTCGGCTGGCTGAAATTCCGCTCCAGCAACAGAACCACCAAACACGAGGGGGAGAGCGGGGCCCATCTGCCGCCGCGGCGGGGGGCCCGCCGCAGACGAGGGCGGTGTTCGGGGGCGGCGCACAGTGGGCCAGAGGACCGCGCAGGCGGCCAAATCTCTACTACACGCGTCTCAAACTCCAGAGTCGTTAAACGGGACTCGAACCGAACGTGTGACCCCACCAATGGATACCTCGTTCGGAGAGCAATCCATTGGTGGGGTCACACGTCCGGTTCAAGAAGCTCAAAACGCGTCAAGAGTGTTGGCCGCGGATCATCAGTCGAGGATGATCCCCGGCCCGCCTGGGTGGGGTGGGCTAAAGACACTGCCACCGAGGTGCGAACGCTTTCACTAGAAGCCTCACGGCAGCAAGCAGCGTGCTCCTCGCATCGGCTGCTGAGACAATGGCGTGTAAAATGCTCTTCACAGTGCAGGCCCCTGTCGAGCCCGCCCTGCGCCGCGTCGTCTGCTTCCCCGGCTCCACATGTGCGCCGCGTCCCCTCCGGCCTCCAACACTACAGCGCCGTCTACGGCGCGGAGCTCACTTCGCTGATGAGCGGCGGTCACAATGGGGGCGTCGCGTCCTCAGACAAAGCACCTCGCCGCGCCGCGCCGTGGCTGCAGCAGCGGTGCAGTCCGGCGCACTGGACAAGCCCGGCACAGCGGGCAGGCCGCGCCGCTGGACCACTTCGCCTGCAGAGCCTGCGCCGCGCCGCTGCGCCACGCCCGCGGGAGGCGAGCGACGGGGCGACCCATTTCCCAGCAGCACCGCACTGGCCGCGCCGTGCCCGCTGCGCCGCGCCGCGGCGGGGAAGTGTCAAGGAGGCAAACCACCGCGCCAAATAGGCATCCCAGCCTTGCCAAGACAGCACGCCCAATCGGGGTTATTGGTTGGTTCACACCAAATAACTCCGCTTGGGGAAAAAATTAGGATTCAGCTTCGAGATGTTAGCGATAACTTAGCCGTCGAGGGGCACCAGGACGTCGGCGACCTCGGCCTCCCGGTTTACTCACGACCCCAGGGCACGCGCGTTCCGCTCTCCGTCCTTGCAGGACCCGTGCAGGACCTTCCAGGTACTCACCTGCAACAAAGGGCGGGGTAATTAGTACACGATTCGCGCGGCACCCGCCGGGAGTCGAACCCACGGCGCCGGCGCGGCGGACGGCACCCCTGTGACCTCGGCCACCGCGACACACACACGTCGGGCGGCCCATTAATACTTGTCCAGCTGGACCGGTAGCTCGAGGGGCGCGCTATGGGACGCGCACAATGGCCCCATTAGAGAGGGGGGCCGCGAGTGGTCACCCTACACTCGAGGACTCTTTTGTGGACCGTTGCGCGCTGTGCGGTAGGTAACCCACAGCCTCCCCGAAACTTGCTTCCAGAAATGACCACGTCGCGGCGCTGCACTCGCGGCGTCCACTTACCGGAGTGTCGAGTCACGCCTCTTGGCTCCGTCTCTCTCTCTCTCTCTCTCTCTCTCTCTCTCTCTCTCTCTCTCTCTCTCTCTCTCTCTCTCTCTCTCTCCCGCGGCGGTGCGCCCCGAGAGAGAGAGAGAGAGAGAGAGAGAGAGAGAGAGAGAGAGAGAGAGAGAGAGAGAGAGAGAGAGAGAGAGAGAGAGAGAGAGAGAGAGAGAGCGAGAGAGGACTTGGGACGCGGCCTGCAGTGCGCTGCTTCGGTGGCCCACTTGTGTCCGGCGGCGCGGCAGGGCGGTGGCGGTGCTGGACCGGGCCGGACACGGCCGGACCGCTCGGCGCGACTAAGTGTCACATTATTTCTAGCGACTCGTTGAGGCTCTGGCCCTAGAGGAGGAGGGGGAGAGAGAGAGAGAGAGAGAGGTCGCACAAAAGGCCGCGCCGCGTTTGACCGGCTTGACCCCGCCACCTCCAGATTGTCTCCTCAGCGCCGGCAGCAGCAGCATCCGGCTGCGCGGCTGCTGCGCGGCTGCTGCGCGTGGCGCGTCAAACAAACCTCATTCACCGACCGGCACTTTGTCAAACGAGGCGCGCTCCGCCTTTTTCTGGCGTTCCCGGCCGCCGCCCGGGCCGCCGTGGTTCCGCGGACGTCGGGCGCCGACTCCGGTGTCCGGGCGGCTCGCGAACTGATCCGGTGCGTCACCAGCGCCGAGCGGCGCCTTCAGGCCGCCGTCAAGACGGACAAGGCCTTCGCCAGGTTCAAGACGGCGCCAGGGCAGCAATTATCGAGGAGCCAGTACGGCACGGCGGCACCGCTTCTGGAATCCTAATTGAAACGGGTCCGAAATCGCTGCCTTGCCCAGGGGCCCTTCAGCGAACGTGGTCCTCTGTGGCCGTCCCCCCACTCCCCCTCGCGGGCCCGTTCGCGGAAGGCGATGGCAATGCCCCAATCCAGTTGGCATGGCAACGGCGGCCCGTCAGGCCACTCACGCGACACACGGCCCGGCCGCCCTTTGTGCACTTTTGCGCGTGTCTGTACGCCTGCATTCCTGCTGCCAACCGCGCGGACTGTAGCACTTCCGTCTCGCCAAATGAAGACGAAATGCGAAAGACGCCACAGTGGGCCACCACAAAGGCCGCGGCGAAGGAAGGCGGCTGTGCGGAACTTGAATGCCAGAGGCCTCTCTGTCTCTCTAACTGGAGTCTCTCCAACCGGAGTCTCTCTACCCAGGAGCCCCTCCTCTCAGTCTCACAGGGGGGCGCCGTGGAGACACACACCGCACGCACGGGAGCTAAGCGGGCTGAGCCCCTCGCCATAACCTCCGCGCTGGACATCCTGGCTCATTTCGAGGCAAGGAGATAGCCTGCCAGCCCGTCTGTCCGTCCTAACGTCATTACGGGCGCCAGCCCGCCAGCCAGGCAGGCAGGCAGCCGATGGGCTCATAATCCGCGAGTCGATCAGCAATCAGGCGATGCCTGCCGACTGATTCCGAGCGGGAGGGCCTATCTGTCTCTCTCGCGCTCCAGAGGCAGACCGTGAGGGTGCGAGAGAGACAGAGCGAGTCAGCCTGGCAGCCTGCAAGCCTAGCCAGGCAGACTGGCTGCAGTACCGCAATCATCCTGCTACACTCTCGGCGCACCGGCAGTGCCGGCAGAGCAGCGGCAGCGGGGCCCCGACGGCCTGGATGGACGCCGGTCTCGGATTCCTCGAACCGCGCCGCGCCGCCGCGCCGCCAGCGTTTCCGGTGGGGACATTTCGCGTCCGTGTGACCGACCGGCCGCCCGGAGCGGCCCGGAGGAGGAAGGACCGCCGGCCGGCTGCCGGGCCGCCGCCGCAGGCCCGACTCCGGGTGGGGTGACTCACTTGGACAACGTCCGACGACTCGAGACTGGAACACGCTCTGCTCCGGGGCCCGCCCGGAGAATCCAGCGCCGCCGCGCAGTTATATCGTGCGATTCCGAAGAATAGCCGTGCGCCTGCCCGCCCCGCCCCGCCCCGCCCCGCCCCGCCCCGCTGCACAATAATGAGAAGCAAACTGCCCCGCTTGAAATAGGGAGAAAATAAGGATTCCGACAAAACGGAGCAGCGGCGAACGCCGCCGAATAGAATGCGACGCCGAGGCGCGGCACAGTGTGGGCCAGAAGATCGGCGCAGGCGGCCGAAACTCTAGACGCGTTTTGAGCTCCAGAGTCGCTAAACACGACTCGAAGGAAAAGTGTGACCCCGCCAATAGATTCCTCCTTCGGAGAGCAATCCATTGGTGGGGTCACACGTTCGGTTCGAGTCCCATTCAGCGACTCTGGAGCTATGAAACCCGTCCGGGATTTGGACCGCCTGCCTCCACCGGTCTTCTGGCCCGCTGTGCGCCGCGGGTTTGCTGCGGGATGGCCGTGTGCAGGATGCGACAGCGATGCATTAGTGACTGCCCCCTTTGTGGAGGGCTGCTGCTGGAGTGGGGGCGTGCTGCTGTCCTCGTCCACCAGGTCGTCAGCTGCACGGGGGACATCTCATGCATCGCTTGCGTCCCGCTCCTTGTGTATATGTATTGTGGGGGCTCCACCGTCTCGAAAAGGGATCCTCCAGTGGGGACAAAAAAAAAAAATTGTGGGCGGCCGACGAGAGGGATCAGGAGGGGAGGGGAGTAATCCCCCGCCTCGGGGATCCCAGTGTGCCGCATTCGCCGATGACCCAAGGAAGCCTTCCTCTCGCTGGGCGGCATAGGCTGGCATTCCTGGGCCGTCTAGCGACCTCCGCGCGGCAACAGGCGAAACAATTGGAAGCAGTGCGGTCCAGGCCCCCCCCCCTCCCTCCGGACTTGCGGTATCGCCAGAGATTCGACCAATACAGTGCCAGACTTTCACTGCCGGGATGCCGGGATGGATGGCCCACCAAACCGCAGACACAGCCATCTAGCGCAGGTTCAAGTTCACAGAGTCACTCGGAGCAGCGCACTGCGCGCGCGTGCACGCGCACACACTCACAATCTCTCTCTCTCTCTCTCTCTCTCTCTCTCTCTCTCTCTCTCTCTCTCTCTCTCTCTCTCTCTCTCTCTCTCTCTCTCTCTCTCTCTCTCTCTCACACACACACACACACACACACACACATGCAAGCGCGCAAAGAGGCAGCAAAAAAAAGAAAAAAACGCTGGCAAAAAAATGAACACATTCATTATGACACAGCATGGTTGCGCCCTCTGCGCGGAGAAAACTTGAACTCAGCAGGGCACCGCACCACACACGCTGAGCCAGTGCCAGCGCCAGCGCCCTCTCGCCTCTTTTCAAAGTGCGCTCAAGTATAGTGAGAGAGGCGCCGGAAAGCAGCGCAGTAAACATGGACAACGCGACGGGGGGCAAAAGGGGGAGGGGAGGGGGGATTCGAAGGTGCCCACACCTCGACTTGCCCGCGAGCCACACCCTCCACACACTGCATTGCACTCACACACACACACACACACACACACACACACACACACACACACACACACACACGGGGCGCAGTGCTTTTGCCAGCCAGCTACCGATCAGCTGCCCCGAAGCCCCACGACAACGGCCGCCCTCGCAGCGGGCTGGTTCCGAACACGACAGCTGCCGTCTCTCTCGCACTCACGGGCCCGACGGGCCGTCCTGCAGGGGTGCGAGTGGGACGATGCTCGTCCGCGGCATGGCACCGCGCGTGTCCGACTGCACCCCTATCGAGGCCCACTTAGCCCGCGCGTCGCCGCCGTGCCGATTCGCGGTGTATAGGGGGGCCACTCGGCGCACGCAGCTATAGGGTGGCCACCGAGGGGGTCCAGCGCACGGAATCGAGGTCAAGCCAAGCCAGTCCCTACTGCTGCATATTATCACGTCCTGTGTGGCCTTCAGCCGGGCGACCACTCGGCGAGTGGGAGAAGGGGCGAGGGAGGTGTTTGTGATAAAGGAGGGCCGCGCGGCGGAGGGTGACACGGCGGCAGCGCCGGCAGCGCCGCGGGGGCCGTGGCGGAGCACAGTGGGCCCGAAGACCGGCGCGCGCGGTCGAAACTCTAGACGCGTTTTGAGCTCCAGGGTCGCTAAACAGGACTCGAACCGAGCGTGTGACCCGACCAATCGATTCCTCGTTCGGGAGAGCAACCCATCTAGCGACTCGAGAGCTCCAAACCCGGCCGGGATTTTGACCGCCTCCACCGGTCTTCTGGCCGCGCTCTCATCACGACGTCAGCCCTTAGTCTGCTTCATGGCCAAGCACGCCACCGGGCTGGTGTTTGTTCGCCGCCACCGCCACCATGGTGATAGTCATCGCGGTGACCGTCACGTCGCCGTGGTGGTAATCACCATGCCGCGTTGTTGACCAGGCCGACGCGTGTAATGAGCGCGTGCGTGTGCGTGTCTCTGAGCGTGCGTGCGCTGCGTGCAGACTGCTGTTCGAAAGCCAAAATAGGCCCGGGAATTTAGTCATTTGGGGGGCCGTCCGCCGCCGCCCCGGTGGCCAGCGGCCGGCCGCTTCCCGGTATCGGGCAGTGTCATTACGGCGCTAAAGACAATGGCAACGAGCCGATTCATTACGTTATTAAGAGGCGCACTCAGGGGGTGGACGACGAGGACGGACTCTAGCAGCAGCGCACGGTGGGCCAGAAGACCGGCGGAGGCGCCCAAAACGCTTGAAGACGGTTTGGAGCTCCAGAGTCGCTGTACAGGACTGGAACCGAACGTGTGACCCCACCAATGGATTGCTCTTCGAACGACGAGTCCATTGGTGGGGTCACACGTTCGGTTCCAGTCCTGCTCAGCGACTCTGGAGCTCAAAACGCGTCTGGAGTTTTGGCCGCCTGCGCTAGCCCACTGTGCAGCGTTCCCGTGCCGCGTCGGCGTTCGTAGAAAAACACGGTCCGGACGGCGGCGACGGCCGGGCGATCCTCATTACACTGTGAGGTAACGGGCATTTTCGTGGCGCTGCGCTTTCGTCGGCCTGCCCCTCTCGCACCCACACGGCGCGCGCAGGGAGTGCGAGGGAGACGGCGGCGCGACGGAATCCCGTCCGCGTAAACAATACCGCGGGCCCGATTACATTAATGGCCTCGCCATTTGCATAAAACACAAGACTATTTCTCGCGAGCATAACGTCGGATAGATTAATCTGGCGGTGGCCGCGCGGTGCCACCGCCGCCGCGGCGCCCGGGAAAGAAAATGCAGAGGAAATGTACCCGTCAGCGGACAGTAAATTAACATGTTTCCATGATGCCAGTCCGTCTGGTACGTGTGAGTGCAGCCTTGCGCCGGCCAGCCTGCGCCAGCCAGCGCCAGCCTGGCCTGCCGAGGACGAGGCAGGCGTCCACCACGTCATAGCGTGCGGGGCGCATCGTAACCCGAGCCGCGGAGGCCCTCGCATAGCCAGCCAGCCAGCCAGCCAGCCGTCACGGCGGAAAAATCGCCACGCCGCCTCGGCGGAGCCAACACTTGTCAAAATTTCGAAGAATTTTCTCAAAGACGTGTCAGACACGTGGTATGTGTGTGTGCGTGAGGCAGGGATGTGTGTGTGTGTGTGTGTGTGTGTGTGTGCGCACGCCTCTCTTTGCCTCGCGCCTCGACGCCATCCGCTTTCTTTCATGTAAGAAACAATGCGAGCGCGCGCGACGTCCAGGGAAGGGCGTTGCATCGCAATCTGCCCTTCCCCCTTCCCCTGCCTCATCCCGTGTCGCCCCTCTCCTCCCCTCCCGTCATGTCATTGCCGCGCCTCTCGCATTCATTCCAGCCACAGTGTGCCATCCAGCAGGGAGGGCATCGACTCTCTCAAGCACACATCACACCACACACATAGACACAGTCTCTCTCTCTCTCTTTCTCTCTCTCTCTCTCTCTCTCTCTCTCTCTCTCTCTCTCACACACACACACACACGAGACATGCAAGGTCCTCATCGTGTCCGACGCCACGGCCACCGTGGTAGCTCTGCTCTGGCTTGACCCAATCCGAATCGCACCACAACCATCATTCCGGGCTGCCCATCCATTCCTTATGCGCTATCGACTGTCCCGCGGCGCCGCGTGGCGTGACGTCTTTCTTTCCTCTTTTTTTCGGTTTCCCCGTTTCCCTTCCTTCCTTCCGGAAACGCGGCCTAGGACACGACATCGATGCGGCGAGGCAATCAAGCCGACAGACTACCCGGGCCGACTTCGACGCCGGCGCCGCCGCCGCGGTCGCCCCAAATTGTGGTTGTGGGGCGCCGCGGGCCGCGCCCCTCGCCGTCCTCGAGGTCGTCCCCGTGTACACGACGTCACACGACGACACACAACGTCTCATTTCGTGAATTCTGGACGGAACGCGCGGCGGCCGCTCGTTCGATCCGGCGGGGGCGCGACAACCGTTCTTGGCACCGCCGCGCAGGGACCCTCATCAAAAGTATAGTCTCCGACGAGCAGCGCAGCACAACCAGTGCGGCAAGCACACCACGCACGCACGCAAGGATGTGACCAGCACGTCGGCGTCAAACGCACGGCCGAGACCAGCACGTCGGCGCCAACATACGTCTTCTCTGCACCTAGAAAAATGATTTTTGAATCAAGTACAGTTTCCTTGATGCAAGCAATTTTTTTTGCGTTAATGTGCCAAAGTAAAGTTCGAGTGGAGTAGAAATATTCTTGATAATATTAGAGTTGAATGAATGCAAAGCCTATTAATATTGATCTGACGCTCAGTTTAGCTTAAATCAAGTTTTTTTTTTAAATCAGGAAAAATGTTTCACTTGATTCAAGAAACCATTTTTCTGGGTGTGGGCCGAGAGCGGCACGGTCACGGAAACCTCGCCGTTTCGTTTCCAGCGATAATTCCTTGCGCGGTACTCCAGTGCAGGGCCCTGCACGTCGGCGCGGCAACGCCGCAGGGGCCCACTGCTGAGCGGCCCGGCCCGCCCGGCCCGCCGCTGGAGTCCCTGCTGCCTCCAGACACTCAGGAAGTGAGGCGGCAACGTCGCCGCAGAGGTGCTCGGCTCGCAGGGCTGGCGGGCTGGCCGGCCATGCAGGCTGGGGCCGCGGCGCGGCGGCGGCGGCCAGCCAGGCCCCCGTGGGCCATTCAGATTACACATGCCAGCGTCCGTCTGCGACTCCGTGTCTCCAGGAAGCGACGTCTTTCTCCAGAAGTGTCGCCGTGGTCGTCATGGCGACGCCGCCAGGGGAGGGACGCGGGCCGTGTGATAGGGAGCAATGGAACCACAACGCGCGGTAATCATAGGTTACGCGCCAAACTGTTTCCGAAAAAAATAATAAAAATAAAACCTGTGGAAATAATTGGACGGCAATAAGAGGGTCGGCGGCGGGGCGACCTGCAGGACAGCGACGTCGTGCTCCGGATCATACGACGCGCCCTGGAGGCTCCAGGCCCTCTCCAGACGACATGTCAATGAATGCGAGTGATTCGCATCGACGGCCGCGTTCCCAGGAACCGCCAATCCGGTCGCAGTCCCTCCTCCTCCAGACTGCCGGGGACTCGCGGCGCTATTGTGCGGCCCACTGTGTGGCTGCAGCGCTGCAACGCGCGGAGGTGTCCGTCGAGGGTCCACCGCCGCCTGGCCCACTGTGCCTAGCCCTCCAAAAAAAACCCTCCGCGGAGCTTTGTGTGCAAAACAAGCCGTTTGCTCCGCGGCCCTCTTGGAGTGACACGAACTTACAGCAGCGGCCTTACGCGCCCGCCGCGGCCCCGTTCGGAATACACAAGCGGGACGTGCGGCGCGCCGCCGAGTTGGCACGGCGTCAAACGCAGCCGCGCGCACGCACGCACGCACGCACGCGCGTGCTCCAACGACTCGTAATTGCACTCACGAATCTCAGCGCGCCACGAACCACGCCCCGTGGCGGCGCTCCGGGCGTACTCACCTGCAAAACAGAAACCAAATCATTAGACGATTAGCCACGGCGGCGGGGCTAGACCAGACCAGGCCCACCTTATCTCCGGCCAAATTGAAACCGAAAGGGGTGGTCGCGAGGCAAGGCGGCCCACTACGCCGTCATTACAGTGTATACTGCGAGCACGACACGGGGGCAGTGTATAATACTGTATTGAGGGAGGGGGGGCCTGGTCACCAAGCATAAGACCGATACGTGTAGGGCATGTACTTCAGGCGCCCTGCACTCGTCTTCGCGGTCAAACCACCTCATCGTTAGCCTTTCTCACTTTCTTAGCCTTCTCCAGGAACTGTCACTCTTCCAGCCGGTTGCCACTCGCGGCCGCCAACCCCGCTCACATGCCGTGCCGGCGCCCCGTTACGCCCCCCCCCCCCCCAACCCTCGACCTCAAGCAGGGTCGGCCACCAGGCCAGGCCTTATATTCAATTCCCAACACCTCGAGACCGCCAATTACCAACCAGGGAAACGGAACAGCAACCCCCTCGCCTCGTCGACGGTGAGCTGACGGCGTCCTCTCACGTCACGTGCCGCCCGGGGTGGGAGAGAGAGAGAGAGAGAGAGAGAGAGAGAGAGAGAGAGAGAGAGACCAAACCGCGCAGTATGGTAACAAGCGGCCAGGTGGCGTTTCTGAGCCGCGCCGGGCTCCGGGCAGCGCCGTCACCGTGTGCGCTCCGGGCTGCTCCGGGCACCACGCCGATAACCACCACATCGCAGTTTCCGGTGTAGTGTCACCGATCCTATCTGTGACGGCGCAGACCGCATTGCGTGGCGCGGCCTCCCCCTCAACCACCCCGTCATCCTCCACATTCGCCAGACGGGCACTTTTGTCGTCGAGAGGCGACCCCCTCCCCCTACCGCTGTCTCTCTCGCACGTAACGCCCCAGAGAGAGAGAGAGAGAGAGAGAGAGAGAGAGAGAGAGAGAGAGAGAGAGAGAGAGAGAGAGAGAGAGAGAGAGAGAGAGACGAAAGCGATGTTCGGAATGGCGCTGCAGCAGGCATGCATCCGTGTGTCACAGACAATCAAGATACCCCGACCCTCAAGCCTACTTTTCATTTCCCTCCTTCTTTATTCCCAAGACGGACTGCCTCCGCCACCCTCGGGAGCACCTCGGGCAGGTGCGCCAACCCCCGACCGAGGAGAGGAAAAAAAAAAAGTAAAAAAAAAATGCATATTTAATTGCTACCGCATAGATCGTCGTCGTCATCATCAGCGCCGTCTTCAAACAAAGTGGATAGGTCATTCTCTCCAAATTCCGACTTGGCATGAATATTCATCTCCACAGGGCTGCCTCCGAGGAGTCGGGCCCGCATCCACGCCACACGGCAGCAGGATGATGCGCCGTCTCTCTCGCACCTGAACGGGATGCCCCACGACGGGAGCACCGCTGGGATCCGCAGCCAGCAGGTGTCGTGTTTCTTTTCATAATTTATTTTCGAACGCGTCCCACACGTAGAGTGTTGCTTGTAACGGCGGTGGTAGCGACCTTTGGTGACACGCGCGCGCACGCACATACACACTCACACACACACACACAGTCGCATTAACATATCCCGCTGCTCATCACTCAGGGTCAGTGCGGTCAATTAACTAGACCGGCCGCGAAACAAGGAAACATCAACAGGAACGCGCGCCGAAAAACAACAAAAACAACAACGCGGAATGAGAAACTCAGCAGTGCACTGGAGGCACGCGCTGGCGGGGGCCGGACCGACGCCGAGGTGCAGAAGACACGTGAGAGGAGGGCGTCTGCAGATTATTCGCAGAATCGCAAAATGTACGGCTTAGAGGGAGTGAGTGAGGGTGTGTGAGACGGGGAGAGAGGCAGACAGAGAGAGAGAGAAAGAGAGAGAGGCCGCTCGACGACGACGCGAGTTCCACGTACTGGTGACGGAGCTATCCGTCAATCAACAGGTAACGCCGTCGCCGCCGACCTGGACGGACCGCGCGGTCGCCGAACGCGGCCGAACGTCACCGGACAAGATCCGGTCAAGTGCGGCCCACAGGCGGTGCAGTTGGCGCGTTCCTTCCAGTGTACGTACTACGGCCCTGCGGCGGCCCTGCGAGCAGTGGCCGTGGCACCGCTAACGACAAGCAGTGCGACAGAGAGAGAGAGAGAGAGAGAGAGAGAGAGAGAGAGAGAGAGAGAGAGAGAGAGAGGGAGAGAGAGAGAGAGAGCGGTAAGGGCATTCCGTGTATACACGGCCGCCTCAACGTCGCCTCGCGTAACGAGCTCAACCTTATATGAGTGTGTGTGTGTGTGTGTGTGTGTGTGTGTGTGTGTCACATAGCCGCGCACACGTAGTGACGTAGTGCGGATAAGAAGCTTGGCTAAGGTTGCACTGCCCGCGCGGCGTCTCCCTTCCACTTTTTCCATCATCTTTTCCTGATTTTCGCTCTTCTTTATCCGATTAGAAAACGTGTAACAATGCCGCAGTTAGTTCACGGGAAGTGCAGGCAGTGTGACAAGGGGCCCCCAAAACGTCGTCATCCCTAAGAGGGGGATCCTTCTCGTCGGGCCAAAAGATATACGTACTATAATGAAGGAAACAGAAGGAAACGGGAAACAAATAATAAATACAAACGAGGTCGACGACAGTTTCCTTCTCCGGTCCTAACAAGCAGCAAGCAGCAGCGGGTCGATATACATAGTGAAGTTGGTCCGTGACCCCGATTCCGGGGAGCCATATTTCCGGTGGCGGGTGATGAGGTGATGATTCAACACGGCACGGCATTCCGAGCTGTCATCGGGAGACGTCACCAGCCAAGGTCGCGCCATAAATTAGTCCGGGTGCAGTCTTTGCATGCCTTGCACCATCCAGTGTTGCACTGCACCGTGGGCCGGCAAGCCAAACAAAGAGACGCAATGTCTCAATCGGACGCTCCCGCCACGGTCGCCATGGTCACTCACCCCGAGCCCGCCTTCTTCCCCCGAAAACCGTCGGGGTGCCGTGCCGGCCGGGCCGCCCGCTGTCCGCCCCAAGGATCGCTCTGTCTCTCCCGCAACCCTGCGCGACGCCCCACGAGTGCGACAGAGACAGCACCGCGACGAAACGATCGCCTCCGTGGCCGGTGGCCGTGTTGTGTGGCGCCAACGCTAATCCAGTGTAACTTGATCCGGCCGGGTTGCGTCACCGGGGGGTCGTTGCCGAGGTGCATCGCAGTGCACCGACCACGTCACACCGCCCGTTACGTGGTTGGTGCACCGCGGAGAAGGAAGCGTCAGCCGAGCGGCGCCACAGCGCTCTGTCTCTCTCGCACTCCCAGCGGCAGGCCGTGCGAGAGAGACAGAGCGACCAGCGCTAATCGCTGCTGACATTGCGGTCGCTGTTACGTTACGGACGTGCCCCTGACGGGACGCCACGGCGGCGGCACAGTCGCTGTCCCTGTCGCACTCGCGCCGTGGCGGTGCGAGAGACACAGAGCGACTGCTGCCGCCCCACGACAAACCGCGCGAGATGACCTAGAGGATCCGCGAGCCGCGGCTGAGGTCTCGTTGCTGCCACCGTCAAGTCCACCGCCAAAAAAAAAAAAAAAAAAAAAAAAAAAGCGCTTGGGCTGTCGCGTTCTAGAACGAAGCGAAAAAAGAAAAACACACGAGGACGAGGAAAAAGATTGGAATAAAACAAGACGGGGACGGCGGAGACAATAAGTCGTCGCCCCGACAGGAAAATCGAAGTCTCATATATACGTTTGGCCTGCGCGATGATCGCGGTGGGGAGGAGGGGGGAGGACACAGCGCCGACACCCAAAACAATGGGCCACAATGCCGCCGGGGGAGATGAGTTCGCACACGACTGTGTCGCCTGGAGTATTCAAATCCGGAGCTAGAGTCGCGGGGGAGCGGGGGGGGGGGGGGGAGCACCCCGCACAAGTGCATTTACTTCCAGCCCTCACGCCAAATGACTCACGTGTCGTTCCCCCCTTCCCGTGCTCCGCGCAAGACGACGACGCGACCATTCATTGCGCAAGAATGCATTCACGGCCAAGTGTGAAAGTACCAGTCCCTTGGGCACAAAGGGAAAGGGGTGGATGTCCGCAGCCCCGCGGGAAACAAAAGCACGCATCACACCAGCCCGAAAAAAAAAATAAGGAAAAAAAAAACAAAAACAACAAAAAAACAGCACCAAAAAACGAGAACACGAAAAGATAAAGGTGAAAAAAGAGGCGTGAGCGGCAGCGGGATTTGAACCCACGACGCCTTTCTCCACGACTGCTTGCTGAGCAGCGGCGGCGGCTTGCCGGCTGACCCTTAGCAGCTCCGGCCGCTGGCTAGCGGTCACGACAAGTGTGCGGTACCGCTGCCGCCGCCCGCCCCGCCCCGCCACCCCCATAATTGGGCGCTCGCGGCCGCCAAAAGGCAAATCCGTTTTAAATTTACACACTTCTCGGCCGCGGGCCGCCAGACACGCCAGAACCAGAGGAGGCGGGCCAGAGAGGCCGGCTTCCGACTGGCTGGAGTGGATCGAGACTTGGCTGGACTTGGCGGCGAGGCAGACCAGCCACTAATCCTGAAGGGGCCGCACAGTGGGCCAGAAGACCGGCGCAGGCGGCGGCCGAAACTCTAGACGCGGTTTGAGAGCCAGAGTCGCTAAATGGGACTCGAACCGAGCGTGTGACCCCACCAATGGAATCCTCGTTCGGAGAGCAATCCATTGGTGGGGTCACACGCTCGGTTCGAGTCCTGTTTAGCTGCTCCGGAGCTCAAAACGCGTCGGCCGGCCACGCCGGTCTTCTGGCCCACTGTGGCCGGCCAGCCCATCGAAGACTCTGCGACGGAAACCCTTCCGACGACAGCCAATGGCCGCTGCAGGTGCCGGCCAAGACCAAGACCCAGGGCCACTTCCACCCCGGCGCATATCTCTTCCAAATCCTAAATAAACACAATAATATTCAGCCGGGACCCCGGAGCAGCCTCGCGTCTTTACAGCCTAGGGTGCCAGCGGAACACCAACCCAGCGCCTTTGTACTCGCGTTCCAAAAGGTTTTTATTATTACCCGTGTGGCGCGGGGAGAAGGGGGAGAGCAGCAAAGATGGCCCACAAAGAGGGAGAGAGAGAGAGAAAGAAAAGGTATCATAGTGACGTGGAGAGTCAGTCGGTTGGAGCAGTCCCATGCCGTGGAGTGGGACGGGCACGCCTCTGCCCCGCCACGCCCCGCCACGCCGCGCCGCGCCTGGACGAGGCGGTGTTGCCGCTGTGAGCCAGCCCCTCAAGGGAGCCAGCCAGCCAGCCGGACTCGCTCCGGCGCCCTCCTCGAGGAATCTCCACCACACACTCACACAGACACACGCTAAGCGGTACAGCATCTTTCTGCAGACCAACACACACACACACACTCACTCACCTACACACACACACACACACACACAAACGCGCGCACACGCGTGTCACCTACAGGGGGACGTGGTCGCTGCCATCATGGCGGCGACGCGGTGTGTATATTTAGGCCCCGATATTAGGACCTCAAAAACAACAGCAACAAAGCAGCGACCACCAACAACAACAACAACAGCAAAAAGTGTCGCGGTCCGACACCTGGCCGCAGTGATGATGGCTGTCATCTGCCTTGACGCGCTGAGGCCCCCCCCCCCCCGCAGCGCAGCGCCCGGTTCAGTTTTTGCGGCCGCCATCAGTCAGCGAGAATAACAAATGACATTTTTATTGAAAAGGAAAGTATATAGAGGGCAGCATATTTCCCGCTTTTTCTTTCTCCGGCCCGCCGCCGCGCCGCGACGAGTATGACATCAGGCCGGAGTGCGAATGACGCGTGCAGTGCGAACCACGCGACAGGTTGGGGATGAATGAACCTGCGAATAACGCGTCTGGAAGGCAGGCGAAGAAGTGCGAATAACGCGGGTCCCCGCGGCCCAGGCCGGAGAGCGTGGTGCGGATAGCGCAACTGCGAATAGCGTGGTGGCGTGCTTATCTGGTGGGCCGGAAGGGCGGTGGGCCGGAAGGGCCGGCGAGCCGTCCGCGGTACATCCAAATGATACACCGGGCGGCGCATAAAACAAAGCCTGTGGACACAAGCCTTATCGCCGGGGAGGCCGAGGAGGACGCCGACGAGGCCGCTGAGGCCCGCCCTACACAGACACACACACACACACACCTCTGCACTCTAATGGATTTATTGAGCTGAGGCTGTTTGCCTTTCACACAAGCGTCACTGTTTGCTCGGCCTGGATTTGTACTATCGCATCTCACACACACACACACACACTCACACGCTTAGTACACGGCGGTGCAGTGTCGGCCAGTTCAAACGGCAGGTGAACCGCGCGCGGCAAAAAGAAAACAAAAATAAATAATTCAAGTGCAGAATGAAAACGCGAAGCATAGTATAAGCACGATGCGACGACACGATGATCCTCAAATCGACAGCGGAGAGACAAGGAATTGAGCAGTTTCCCCCCAAGCGGGCTTGACTTTCACCCCACTCCCCCGGATCCGAACCTCTCTCCGATCGGGCCATTGGTCGTGAAACGAGCCGTCGAAGGGCCGTCTAGCCGCGTTCGAACGGCCGTCGAACGGCCGTCCTGAGGGCCTCCACGACCACATCCACGACCACATCAAGGCGACAAGGGCGACAAGCCTCGCATTTAGCCCCCAGGAATCAATGTGGGCCACTCTATTACCGACCTCCCATTGGGTGGCTCCGGGCGGGGAGGGAGAGAGAGAGAGAGAGAGAGAGAGAGAGAGAGAGAGAGAGAGAGAGAGAGAGAGAGAGAGAGAGAGAGAGAGAGAGAGAGAGAGAGAGAGAGCGCTGTGACGGCAGGCTTTCCGAACACGCTGTAAGAACATACTGCACACGCGCAGTACGCGGCTCAATCCCCGACACTGTAAACGGAGCGCGGCGCGGGTGTGTCACAGAGCGCGGGTTCGATACCCATCACCGCCGGCGGCGGTACCCGTTTTTCACGCCCTCGAAAGCACGAATCGGTTATAAACTGGAAGATGCTGAAAGTGGCTCGGCACGGCACGGCGCGGCATGCCTGGGCCGCGGCTTCCCCAATATCGTGGTCACGAACGCGTCGGGAAGGCGAAAGGCAATCAAACTTTACTACGGCCGGTCTGTGAATAAATTCCTCTTCCTGCAGATAAGAGCGGCTCCGCCGAGAGAGAAGGGTCAGCCACTTGGAAGAAGGGAAGAGCGGGGGGGGGGGGGGCAGCTACACGCGCGCGGCTTCTGCCCGGTTTCAAACCGACCGACGGGATTTGACCGGCAGAGACGAGCGTGGCCAATCAGCCGGCAAACCGTCACGCACACTACACGTTGCCATCACTGGCAATCACGCCCAATCCACGCACGGCCCGGCCCGATCCGCGGTCGCGGGTTCAACACCCGGCGGCGGGACCGACCACGCGTCTTGCGCGGCTGTGACTCAGCGAACGAGCCAGCCAGCCCTTGAGAGCAAATACGGGGCACCACAGTGGGCACCACGACGAGGGGGGCGCGGCGCCGGCTATCGGGGACGTCAAACATAAACAAGAGAAAGCCCCCCAGAGAACGCCGACAGTAAATTAGATAAGCGCGTGCATTCCATGTGGCACCGCGCCGCACCGCGCCGCACTGCGCTAGACCGCTGGCGACCGGCCCCGCCAACACACGAACGCGCCATCCTGGGCCGCGCACTGTCATTAGCGAGGGACGGCGATAGCGATAGCGGGCGCCAAAAACACGTCCTGGAGGCGTCGCCGAACCAAGTGGGCGAACCCGGCCGGCCCCGTGTTCGACTACCGGCCGCGGCGGGCCTTTTTAACCCCGCCGCGTAATGAGTGCGCGCCGCACCAACTTCATTAATCGCACAGAGAGAGAGAGAGAGAGAGAGAGAGAGAGAGAGAGAGAGAGAGAGAGAGAGAGAGAGAGAGAGAGAGAGAGAGAGAGAGAGAGAGAGACCGCTAGTGTGTGTGGGCGCGCAAGTGCGGCCTTTCAGCGCCTGATGAGAAATTAAGCGGCCACCAGCAGTGCAGGGAATTAGAGGGCGCGGTGGAGGTGCATTCGTCATTCCCGGGCGGTTTAGAGCACCGGGGGCTCGGACGCTGTGCTGCCTGGCTGTGCGGCTGCAGCATGTGGGCCGTTTCTCCGAAAAGCAACCAAAGCAAACTGTTTCCACGCCCAGCACACAAGGGGTGCATCGCCGCGCGCACACACACACACACACAGACAAATACACAAGTCGTCTTCCCCGTAATTGCCGCATTTACGCTCTGGCCACGAAAAGGGCCTTTACCAGTACCACACAGTGTACCACACAATGTCCGAACGGCTGTGTATTTAGCCCCTTCCTATAAACTGTTTAGGCCCAAAAGCCGTCAGCGGCCCGCCGACCCCCATCGCGGCGCGTCGCGGTCAGACTCCCGGGGAGGTGGGACGGGCGTGAACCGCCGCACAGTGGGCCAGAAGACGCGTTCTATGTTCCAGAGTCGCTAAATGGGACTCGAACCGAACGTGCGACCCCACCAATCGATTCCTCGTTCGGAGAGCAATCCATGGCTGAGGTCACACGTTCGGGTCCCACTTAGCGACTCAGGAGCTCAGCACGCGTCCAGAGTCTTGGCCGCCCGCGCCGTCCTCTGGCTGGCCCACTGTGCGCCGGCTGGGCACCGCAGGACGACCCATGAGGCCTCCTCTGGAAGCTCACTGGATGACCGCCGGAAGCCTGTTGACGTCCGAAGAAGCGGCCATGTGTTGGACGAAGGTCGGATAGTACGCGGATTCGGAAAATACCCCATGCCAACCCGGGGGTGGTGATTACTCCTTCGAGTGCCATTACTTGTCGGTGCAGTACTCGGGCAATTACTCGAGCGCACCCACGTCAGGGGCCCGTCGGCGCGGTGCAGTCGCCCCGCACTGTGCGGCCAGCGAGACAAACCCGCCGGCTCGTTTAGGGCGATTCCACGAAAATTATATCCAAGCCTTCGGGAATGCGAGTGTAACTACCGGGTAGAGGACCCGGGGCAATTAATAAGGAATAAGGGTGGGCATCGAGGGTTGCTGCAATTACATTCATCCAGCAGCAAGCAAGCATCTCACGAGCCGGCCGGCCGGTCACGAAGCCCGCCGCCCCCGCCGGGAGTGCGAGAGAGACAGCCTGCTGGAAACATCACTCGACATGAATAATCTAGCCTCGCGACGAGGCGCCGGCTGCAGCACGCACCATGAGGGTCGGCCGGACGCATCACTCCAACACCGATTTAAACCAATTTCCACACTGTGCGCGGCCGGACGCGTTGCTGGACCAGTGTGCTGGACCAGTGTTGATGAGGCTGCTCTCTACCGGGACGGCCACGACGGCCTCCTCCGGGAACGGGTCGCCGCGCACCCCCGTGGCACGGCGCCATGTGGGCCGCGTCTCCGGTCGCACGGTCTTGATCGGCAGCCCTGTCGGGGCTGGCAGGCAGGCAGGCAGGCAGACGGCCTAACTAACGGCGGCGCTCGGCTCGCGCTCCGCTACAACTACATACTGTCCCGGCTCGCGCCCCGCCCCGCGCCCCCCCGCCCCGCCTTGCCGATGTTGCTTCCGTACGACTTAGGGTCGGCACACGGTCATCATTCGGCGATTAGAGGCAGCGCGGCCGGCCCTCCCAGGGAGAGCCACGGCCCACTGTGCGGCCTCGTCCGCGGACCAGTGCAGGACCGTTCAGTCGTCGTTACCGCGCTGAATTTGTTGCCGCTGCCCTCTGAGACGCAGGCTGGAGCGCCACTCCCACGCTCGCTCGCCGCCATCGCCGGGCCGCGGGTTCGATCCCCGCCGCCAGGGTCCCCGTTTTACGCCATTTTGGGCGCGCGCGCGCGGCCGGGGCTTCGGCCGAACCCAGTGGCACACAGTGGCTTGGCGTGCGCCAACTTGGCCGTTCTTTTCCGCATCATTTGTCCGATGGCAGTGCTCCAGCCTCAGCCTCCAGCCGAGCAGAGGCTGCCCCCCTTGCGGCGCCCCCGCCCCCACTTTACGGCCGAAATCCTTCTGCGCGTCGTCGAGGCGCAAAGTTGGACGGCAAGGACACAAGTCGCAAGGCTTGATTCCATCTTCTCTCTCTCTCTCTCTCTCTCTCTCTCTCTCTCTCTCTCTCTCTCTCTCTCTCTCTCTCTCTCTCTCTCTCTCTCTCTCTCTCTCTCTCTCAGCACGCGTCCGTCATCCCGGGCTGTGTGGGCAATTACAGCCGGCTGCGAGAGAAAATTGCTCCCGACAGGAATCGAACCCACGACGACAAGGCGTGCGGAGCGCCTAGTACTAGTAGTAGGTAGTACCCACCGCGGGTGCGGTGGCACTGTAGTGTGTGCGCAGAGGAATGTTTTAATGCATGAGACACACGTAGTGGGTCGTTATTCTAATGACGGAAAGGAGGAGGGGGGGGGACGGGGCACTCTCCCCTGTTCAAAGACCCAAAGATGCACAGCCTTTTAGTATTGCTCTGACACTCAGTTTAGCTTGAATCAAGTATTTTTAATCGAGAAAAATATTTCACTTGATTCAAGAAATGGTTTTTGAGGGTGTGCAGGACCGAGAGGCCATGACCCCTGACCTCCTCGCCCCGCGCACGCCACTGGCGCGGCCCAGGCCGGCTGACGTTAGTCTGGCCAGCCGGGCCGTCCGGCATCATCGCGGTGCAGTTGCAACCCTTCCCTCCCAGCTGTGCTGTGGGCCGCGGGGGGGACTCTGGGCGTGCGGCCGGTGCACAGTGGGCCAGCGGACCGGCGCAGGCTCCATGCGTGCGCAACACTTGAGGCGCGTCTGACTATTTACCCCTCGCATTTTAATAATGGCGAAGGGTGTCGTGTCCTGCCGCGCTGCCGGCCCCTCCCATTGTCACGGCAAATGAACGCTGCACCGCCGCTGCTGCACCCAAGGCTGCACCCCTCCAAAGCGAGCGAGACGCCGCCGGCGCGCACCGCAGGCGGAAAAACCAGGACGCCAAAATGATTTCCGCGAGAGTCCACCACACCCACGTGAAGCCGGACGAAAAGGGAGAGACAACTTCGCAGCTTGGGAATAATAGATGAGTACTACGATGTTGTACGACGAATTGAGATTAGGGGGTGGCAAAAAAAAAAAAAAGGAAGCGAGACAGCATAGGAAACTCGCACTACAACTGCATATGCTCCTCTTCTCCATGCAGCCTGCCAAATCGAATAAAATGGTTCGGAAAAAAATGAGACCGCGGGGTCCGGAAAAGGGGAGGGGGTGTGGTCCGTGACTGCACGCGCGGAGCGGGGAAAAGAGAGAGGGGGAAGGAGGAGCAATCGCGCGTACTCGACACCGCGCGATTGCACGACAAAACAAATCGAAACGCTTTCATGACACGGCGGCCGCGCACCACGCCGCCGACGCCATCCGCGTCATGCGATCCCTCGCCGTCGTCCTGCAACGGGGCCGCCAACCCTCCGGATTAAAAACTATTATATAACAACTCAATCGCGCGCCAGACGCCAGTCGCCTCTCCAAATTTCCAGCCGTCCTCCCCGGCCGGGCCGCCCCCTCGTTACGGTTTTTAACCCTTCCCGTCAGTGGATTACCACCGGGCCAACAGACAGATGGACGGACAGACGGAGCGAGTGCCGCGCATATGGAGTTACACATGCTTCGTTACAGTGGCGCGGTGCACTGCATTCCACGGACAAACTGCGGCGCGGGTCGGACGCCTTGCCTCGGCCAGGTCTGTCCAGGGGGACACTTGCACACACATTCTCTCTCTCTCTCTCTCTCTCTCTCTCTCTCTCTCTCTCTCTCTCTCTCTCTCTCTCTCTCTCTCTCTCTGACGCTCAGACAAGAACAATGTGGCCGAAAATACGCTGGCACCATGCCCCTTATTTTGGAGTCCCTGCTAGCGGTACGGTCCACTCTCTCTCTCTCTCTCTCTCTCTCTCTCTCTCTCTCTCTCTCTCTCTCTCTCTCTCTCTCTCTCTCTCTCTCTCTCTCTCACTCACACACACACACACACAAACAGCGGCAAGTATACCCGGTGCCCGTGGATAAAATTCTACCCTAATTAAACCGGGGTGAACCCGTACATTTCCTTCACAACAAAAACAGCAGCAACAACAACAACAGCATAACAACACGCATGCCCCGCGTCGGTAAAGTACAGAGTATGCGTACATCGCGGCCAGATTTGTATGTAATTATCCGTCCGGGGAATCAAGGCGGCCGCGTGGGAGGGTGGCGTGGAGCCGCGCGCGGTGCACAGTGGGCAGCGTCGCGACGCCTTCGGCCGCCACCGACCGTCCCGACGGCTCCACGGCCGTCCAGGTGGGAAATGGTAATGGTCCGGGCCAAAGCGTCAGCGTCGCTCATAATTTTCAGGATAAGAAGAATAAAAAGAAGGAGGAGGAGGAGAGGAACTTGTCCACCGGGATGCGTGTACCGGCGCGCACGGTACCTACGGGCCGAGCAGGTACCAGTAGGACCGAGAGAGAGAGAGAGAGAGAGAGAGAGAGAGAGAGAGAGAGAGAGAGAGAGAGAGAGAGAGAGAGAGAGAGAGAGAGAGAGACAGAGAGAGAGAGAGAGAGAGAGGGCGCTGGAGATAATCGCCGCTACACGCCGCGCCGCGTGTACGCCGCAAAGCATGCGGGGCTGTGAACCCTGCAGGACCTGCGGCAGGACAAGACGAATTTTTCCTACTCTCTCTCTCTCTTTCTCAGCTGGACGTGACGCTAGGCAACGCTACGCGAGGTCCTGTTAGCTTGGTGTCACGGCCATTAAAAGTGGCCCGCGCTGGTGGCGGCATGAGAAATCCGACGCCGGGAGCTATGAGAAATCGAGGATGATGCGGTCGCGGCCCGGCGGCAGCGGCTTGGCAGTCTTCCGAAACGGAAACGCACCAGAATTATCATCACATGAAAAGAGCCGGGCGGAGACGAACGAGCGAGAGAGAGAGAGAGAGAGAGAGAGAGAGAGAGAGAGAGAGAGAGAGAGAGAGAGAGAGAGAGACTGGGAAGATGAGAGAGAGAGAGAGAGAGAGAGAGAGAGAGAGAGAGAGAGAGAGAGAGAGAGAGACTGGGAAGATGAGAGAGAGAGAGAGAGAGAGAGAGAGAGAGAGAGAGAGAGAGAGAGAGAGACTGGGAAGATGAGAGAGAGAGAGAGGCCGAAGCTTAGAGCGCGTGCCAAATCCACGCGTTCGGCTTGCCCGTTCTGCTCCTCCGACAGGCAGGGCATATAGCGAGTGAAATTTGGGCCCGGCCTCGTAAAGACACGCTAACGGTGCACAGTGTGCCCGGCACAGTGGGCCCGGTCGGCTCGGCGTCATACTTCACCCGGTCGACATGTTTACCTCAATATCGGCCTGGTTGCCGTGCCTCCTGGCCTGGCCTGGCCTGGCCCTGCAGCCCGGACATGCGCCTTGATGGGACAACCATTGGCACCGTCATATTTATTGGGGGCTCGCGTCGCAGCTTTGTGCGCCGGTGGCTGCCGTCGGATCGCTCCGTCGCAGCGGGTGCGAGAGAGACAGCGCGACTCTCTGTCCGCCTGCAGGTCGTGGCTTGTGCTGCGCGTCGCACAACGGGGAGAGCAGCACTTTTCAATTCCGCTACACATTTTGGCAGGACAAAAGCAAACAGAATTAACGCGGAACGCCTTTTGCCGTGCCGCCGCCTTCGCGACGTGGCTCCGCTATGCAGCAATGCAGCAGCCACTGTCCCACTGCCAACTCAGTCCATCCTCGACGGACGAGTCGACGGACGCGCGGTGCCTGGGACTCGGCGCAACACGTGACCCAGCTGGCCAAACACCGGTCAGTCCTTTATCGGTCCTTGAAACGGACACAGACAAACATCGTACAATCTGGGTATACTCAATGAAACATGAAACCCTTTGCAAAGGATCGCACACGTTCTTGACAGGAAGTCTCGGTCAAACATTCTAGCCAGCCCATCATGGAGACGCAGTCGAACATTGGCCAGACCTTGCAGTACAGTACAGTAGTAACTGAGTCAGCCCTTTCGGGCAAGGACTCAGTCAAACAGCAACCAGAAGTGAGCCCTCCGCTGGTCAGCCTTTCGGAATGCCTGCGCCTCGCCTGCGCCACAGTGTGCCTGCTGCATCGCTGCAGCGGAGGAGGGGGGGGGGCAGCTCGCACGGTCGGCCACGACGTCGTTGGGACCGGGCCGACGGCCTGCCAGGCCTGGCGCGGCCAGCGTCCGTCGCAAACAGGTTACCCGTACGCCATATAATGCACGCGGGGGCCTCTCTCTCTCTCTCTCTCTCTCTCTCTCTCTCTCTCTCTCTCTCTCTGGCACTCTCTCGCACACGGGCCAACTCACCATTATTTCTCCGCAAACACATGTTTCGCAAGAAACATTACTCGTTACTGGGCATTTTTGTCAGAAGGGCGGCGGCGTGCATTCCGCTGTCGGTAACGCTTGACTCTTGGTCGCCGTTCTAATCGCGGGTTCGGCGCGCCCGCCGCCGGGCCTAGGTCCGTGGGACAGGCCCACTGCGGGGTGGGCGGCAGGGTGTCAATGAAAAGGGGAGACAAAAAGGAGAGGGTCGGCGCCTTTGCCCCCGGGGCCGCGTGCAACGCCGCGCCGCGCAGAAGGACAGGTACGACACGCCAGCCACCTTCACGCAACTAGTAAATCCCGTTAACCCTTGCGCCGGGTCCGCGGCCTCGCGCTAGATCCCTGCGACCCCCGCGGCGACGGTCGCTCCGTCCGTCCGCCCACGCACTCAGCCGGACACGCCACCGCGCGCCGGCACCCGAATCGCTCCGACCGCAGATGGAGCCTCCACTCGGCGATGCAATCCCCATCGAGACACCGATAAAAGGCACGCCGAGAGGCGAGTCTGTTTGCCTACAGGTGGCACTGCCAACAGTCTGCAGCGAACCCACCTCTCGTCCTCCACGTCTGCAATAATAATCGGACGCAAAGGACTTATTCCTCCCTTCGAGAGGGATCCTCTATTCAGGGCCAGGTAGGCCGCGGCGCGGCGAGTGTGTGTTTCTCTTTGTCCGTCCGACTCGGCGGACTCGCAGGCCCACACGGGGAACACGCAGCACCGCCCCGGCTACGGCGCATCGGGAACCCATCGCAAGAGGACTCGAAAAAAAAAAGAAAAAAACTCGCGCCAAATATCGGCGTGTCAGTCAGTTCCTGGACGCGGTAATGACCTCATCCGGACGACAGAGTTAAATTGCTCTGTCAACATGATCCATTCAAGCTGCACTTTTTTGTGTCCACTTTTTTTTACGACACTTTCTCTGCGAGAAGGACTGCATTCACAGGAATGGGACATCGGAGCCTTAGCCTTCCTCTCGAAAAAAAAGCCTGGGACACTCCTTTACTTGCACGCAAAGTCACGCACTTTTTCTCTTTTCAACTCGACAAAACTACACACACGGCGGCGTGGTTCTGTTTCCAGCGGGCCTGCTGGAGTGGAGACTGGCTGCAGGATGCCGCCGGCTGCTTGGTTCATCGCTCGGCCCGGCTCGGCTCGGCTCGGCTCGGCCCGGCTCGGCTCGGCCCGGCTCGGCTCGGTTCGGCTCGGCTCGGCTCGGACTGACTCGCTCCCACTGTGCTCGGCTCGGATTCGCCCTGGCGCTGAGGCAGCACGCGGCACCTCGTATGCCAACCACACTCGGACAATTATCGTCATAACTCTGCCGTGTGTGTGAGAGTGTGCGAGGGAGAATGGGGGAGAGAGAGAGAGAGAGAGAGAGAGAGAGAGAGAGAGAGAGAGAGAGAGAGAGAGAGAGAGAGAAATTAAAAGGTGGCGCGTCCTTTTTAGATTGTGAAGAGAGGGGCAGAAACCGCCATGCGGAACTACTACCAAGCCCCCGTCCCGAAAAATAACGAGCAAAACAAACAGCCGCGACCCGTGATCGAACCCGAGAAAGGGAAAACGCTGCTGCCAGTCCCACGCGGCGAATTAAACGACTTGCAGCAACAGCGGGTAGGTGTGACTGCGCCGAGCGCCCACTTTCTCAGGTTTACACTAAACGACTGTGAGAGAGGCGCCTTGTCGATGGGGATAGGGCCGCGCCGCCGCCTCACATGTTGCACACTCCCTTTCCTTTCCCCCCTCCCCCCTCCTCCTCGTGCTCCTGCTCGGCAGCTCGCGGACACTGGACCTGCAGGAGTGACTCACCCCGATCCCCCCCCTCCCTCCCCCTTCCCCTCTCCCAAGTCCCGCTGCGAGTGCCGCGAACGCCAAAACAAGTTCCAGGTCACTCATCACTTTAAAGATGGCGGCCGTTCGCTTTCTTCCTCCTTCCGTCTCGATGTAATTAATTCGTCATTGCTCTGCTGCTGGCTCGCGGCCTCGCAGCCCCGGTCCCCCCGCGACACTGCGATTCAACTCGTTCCTCGCCCGACTCGACTTTTCTCCGTTCGGCTACATATTCCCGATCCGGCAGCAGCTCGAAATGTGGCGTGGAAAATGCGCGGCCGCTGCAGAGAAAGCCGAGGGTGGGGAAGCAACCTGCCAGCGTGCTGCCAGCGCGCCCTAGAGCCCGGTGCCGCGAGCTTGGAGCCACGAGCTCACAGCGTTCTGCCGATAGTCCCTACACGGGGAGAGATTTCCGCCAGAACACGCGACTCGTGCAACGCCGGCAGACTGATTCCGCGAGAGTCCCTTTCGTCGTTATCTCTCTCTCTCTCTCTCTCTCTCTCTCTCTCTCTCTCTCTCTCTCTCTCTCTCACTCACTCACTCTCTCTCTCTCTCTCTCTCTCTCTCTCTCTCTCTCTCTCTCTCTCTCTCTCTCTCTCTCTCTCTCTCTCTCTCTCTCTCTCTCTCTCTCTCTCTCTCTCTCTCTCTCTCTCTCTCTCCACCCCCACGTTGCTGTCGCGCGGAAATTTTAAATTTGCGCGACTGTCCGCTCTGCAGCCTGCTCGCAGCGGGGTCTGCTTGCTGATGCAGGCGATAGCGGTGCTCGCCAAGCGCCCCGCCACCCTGCCCCGCGCCGTGCAGGTGTTGGTCGGTTCGGCTATTATTGCATGGTCACCGGTCACGTTTCCAGGTTTTCCAGGCGCGCCAACACCCGCTAACTAGCCGGCGGCAGGCAGGACAACATTATATATGACACCAATTTCCAGGGCCTTGGCTGTGGCTGCCGATAAGCAGAGGCTGCCGGATAGATTATTGCTGCCAATGAATCCAACCCGGGGACGCACAGTGGGCCAGAAGACCGGCGCAGGCGGCGAAAACTATGGACGCGTTTTGAGCTCTGAGTTGCTCGAGTCTCATGTGACTAAAACCGATTGTGTGGCCCCACCAATGGATTTCTCTCCGAACGAGGACTCCATTGGTGGGGTCTCACGTTTGGTATTTGAGTCCCATTTAGCGACTCTGGAGCTCAAAACGTGTCCAGAATTTTTGGCGCCTGACCGGTCTTCTGGCCTACTGTGGGACGCGTAGGGACGGCACGCTGTCGGCCCGGCGGAGGAAGGTGAGCGCTCAATGGAGGATCAGCACTAATTTTACCTTACCCTCCCTCCTTTGCCATTTCCACGAGGACATGTCGCCTACCTGGCCTGCCCTCGGCCCGGTCGCATCCGCCGTGAAATTGTGCAGCATGATGATACGTATTGACTCCACTTCATGAAGTCCGTTACGGCGCGGCGTAATGATGAACAACACGATTCCGGCACATTCCCCCTCGTCACTGTTTTCTTAGGGGACCGGGGGCCACAATGACAAGGACGCCATACAGACCGCAGAGAAGTAGAATAAATATCCTCGCGACTCCGTCATTCCAGGGCACCGCTGCGCTCTCTCTCTCTCTCTCTCTCTCTCTCTCTCTCTCTCTCTCTCTCTCTCTCTCTCTCTCTCTCTCTCTCTCGTGATGGCGCAGCGTCTCTCAAACTGTGTCACTGGAGAGTCGCGCAGGACAGGACGTCCATGCACAGTAGGCCAGAAGACGGAGCAGGCGACCAAACCTCTAGACGCGTTTAGAGCTCCAGAGTCGCTTCAAACCAAACGTGTGACCCCACCAACGGATTGCCCTCCGAACGATGAATCCATTGGTGGGGTCACAAGATCGGTTCGAGTCCTGTCTAGCGACTCCGGAGCTCAAAACGCGTCTACAGTTTTGGCGGCCTGCGCCGTCTTCTGGCCCACTGTGCCACGACTTCCTCGCGGCGCCCAGCGAGCCGGGATGGTGCACTGCATGGTCGTGGCCGCGCCACAAACAATGAAAATGTCATCGCATCGCCGTGTAAAACACATGCATTCCACGCCAGCACGAGTCAAGCACACGGACGACATGAACAAAAGACTCGCTGCCAGGCTGCGCCGGAGTCCGGAGTGCCGGAGGAGCGCTCGCTGGAGCCGTTCCCCCGGAGCGGGGCGAGCCGAGTGGAGCCGGGCAGGTGAGCGAGCGCGGCCGGGCCGAGCAGGGCCGCACCGCCCGGCTCCCCCGACGGCCGACACGGCCGACGCCATCTCTGTTCTCGGAACGTGGTACAGTATTGTGCGCTAGGGCGATGGTCCGGGTAGTCCGGGTGGCATACGCCACGGCGCCAAGCCGCTCCTCCTTTTGCGTCCTTTCTGGGGAACGGGTCCCTGGAACCGCGACAACGGCTTGTTTTTGCCCGGCTTGACAAAGTGTGCTCTTTGACCCCATTGGTTGTGCGAGCGGACGGCGGACGGACAAGAGGCGTCCATCTCTGCTTTAACTGCACAATGGACCTGGGAAGGTATTGGATCAGCTAGGGCGCGGGCCACAACCTGACGGTTTACATTCTGAGCCAAACCGGCATTTAAGTCCCTTGTTGCTCACGCTTAAAACCTTACGAAGTATTTTGAGCATGTGTCAGGTACACACTATTTAGTTTGTTACACGAAGAGATAGTTCGTAAATTACAAAGTATATTCTTAGTAAGCTTGTGTATGCTCAAAATACTTAGATATGACAAGCTGTTAAGTCGAAAATAGTTTGCAAGGTTTCCAGGGAGCTGCTTTTGAAACGCCACTTAGAGGCACAGGACCGATTCTTTCATTACCAACTGTGGCAGAGAGTATTTGAGGGAACTCCATCACCTCCCATACATTACATCGACTTGTGCTTCCGTGCACAAATAAAAGAAACCTTGTGGCAGGGAGGCCGCGGCCCAGGCAGCCCTTCGCAGGTCGACACTGACCACTCAAATGTATTCAATAAACCAGTTTGAATGCGACAAACAAAGGCGACTCGTTAGTAAACATTCCCGATAGAACAGCCTAATGCACAATTTATTCGAGACACATTCAGGAGGGTTGGGAGCAGAAGGGGAGAACCAAAGCACACTGTGCGGCGAATCCTTTCGGCTTATCTTGAAGTAATCCACAAGGCGGCGACATCCTGGCGATACTCACATTGGATTTGTTGTATTCCAATGGACGGTGAAGGTTTTCGTGCAGCTCACTGTCGATAGGAGGACAGTCTCGAAACATATTAGTAACACTAGCGTTAGGCATGAGGTCACCCTTGTGCAAGGCACGGGCAACCTACACCTGAGCACGCAGCTTCGTGACACAGCGCCACCACCCCAGGCCATGTTCAGCACCATGGCCTCCACTGCACACACTGGGACCACCAGGATGGCGTCACACGGGCCCTCCAGACAGGGCTTCCATGGCCATCATGTACACACACACACACACAACACACGCACTGCTGAGGTACTCCGGGGCGTAGATCACTTTGGGAACCACATCACATCACTGCACCACAAAGACACACTAGACGCGAGTACGGGCGGCCGGGGGGTCGTCGCCTTGCTGCCACCGGGACTCGCGCTCGCAGCGAACACTCTCAACGCGGCGCGCGAGGCACGGACCTCGCGGATCGGCATCCACCACTGTAGTGGCGAGGAGGGGGCGCCGCGGAGCGAGGCTCGGCGAGCAGCGCCAGCAGCGGGCCGAGCCGAGCGGAGGGCGAGATGGCCGGCGAGCCGAAGACGAGCCGACGGCGACCCGAAGCGCGCCCGAACGCGCCCGCCCGGAGGAGGCGGGGGTGGGGGCGGCAGGGGCGGGCAGCCAGGATGGCGGCGGCGATGGCGCGCCGCGGACCGGCGGGACCGGCCTTCCGCCGTGAGGCCAGCGGCATGGCGAGTGGGTCCGAGGCGGAGCGAGTTGGCGAGCGAGTCCGAGGATGCCAGGCAAGTGAATCACACACACGGCCTCCATGCGGTGCTCCACCTGCGAGTTGGCCCCGGGGCGACGCCGCGCAGTGGGCCAGACGACCGGCGCAGGCGGCGAAGACTCCGGCCACGGAGGGCATTCCCCGCCCGCACTCCGCGGAGGCCCTCACCGGAAGGCTTTCGGCCGCCTCTGCGCGCTGTGTGTTAGATAAACATTATTCCCCACCGCCGCCATTTACTGGTTCTAGAGCAGGGGTAGCAGGTACCGTAAACGAGGTGGAAAAATAATCAAAAAGAAGTCAACAAGAAAGGAATCGCGTTGTGTAACAGAGCGGTGTCTAGAATTAGCAGCAGCTATATGGTCAGCTAATGACACATAAAACGTGTGTGGAAATGGAGCGACTATCTGCGACACACACGGCAGCCGGGCAGCCGCTGCTGGCGGTCGAGCAGGGTTTCAAGAAACAGCCTCGATTTACAGTGGACGCGAATGAAATAACACGCAATGGTCGACAACAACGGCTCATACGGTATGGGCAGGGCGACGCGCTGCTCGCTGACGTCTCGTCCCGGCCGCCCCGACTCGGCACACAGTGGGTCAGAAGACCGTCGAGGCGGACAAAATCCCGCTCACGATTTGAGCTCCAGGGTCGCTAAATGGGACTCGAATCGAAAGTGTGACCCCCACCAATGGATTCCTCGTTCGTAGAGCAATTCATTGGTGGGGTCACACGTTCGATTCGAGACCCATTTAGCGAATCTGGAGAAAAAGCGTCTAGAATTTTGTCCGCCTCGACGGTCTTCTGACCCACTGTGCGGCAGTGGCACTAGGCCCGGCTGCGCTCGGAACGCTTGCTCCGCTCGAACGGCTCGCTGGACTACCCGGCCTAATCAAATACCCGACGTGGTCAAACAGAGCCCTGCATACCTAGCGCAGCCTCGCCGGCCTGCGCGGCACTGCATCGCATTATTCTTATTCGCGTCAAGCAGGTGTACGCCTCTACACAGGAAAAGCGGATTCGCCGATGCGGTGACGTCTCGTCTCCAAATCAAGAAAATTACAGGAACAGACACATAATTATTGGCGCGACTTGTCGCAGCGTGACGCGTGACCCCACCAATGCACTCCTCGTTCGAAGAGCAATCCATTGGTGCGGTCACACGTTCGATTCGAGTCCCATTTAGTGACTCTGGAGCTCAAAAAAGTCCGGAACTTTGGCCGCCCCAACGGTCTTCTGACCCAGTGTGTGACATCCGGGGACCTCAAAAACAGCGACACTGTTTTTACTGTGTGTGAGCATCGAGAGGACACTGAAGGGTCCTATCTTGCTCTGTCCTTCGCGGCCCCGCCCGTTCCACTGCACTGCGCGCACCTCCGAATTAGCGTATAAATTGTAGCGCCATTCCGGGGTCTGCTTCCGGTGGAGGCGAAGGGTCACCGTGCGTGTCTTTTCAACCACGTTTCCGCGGGTTCAAATACTGTTGATTCCGTTATTTTTTGAGACTACGTGAGAGACCGCTCTCGCGAACACACGACGACATACATATTCTTTTCACTCTCTTCGTGAAATTGTTTTGATTTCGAAACTGCTCATAATTTCCACATGACTTTTTATTTTATTTTATGAAAATTAAATAAAATACTTTTTTTTTTAAACTATGTCGGTGAACACCTTAGTGCAGGGCCCCGCAGCAACGTTTCGCCAAATGCCGCCAAATGGTCCTTTTTATTATTGCGTGGGCGGGATGCTTCCGCACGACAGACGGCCATTGTTTCGGGAAGGTGTTGCCCGTCCGGCCATGTCGTTTTAGTGCAACCACATAAATATTGATCGGTCGTTGCCCAATTCATGAACCCGACTGAGCAGCAGCAGCAGCAGCACCAGCGAATCGCTTAACATCTTCACACTTTTTTCTCGCTGAAAACAATGGCAGGATACATTTTATTAGCACCTCCCTTCAAAAAAAAAATAATAAAATAATAAGCGGCTCGTTTTTCCCGGGCGCGCGCCTCGGCCGCGTCTTTTCCCTAAAGGAAACTAGGTATTTATTCCGAGTTGTTTCTACACCCAGGAAGCTCCTTTATCAACGAGAGGTCGCCGTGTCCGCGGCAGCGCAACAAATCGTCGTAAAAATTTCTATTCTCGGAGCATGATCAGCGAGGCGCAACCAGTGCCGGTCGAGACTGGGGGAGGGGGAAGGCTGTAACTCCTTGCTTCTCTAATCCCTCCATTGCCATTGCGTCCGTTGCACCTCCAATTCCAATAAAAATGTCACAATGCCAATTTTTACGGCAGGCCCTTCGCGCTGCTTGACCTTTCTTTCCCAGTGTCTCACTCCTCGCGGTCGCGGGTTCGACTCCTTCCCGACCCTGTTCCTTTTCGGCGGCAGTGGGAGCGGACGGCGGCGCCCTCGCCGTGCATGCAGATAGGCGACGATCATTTCGATTCCATTCAAGGAAAAATAAAGGCGAACGCGGCACGATTTCGTTTCGCACGGAAGGAAATTAATTGGGAGGCCATCGCCGGGGCGGATCGCTGGAGCGGATGGCTAAGGTCAACATGAGGCCTGGAGGAATCCGAACGGGCCATACCGTGCAGCGGAGCGCCGTGCACCGTGTCCGACATCTCAGGCACGCCGCCGGAATCCGCCGCCAAAATCTCAATTTCTTATTTAGTCTTTTTTTTTATTTTCATTCTTTGACCACGGCAGGACAACAAGGTGGAAAGTATAATAGGCGCAACACGGGCCCTCGCAGTATACGACTCAATTACGACAAAGGTCAACACCTACAAGCTCACCAAATCGACAGGGCGAATTAAATAAAACGCAAAATAATGAAGTCAAATGGTTCAGAGAGGAAGCAGGGCGACATTTCACGTCTCCAGGAGGAAAATGGAGGAGGAAAAATGGCGGCCGTTGCATTCCGAGCAAGTGGAAGTGCCGCACAGTGGGCCAGAGGACCGGCGCAGGGGCCAAAACTTAGACGCGTTTTGAGCTCCAGGGTCGCTTAATGGGACTCAAAACGAACGTGTGACCCCACTTATGGACTGCTCTTCGAACGAGGAGTCCATTGGTGGTGTCACACGTTCGGCTCAAGTCCTGTTTAGCGACTCTGAAGCTAACGCGTCTAGAGTTTTGGCCGCCTGTCTTCTGGCCCACTGTGCGCCGCCTGGCGTCTCTATCGGCGGGCCGCGACGCCGCGACGGCGCGGCAATTCGTCATCGCCCCGCTCCACAAATTAACGAGCCAGCGAAATGCTTTGAAGCAGCCGCGAATAAATCGAGGAAATTAGAAATTCCGAGAACGAGTACAACTCGTTGCGCGCGGACGCGGCCGGCCCCGCCGGATCGCTCGGCCAGATCTGGGTGCCAAGGAGGCGCACGGAGCAATGCTAACAAAGATATCACATCAAACACGCACGCGGCCATGTTCGCACGCACCACCTTTTCGGTAATTTGTTGCTTTGAGGCGGCCGGGTGCAGCGCGAGCAGCGCACCAACAACCCGCTGGACATGGGCCGCGCCGCAGCCCCACACGCACAGTGGGTCAGAAGACTGTTGAGGTGGACAAAATTCTTGGCGCGTTTTGAGCTCCAGAGTCGCTAAAGGGGACTCGAATCGAACGTGTGACCCCACCAATGGATTCCTCGTTTGAAGAGCAATCCATTGGTGGGGTCACACGTTTGATTCGAGTCCCCTTTACCGACTCTGGAGCTGAAAACGCGTGTAGAATTTTGGCCGCCTAAACGGTCTTCTGACCCACTGTGACGCGACCACCGCCCTCCAGGCACTTGTCCAGCCGGAGACATTTCCAGCCCTCCACACCCACACTGGAGCCCGGCCACCCTCCGGCAGTCAAAGCTCCTTGGGTAGCACTTTCCCAGCGGCTGGAACCCTCTTAGCAGCCCCAGCTGCGTAGCACCTGCCAAGGTGTCAGCGCGCTGGAGCGGCCGGCCCACAGCCTGGACGCGCTGGGACGACACCCCCACCACCTGGAGTCCTGGAGTTTGCCTGCCTGGAGTCGCATGCCCATGTGACATGCGAATTAATATCCATTTGTCAACATCAGGCCCCTTGGCACTGTACCATCACACTAACACACACATACACGCACAGAGAGAGAGAGAGAGAGAGAGAGAGAGAGAGAGAGAGAGAGAGAGAGAGAGAGAGAGAGAGAGAGAGAGAGAGAGAGAGAGAGAGAGGGAGGGAGAGCGAGAGAGAGACGGCCCGTGCATGCCTGTTCCCGAGAGGCGGGTGTACGCTCCTATCCAAGTGCGTACATGTTCGACGAGTGCCCGCGTGCCCCTGCCAGTCTGTCTGCCTGTGGGCCTCCGTGTGTGTGTGTGTGTGTGTGTGTGACTGACTGTCTGTGTGTGTGTGTGGGTGACGCAATGGACAAGAAAGGACACACATCTGACTTGCATTGTCTTGATGAAGCCGGTGCAGTACGCGCGTAGTGTCCGCAATGTGCACAAGGTCTGCTCAGGGGCAGATGTGTTGTTACACACACACACACACAGCACGAGCGCCACAGCGATGGCGGCAGTACCTTGTTCATTCCGCTTCCTCTACGCGAGGCCGGCGATGACGACCCGATGACGTCGCGGAGGACGGAGATGTCGGTGACGAGCGGCAGGCAGGCTTGCGCGTTGCCGACGATCAGTTATTGTGGTCCAGCCAGTAATAGTACTAGTAATAGTAGGATAATGTATTCCCTCCGGGGGGGGGGGAGTACACTATCTCTAGGGCGGATGTACCTCCTCCCCTCCCCAAAGGGTGGAGTACATTATCCCTAGGGATTATGTACCCCACCTTTGGGGGGAGTACATTATCCCTAGGGGTGGTGTAACTTCCCCCGGAGTACAAATTTCCTAAGGTCGATGTACTCCCCCTCCCCACCCCCCTTCGCGGTGACACGGCCCGCACGGCCCCCCCTCCAGGCGCCCCCAGCTCTGGGCGTGGCCGGCCGGCTGGCCGTTGCAGCCCGAATCCCGACGGATGAGTCGTGGCGGCGGCACAGGCGTCGCGTCCACCGCCGTCGATTGCGGCGGTGAATTAAGACGAGCTGGTCACGACCCAACGCGGCCCAAACGGGCAGAACCTCGCAAGGCACGGCACGGCCGGGCTCGGCCGGGCACGGCGGCCCCATGGCCAGCTTATCGATGGAAAACAATGCACGTTTCCCACCGCAGCGCCGCTCAGTGCGGCCCGGCGCGGCCCGGCGCGGCCCGGCGCAGCCAACCCATAAGCACCAAATATCTCCCGTTCGGATCATGTTTCTCCTCTCATTAGAAAGACCATCAATTGGATGATTTTTTATTTTGGTTTTCGTCTTCTTCGCCTTTTGTTTTCGCTGCGCTCTTCCCTGCGCCGCTCGCTCGACGTCTCTGACCCGACTGCTCCGCTATTGTATACACACCGAGGCAAAACGAAATATGTAGCGAAGCCACGACTTGGGCTTCGATCAGCTCCACAGCTAATTGCAAGCGCCAATTTTTGCCTCGCGTTTTAAATCTCGTTTGATGTTCCGGCACATTGGGTTTGCTCTGATTATCACGGCGCTCGCGGTGCCGCGGGCGCACGGTGGGCCAGAAGACCGGTGAAGGCGGTCGAAATTCCGGACAGGTTTTGAGCTCCATAGTCGCTAAATGGGACTCGAATTGAACGTGTGACCCCACCAATGGATTCCTCTCCGAACGAGGAATCGATAGGTGGGGTCACATGTTCCGTTCGAGTCCTAGTTCAGCGACTGTGGAGCTTGAAACGCGTCTAGAGTGCTGGCCGCTGCGCCGGTCGTCTGGCCCACTGTGCAGCGGTCGGAGCTTCGCGGGCCGGAAGTGGCGCTGCAGCAGACACGCCGCCGTTCCGCTCCATCAGGCGGCGCGCGCGGCCCGGAAAAAAAAGGGAAACAATCTGGCCGGTATTTGAACCCTCGACCGACACCTCAGGCGCGATTGCCGCGCCTTGGAAGGCAACGTGACCCCCGGCGTGCAACTCCACGAGGGTCCGGTGGTGCGGTGCGGATTCTAGTGCCACCCGAAGGTATTCGCCGGCGGGACATCCGAGGCGCTGGCTCGGCTCTTTCCGGCCAGGGCAGCAGGGCATCACGAAGCGAGCCGAAGCGGTCGGACTATGATTGTGCGGACTCGATTGTGAGTGTGCCGTGCTCGGTTTCGGCTTGCTTCACCTCCACCGCGTGACGGCCCAGGCTCGCCAACCGCCGTATAATCAAGACTCGCTTTGTTTCGGACGATCCTCCTCTGCCATTGCGCGACCCCGGGGCTCGACGCGCACCTCATGGTCAGGCGAGGAGGATTGACAGTCATTTCCTAGTGCCTCATTCCCCCGCCTTCGCAGCGCGGAGGTACCCTAACCCTACAGAACTTAAAAAAAAAAAAAATAATAATTTGCACGTGCTTATAGAGCTGCAACATCACAAAAAAATATAATAAAATGCAACAAACGGTAATCAATCTCAATAATTAACAACGAGGCTGGCCGGGCTCGGCTCGCACACCTTCACGGAAGGGCTCGCTGCGGCGGCGCGGCGATGGCGCGCGGCCGGCCGATCGGTTCACGAGATTTCGAGCACGATCGCCTTGTGCATGCCGGACGGCCAGCGCAATATAATAATACGCCCTGCACGGACCGACCGCTGCGCTCGGGACCGCTCCACCCACACCTCCGCGGCACCGCACACTGCGCCGCCCGAGAGAGAGAGAGAGAGAGAGAGAGAGAGAGAGAGAGAGAGAGAGAGAGAGAGAGAGAGAGAGAGAGTGTGCATATCAAGTGGGCAAACGAACTTCCCCTTCGCGTGGGGCAAATACTTTTTCTGGGTACCCACGCCACTTTGGATTCACGTCCTCCAACGGCGGCGACAGAGTCCGGTCGGGGCCCTTCAAGTCGCGAATCGAATCCGCGCGCGCGCGCGCGCGCGCACACACACACACACACACACACACACACACACACACACACACACACTCACACACACACGGAGCTGTCACTCTCGGGATGCGGGCCGCCCGTTACGGGTTGCCGAGGTGAGAGCGCGGAATGTGTCGCACTATAAAACCCGAGGCACCCCCTTCCCTCCCCGACACTGATCCCGCGAGTCCTGCTGCATTGGACCGGCGACGCTCAGAGACCCGTCGTCGAGGACGCAGCGCCGCCGCTCCGCCGGACGACGACCCGACGCAGCGCCTCCACTTCGCACCCTCACCCCCTAGTGAAGACCGTTGAGGCGGCCAAAATTCTAGACGCGTTTTGAGCTCCAGAGTCGCTAAATGGGACTGGAATTGAACGTGTGACCCCACCAATGGATTGCTCTCTGAACGAGGAATCCATTGGTGCGGTCACACGTTCGATTCGAGTCCCATTTAGCGACTCTGGAGCTAAAAACGTGTTTGGGATTTTGGCCCCCTCAACGGTTTTCTGACCCGCTGTGCACTTGCGCCCTTATAAGAGAACCAACCAGCGGCGTGTAACACAAAGTTTCAAACGGGGCGGTCAAGCCATGCCTTTTTGCGGCTTTTTGCCTGCATGCAGGTGGAACGTGTTGCAATTTTTCGACCTTGCAGGCGGCGGCTGTCGCTAGTACGAAAAGTTGATGGTCAAGACACTCCCCCCTTCCTCTTTCGCGCACGACACTGGAACCAATAAACACGGTGCGGAAATGTCGCGGAAAATGGGAAAACGGGTCGCGGTCGTATGGGATGGGCGAGTGAAGGGGACGGCGCAGTGCGGCGGGTCCCCGCCTCGGCCGCCGCTCGGAAGCGCAAGTGCGCAAGTGCACCAGCTACATAAACCATGAGCGTCATGGAGGCCTCCGTGACCCAGGCGCAGACTGCCATGAGCAAGCACCGCCGACATGGCCTTCGTTGTGCATGACGGTACAGCCAATCAGAGATGAGTTCCGCGTTGGCGCCAAAGTTGAATTGGAATCGGTTTGGCGCGGGGGCTGTCCATTGCAAAGGGCCGGCTGCCCGCTGCGCACCGTTCGCCCGTCCAGAATCGGGTGATTTGACAACCTTCCCGATCCGAGTACACAGCCTTGTGGGCAGTAAGGGCAGCGCGGGCCGCCGGCCGGGCCGCCTCCCTCCAGGACAAACATGCATGCATCCTACGCCAACAGCGGCCAGCCCAGCCGGCCAGCCCAGCCGGCCAGCCCAGCCGGCCAGCCCAGTAGCCGCTCTGTTTGTGTTTGGAATCGCGTTATCAAAACCGAATCGGATCAATCACAAACGGTGTCCCAATCACTGGATGGTCGGCTTGAGCAGGTGCGGGGGTTTCCAACTACGCCAACCCAAGGCTGTTTGTTGGAACCCCTGCCTTCCTTGAACCTTGAACTACTAGGGATAGTAAAATACCGGTATTATATATTTTAGTATTTTTAATGGGTTCTAAACCGAATAAAATACTGAAGAATACCAGTATAAAACCGTTCAGAAATCCCCGTTTAATACCGGGTTTAAAACCGTATAAAACCGACCAATAAAATACCGGAGCCATCCCTACCTTGAACCAACCGAAAATGCGCAGAGCGCGGGGTTCTGGCTGCCGAGCAAAGCCCAAACAGGCCTGGTTTCCCCAGGCAGCCGATTAACAAAGACATAAGTAGTTTCCAGGGAATTCTTGGGAAAAGGAGGAACCGTTTTATGCCGTATGCAGTGTCTGACGGTGTGACGCGTCACTCGGTTTGACGGACACAGGACACACACGCTCCGATAACGGCGATAGGGTCTGTGGACACAGGGATTGTTTAGACTCGCGTGTTTGAACAATTGCTGGGGGGATTCGTTGACCTCCCACACTTACTGCCGATACGGGCCGCGTGCTGGCCTGGGGGGAGTCAACGCGTTCCGTTTTCTGTGGCATTTGCGCAACTGTCACAACAGCCATCACAAATTTTATTTAGAAGGGGTAGTATGGATATCCTGAAAATTTGAACCGATTTCGGGGTCGAACATCGGATTCCTGCTCGATGCGATCTGAATCACTTTCCAAAATCACGTAATATTTCCCTGCTTCTCTTTCATCCCCCCTGGGTTCAATTCAACGAGCCAAACAACGGCAAGGCTGCCACAATTTCGAACAGAAAGTCGCCTTTCAAAACGGGGGGGTTTTTCAAAATAAATGACGTCGCGGGGCGACACGGCCAGCCCCGCCCCAGCCGCCCGTTACCCGCTTATCAAATACAAATCATACCGACGCCCCGCGAGGAGGCCCGACGCCCCGCACACGCCCCACAACGCCCCGCAACGCCCCGCGCCCCGGACGCCCTGGATTCCTCATGGGCGTGCCCCGGCTCGACCGTCGCGGCGGCGAGCTACCGTTTCGCGAAGACACCGCCAGCCTGCTCTGCTCCTGCCGAGCGCTCGCGTTGTCGAGTAGTCCTGTTTAACGACTCTGGTGCTCATAACGCGTCTAGAGTTTTGGCCGCCTGCGCCGGTCTTCGGGCCCACAGTGGGACGGAGAGCTGGACGCAGCCGGACGAGACGTACGAACGCTAAAATAGGCGACGGAGACGAACTTGTGTTCATCCTCGCGCTCGCAGTGCTGGAGACAAAGGCCAGACAAAGACGCCATATTCCGCGCACCGTCACTCGGTAATGCGCTACCGCGTCTCCGAAGTTGCGAATCCAATCTGCCAGGAGGAATTTATTCTGCCTATGAATCACGGCGGCCGGCCAGGGGCAGGCAGGGCAGCCTGGAGGCTACGGCCTGGAGGCTGCGTCCTGGAGGCTGCGTCCTGGAGGCTACAGGCTGCGGCCTGCAGGGCCGAGGGGGTGGTGCGGAGCGCGGCCACCTCTCATCTCTATAGCGTCGATACGACCCACGATTTATACTCTCCCTCAAACGACACAGATATATACCTCCCCTTTACTGGTGTACCTCGGAGTGCAAGGTACGTCTCGGTACAAATCAAAGTGGTTTATTTGAAAGCCGGCCGCCCGGTTGCAGCAGCAGCCTGCAGCACGCCGGACTCACCGTCCGTCACGGGGACACAATAACGCGTCCTGACGGGGCGGGGTGGGGCGGGGTGGGGCGGGGCGGGGCGGGGGGGCGGGCGTCACCAAACCGCCGCGCCACACCTCGAGGAGCGGGCCACAAATCAGGCGGGGATTATCTCGGAAAGCCAAAAGCGTGGCTTACCGGTAAATGATCCACTCGGCGAGGCACTTCTCGATCGGCCTGCCCCCACCGGGGCCCCCGGCCTGCCGCTCCGCGCCCGCATCCCACCGGCCTTTCACATTCGTATCCGCGACGGATCTTTTTCGAACGGGCAGCGTCTCAAAACATGGCCGCGGCGGCATCTCGATGGATATGGGGTATGAGAAATTGCGCCTGGTTAACCCCGTTGCGCATGCGCGGGCCCGGGGCTGGACGACGCGCCAACCAGAACACCTGCACTGTATGCGCTATTCGCATTCCGGAAAGCATAACAAGATAAATACCGCAAACGCACAAAAGAATCGTGGGTTGCGAGTTCCACTGTTCCGCTGTGTCCCGCCGCTACGATGTGCGAAGTGCTTCTGACGCCCTGAATCCCCTCAACCCGGCCGGGCGTCCGCGGAGTTACGCCCGCCGCAGTGTGGTGTGCCTCGAGAATCCATCCCAGGGTAATTCTTTTGTCCGCCTGGAGACGCGGCCCGTCCACTTCACGTTGACCAGAGTCGGCCCGGCGGTATTGGCAGTCTAGCGGTGGCCGCGCAGACGGCCCTTATAGGCAGCCGCGACGGCCTATTCGCACCACTCGGTCCTTACGGGCAGGATGAAAAGGTATGACAGGCAGCCCCGCGGCCATCTTTTCGGCAGAGTTTTAGAAGACACGCAGCCCGCATACCTTATTGGCAGCACAAACAGATCCCACATTTCGCGACCGAGTCCATTATTGGCAGCACAGGGAGTCAAACATTGGCAGTAGAGCCCTTATCCTCAGGATCCAACATTATTGGAAGACCACATACGTTATTGGCAGCACAGCCCTTTTTGGCAGTCAACAATGGTGGCCTATTTGCAGTCCACTGTTCTTATGGACAGAACCCTTCGCCAGCAAGTTGACAGTCAAGGGCACCAGCTGCCGAACCACTGCACCCGCAGCAGGGCAGGCAGGCAGGCAAGCTGGCAGGCAGGCAGGCAGGCAGGCAAGCTGGCAGGCAAGCAGCCAAGTGGATGCGCGCGCTGGATTCTGGATTCCATCCCAAAGCAGAAACAAGATGACTCCCTATTTAGGGAAACCTCGCTCGCTGTCCGTTACGCGGTGCCGAGGCGGCGGCGGGTCGCTCTGTCTGTCTCTCTCGCACCCACGGGGCGTCCCGCAGGGTTGCGAGAGAGACAGAGCCACCGAGCGGCGCAGCCAGCCGCCGAGCAACAGGCCCTGTCACCGCGTTGTCGCCACGGTGCGCGCCGCGACACCTGGAATACATTTTGAAGGCAGGCGACCGTCGCACAGTGGGCCAGAGGCAAAAGGGGATAACTCCATGCTGTGAAACACGACCTCCACATCGTGACGTCAGCGCCCCTAAGTCAGTGGTACCAACGAGGAGAACCGAAAAAGCAGTAAAAGTGGTCGCCCCGTCCGGGTGTCGAACCCGTATGTACGGGGCCACTAACAGCTACGCTATTCATTGCGCTGTCAATTACATGATGTCCAGCATAGCATCTTGGCGGACCAAGCAGGGCTGGCTCCCATTTTTTGGTTCAGATGTTGGCACCTCTGCTGTCGGTGCGCTGCGCAGACGGGCCACGCGCACCCATACGAGATATCCCCCTTTCGCCAGAAGACGAGGCGCGATTTCTCATACATACCGCCGCGACATACGGGCATACGGGCAGCGAAGTTGCTGGCACTCACCTGAAACAGGACGAAAAATAAAAAGAGCATTAGAATCGCATTCGTCAACATAGATAAATAAGTAGATGGATGGATGGATGGATGGATGGAGCCGGGCGCTTCCACGACGACGGCGCATGCGGGCTTAACGCCCCGGCCGTGAAAGGGGATTCCGGTAACGCAGGGCTCCTTTTTCTACTCTCTCTCTCTCTCTCTCTCTCTCTCTCTCTCTCTCTCTCTCTCTCTCTCTCTCTCTCTCTCTCTCTCTCTCTCTCTCTCTCTGTGTGTGTGTGTGTGTGTGTGTGTGTGTGTGTGTGTGTGTGTGTCGCTGTGCCCGTATGGGGGACCCGTGCAGAGGCCACCTACGTCAATACGCGGCTCAGGACATCAAAAATGGGAGCGTTTCCCCGTGCTGCTGGGCGGGAGTGAGAGAGACTTATGTATGCTGTGAATGGATTGGTGTGTCCATGTGCGAGTGTGTGTGCAGTCCTGTGTGCGCGCTCAGGCACGACAGGAGCTTGACAATTTCTGTCCAATCTTCGTAAAAAAGAGAAAAAAAACAAACAATTAAAATGTTTTAAAAAGAGGGAAAGAAAAACGAATTTGCGTGCGGGAAAGTCGGGAGAGACCGCAGCGCGTAGGAGAGCCGCGCACGTAAACTGGCCGAGGGCGCGAATTTATCCACTACGACCCGCGAATAGTAATTAAGACGCGTTATTGCCCGGCCAAGGAGTCGCCGCCGGGCGTGCCGCTCTCTCTCTCTCTCTCTCTCTCTCTCTCTCTCTCTCTCTCTCTCTCTCTCTCTCTCTCTCTCTCTCTCTCTCTCTCTCTCTCTATCTATCTATCTCTCTCTCTCTCTCTCTATCTATCTATCTCTCTCTCTCTCTCTCTCTCTCTCTCTCTCTCTCTCTCTCTCTCTCTCTCTCTCTCTCTCTCTCTCTCTCTCTCTCTCTCTCTATCTATCTATCTATCTCTCTCTCTCTCTCTCTCTCTCTCTCGCTCTCTCTCTCTCTCTCTCTCTCTCGATGCAGGCGCAAAGACGTTCCGCCAGATGAATCAGAGCCCCCCGAGGGGCAGCCTCGCTGGGGCGCACTGCATAGGCGGTGGGGCCCACACTGTGTGCATGCCGGCGCTCCGTTTCGCGAGTGTCTCATTTTTTTCCACTTTTGAACAAAAAAAAAATTAAAGTTGGATTTATTTATTTTTTTAAAAATAGCGTTTTATTGATTTTTTCTATTTTTCTGCGCGGCGAGTGGCGCCTCGTACAAGGCAAGGCGCCCGGTCAACCACGCGCTGCGTGTGTTCCGGGTTCAATCACTTGTAAAACTTGGAAGCCATTCATTGGGCGTGCCGCTCGCTGCGATGATGTCTTTGGCATGTGCGTGCGCGGTGCGAGCCTCCTTCGACGAGGCCCGTGCGCGAATTCTCCGGACTCTTCCACGCCACTCCGCGCCCCGGGCGGTCCGCCGGTCCCGTCCCACATTGCGTGCATTGCCGTATCCTCCCCGATCCCACGGCCAGCCGCGGCGGCCCTGTGACGCCACGTCCAAGAAAAGGAGAGAGAGAGAGAGAGAGAGAGAGAGAGAGAGAGAGAGAGAGAGAGAGAGAGAGAGAGAGAGAGAGAGGAGAGGGGGAGAGACTGCTCACTATTTCAGCGGAAAGTGCGACCCACCACGACGACTATGTCAGTCGCTGCTTCCTGTGCGGCCAAATATTTAAAGCAAAACCATTGCGTGCATTTTAAGAATTTTTCTACGGAACTAACACCCGGCTCTTCCCACTATCATCTCCGTCTCCCGAACGGCCCGGTCAGGTCTTCGCCACTATCTTCGCCTCCGTCTCCCGAACGCGCCGCCTAATGGCTCGCCTATCGCCTGATTGGATCGTTTGGGAGTATGACACCTCTAAATATTGGACCGGGCCCAAGGGCCGCTGCGGTGGTCTGAGGAGGAATTCCCCGTGTCTGCCGGGGCACAGTGGGCCGAAAGACTGGCACCACCGGCGGCGTTTTGAGCTCCAGAGTCGCTAAACAGGACCAATCCAATGTAAGACCCCCACCAATGGATTCCTCGTTCGAAGAGCGATCCATTGGTAGGGTCACACGTGCGGTTCGAGTCTCATTTAGCGACTCTTAGAGTTCAAATCCCGTACGGGATTTCGACCGCCGCCTCCCCCGGTCCTCTGGCCCACTGTGCGAGGGAAATCTACGCCAACTCACACGTCACTCTACGCGAGTGTAGTAAATGACGAGGCCGACGGTTCAATAAATCCCTTCTAGGTAACACTGTAAATTTGTTTTTAACACTAAGTCGTTTTTACTGATATAGGGTAGTCGCGGCGTGAAAACAAAGTTAGAGAAAAATCAACCAAATTATTGACTTGAGTTAATTTAAAAAAAAAAAAAAAATATAAAAAATTCAACAGTTGAGTTTTTCCTTCTTTCGGCCTACAGCGTCAAAAACTAGGTAAGTATGCCAAACCATAAAAAAACAACAACCATTTTGTAAAACAAAATGTCCATAGAGGCTGCGTCGCAGCAGCAAGGAAATTGGTCACACGTAAAAATAAATCTGAAAATGAAATGCGACTGGTGGCTTAAAAATGACAGGCCATTGTACGGCGCCTGTGCGGAGCGCGGCCCTCGTGTCCCACATCGCCTTGAGGGAAGACGCCATTAAGCGTCCTCCGTACTTACTACAGCATGTAGCTAACGGCCGCAGGGCTCCTCTATCGATACAGCCGCGAGTTACGGGGATGGCGAGTTCAGGAAGGGGGCCAACCTCACACAGCGCTGGGCCCCGCTGCACAGTGGGCCCGAGGACCGCGCAGGCGGCCACAACTCTGGCCGCGTTTTGGGCTCCAGGGTCGCTACATGGGATTCGAACTGAACGTGTGACTCCACCAATGGATTTCTCGTTCAAAGAGCAATACGTTGGTAAAGTCACACGTTTGGTTGGAGTCCCATTTAGCGACTCTGGAGCTCAAAACGCGTGGCCGCCTGCGCGGTCCTCTGGCCCACAGTGCGCTGCACTATTACACCGGACACACAGCTACCGTGTACCCGGGGCAGACTGATTCCGAGAGTCGCTTTTGTCGCTCTGTCTCTCCTCGCACCCCACACGGGACGCTCTCCGAGTGCGACAGAGACAGAGCGAAGGACTGGCAGCCCGGCCTGCACGGCCCGTTAGCTTCCCGGGGTTGCAGCGAGTTATGCCCCACGATAGGGCTCGCTATCACCGCCCAGCCACCCCTCTTCTAGAAAAAAACCTCACAAGACAAAATTAAAAAAAAAAAAAAAAAAAAAAAAAAACAGAAGAGAACACATAAAGTATATATGTATAAATATAAAAAAAAATGATCGGTTCGCAATTTTTGGCGGGATAAGGAGAAACAAGCGGAAGAAAATTAAATTAGAACTGATTCGACCAAGGAAAAAGCCTGAAGAAACAAAAAAAAAAAAAAAAAAAAACCAAGCAGGGAAAGAAAATAAAAACAGCAGTTTATAAATTGAACAACCTCGAGCGACATCGCAGTGCGACTTGCATCACCCCGTTCACGGCCAGCCTCCACCGCCGCGCCCCGCGCCCCGCGCCCCGCCGCAAGCAGCGATTCTGGAGCAACATTGTGAGGCGGGGAGTAAAAACACACATCAAAGTAAACAAGTCGATTTGATACGGTGCCCGGACGCGGCCCGGCGGCGCGGACCGGCTGGCCCAGAGTGGGCCAGAAGACCGTTCGAGATGGTCAAAATCCCAGACGGGTTTTCACCTCCAGAGTCGCTAGTAAATGGGACTCGCATTGAACGTGTGACCCCACCGATGGGTTCCCCGTTCAGAGAGCAATCCATTGATGGGGTCGCACGTTCAGTTCGAGTCCCATTCATCGACTCTCTGGAGCTCAAAACGCGTCTGGGATTATGGCCGCCTGCTTAGGTCCTACTGGCCCACTGTGTGACGCCTGGAGAAGTGGTGAACGACAAAGCGACGCTGGAACGCGACTCCCGTCGCCCAAAATGAGTTGTTAGTCTAACCGCGCAGGTAAGGCGGCGGCGACTCCTCCGCTGCCTCGCGGACTTCCCCCCCCCCTCTCCCTCTTTCAGTTTCCCCGCCCAAAGTGTGATTCGCTGATCGAGCGAACCAGATACCGCCACGACGCTGCGTTGCGAGGGGGCGGGGGGAGGGGGGGGCGTCACGCTGGACAATAGAGGTGCAGCAGCGGAGCTGCAGTCGCAGTCCTATTACTTGTGGACACCCAATTAAAATAAATCAAAGTCCTTATTGCTTGTTGCCGCTGACTGCCGGCAGACGGAGCTACCGCTGCTACCGCTGCTACCGCCGCCGCCGCCGCCTCCGCCGCCACCGCAGCAACACCCCTCCGCGTTGGCACGCCGCTCCGCCGTGGAGCCCTCTATCTGCCCACTGCGAACTGCAGGGCGTTTTGTTGGCCCTGCGGTATCAGTGAAAGGCCATCACAAGTGTCGACGCGTCGTGGCGGGGCGGGGCGGGGCGGGGCGGGGCGGGGCGGGGCGGGGCGGGGCGGGGCGGCGACGGACCAGCAGAGAGGAGAGGACCCAGTCCTTGATTGGTCATTAGTCAACCCGTGATCAGACCGCGGCAGCGACTGACTCTCTTTCTCTCTCTCTCTCTCTCTCTCTCTCTCTCTCTCTCTCTCTCTCTCTCTCTCTCTCTCTCTCTCTCTCAAACACACACACTCACACACACAGGCGCGCGCGCTTTAACAGAGTGGGCCAAACAGCCTAATTTGTAAGGAACTCGTTCACAAACGGCTGAAACAATCAGAGCGACACCTCGCAGCGACGCTCAGGTGATCGCTCTCCACGTCCAGCCGCCGCCGCCGCCGCCGCCGCCGCCGTCATCATCATCGTGGACCTCGTCGTCATCGTCATCATCATCGTCGGCCTCGTCGTCGTCCCCCTGCTCCTCCAGGAATTTGCGTTTTCCACTCCTTTGATCGCGTCGGATGGGCAACGCGCCGGCAAATTGTCGTCCCGGAGTGCCCCACCCCGCCCCGCCCCGCCCCGCCCCGCCCCGCCCCGCCCCGCCCCGCCCCGCCCCGCCCCGCCCCGCCCCGCCGAGGACCCCGCCGAGGGGGCGCAAATACGGCTAGTCTCGCGCCGCGCCGCCTTCAAGCCGCAGTCGCCCGACTCGTGTCCGTCTCCCTCGCACTCGTGACGCGTCCCGCGGGGGTGCGAGGGAGACAGACGGCGTGCTTCGGCATGAGGCGGCGGCGCCCCGGGCCCGCACCGCACCGCACAGCGGGCCAGAAGACCGGTGGCGGTGGGTGGTCCAAATCCCGGACGCGTTTTGAGCTCCAGAGTCGCTAAATGGGACTCGAACCGTGACCCCACCAATGGATTGCTCTCCGAGCGAGGAACCCATTGGTGAGGCCACACGTTCGGTTCGAGTCCCATTTAGCGACTGTGGAGCTCAAAACGCGTCTACAGTTTTGACCGGCTGCGCCGGTCTTCTGGCCCACTGTGCACCGGCCGCCCCGCCGCCGCGTGCGCGTCAGTGAGGCGGCAACGCGGCGAGGCCCTCCCGGCCGCGAGGCGGCAGAATGCAATTGGCCGCCTAACCAGATAAAGCGTCATCATCTGTATGGAAATGCGTGAGCCATGGCGAAGCCGCCCGCGAAGCCCTTCATCAGTCCGCCGAGGAGAGCCTCGCTCGCCGCCTCCAAGAACGACGCGATCGCCGATGCGGCTGACTTTTGATTCGGAGAGGCACAGTTAGAGTCCTGTAGTAGTCCCACTATATAGGACTCTAGGCACAGTGGGCCGGTGGAGGGGGTAGGGGTGGGAGGGTGGGCGAGCAGACAGGACGAGACCGCCCTATGAAAACCGCGACTCCTACTAAACACCGCGGATACTGTAAAAACGGCGCTAGAGCAGTGTTCGTAGTGCTATCGTAAAGCGAGGGTCGGCAGAAGCAGACAACTGGGCCAGTCCGGCGCGCAGATACAGCCCCCCCAGTAAAAGTGCAACATTCTGGTCGAAGTTGTTGTGTGTCGGCGGCCCCGCTAACATGGCGCCACAAGGACGGACAGACGGAAGGACAGACAGACAGACAGACGCGTGGGCCGCCGCCACTTTTATTCAAGAAACCGTAAAAAGGATGTCGTTCCGCATCGAAGTGCTTCACATATCCAGGAGACTGATTCCGAGAGTCGTTTTCGTCGCTCTGTCTCACTCGCACTCACGGGGTGTCCCACACGGGTGCGAGAGAGACAGAGAGCCCCCCTCTCACCGCCTCGCCGTGACCCGGACCGTGCGGGAGCGGTGTCGGCGCGCCCAAAGGAATCCCGCCAGGTTTGAAGGGAACCTTTTCCGCGACGCGGGCCGCGGGGCGGAGCGGGGCGGGGTGGGGCGGGGCGGGCACACCCAAAGGCCTTCTTTGATGCCTCCAAGGCGGGGCACTGGCGCAGCGGACCGAGCGCGATGGAAACTCGGTACCGCGTAACTTGCTCCAACTTTTACGTGTGTTTATTTTTGTTGCCGGCTGTTATTATAGTGGATTCGCTTTCGAGGGAAGAGCAAGGCGGCCGGCGCGATGACGTCATAACGGAGGCAGTAAACGGGCTTTACAGCGCGCCTGCCCATATCATGCCTAGCGTGTAGGGACACCGTTGGTGCGCCGGGGAACGCGCACAGTGGGACGCAAGACCGGTAGGCGGTCAAAATCCCCGACGGGTTTTGAGCTCCAGAGTCGCTAAGTGGGACTCAAACCGATCGTATGAACCCATCGACTATTTAAGGGAAAACCTTTTGAGATTCGATTTGATTCGAGATTGTAAAATGTCGGTGCGCACACCACTGGATCCGATTTGCGCGTTCTCGTCTCGAAATTCAGTTCTGTTCGAAATCCAAGCAGCGGGGATGACCCCAGATGCTTGATCAATCGGGACGAGGCGAACAAAAGGCCCGGGCTTCATTCCTCACCTCTCGGAGGATTTATCACGCCGCTCCAATGCCCGTCCATCCGTCCATCTGTCGGTCTGTCCGGCGGACAGACGGACGGACGGCGTAACAATGCGTTTCATCAGCGATCACAAACGTCGTCGGATAAATCACGCGTTCAAACGGCCTTCGCGCCGTTTAACGCTCATTAACGGCACACAAATAGGATGGAGGAGGAGAAAGAGAGAGAGAAGGAGAGAGAGAGAGAAAGGGTGAGAGAAAGAATGAGAGAGAGGACGGCGTGATCGGTGGACTACCGTTCAACCAACGCGTGAATAAGACAATAAATTTTGTTTTCTTTCTGAATCAACCAAGTTCGTTGCGAAAGTTTGTGCCTGAAAGAGGTAAACAAACCCTCTCAACCGGCGGAGACGCTTCAGCACAGCGCCGTGGAAACTACCTGGCTTTCCTCTCCAGGCTGGAGGCTCCAGCCCGGATTCCAGCACGCCGGGCCCGCTACGTAGTGCAGTGCTCGCACGGAGTCGCGACGCGTCGCCACATGTAAGATAAGCCGGCGTGGTAGCGCCGTCACACCACACACACACACACACACACCAACACACACACACACACACACACACACACACACACACACACACACACACACAAAAGAGCACTGCTCGTTGAGCTGCTCGTCCAGTGACAAGTGTCACACTGGACGCTCTCTCTCTCTCACACACACACACACACAAGCACATTGCCTAGGTAATCAGAGCAGGCACTGGCTCCAGCACATGCATGTTTTTAAAAATTCTCTACTCCTTCAGCTCCCCTCCGGCAAATTTTAATTCTAAACGCAGCCGCCGCCGCCGCGCCCCGAGCGTATGGGTAATTTCGGATGCGTGTGTGTTTCATTGGCAGTGGATCGCCGAAAACGCGCTGATTCGGCCCGAGCGTGCGTGTGTTGTACACCGCGAGCGCTCTCCCGACGCCCCCCGCCGAGCCCCGCCGAGCCCCGCCGAGCCCCGCTGAGCCCCGCCGAGCCCCGACGAGCGAGCGCCCCGGCGCACAATCAACAGTCGTCAGTCATAATGGATTGCATCTGTATTGTTGCGTTTCCTCTGAGGTGCAGCAGCCGGGCGACCAGCGCTTGTGTGTTACTCTTTCTGCACGTGTGTGTGTGTGTGTGTGTGTGTACGCGCGCGCGCGCGAGAACGTCTTTGCATACGCATAAGAAAGCAGCAGCTAATATGGAACCGCAAAACGCGCCGCAGATATGAAAGACGATGCTGCGCTGGCGCTGCTGGCCGCCCGAGGTAGACGAATTGGTGGGCGCGTGCGAAACAGCAAAAACATAAACAACAACAAATTGGCTGCGGTGCGATTTACAAACGGCAGCGAGCAGGCATGGGCACGGTACCCGTCCGCAATCATGAGTCGTGGTGGTCGAGGTGGTAGAGGCGTCGTTTCCCGGTACCGGGGTCGACGGATCGAGGCCCACTTTTTCTCAACATTTTTCGAATGACCCGCTCACTGCGGCTCCATCCCTGCCGCTTCTAGAGCCCGGCTGACGCCGCATCTACCATGAGCCGTGGTGGCTGAGATCGCTAAGGCGTCGGACTTGAACAGTAAGGTCCGGGGATCGAATCCCAACATTTCAATACATTTTACGACTGCCTCCCTCATCCCAATACGACTCAAACCCGTCGTCCGACACTCGGCAGACGTGCAGTCGTGATAGCGTAGTGGTCTGGATCATTTGTCGTCCACTATGCTTGGGTGTCTAAAAAGCAGTCCGCTTCGGCGGATTGGCCTCGGCACTGGTTCGATCCCCGGTCGTTCCAGCCACTCGCAATTGGTCGCGAGTGGGTCCATTCTGATTCGTCGGTTTGGAGTTGATAAGTCCTTTGAAGCTGGCCCTTCACACTGCATGTTCGGTAGAGAGCGCCGGACAGCGGGGGTACCACTGTGGGTACCACTGACCACCCCGCGAAAACCAAAGGCTCTCAACCCCCGCCCTTCACCCGGCCCACATCAGATGAGAACCCCTGGGGTCGCCGCCTGGAATGCACCGGTTCCCCCGATCCACCGAAGTTGCAGGCGGTCCTCCCTACTGTGTGGGGAGGTGGGAGAAGGGCCCCCATTTTTTCTTCTTTTTTTTTCCCTCCAAGTTCTTTTGTTGGATGCGCCGCTGTACAGCGGTTTGCAGCGCATGGAGTCCGTGGTACCCGACGGGGCATGCACATGCGTAATATAGTCGTGTCGCTCAATCCGTAATAGTGCGCGGCTGCGCGCCCGCTGACAGGACCGACGGTACTTTTCGTTACTTTACTCGCAAATCGGTACCGCGGTACTTTACCGGTCCCTTTCGCGTCATCAGCACTGCGGTGCCGGTACTTTACCCAAAAAAGTACCGCGGTGCTGGTACCGCGGTACTTTACTTTACTTTCCTGCCCATGCCTGGCAGCGAGAGGCGGAAAGCAGAGTGCACCGCAGGCCAACGATTCCGGCAGCGTGTAGTTGGGGCGATCCATCAATCCGCACAGAGCGGGCTGATTATTCCGAGAGTCTCGTCTTCGTCGCTCTGTCTCTCTCTCTCCCGCGCGTAAAGGGGACGCCCCATGAGTGCAGGACAGACAGAGCGACAGACGACTAGTCCGTTTGGGGCGTGCGCATTCCCGGGTCAGCGCGCGACACCCGCAACACTCCGCGCTCTCCTCGTCTCTGTCGCTCTCGCGCGGCACACACCGTCGGCCTGCAGGTGCAGCGTCGTGACGACGCGACGCGCGCGGAGCGACACCAGGAATTTCATGAAAAACTATCCGACTAACGAAGACGAAACTGGAACGGGGAGTATGTAAACGAACGACCTGGGGGAAGGCCCGCGTAGGGGTCAAGCGGCGCACAGTGGGCCAGAAGACCGGCGCGGGCGGGCAAAACTCTGGCACGCGTTTTGAGGTCCGAGGTAGTCGCTGAAGGGGACTCGAACCGAACGTCGTGACCCCACCAATGGATTCCTCGTTCGGAGAGCAGCAATCCCTTGGTGGTGGGGTCACACGTTCGGTTCGAGTCCCAGTTAGCGACTCTGGAGCTCAAATCGCGTCTAGAATTCTGGCCGCCTCAACGGTCTTCTGACCCACTGTGCGTTGAAGGAGTCGCAACAACTAACGCACGCCTGGAATCAGTCCTGATTGCCGCGGCGCAGTGTTCTCTCCGAGCCGCACACTGACAAGTCAGGCTGATCACTCGTTGGCCAAAAGGTAAAACGGCAGTCATTTGCAATTCCGAGCAGCCGGCGGCGGCAGCGGCAGCCAGCCTGACCCCAAACGCGAAACGCGAATCCGAAATCGAGAGAAAGGCTCCCTCGGCCGGCAAAGGCTGGCTACGCGCGGACGGCGGAACGGTCGTGTGACTGCGTGGGAGGGCATAGGCCGGCCTGCGCCAGGACTCTACAGTACTGCAGCGGCACGGCTTCCACAGGCCAGCGGGCGCAAGCTCTGTCTCTCTCGCACAAGCAGACGCCCACTCTGTGAAAATTGGTTGTCACTTTGAGACAAAGTCGCGGATGATATTTTCATCACTTTCAAATGATGACCATCTCATCATAAATTGATGACATTTTCATCAAAGCTCCTATTTGCATGGGCGTGACAACAATGTCATGAATTGTTTTGATGCCATTTTTGTACGGAAAATGAGCCTTGACATTGTCATTAGGTGACGACTCAAATTGTCAGAGTGCAATGAGCGCGAGAGAGACAGAGCGGCGACTCTCAGTCTGCAGCCCGGCGCACAGTGGGCCAGAGGACTGGCGCGAGCGGCCAAGACTCCAGACGCGTCGTGAGCTCCAGACTGCCTCCGCAGTTTTCTGGCCCACTGTGAGGCGGAAGCCGCGCTCCCAAACACGTAATGGGTGACGAGCACGCACCGGGCATTCTTCTGTGTACGAAGCATTGCGCACGCGCGAACCCGCGCGCACAGTGTGCCCGATACCCACGGTGACATGAGTCACAAGCCGTTACGTAACGCAAAGTGGTGGCTGTCAGTGGGTGGATGCCGAACCCGGCCGGACTAGGTCTCTCTCTCCTAGGGAGGCCGGACAGGCTCTCGCCGCGGGGCTGGGCCAGGCCTCCAGGCCTCCAGGCCTCCTCGACCCGGGCCGAGGCCGAGGCCGGCGCGCCACCTGGCAATCAGATCCCGGACCCGGCTGCCTACGGCCTCGGCCCGGTCCTTCAAATGTCACGGGTCTCGTCATGAATGGGACGATAATTGCAAGCCAAGGGCTGAGGGCCAGGCTGAGGGTCTATGATGACGCCGGCCAGGGTCGGGGGCGGGGCGGCAGGAGCGGGCCGGGGGCGGGCAGCAGGGGGCGGGCGGCAGGGGGCGGGGCTGGCCGTCCAGACACCGGCAGCAGCTTCGCAAAATAACCGTGGATCACACACAATGCCGCTCCGATAGTGTGGCTACCCGGTCGGCGGACTGCGGCAGCGCAGTGCTGTCTCTCTCGCACCCCCACGAGCCGTGGGGTTCAGTGTAACTAAGCCCTTGGGCGCTAGCGAAACATGTTGTGACTCATTGCACACTCTTTGCGACCATTGCTGGGCGCTACCCGCTCGGCCAGTGTTCCCGACAGTGCACTGTGTGCTCCTGGACGCAGGCAGGCGGGCAGGCAGTCCCCCCGCGATGAGTGTGTCTATTTCAAGAAGGTCAGTCCAGGGAGGACGACAGGGGGTTCCTGGCCGCCCTGCGCTTTGATTGGACCAACCACAACAATATATCTCTGATGCTGCACAGTCATATACGACGCGACGGGCGCTGGGTCTCGTCGCTCTGTCTCTCTCGCGGCCCTGCGGAGCCGCGGGTGCGGGGGAGACAGCGCGACCCGTTGTTCGGAGTCAACCCGGCGGGGCGCGTGCTTTACCACCTGTCAAAGGCAATCGACACCCCAGCCAGGTTGAGACCAGCCAGCCAGGCGGCCGGCCACAATGTTGCAGGCATCCACCCGCGCCCGCCGCCCAGCCGCTCGCCTGTCTGTCTCTGACACGTCATTGACGTGACAACGACACGCACCGCCATTCGACAGGGGCCTTGGCCAGCCATCTACGGCCGATGATTTCATTTCCTGTTTCGGCCTTGTTGGTACCGAGAGGGAGGTACCCGAGTACGCCGCACGCACTCCAGTTCGGCTCCAGTTTTTCACGTGTTTCTCGTTGGTGGCGGTTCGTGACGGCGCCGCCGTCCGTGGTGACGATGTGACCGCGCTGAATCCGTGTCGGCGCCGTCGTGCGTATGACTCTCTCTCTCTCTTTCTCTCTCTCTCTCTCTCTCTCTCTCTCTCTCTCTCTCTCTCTCTCTCTCTCTCTCTCTCTCTCTCTCTCTCTCTCTCTCTCTCTCTCCCTCAGAGTATTACGCAGAGAGGAGAAAGAGAGAGCGAGAGACTCTTGCGTGTGACTCTGTGTGTTTGCGCGCGCGCGCGCGCGCGTGTGTGTGTGTGTGTCAGGTCTCATCTCCGGTGCCTTTTATGTGCGCAATAAATGCGGGCCAGCCCCGCCGCTATGACGCCCTGGGTGGCACCACTTTAATCAAACCATTACAAATTCCTGCCGAACGTTTTTGCACCCCTTACCCGCCATAACCTAGGCCACGCGTGCGCCGCGGTGGCCGCGCACAGTGGGGCAGAAGACCGGTGCAGAGGCGAGCCCTGTGCCTAAGCTGGCTGCACCCGTGACCGCAGTTCACCGGCCCTGCGAGGGCTTTTCAGCTACAGTATAATCGAACGAATCCAGTCTATAGACTTTCGAAAAATATACTCTTTTTTTTTTCTTTAAAATGTCCCGCCTTTGCTGGCTGGACCCTGCCTATCCTATTACCCGGATGGGTATCGTAATGGGTCCCTGAAGTATCGCGGATTATGGCTCTTTTTGCCAGCGATTCGGCCAGTCCGTTGATGCGAGATTTACGGCGATGCACAGTGGGCCCAAAAAGAAGTTGGCCATTTTAAGTTGCACCTCGTCCGTGAATTTTAAAAGGCTGCTTGAGGCCAGACGGAGTGCCAAAACACGGCACAAAAAGATCGCCATAAATAAAAGGAACGGGTTGAAAAACACGCGAAGAACGGTTATTTTTCAGACGGAACAGATTTTTTTTGGATTTTTTTTTTGCACTGAGTTATTCCTCGGTGCCCTGCGCTACTGTGATGCGGGATGGTCTACTATCCCTGAGTGCCTCCGACATAAAGGCTGTCCGACTGTGGCGATTCCATCCCTGTCCGTGTGTCTGTCTGCCTGACTGTCTGTCCGCCCGTCCCATCGCCATCATGGGGGCCGCATATGGCTTCAACCCTCCCACCTGAGCCATCGAAGAGCTGACCCGGCCTGTAACCTCTCCGCCCTCCCTGTCTCCCTCTCCTCCTCGTCCCCTCCCTCCCCTCCCTTGGGCCCTTTCTCGAGCCCTTCCCCCGTTCCCGCCCCCAAGACACTGCAACGAGCGTTGCACCAAATAGTTAAGGTTTGCAAAAATGCAATGTTTTTTTTTCATTCTTTAGGAGTCACGAATAGTTCATAAAAAAGGATAAATTCGTTAAGTTTAAGTACTGTGTTTTTATTGAAAAATTCCGAAAAATTCACGATGCAATTTTGAAATTATGATAAGGAAACTTTGATTATGAATCATGACGATGTTTTGGACTCTGGTGCTCAAAACGCGTCTAGAATTTTGGCCGCCTCAGCGGTCTTCTGGTCCACTGTGCGTCGCTCCGTCTCTCTCTTCGGGGCGCCCCACGAGTGCGATAGAGACAGCGTGATGAGCCCGCTGGGAAGGCAGTCGTGCGTGTGAACTATCGGCACGCCCACGCCACCGAAAAGACTCGTCATTGAGGGTCCGCAGCGGCATGGCGGCGGCATGGCGGCGGCGGGGGAAGAAATCAGATGCAAAGTGGACGCGCATTAGTGAGAGAGAGGTCATGCGGTGCGTGGGTCCGGCCGTCCGGCCGAGGGGGAGGAGTCCAAATATTACAAAAGCTGTCCGTCCACGATCTCACTGCGCCCCGCCCCGCCCCGCCCCGCCCCGCCGCGGCACGAGCTGGGCCCAGCACGGCAATCCGTCGGGGCCGCAAGTGCGCGGACCGCGGGCGCGAGTTGCGCGGATCTAACGGACTGGGATGCACGGGGCTTTTAAGCGGCCGGGACCATTCCGGTCGTCTGGGTACGTCACGCTCAGCGAGGCAGACGGACAGACAGACAGGCAGACGGACGGACAGACGGGGGGAAGTCGGACCAATTCGCTCCTGATACTCACACTTCACGTGAATTTCTCACAGCAGTCTCCCCCTTTTGTAGTTCATCGAATGATAGGAAATGAAGATAAATACAATGGCGCCAACTAACACTCTTGTGTGAAATATAAAATATTCTTTTTTACATTCATCTTTAACACAATTTTTCTTCTTTTCAAAAACCAATTTACCAAATATTTAAATGCGAGGACCGCCAGTCTTCTGGCCCACTGTGCGCGGGCCGTGTTCCGTCGGCGTGAATCGCCATGGCAACGGCTAAATTAGCGGCGCGCATCCCCAACGGCAGCACCGCCGGACACGGAAAACATTTCCCCGGCGTTTGCATACGCCGAACATCGCGCGGGGCGCCGCGGCCCCCAGAGACATGGAGCCGGGCCCTTGTGAATCAAGACGCCCAATTTTTCGTCGAGATAGACTCGCTGAAGCTGCTCCTCGTTCCGTTGATAAGGGGCCGACATCGTGGCGGGCGCCGCACCGATGCTTTCTTCACACCGAGAGAGAGAGAGAGAGAGAGAGAGAGAGAGAGAGAGAGAGAGAGAGAGAGAGAGAGAGAGAGAGAGAGAGAGAGAGAGAGAGAGAGAGAGAGAGAGAGAGAGAGAGAGAGAGAAGGGGGGGGGGATGCATACGGATGTGTTTCCCTGGGCGTTGGGCTTTGCAACGCCTCCCAACGCGAGCCGGGGGACTTAAACGCCGGAGTGCAGAGCCGATGCACGAGCGGAGGAGCGCGGTAACAAACGTTTCTACACAAAGCCGAGTCAAAACCCAATTTGAAAACGAAGCGTCATTCTCTCTTATTTCCAGCCGCTCTCGCAAGGTCCACGCGCTGCGGGAATCTGTTGGACGGAGAGCGATACTGTGGCGACTCTCGGCGCGAGATATGAACACGAGCCGCGCTGCATTATGCATCCCACCAGTATTAGCCGCGCGAGGGAAACACGGCGCACGCACTGAGTAACGACACTGCGAGCAGGCGCGGATACAGGAGGGGGAAGAAGGGAGGTCCCCCTCATAGCACCCAGCCTCCTGAAAGGTAGGCAAAAAGTGCTACTTTGCCCATGTAAGTAGGTGAAAAGTGCTACTTCCCTTCCTCAATACCGCCTCTGGATCCGCCACTGAATGCGGGAAGAACCATGCTTCCGTGTCCCTTCGGTATTTTGCCGTCCAGCCGAACAAAGGCAAATCCGGGCAAATCGAGAGCACAGTGTGTGACGTGGCGGCCGACGTGCGTAGGCAGGCACTGGGGCCACTCCCAAATGGAAGTCCACCTTTCCCTCCTTTGGTGTGAACAGCGTGCCGACAGAGCCCAGCCCGGCTGCGGTGAGGAGTGGAGGGGAGGTGGCGATCCGATGAGTACATTTACCTATCGGATTCTTGCCGTGGCGTGGCGTGGCGTGGCGTGGCGTGTCGGCGGGCTCAACCGAGAGCGGCGCACGGGCACTGAGGAGCGCTGCGGCACGCGTGCCCCCTCCCTCCCCCGCGGGTCTGTCTGTCTGTCCATCTACATGTCTGTCTGTCTGTCGTCCGTCCGTTTTTCCGTCTTGCCTGCCTGCCTGTCCGCCCGTCCGTCCGCGATACCCTCCCGTCTAACAGACGCCCGCACCGGGTTGCCTACCCGACAGGCGCTCGGCGCGCTCCCTGCCGCGGACGTCCCGCGCGTCGGCGGCTTCCCTGGGTTCGAATCCCGGCGGCGCGGCCCTTTTTCCCCCCCTTGAAACGTGTGGGGCACGCGTGGGAAGAGGGCCCCGTGACGTCACGGGGTGCGTTGGGTGCACTGGAAGACGTGGGAAAGGCCCAGGGCGACGGAGCCTGGGGCGCATCGTGCGCAGGGCGGCCTCTTGCGCGCCGCTGTGTGTGTGTGAGTGTGTGTGTGTGTGTGTGTCTGTGTGTGTCTGTGTCTGTGTGTCTGTGTCTGTGTGAGGAAAGGGAGAGGAATAAAAAGAGAGACGGGAGATTTAGAGGGAGGAGGCGGGGCGGAGGGGGCGTGGCGGACGGGGCGGGTAAGGTTTGCCAGTGAAGCACTACGCGCCCAGCCCAGTCACCTCCTTGAAGACCGATGGAATGGAAAGGGGTCGTCCGTATGTCGTTTGACCTGAACTCAATGCAGGCCGAAAAAACAAAAGGGAAAAACACTAACATAAAAGCGGAATAATCCTTTTTAAAAAAAAATTCCCCTTGGTTTGTTTGAAATAATAGTCCCGTGTTGCACCCTTAAACATTTCAAGCCTCCTCGCCCGAGGTCCGACCTGCGACGCCATTTTACGGGTCATCAAAAACAGATTAAAAAACAAACAAACCGAGGGGATTGGAAAGATCTTCGCGGCACAGTGGGACGAGCACTCGCAGCACGCGCGCAGCGCTAGTGTCGCGTTCCTGCACGCACCGTCCGTCCGTCCGTCCGCCTCCCACCCATTGATTATTCCGGACCGTTCAAAAAGGAATAAAGTATTATAATGTAGACAAGTGATCAATACGGCTAACGTAATTACATGTGTGCACTGGGGTGGAGACGTTTCCGGAATATTTTAGGCGGAAAGCCAGAGGTCAGATTCGCGGGGCGCGCGAGCGAGCCGTGTGTGAAGAGACTGCTAATAGTCGTCTCGCCGGCTGCACGGCTCATGTCTAAGCGGCTAAACGTCCAAATGGCCGCACGGACCCGGCGCACAGTGGGCCGGACGGGCCCCGCGCCCCGCCGGCGGTTTTTCTTTCCTGTTCTTCCGCTGCCGATTAATTAAGATAAGAGGCCAATACGGTCGGTCCGAATTTTTCGAGGGGCGGTGACTCAAAGGCACAAAGACACGGCGGCTGGCTGGCCGGCTGGCTGGCTGGCTGGCTGGCTGCCTGCCTGCCCGCAGCATCCGCATCAGATGCGCCGGCCGGCACAGCGCAGCAGCCGAAGCGGCGGGGCAAATCATAAAACGCTAATGTAGATGTTGAACACGCGGCGTGGCACTCGCCGTCCAGCCGCGGTGAAACATGATCGCCAACATGCAATGTCACGGTTATCGCGGCGGTGCGACCAGTTCAGAAAACGACAGCGAAAGTTTACCACCTATGTTTGGCCGATAATACCTACACACAAAAGTCTCTATAAGTGATATTTGTTCAGTTTTTTTTTTTTAAATTGGAATTTAAATTTTTAAAGTATTTTTTACCGTAAATTGTATTATTTCCAGTTATTTTTCACTGGAAGTTATTTTTTATTAGTTGTTTTTTAAATACTCTTGAAGTGTTACACCATTTTTGCGGGTAAAATATTATACCACTTTGCTCATTCATTTTTCGAGGTCATATAGTCCAGGTTGGCTTCAATCCTCACCGCTCTGAGGCAGCCGGCCGTGTAACCCACAACATTTTATTCATTTGTCGCCGCGGAGAAATAAATAAAAAAGGAAGAACACAAGAGTTCAAGTGAACAAAATTTGCTGACTTATCTCCATCTGCTGCGCGCTGCGCCTTGGCAGCGGCTTTGACAGCGGATTAGTCTTGCCGCATTTATCGGCAGCGATCGCCACGCCGGACGGACTTTCGGCAAAGTGGCCTACAAACAAACACCCCTCGTTGCTTTTTTTTATACAATTTTTGAGGCATTTTTATCGAGAAAGGCGGCGCCGACGTCCATCGCGTACATAGGTGAGCCACGGCCATTTAGTATCCTGACAAAAACAGGTGGCGGCGCGGGACGAACTGGGATTGGCCGGGTGTGATTTGCGATTGAGATATCGGATACTTTGGCATCTAGAGAGATCCCGGACTGCGGGAAAGAGGCTGGAAAAAAAAGAGAGAGAAAAAAAAAAAAACACCGCCCGGTGGACGACGAGAAAAATAGCCGCGATCTGGCGCGTCTCTTTTGAATTTGGCCGCGCAAGGCCAGCGACCTTGAGCCTCGCGACCTTGGGCGTCGCAGTGCTGCAGCGCCTCGCAGGGTGGGGCGTTTTGATTAATTAGTTATTCACCCCGACAGGGTCACGAGAGACATTTCCGACAGTCGCGTCCTATTATAATGACGGGGTCCTCCGTGATTAACGAGTCTTTAATGGAATGACACAAATTTTTGTTGTTTTCGGTGTGTGTTGGTGCAGACGCGTCCTGTCACTGTGATGAATGCACCGACAGAGAAACCGGGAAAGAGACAAATTTGAGTGGGCTAAGCACCGTCCCCTTTACGGCGTATTGTCTTCGCTTGGCGCAGTTTGACGACGTATGGCAGCACACCAACCCACAGTGGGCCAGAAGACCTGCGCAGGCGGCCTAATCTCTAGACGCGTTTTAAGATCCATAATCGCTTCGGGACTCGAACCGAACGTATGGCCCCACCAATGGATTCCTCGTTGCCCGTACGGGATTTTGACCGCCTCAACCGGTCTTCTGGCCCACTGTGCTACCCCTTGAGGCCCGAGATGGTTGCGCACCGCTCAACGCCACGGCTCCCTAGTTACGATGCCATTCCGCCGGGCGGCCATGACCACGGGGACGGCCTGAGTGCAAACGCCTTAATATTAGATAGGTTTCGCACATTCCACGGGTCCCCGCATGAAAGAGCCATATTGTCGTTGTTGATGCTGCTGTTGTCGTTTTTTATGTTGGCGTGGTATGGTTGGTGTTTTTGTTGCGTAATTTACGGGTCAGATTCATCTCATGGGGCCCTGTGTCGCACCGGACCGCGCGCACGCAAGCTCGGCTCGGACGCGCCTGCCTCTCTCTCTCTCTCTCTCTCTCTCTCTCTCTCTCTCTCTCTCTCTCTCTCTCTCTCTCTCTCTCTCTCTCTCTCTCTCTCTCTCTCTCTCTCTCTCTCTCCTTCTCCCTCTCCCCCCCTCCCTCTCTCTCTCAACAGCCTCTATACCTTTTGCAGACCGCCAAGTTTATGGACGTCAACATTTTCCGTTCATTTGCCTTTTAATATTCCCGCACGAGATGGCGCCACGAGCGGGCACCTCCTGATCCTCCCCCTGCAGCAGGGCCCCGCCAGGGCCCCGCCAAGGCCCTACGACCGCTTTACGAGCATATAGCACGTCCCCTCTCATGGCCCAGTGCTAGTGCTGTACTAGTGCTGGCTCAGTGATGCGCTAGTGCTGCACAGGGGTCTATCCAGCAGCACCACCTATACCCGCCCGCCCCGAGAACGACGACGATTATACCCGGGACGATCCGACCACCCGTTTTGCCACCGTGGTGTCGAGGACAGGGCCGCGCACAGTGGGCCAGAAGACCTGCATCATCATCATCATCTGCGCTGTTAGGCCTCAAAAGACCCTTAACGTTCGAGTAAGCAACTGTAACCGACCAGGACGAAGACTGCAAACCTCAAATGCAGGCACTGTCCCGCAGGCGGCCGAAACTCAAGACGCGTTATGTGCTTTAGAGTCGCTATAAAAGACTGGAATCGAACACGTGTGTCCCCACCAATGGATTCCTCGTTCGGAGAGCAACCCATTTAGCGACTCTGGAGCTCAAAATCCGTCCGAGATTTTGACCGCCTCCACCGATCTTCTGGGCCACTGTGCCGGTCTCCCTCGCACGCCCGCGACGCGCCCCGCGAGAGACACCGCGTGGCGGCCACGCCCACGCTGCGGTCGCGGACCGGGCCACGCCACGCGGCCTCGGCCGCTGCCACCGAGACTGACCTGCGGGTTGCATTGTATGTAAACCGCGGCGGCGGCGCGCTGACAAATTTAATTTGCCGTTCATCTCGGCCCGGAGCTGGCCGAATAATTGGGTGGGCCGGGCGGCGGCGGTGGTCCCGGGCGGGCATGGACACCGGCGAGGCGACGCCCGTGAGTCAAGACCCAAGTTATGTCGCTGCGTTACTATAGCGCAGCGCGGCCGGGTTGGTGAGCTCCAAAAGGCTCACAAGGCGGTGACTGTCTCGCGGCGTGAGGCAGACCGGAAGTCCACCGACCACTCCACACTGCGAGGAGGTTCAAACATTTTGAAATGCAAATTGAAATTGGTGTCGTTGGAAACTTTAGACGGGTTTGAGCTCCAGTGTCGCGAAGCAGGACTCGAACCGAAAGTTCTGACCCCACCAATGGACTCCTCGTTCGGAGAGCAATCCATTCCAAAGGCCACTCTGGAGCTCAAAACGCGTCTAGAATTTTGGCCGCCTCGACGGTCTTCTGACCCACTGTGCACTGGGCGCCCGGCCCTGCCCGCAAATCGTGACTTCCCTTCGCCGCCACATTTCAATGCACTTTATCGAGCACGACGTCCGACCGCATTTGGAGACCACACCTCTTCAGGACTGATTACAAAAAATTGCACCGGATGCCGAGGGCTTGCCTCGATCGGTTCGGATCAGCCGGGGGAGAGGTCAGTTTGGACAACTCCCGGCGGAAGCAGCGAGCAGGCAGTGCCGCCCAAAGTGAGCCGACTGGTGAAGGGGAATGGCCGAGCGAAGGGCCGTGACATTTCGCTGGCGCCTCCCCATCGACGCATGACAACGCCCACGATTTGCGGAGCACTGCACAGTGGGCCAGAAGATCGGCGCAGGCGGCCAAAACCCCAGACGCGTTTCGAGCCCCAGTGTCGCCAAACAGGACTCGAACCGACCGTCCATGGATTCCTCGTTCGGAGAGCAATCCATTGGTGTGGTCACTCGTTCGGTTCGAGTCCTCTTTAGCGATTCTGGAGCTCGACACGCGTCTAGAGTGTTGGCCGCCTACTACGCCGGTCCTCTGGCCCACTGTGCACTGCCGAGCAACAAAGACCAATATAGCGGCGACGACGCGCGCGTGTGCACCTATCGGCCGGCAACATAAAAACCTAACCTTTCGTTTCATTTTTTTCATTGTCCGCGCTCGTCCCCGTGCGGCGGCGACGGCGCTCCGCCTTGACTTTTTCCACGACAACAACACCTGCTGCTCCGGGATTTTCTTTGGCAATCCTAATCCTCTCTTTCCAATAGAGGCTAGTGATAGGCAGGTACGGACGCGGTAATGACCGAGTGCGGGCGGGGCGGTGGCGCGGCCTGCATTCCAGCGTCGGGGGTGGGGCATGTCTCGCTCGCACTCCGTGTGTGTGTGTGTGTGCGCGCGTGTGTGTGTGTGTTTCTCACTCCAACCTGTCCGGACGGGCTGCTGGCACCGCTGCCGGTGAGTCACCGCGCACTCAACGGGTAGCTGCTGTGACGCGGTCGCGCGCGCGCGCGTGTGTGTGTGTGTGTGCCTGTGTGTCTGTCTGTCTGAACCGGTGACCAGCGGGTACCTGTATACCGCCAGCAGGCGATGGGTATTCACACGCCGATATCACCGATAATTAATCGCGTCCGGGTCAATCATTTGAATCGACCAGAGAAGAAACAAATTTTCCACCGAGCCGCACAAGTTGTAAAAGTTCTGCCAACAGTATACGAGTGCGTGTGTCGGAAAATTGGTTTGGAAACGTTTACTACCCTGGTTGGTCATTGACTAAAGACGATTTTGCTGCTCGTCTTTTGACAAGTATCTTATTGAATTTTTACCTGTGCACCTGCAGGCGGCTCTTGTACGGCCCCCGATCAAAGAAGTCTGGGACGGAGGGAGCGCCTCGCAAATTGCAGCCCCGATATTAATGAGAACAATGAGGGCGGTGTGATTGGCGGCGGCTCTGGTGCGCCAGGCTGTTGCTTTGCCAAGTGCAGTGGCGTTTCGGGCATTGCCCTAATGAGACTGCGATATGTGCACAAGCAGGTGTGACCAACATAAAAGAAAAAAAAAGTCCTTGTAAAAAGTTAAAAACTGTCGCAGCGCAATTTACTGTGCATGTCTTTTCCACGCCCACATGTTTCGGCAACGCCTTTTTCAATATGGCGTCTCGTAGTACGTACAGTGCGCAGGACTCCGAGAGTTCTGACTCGGGGATGTAACGATTTAGATTTCTCGCACTGAAGATCGGGACAAGCTGACTGTTTTTTTCATTGATCGAAAGTCTTCGTTGAGCTCGTCCGCGGCGGCCCATATTCGCACTTTCCCACACACGGTGGGACGGACGGACGGACACCGACATTCCGGCTCCAGATACACATCGAACAGTTTCCCCGTAATCATGACCTCACATCCAGTTTAATGTAAACAAATTATTGTATCCCCGGAGATGGGCTTACACGGAGCTGGAGACCCTGGACCTTCCCCCCCCCCCCCTTTCTCTAACCGGAAGCGTATAGGAGCGCGGCGCGGGTTCGGGTCCCCTGGGGCCCGAGCGCCCCTCCCCCGCCACAGCTAAGAATGCACAAATTGATTCCGATTTTATCGTGAGAAAGTTTCATATTGTTACACCCGGGTCACAGTACGGCCCCTAAGTGGCGCCCGGCCGCTCGCCTTCCCACGGATGCATCGACAGAAAAGTGTAATTTTGGTGTTTACTGTACGAACGCGTTGCCCAACGCGCGCATTCAGCAGTCAGACGCTATTACGCGCGTCTTACGCCAGCGAGGCGGCCTTTTCACGCTGCTCAAAATAGACACTCTTTTTTCCCGTTTCCAAAAGCGTGCATTGTCCTAGTTCCGAGGCCGTGTTCCGAGTGGGCCGAACGAGTCGTCCGTCCCGCCGGGGGTCTTGTAATACAGGAGGCAGTGGGAGGCCGCTGCTGCGCTCCAGATCGCGGCTCATCATTCTGCCCTGCCGACCGACCGGCCCTCGCTTTCTGCTTTCGCGATCCGAGCACAGTGGGCCAGAGAAGCGCGTTTCGAGCTCTAAAGTCGCTAATCAAGACTCGAACCGAGCGTGTGACCCCACCAATGGATTCCTTGTTCTCAGAGCGATCCATTGGTGGGGCCACACGTTCGGTTCGAGTCCCACTTAGTGACTCCAAGCCCGCCCGGGGTTTGGCCCACTGTGCGTGAGCGTGTCACTCCCGCATAACTGTCCGCGCCGCGGGGCGGCACCGCGCCGAGGGCGGCCGGATCGAATGGCCACTTTGATTGCCGCTAACCTACAGATCATCACCTCATTCCGCCGCCAGATTAATGAATATTGATAAGCCGGACCTGCCGGCAACAATTTCGATGAGCGCAAATTGAAACGCCAGTACGGTACTGCGTACGTACTGCGCACCGCAGGCACGTGCGGTGGGGTCCTCCCGTCTTCCTTGTCATCGGGACGTACAGTAAGTACCCGACACGGCGTACTGCACCTTGGCCGCGACGTGAGGAGAACAGTATGCGTGCCACTCTTACAGTACAACTCCCATTTTCGCAAATTTCACGTTTCCTGCATCTGAATTTTCTTTCCTAGAAAAAAAAAAGTGTCGTTCACGCATCTCGCGATGATCATATTTTTCACGTCAATTTTGATTCATTTCTAAACTGAATAAATTTTTAATTTCGCTCCTTTTTTATTACGGCTGGCATACCGTCGCCGCGTCGCGTGTCCGCCCCGTGCGAACCGGCAACCGCCGCCGCCAGGGCGACGGGCCGGGCCCAGTCGCACTTAAATGTAACGGTGTGGGTCATGGGCAGGCGGCCCTCTCTCTCTCTCTCTCTCTCTCTCTCTCTCTCTCTCTCTCTCTCTCTCTCTCTCTCTCTCTCTCTCTCTCTCTCTCTCTCTCTCTCTCTCTCTCTCTCTCTCTCTCTCTCTCTCTCTCTCTCTCTCTCTCTCTCTCTCTCTCTCTCTCTCTCTCTCTCTCTCTCCTTCCCCGAAACGCACACGCCCGCGCTCTCACTCGCACACACGTGCGTCGCGTCGTACTAGACCCATTTCGCTGCGGAGGTAAATTCAAATCCGCCGAGTGTTGCTGAGGTCGCGGCCTCCCTGTCGATGGATTCGCCAAGGTGAAACTATTGCTGTCGCGCATAAAGTCGCATTTATTCGCACAGTTGGCGTCCGACCAGCGAACGCATTTTCATTTTCAACCGCGCCGTTTCTGCACGAAGGCGACACACGGCTGAATCCGGGTCACCTCCAAGACGACAACGAATCAAAGTAAAGCGCGGCAATTTTTTCTTTTTTTTTCTTTTTCATAAAGGCAAATTTGCAAGCAGGAACTCCATTGACACATTTGCACGCGCGTGCGAACCCCTCCCCGGCCCGACGACAGGGCACGGCGAAGGCCTCCCAAGAGACGCACTAAGCGCCCATACAAAAATACGAAAATCAATCCCCGCTCCCATTGTTCTGTGCAGTTCTGCGCGTGTTTTTCCTTTCTTTTACAAACGCACTCTCGAGTCAGCACCGAAAGGAAAACGCGCCTATTTACGGAGAACACGGTGTGCGACAAACAGACGGGTGGCAGACAGGCGGACGTACAGGCAGGCAGGCAGGCAGGGAGGACCACCGCCGAAGTGAAGAGTGAAAGCCGTTCGCCCTAGCAGTGCAGCAATGGCAAGTGCAATATTGGACGTTGACGTTTCGGTGACAAGCGGCAATGGGACTACAAGGCTGATCCCGCACGCCGGACCGATGCCGCATGGCCTTTCGTCGCTCTGTCTCGCGGGACGCGCCCCAATGGGTGCGAGAGAGACAGTCACAGACTGCCGGGCCGAGACCCGGCGGTGCGTCGAGTTGGACCGTCGTCCAGCGGGGACGACAAAGAAAATGATCGGGCGGGGGGGACTCGAACCAGGAACCTCAGCGGCCCACGGCGGCACTCGACCAATCAGTACGACAGCGTGTTGCGTCAGGGATCAGCATCCGCCTCCGTAACGCGGGTTGTTCATGTCGCAACAATCGAGGCGAAAATAAACGCAAAGTTTCCAATTTGCACGGGTACGTGACCCTATGCGCCCTCCTTTGTCTGTCCTACCCTTTTCCAACACACACACACAGAGAGAGAGAGAGAGAGAGAGAGAGAGAGAGAGAGAGAGAGAGAGAGAGAGAGAGAGAGAGAGAGAGAGAGAGGGGGGGGGGGGGTCGTCGAGGTTCCATCCCGATGCTCGGCGTGTTTACGATTGATAACAATCAGACGAGAAAGTGGGGGGGCCAAGCAACACCGGTCCAAAATCAGACCTGGAGCTGCCTGAGTCCAGTAGGGGATGGGCAGGATCGCTGCAGGGAAGGGGCAAGGGGCAGGGGGGGGGGGGCAATTTGCCGTCGTGGACGCGTCGATTCGTGTTAGTGCAGCCCGGTGCAGCCGCAATTTGCCAACATCCAAATAATGCAACAGTGCGACTGCAACGCTGCGACCTGGCCGGTCTGCCCGGCAGGCAGTAGGCAGCGCCCGCGTTGCAGCGGGCGGTACGGACGGAGGTACCAACCTAACGACCCTCCGACAAAAGAATGTCGGCTACTTGTTCCCGCGCGGCTGAATTTCAAATTCCGCTCGATGGCTACTGCCCTGCCCGGCCCCGGCCGGCCCCGCCGCCGGCGCGCTCTGGCGGCCTGGCCGTGAACTCGGACCGGCGCGGACTCTCGGCTGTCGCGTCGTCTGCTCGCCACCGACGGATGTTTATTGAGTAGATATTTCCCGCAGATACGTGTTGACGTATAACCTATAAACCGACGATCCTTATATACCTCTTTTGAAACCAGCTGAAATTTTTGAGCGGAACGAAAAAAAAAATAAAAAAATAAAAATAACCTAAGCGAGGCATATGCGCGCGTGAATGGTTTGAAGGAGGTGGCGGTGCGGGGCGCGGCGGACGAGGAGGGCCAGCATCAAGATACATATACGAACCGAGCCAAACAAACGAAAAGGAGGAGAGAAAGAAGGAACGAGGTGCAAAATGACTTTCGAACAGGGATCCTTGTCGAGGAATTCCCTGTATCGACGCAAGACAATTATCGGCAGCGCGACACGTCGCCGTATGCGCACGGCGCGGCACCAGTATCGGTATCACGTTGGCACCCCTGTCTCCGCCTGCTTGGTACCTTTCGGCTCAAATACCGCACCGAGAAACAACCGCACGCACACACATGCGCTCTCTGTCTCTCTCTCTCTCTCTCTCTCTCTCTCTCTCTCTCTCTCTCTCTCTCTCTCTCTCTCTCTCTCTCTCTCTCTCTCTCTTACTTACTGTATCGAGCAAAGCTGCGCGTTTTTCTGTCACCTGGTTACGCGTATGGCCAAGGCTAACTACAATTGTACTGCCGTATACCAACTGCACTTTAGTGAAGGAATGTGTTTTCCCTCGTCTCTTTCTTTCCGTGAACCTGGCGTCTAGTTGAAGAGGTCGAATAGAGGGCGTGTTCGCTCTACGAAACACTCAACCCCCCTCACACACCTGTGTGTATCTGCTGACTTTCACACAAACACACACGGAGCCCTCTCTATATTCCTCCGCACTGGCGGAATGTGCGGCATGCTTCGGAAACAAGGCGGCGGTAAGCCTTCATTTGGGAGGAATCCCTCCCGACTGACCAGGCCTTGCATGTGTATGCGCGCGCGCGCGCGTGTGTGTGTGTGTGTATGCGTGTTCGAATGTGCGCGCGCGTAAGTAAAGGTGTATATGGAGGTATACATCGCGCCGGTCATCTGGCTCGCACACAGACACAGTGTTAGTCGTACGCACACACACACACACACGAGATACAAACAACTCGGCAATTCATTCGCCAATTTGAGCCGCGCGGCAGCAGGTGTGTGACTGAGTGTTCCACTCTTTCGGCATTTACACACACACACACACACACACACACACACACACACACACACACACACACACACACACACACACACACCACCCCTGAATCGATCGCCGTCGTGTGGAGTCTCGTGAAGTGAGAAAACGTTGCGTGCGTCAACCAGGCCGTTCAAGTTTCCGTTGCAGAGGGCACGACAGTGGCTGTACGACAAGGCGGCAGGGCCCATGGCAGGGCCCATGGCAGGGCCCATGGCAGGGGGAGCGGCGGACAGTGCATCGCGTTTGGTCCCCACAGGTCGGCAGTAACTCGATACGGGAAGGGAGGTAGGTAGTATTGGATTAACGTGAGCGGCCCGGAGGCGGCCCCCTTCTCCCTTCTCGCAGAGGCCGGGGCCGCAGGCAGGCGGGCCGTCACGCCCCACCCACTCCCTTACATTGGCCTGGCCGTTTTCACGCCGCCCTTCGCTGCGCCAAATTGAAACGGGACGACGGGGCGGCCCACAGTGGGCCAGGAGACCAGTGGGGGCGGTCAAAATCCCGGACGCGCGCCGGAGTCGAACCGAACGTGTGACCTCACCAATGGATTGCTCTCCGAACGAGGAATCCGCTGGGGTCACAGGTCCGTTCATCGTTTCATCGTTTTTCAATGTTCTTAACATTTTGTTTTGCCTTAAAAGGTTTGTGGTTTTTGGATGCCGTCTAAAAGGCCCAGGACCAGCAGATTCGTTAGGTTGACCCCTTTGGAGTTGTGACAGAGGGGCCGGAACAGGGCCTGCGATCCCCCTCGGCCCCTCCCCGAGCGCCAAATGCTAATCCCTGGCCAATTTTCGTAATGCATTCAGCATTTGCCGGAGGAATGTCCCGAACACGAGGACAACACAGCCGTTACAGAGATTGATCCCATACATAATTGGTACAGGTTTGAGACGCTCCCGTGTCTTTATGTATGCGAATGCTTAAAATGCCTCATCCGAGTTGCGTTGCCGCTGGGAAGCGCGTCCTTCGCGCGCGCGCTCTTGGATGTGCACAGCTCATTGCGGTGCGCGCGCGACTTCCTCAAAACAGTCGCCGACATCACAATCGACCGAGAAATTTCCCGCAGCCGCGGCAGCAAGTCACGCGACCGACCGACCTACCGGCCGCCTGCCGTTGCCGTGCCGACCAAACCCGAAGAGTCGTACTATCGTATCGTCGCTCTGTCTCTGTCGCACCCCTGCGGAACGCGCAAGGGGGGCGACGGAGACAGAGCGGCTCCTCGTAGTCCTTCTCACCGGCGCGCTGCCCCGCTGCCGCCGCGGTCGCCCCTCCCGACCCAACAAGGGAAACGCCAATTTCAATTGCGAATGATTGCAAGGCAACGGTTCGCCGGCGCGGCGCTAGGTGGCGCTAGGAGGTCCGCGTGCTGCGGCGGTGCCGCGCTGGGCGCGCTGTGCGGTCCGCCGCCGAGGCTCGCGGACGTGAGGGCCTCGGCGGGCACGTCTCAGGGCGCGCCGGCGCCTTGCCGTACCGCTGGGCTGGTGGTTGGCCGGGCACAGTGGGCCAGAAGACCGGTGTAGCAGTGTTTTTAAGTGGTCTCGCTACCGTTTGACTTTTCTCTTCTGCCGCGAGATGGCGCTGCGCGCAGTGAGCAGCGCACCGCTCGCGGTGGTGGTGTATGCTGCCCATTGGGTTGGGTGGGAAGCGTTTGAATACTGTATATGTTCGTGGAACGGTGCTGTCCGCGGCGGCTTCCATGGTATCATAGTATGCCCTTCCGGCCCTTGTGGCGCCTGTACTGTTACTACCACGATCATCCGTATCATCTCCTTAGATTTGTAGTCGGTCAACTTCCGGCCACACTGCGTCGCCTCGTCACGCCGAAAACGCGCGCCGTACCGAGAAAGCGAGGCTCCGGAATTCGGCGACGTCGCGCGGGGCCGCCGACGAAAGGGCCGCCGACGAGGACGCCGTCGACGCCAGCAATGAATGCCCTGACGGAATGTTGATCGCCGTACCATACCGCCCCGAAAATCCGCCGGGCCGCGACCACCCCGTCAACGCCGCCAGCGCGCCACGACGACGGCGTCCTGGTGGCGACATGACATGCCGCCGCATGCCGCCGGCCTTAGTCACGGCCTGCTCCGCGCGGAGGCGGCGTTCGATTCCGCGCACGTTGCTTGTCGCATCTGCATTTCCGCGCAAGCAGGATCTCGGCTGGCATCAAATCAAAGAGCGGCCGGCCCGGCCGGCAGAGCGACTGCGGCGAACAGTGCTTCGGTGCTCTGTTCCTCTCGCGCCCCGCGCCACCAGGGTGCGAGGGAGACGGAGCGACGCGTTCGGCATCGGCCGCCCGGCCGATCCTATATTCAGGAGGGCCTTACATACATGAGGGCGGTGGCGGTACGGCGGGTATCTCATGCACGCCGAGTTCATTTGTTGGCAGAATATTCGCGACAGTGATGGATGCATGTCCTGCTGCCGTGTCCTCGCCGTCTGCCCGCCAAGGAAGGACAGTCCTAGTCTCTCTCTCTCTCTCTCTCTCTCTCTCTCTCTCTCTCTCTCTCTCTCTCTCTCTCTCTCTCTCTCTCTCTCTCTCTCTCTCTCATCTCCCCTGCCCGTACACGGCCCGTGCAAGTCTCCCCGGGAACAATGGCCGCGAAAAAGACCCGCGTTTCTAGGATTATAAAGTGTGCATGTTGTGCCGGGTGGTCGCGCTGGGCCGCGTACAGGGTCATGCGAGATCACGTATGGCGTTGCCTTGTTTCATACTTGACTGTGAGCCCTTATCCCGGGGCCCCATCTCGTGATAAAGCTCCCGTGCAATGTTGTTTCTCTACGTGCGGCCCCACCAAAGAAAAGACCCACCGTTTGGAACACGACAAATTTTCCCGGAACAACAGCAACAACAACCGTGTTCAAACGGGGATGACATTTCTTCGACGCCAAAGCCTCGGAGAAAGCCCAATAATAAGCTATCCGGCTATTCCGGAGTCATTTCCCCTGGAATCCAGGGTACCTACGGACCTCGGGTAGAGATGGACCTCGGCCGTAAACCCCGCCTTTAGTATCCTATCAGTGTCAGCGCGTCCGTGTGTGCGTGTGTGTGTGCGTGTGTGTGTGTGTGCGTGCGTGTGCGTGCGTGTACTCCGTCGTCCGCGCGTGCTCTTTCCAATTATGGACTTCACTAATCGATTATTAGGCTTTGGGCGTGGCGCCGCGCGGCATCGCAGCGACATCTGTAGGACATCTGCGCAAGCACATGCCAACCCCACGCAGAGCGTAGCCTCGCGGTGTCGGCGCAGCCCGCGCTTACCTACCACCAATCCACCAATGGATTCCTCGTTCGGAGAGGCAATCCGTTGGTGGTGTCACCCGTTCGGTTCGAGTCCCATTCAGCGACTCTGGAGCTCAAAAAAACAAAACGCGTTTAGAGCTTTGGTCGCCTCAACGGACTTCTGACCCACTGCTAGGCGCGAGACTACTGGGCATGCCGATCACGCGGCGCGGCGTTGCGTGGCCGGCCTAGCTCCACCCGCGCAGCGACCCGCGCGGCCTGGATCACGCGCCTCCCAGTCCGCCTGCCTGCCTTCAAGGCTTGACCGCGCGTTAATGCGCCGACCAATTACTCAATTTGGTTAATGACTTGGACAGGGTTGGAGAGAGAGAGAGAGAGAGAGAGAGAGAGAGAGAGAGAGAGAGAGAGAGAGAGAGAGAGAGAGAGAGAGAGAGAGAGAGAGCAGGGGTGGGCGCACAGTGGGCTAGGAGACCAGTGGAGGCGGTCAAAGTCCCGAACGGGTTTTCAGCTACAGGGTCACTAAATGGGACTCGAACCGAAAGTGTGACCCCAGCAATGGATTGCTCTCCGAACGAGGAATCCATTTGGTTGGGTCACACGTTTGGTTCGAGTCCCATTTAGTGACGATGGCGCTCAAAACGAGTCTGAAGTTAAGACCGCCTGCGCTGGTCTTCTGGCCCACTGTGGCGTTGGTGAAGGAGGTAGCGCGGCGGGCCGAGGCCGCCATCGAGGCGTCGGCACCCAGGCATGCAGGTAGGCCCGGGCGGGGCGGCGGCGGCGGCCATGTGTGTGGCGCAGTCAGCCAGGTATCAACTCGCTCTAGCGGAGAAACGCGCAACCTGCGAGCCACCTGACTCCCCGCCACGTCGCCGCGGCCGCGGCCGCCAGCCAGGTACGACCGCTGAGCGGCGGGCGGGCGCGCGCTCCGTCCACCTCCTCCGCCGTGTGCCGCCCTGGTCCGAATTGAGTAGTACCTGTAGGGTACCTGCGCCCACAGCGCCGCCCAGGTACCTGCGGGAGTACTCCCGGGAGGGGCACCGGGGGGCCCGCCGCGGACCCCTTTCGGTGACGCTGTGCCGGCCGGGGCACCTCCTTGGGCTGCTGCGCGCCGGACCGCGGCCGCCCGTGCACCGGTGCCGGTGTGAGTCGGTTGGTACCCGTACCCGTCCGTACCGCGGCCGTACCTGCCGTCTCCGTCCGAGCCGAGCGCCGCCGAGGCGGTGGAGCGGGGCGGCCGCGCCACTTGTTGAGTCCCTCTACGGCGTCCTGGCTCCACGCTGTGGTGGTGGCCGAAACCACCCGAAGGACCCCCGGAGGACCTCCCCCCCCCCCTCAAGGGCCCCGCCTCGGTTTCGGCAGACGCAACAAGTGGACCAGCCGCGAGGTAGGGGCTGAGGCCGAGCCGGGGGGCGGGCAGCACAGATCCCTGCGCGCTCACTCGTGAAATCGACCCGCCAAATTCAAACCTTGGGGTCGCGCAGCGTCCGAACAGCCGGCCGCGGGTTGGGTACTCACCTAGAACAAGAAGAGACAACAATTTAGTTTCCAGTTGTTATTTCACTCATACTCCCCACGCTCATTGGCGGGTACGCAGAATCGCACACGGCAATTGTTTCCACATTCTGCTCGGACGGCGCGGTGAGTCACACACACATACACACACAGAGTGCGCTAACTACGCAACCTCTTCATTAAAGGTACTTCCGGCACCGGTCCTTCAAACAGTGGGCGGGGCGGGTCGGTGCCTCCTTCTGCCGCGGTGGGTGATCCCGTGTGCCGCAGGGGCGCTCGCCAGACAAAGGACGACGATTATTGGGGGAAATAACACACACACACACACACACACAGAGGCGCACACCTACACACAGCGGATGCAGGTGAGCCCACGTCGTGCGCACACCATATACACAATGCTGCACATACGCCCGAAATGATTATATGCACTGAAGGAACACACACGCCTCGAATTCCCAATCACGTCGCGAAGGGAATTACAATGCGTCTCGCGAATCCGACCCTGGCCGCCGGTCCGAATCAGGCCCGTCCCGAAAACCGCATCTCGCTTTTAAATATACTATGCAACATGCTGAAATACACACACTTCCAAAAAAAAAGTGCAAAATTTTAAAATGTCCCACATTTTAAAAGGAAGATGCTCTTGAGACTAAGCATACAGGCGGGAACTTTTCCAGCTTGCTCCGCTCAGGGGCAGCTCGCATGAAGGGTTAAGGCAGCAGAGGAGGGGAGAGAGAGAGAGAGAGAGAGAGAGAGAGAGAGAGAGAGAGAGAGAGAGAGAGAGAGAGAGAGAGAGAGAGAGAGAGAGAGAGAGAGAGAGAGAGAGAGAGAGAGAGAGAGAGAGAGAGAGAGAGAGAGAGAGAGAGAGAGAGAGAAGGCGAGGGCAGTGCGTGAGGGCGGCGGCGCTCTGAGCACCACTTCCATCATCCCCTCTCTGCTCCTCTGGGTCCCTCTCACCGCGCGCGCGACGCGCATTGTGCCACATTTAAGAGCGCGGCCTGTTCTTTTTTTTCAATAACGATCCCTTCCGCACCAACGCGGTGGGCAGGACAGGCAGCCGACTGATTTCGGTCGCTATCTGTCTCTCTCGCGCCCCTGTGGCCCGCCCCATGAGTGCGAGAGAGAGAGAGCGACGATGAAAGCAAGCTCGCGTTTCGGAATCCGCGCACAGTGGGCCCGGCGGGGGGGTCGCGGTGCTGAGGAGGGCCCCAAGGGCCGCGCTCGCACCTCGCGCCTCTCGAGGGGAGGGCGGGAGGGCGGGAGGGAAGAGCAGCAAAGAAGAGCAGAAAGGAAGAGCAGAAAAAGAAGGGCCGGAGACGAAGAGCTCTAAGGGCAGGAGGGCAGCAAGGGCGGCGGAGAGAAGGGGAGCGGCGACGGAGGGACGGCGAGGGGAGGCAGCGTGCTCCAGTCCTCTCCAAGCGCGCTGGCTTCTGCGGCATTAAAATAATTGACACGAACCGCGCTGAGGAAACACACACCAACACACACACACACACACACACTCTTCCGCGATGCCAAAGAGGAGAAAGGAGAGGAGCGCCCCTCTCATAAGCAGGAAAGCCAACCCGCCAAAAAAAAAAAACCAAAAAAAAAAAAAACCAGGCAGTCAGTCACCTTATTGGCGTCCGAACCCCTGCCAGGTTAGGCAACCCGGCGTGGAGCGGTGTGGGCTGGTTGCCTACCCACCAGGCGCTAGACGCAGGATAAGAGAGAGAGAGAGAGAGAGAGAGAGAGAGAGAGAGAGAGAGAGAGAGAGAGAGAGAGAGAGAGAGAGAGAGAGAGAGAGAGAGAGAGAGAGAGAGAGAGAGAGAGAGAGAGAGAGAGAGAGAGAGAGAGAGAGAGATAGTGAGAGAGACGGGGGCATGAGCTGGAAAAGTAATTCCGCCGCGAGCTTCCGTCACTCCCGCTGTTGTTGCCGCTGCGTCTCTCTGAAGCTGTACATGTGAGGATCTCCCTGTGAAACCCAACACGTGTCCTTTGCACGCACAGCGAGTGCAGCGCTGCACCACGCACGTGTGCATGTGTGTGTGTGTGTGTGTGTGTGTGTGTGTTAGAGAGAGAGAGGGGGGAGGCGCAGCAGGGCGCTGCACCGCGTGTGAGAGAGGGTTGCACCGAGCGAGCGAGAGAGCGGCGAAAAAGAAACGGAGACGGGCAGAGAGAGAGAGAGAGAGAGAGAGAGAGGTCGACTTCCGTCACAGGAGCCCGCACGGCAGCCTGCCATTGGTCAATGCGCCTCCCTCTGCTGCGAGGCATCCGACCACTCACATGACGCCCCTCGCGGCGTCCAACATGGCGGCTGGAGGGGTGGGGGCGCGCGGAGGGTGCATGAAAGAGGTTGACCCAGGGCGGATTAGTATGCAACCCTTTCCCTCTTCCTGGCGGTGCTCTGTCTCTCTCGCACTCATGGGGCGTCCCGCAGGGGTGCGAGAGAGACAGAGCGACAGGGAATCAGGCGACAGGTGCGGCCTTGGGGTCCCTGGCGGAGGCGTCGCCAGTCGAGGGGCTCAAGCCTACCCAGACAAGCTCAAACAAACTGCACTCGAATTTGAGACACGGAGCCAATGGGTTCCTCGCTAGAGGAGCCAGCCGCCGGTGCTAATATGTGTTCGAGTCGAGAGGCACTCCACGACCGGGACAGAAAAAGTGTCCCGACGCGCGTCCGCCCGAACAGGTCTGCTTCTGTGCGGCGGACGGCCGAAGTGTCTGCTGCGGAGGCATCAAAGTTCTCGCAAACAAAACGACGCTGCCGGCCGGCTCGTGTTTCACGAATTAAATCGCACCTGTGCAGCTACTGTCGTTGTGGGCTACACTGTCAAGGACGCCCCCTGACCGCGTCACCCAGTGTCGTTGTGTTTTTATTATTGTTCATCGGGCGCTAAACGTTTGATTCTTGTCCTCCGGTCACAACTTGAGGCGGGAACGTCGCATCGATGTTTCACAGTGTGTCAGCTGCTGTGAACGGGACCGCGCCGCTGTCGCCACCCCGGCCGCCGCTCGGCTCAGGTGGAAAAAGGGTTGTGTGTCTGCGTGTCGGACAGGTGACAGAGAGAAAACGCGCTCTTAAATTCCACCACTCTGAAAAAAAATTGGTTCGAGATCAATTAGAAACTTTTTTTTTCGGTCAATCAATTTATAGTCATTTTCGGTTCAAGATCAATTTAACATAATTTTTGGGTTCAAGATCACTTTGACGTAATTTTTGGTTCAAGATCAATTCAACGTGATTTTGATACCCGAAAGAGAAGGGACAGGCATCGAGAGTCGATCCAGCAACCCGACGGTCCGCCCCCTCTTGCTGAACGGTGCCTCCATCAGTCGGGCGGATGTGACGGCGATCGACCTGTCGCGGCGTGCATCCGTCTCCGTCACCGTGACGCGTCCGAGACACGCGCGTGACGGCGGCGGCGGCGTCGGTGACGCGGCGCGCGGGACAGGTCAGGGGTCATCATATCTCACGCGGGGCGGCGCGCGCGGCCTCACGCAAGGCGGCGGCGTGGCACCGCATAGCGCGTGTCGAACTTGTCATCCGGACCGACAACACTTTAATAACGTACTCTAGAGGTGTGTGTGTGTGTGTGTGTGTGTGTGTGTGTGTGTGTGCGTGTGTGTGTGTGTGTGTGTGTGTGTGTGTGTGTGCGCGCGTGTGTGTGTATGTGTGTGTCTGTCGGGGGTTCCAAAGGCCGGCGCGCGGTACGGCACAGGGAAGCGATTTGTCCCGAGGGCTCATCAGAGGGCTCGGTAGGGCGTGGCGTGGCGTGCCGCTGACCCTTGCTCCACCTACGCCCGACTCGGTTCCCACAGCTTGGATAAAGCCAGGCCGCGCCGCGCCGCCACCTCCGGAATGCCCCGAGGAGCGCGCGCGTGAATTCGATGAATTCCCCGCGCCGGAGTGCCGCTTGCTTGTGTGCGATTGGCGGCGCGGTTCGATATCTCGATGCCTTTGCCGCGTCGGCGTCGTCGGTCGGCACCTCTCTCATCAACAGATTGCGGGCGGATTTCGAGAGGCGAGACAGAATCCACACCGAACGCAGCGGCGGTAATGACGGGTGTTGTTTTGCTAGCGCGACGTGAGTGCGCGGAGAGAGAGAGAGAGAGAGAGAGAGCGAGAGAGAGAGTGAGAGAGAGAGAGAGGGGGGGGAAGAGGAGGGGAACCCAACGGCAGAGGGAGAGGAAGCGAGGGATCCAAAACTGACCAAAAGCGATCGCAAAGAAAGGCTCCCGCGCGAGGAAGGAAACCTCGCCATTTTTAAATGCGAGGTAAGGGTTCGCGAAGCCGCTGTTGTTCACCGACTTTCGGATCACTGACCTCGAACTCGAACTCTTAGGTATAGATGGTATAGAGAAAGAAGAGAGAGAGGAGAGAGAGAGAGGAGAGAGGGAGAGAGAGAGAGAGAGGAAGAGAGAGAGAGGAGAGAGGAGAGAGAGAGAGAGAGAGAGAGAGAGAGAGAGAGAGAGAGAGAGAGAGAGAGAGAGAGAGAGAGAGAGAGAGAGAGAGAGAGAGAGAGAAGGGCGTGTGTCAATCTGAGGCAGACATGAGTCACCGATCAATTTCAGGGGTCGCCGACGCTTTCGGCTTCGGAGAAGAGAAGCGACGAGTGAGTGTGCGCGGCGCGTTGCTGCGTCCAGGCCGGCAGACCACCGCGTCATAGGGCCGCCGGCCGAGGCATGATGAGACAAATTTCTCATACCTGTCCGTCTCCCTCTGCCCCATTCAGATGCAACGCCTCCTCGCCGGACCGCACGCCGTTCAATAGGAAAAAGCGCGCCGCTAATTGTTGGATCGATCCACATTGGTGGGAATCGGAATCTGACCGCCCCCACCGCCCCCACCGCCCCCACCGCCCCCGACGCCCCCACGGCTCGGGTCGCCGCATTGCATTCCCAATGGCGTGGCGGGACCGAGTTTCTTGTGGCATCATCCTCCGCGTCGATCAAGTTCGCCGGGGGACTCATTTCTCGGCGGCGCGAGCAATACGAAACACTCGACGAACCGTCAATTTTGTTCCGCAATTCAGAAAATATAGTATCGGTAATTTTTCCCCAAAGTAAGTACTTAAAAGTTTTAAACGTCGCCTTTCCTTTTAATGACTTACGGACTTTTGTTTTCGGTCTGGATTTTTTTAAATTCTCCCCATCGGTTTTGCAAAATTAAATTCGCCTACCTAAAATCTCTAATCAGTAATTAACCTTGTAATAGATATTTCGTGACGGACCACAATGCAATGCGTTAGCATTGATTTTTCTTTTTTTTTTTTTTTGCTGTGCTACATGCAGTGAACCTGCGACCGTGCCGTCGCCGCCGCGATCCGCCCCGCGCCGTGTACGGCTCGGACTTGATGGGATTTCAAAGTCGGTATTGTTCGATCAGGCCTCCAATGACGCACCACGGTGCGCGTCGGGGCAGGGCGGTGTCGGGGCGGCGTCGGGATCATGACCCCGAATTTTGACGATTTCCACGCCGCGCCGTCCGGCCAGCCGACAGCCACACAAGGGGGGAGAAAGAGAGAGAGAGAGAGAGAGAGAGAGAGAGAGAGAGAGAGAGAGAGAGAGAGAGAGAGAGAGAGAGAGAGAGAGAGAGAGAGAGAGAGAGAGAGAGAGAGAGGGAGAGAGAGAGAGAGAGAGATAATGACGGCTCGGACGCGTGTCAGCGACGCGTCGGTGACGCGGCACTGTCATTACTGCGCTTCACCGCGGCGACAAGGAAAGGACCAAAGTGCACGCGCGCCGTCAGGAAAATAAAACGGAAACGAGATAAAATAAGCGAAAAAGATGGATGCGCGCCGCCAAAGTGTTATTCCCACCAATCCAGTTTTCGCGGCGCTGGCCGCGGGTCGCCGTGGACGTCGTTGCGCAAGGAGAGTGATGAGCGACGCCAGCGAGCCAATCAAAACATTTTTTTAGCGGATGAGACATTTATTTTTTCTCGAAGTCAGGCCGTCCGTGTGTCCGTTCGGGGCACAGTGGTCCAGAAGACCAACACTCTACCTGTGTTTTTTGAAGCTCCAGGGTCACTAAACAGGACTCGAACTAAACGTATGACCCCACCAGTCGATTCCCCGTTCGGAGAGCAATCCACTGGTGGGGTCACCTGTTCGGTTCGAGTCCCATTCAGCGACTTTCGACGTCAAAACGCGTCTAGAATTTCTGCCGCCTCCACCGATCGTCTGGCCCACTGTTCACGTCGCTGAGGGACCGCTGCACGCTGCACCCACAGTGCACCCACCGCGGCGCCTCGCAGAGAGACGCGCGACGCGACGTGTATAGCGGCGTTAAATACGCAATAAACATCCTGGCGGGGGACCTGCGTTGGCTGATGCAGATCGCCCCGCTCGATACGGGTGGGCTGTAGTGCAGCCTCCCCCACGCGGCCGCGCCGCCGGGTCAAAGGCCGCGGTCCTTGCGTAAGGCCTGCTGCTGGAGACTCTGTCTCTCTCGCACTCATGGGGCGCACCGTGTAGGTGCGAGAGAGACAGAGCGACGAACACGACTCTCGGAATCAGGTGCTGAGGCTAGGGGGCAGCGGCGCGGTGGCTCGCCGGCCCTCTGCTCGGGTCACTTCTAGGTGGAACTCCCGAGTTTGCGCGTGTGGGTTGCGGCGCGCGTTACGCTAGCAGTAGCCTTTTTACTTTTGTTGTAACTGTGCGCTTAGCGTTTTGTTTCTGTTGTTGTTTTTTTTTTTTTGCGCCGTGCCAGCGGCAGCAGCGCTCTGACAAGTGACAGGGCCGCTGTCCAGCGCGCGGAGCGGCGCGGTGGGGGGCCGGCCGCAGTGGGCCGGCCCGTGTGTTCTAAGTTGACCTGATTATGCCAACGACATGGGCTCCATGAAGGGCCGGCAGCGCAATCAAGATCGTCCAAAAAAAACAAAAAACGGCATCACTACTTTTACTTGAAAAAACAACAACAACAAGAACGGAACAACTGCAAACGACCGCGCTGCCACGGACATGTCAATGGTGTGAAATTTGCATACGCTGAAGCCGTGTGTCCGGAGCGGTTTCGTGCGAAAGGATCAATTTATACCGTCTAAACTGTGCGGCATCTGCACTCTTTCACAAGAAACACACACACGCACGCTCACACACACACACACACACACACACACACACACACACACACACACACACACACACACACACACACAGAGCTGAGTGATGGGGACGGAAACGGAAGCCCGAACAAACAACACCTCACACGCAAACTGTGAGAAACGGGTGAAAAAATTAACAAGGCCGAAAGAGAGGGAAACATACGGGCCTGCTGGAAAAAGACATTATGGAATGTCGACAAATGCAAAGTGCGCGCGGCCAGTCCGCATTCCGTCGCCCCACCTGCGGGCCGCGGACCGCGAGACACGGAAAAAAAATGCCGCCGGATCAAAATGTGAACATCAACACCTCAATCAGGTGGCGCGGCTGGTTATGAGCTCACACGATTTCTTATGGCGTCAGCGAGCCTCTTTCCGAGCGCCTTAATTCAGATAAACAAGATTGCTGGGAAATAATCAAGCCGGCGACGACAGGCGAGAGCGCAGCGCGGCGCGCGTTTTCGTGAAGGAATAAAAAAAAACAACAAAAAAAAAAAACGGGGGAAACGACGACGACGCCGTGCTAGCTCAACCTGCGAGACAAATTAATTGTCACGAAGAAGCGACGCCGCCGTGCTCCTCGCGACGTGCACACTGTGCTCCATCTCAACGAGATCTCTCATTTCTCGGTCCGGTTCCTCCTCTATTGATCTGTTATCTCCGCGGCGGCGGCCCGCTGCTTGGTGTCGATGGCGGCGAGGCGCTGACCGGGTCACCTGCCGGCGACGCCGACGCCAACCGCAGCGCACTAGGCGACGCCGACGCCGACGCCGGTCAGACGGGCGGCAGAGCAGTGTAGTAGTTGTTGCGGCTAACCGCGGACGTTTCACTTCCACGGGGAAAAGTGTCGTTTAATTAAAGACTCCTCTCGTCGACGCAGTGCCGTGAGGAGGGCACGGCGATGGAATGGAAGTGTGCCCTTACGCTTTTCGACTTGTCTGTACTGCAATGTTGCAAAAAAATAAAAAATTATTGGAAATTTCCCGGAGAACATGTTGGGAAAAAATTATCATCGTCGTATTTCGCAGCGGAAAGAAAACCTATTCTTAGTTGTATTTTTCTTTATCGCTCAGGGAGAAGCCTGCAAGCTGAAAGGCAGCGCTCACTCTGAAACCCTGCACGCTCTACACACACCGACGCCACATCCAGGTCAAAGGGTCGCGGCGCACCGATACCCACGTGGGGATAAACCAGCGTCGGCAACGGCAGACGGAAGCGCCGCTCAGTGGCTCTGTCTCTGTCGCACTCATGGAGCGTGCCGCTCGCTGGCTTGCAAGGGAGACGGAGCGACAGGTTCAGACTCGCTGGCCGGCGAGCGCACCGCTACCGCCCGCTACCCCATTCAGCCCTTTGAGGTGAGGCTCGCTTTGAGTCTGCTCGTCGAATCCGAACACAGAAGGGTCCCTCTCACACCCCCGCGCAGAGGGCCAGAGGACCGGCGCAGGCGGTCAAAACTATTGACGCGTTTTTAGCTCCAGACGAGTCGCTGAAAGAGGACACGAACCGAACGTGTGTGACCCTACCAATAGATTCCTCGTTCGGAGAGCAATATTTGGTGGAGTCACTCGTTCGGTTCTAGTCCCATTTAGCGACTCAGGAGCTCAAAACGCGTGTGGACTTTTGACCGCCTCCACCGGTCTTTTGGCCCAGTGTGCCCCATACTCCTTACGGGAGCGAGAGAAAGAGGGATCAACGTATTCAGAATCAGGCAGCAGGCCGCAGCCTCAAACCGCGACCGCCCTTTCCACGGCCAACTCGCCTCCAGAAAAATGTTTGGGCGTTGCATCACAGCTTCTGCTTTGCACGCGTTGTGGGAGGCTGGCAGCGATGTGTGGTCCGGGGAGTGGCTCGCGGTGGCGCAAGGCCCCGCCGGGCCCCGGCAGGCCCCGCCCCCGCGTCATCGCGACCTTTGCCTCACACCTCGCTCGCCTAGACCGATAGCATCACTGGAACTGACCAGCCAGCGAGCGAGACGCGACAGGCGGCAGACCCGGATTCGTATTCAGTTTCACTTTCAGAAGGCCGCCGCCGCGGGCTCGCCGCGTTTGCCCGATCACACACGACGTAACTCGGTTCGCCTTGGCGGCGGGAAGGTGTCGATCCGTCAGTGCAGGCGGCAGAGAGGAGCGCGATCGCCGGATAGCGGAGTGTGTGTGTGTGTGTGTGTGTGTGTGTGTGTGTGTGTGTGTGTGTATGTGTGTGTGTGTGTGGCAAGAGTGGTGTTGAGTCAGGGCGCGGGCGTATTAGCATAACCCTTCAACGGCGCGTCACGAGTCCACAGGGAGGAGAATGAAGAATATAAGGAAAGGCGCCCGACCACACTGTCACCGTCACCACGGCGTTGTCGTCGACATTTCGCCGATCGTGTCGCGAAGCGCTTGCACAGAAACTATAAAAGTAACTGCAAAAAAAATAAAAAAAACCCTTTTTTTTCCTGATAGGGATTAAACGAGCCCACGCCTTATCGGAGCCGGCTGTTTTATCAGTTGCAGTCGACGCACCGGTCCGGCGGTTTGCATGAGAATGGAGCCGCACTCCTGCACCCGGATGATGAACACCTCCCGGACCAGACGGAGCTATAGGGCCTCCATAAAGTGTGGCATTTCGTAAAGTTTCCAGTTTGAATGCAAACTAGGGCGACCGCCGCGCTGGATGCTGGAGCCTTGTTCCGGAGAGGACGGCTTTCGCCGCTGTGTCTCGGTGTGGCGCCGGTAGGGGGCGCAGACACACTGCGAGTGCACGCTCAATTCCTGACGAAGCAGGAAGGCTGTGCAGCCATTATATGGTGCGGAAATCGTTTGTAATACAGAGAAAATACATCAATTTCTCCTGCACTCACAAAGAATTTGACTTCGTAGGTCACGAAGCCAGCGCAGCAGCCATAATACGAAGGTTTTGCACCATAATACGTGTGTCACCATAATTTCGTAAGAAAGTGAGCGTGTGAGAGACAGCGTGACAAGAGCTGAGTTCGGCCTGCCGGGATGGATTCGGGGCCTCGGTGGAGGCGACACCAAACTAATTCGATTCCGCCTGATGGCGCCATCGCCACTGCCTCGCGCTTTCGGCCTATCGGGCGCTAGAGGCGGCCGAGCCACCCGAACCGGCTTTGGCTGCGCTCGGCTTATCAAAGTGTTTTAGCGACAAACTCGACTTGACGGCGCGCGGAGTGGCGCAGAGTGGCACCAACACACCTTCATTCAAAAAAAAAAGTTCTTTTTTTCCCTGCAACCTTTGTTCTAGATATTTTTTTTCTGCACGCAGTGAATTTCCCCCAGCGCGTTTGAGCGTGACGGGCGTTGCACGTTGCAGCGAGCATGAAGCCGTCACTTTGTGACTGGCTCGCCCATTCATCCATGGGATGGCAGGGGCGCATCGCCCGGAGCGTGGAAAAACAAAATGAGCTCACCGCGCTCGGCGGAGTGACGCAAGGTGCGCGTGGACCACGTCACCCTTGGCACCTATGCGTTGATTAATTTACTTTTTTTTTTTTTTTCTTCGCGTAAGTCATTACCGGCCGGTTGCAGCCAGCGCCATATCGGGCGGCGCGTGAAGTCATTGCACACAACGCATAGCGCGAAAGAATCCAGCCGGACTCTCGGTTTGAGTAATTTGAGCCGAGCTAACCCATGCCAGTTACACTAGCAAGGTCCGTCCGGCACCACAGGCCAGACAGCTGTCCGAAGGGCGCACGTCTGCATACCAAGCGACCCCGCTGGTTGGGAGCGCTGTGCGTGTCTTCCAAGCAAGGACGTCATTCAGTATTAGTTCAATTCATTTTCATAATTTATTTTTAAAACATGTTATTTATTGAAAAAATAAGTACAAAAAAGTTTAAGAAGAAAAAAATTACTCGTCGGAGATTACTGGGTTGCTGCTTACTGCCACACCCAGAAAAATGTTTTCTTGAATCAAGTAAAATTTACTTGATGCAAGTAATTTTTTGCATTGATGTGCCTAAGTGAAGTTCTGCTTTGAGTGAAGTAGAAATATTCTTGATATGGTTAGAGTTGAATGAATGCAAAGCCTATTCGTATTGATCTGACACTCAGTGTAGCTGTAGCTTGAATCAAGTATTTTTAATCAAGAAAAATTATTCTACTTGATTCAAGAAATCATTTTTCTGGGTGCACTAGAGGAACATGTGCTGGAGGTTAATGGCACTGGAGGTTACTGGTACTGGAGGTTACTCGGTCCCGACCGTTGCGACGCCTTGGGAACGCATTCACCACACGAGGAGCACCGGGCTTGCAAAAGCCCCCTGAAATGAAATCATAGGTAAATAATTTGCAAGTGCTCCGCGAGCACGCCTGGCTGAGCCAAGGCGCTCGGCGTTAGTGAAGGCGCGAGGCCGGGCGCGCGGGATCTGCATTCGCTACGCGTCGCGCCGTGTGGCCCCCTGGACCGGTCTGGTCTGGCCCATCGCGCCTTGAGACGTCCGCAACGCGCGGACTTCACTTTGGCAGTGGTGTGCCGTGCCCGGCCGTGCCCTTCCCCCGCCCGCCGCCATGTTCGAGGGACTCCTAATGACGGGTCACGTCCCATGAGGGGCTGCCTGCTGCTGCTGCTGCGGACCGAGAGTCTCTGTCGCACTCATGGCGCGTCCCGTGCGGGAGAGACGGAGAGAGAGACTCTCGGAATCAGTCTCCTCATTACGGTAAAATAAGAAAGACAGCACGCGTCGGCCGACACCATGCCGCCACCGTGCCGCCACCCCCGAGACCCTCGACGCGGCCGCGCTGGCCTAGCTTCATTAAGGTCACCGCCACGCGGCCCGCGGCTGTGGCCGTTTTCGCCGTCGTCGATTCGTTCGAGAGACAGCAGACGATATACAGTGGGCCAGAAGACCGGTGCAGGCGGCTGAAACTCTGTAGACGTGCTTGGAGCTCGGTAAAATGGACTCGAATTGAACGTGTGGCCACACCAATGGATCCCTCGTTCGGAGAGCGACGCAAAAGTTGGGTCACACGTTCGGGTCGTGTCCCATGTAGCGACTTTGGAGAGCTCAAAATGCGCCTATGGCCGCCTGCGTCGGTCTTTTGGCCCACTGTGCGTTGGGCAGCAGGTTCACGGCCGGCACGTTGGGGCGGTGGTTGGGCGGAGGGCGTGGCGCCGTCCGGTCGGCGGGTCAGAGGTCACCCCGCGGTTATCTGCGCATTCCCATCGCCAATTCAGGAGATCCAACGATTAGGCGGCGAGGTGACAGGGGTCAATCGAAGGAGATATCAGCCTTCCGGTCAAAATATACCGCCACCCGAATGCCCACCTGCCAAAACCCCAAATGATGCCTCTATCTCGAGGACGGTCAAACTGTGTGAGAGTCAAAATGAGACCAACAAATAATTTTTTTTATAGAAAGTTAAGTTGCCTTAAGTTCATAATTGCTCACACACAGCACAAATGGTATCTGGAAGGTAGCCTATGGAAAAGGCAAAGGCAATTTACAGCATTTTTCCAGGGAGTCCCTGGGACAGCCATAGAAACTGTTTTAGCAGTGCACCGTTGTTCGAAAAATATTATTTTTTTAAAAAATATTGATTTTAGTTTGTTTTTTTATTTTTTCAGTGTGGCGCTCATCTAGCTGCGCGATTCTTTCCAGCGCACGCATGCCCAACGGGATTCACCCAATTACCGGGGTGGAGATGGCGCTGCGCGCGCGCCGCGCGAAGGTGTGAAGTGAGAGCGCTTGAAGCGTGCTCGACACGCGCTCGACGCGCTCGACGCGCTCGACGCGCTCGACGCACGCGGCGCCGCGTGAGAGCACTTCACGCCGCGACTCATCAGCGGCGCGGCCGCGCCGCCAGACTGGCTAGACCACCGAAAACTCTGCGAGCCGCCGCCGCCGCGGCCACGGCCGCCGCGTTTGTCTAGCCTCGCACAAAGGGCTACTCGAGCTAGTTAGAGACTCCACCGCACCGACAAGCCCTCGACAAGCAACTGTGAAGGAGTCGGGAACAAGAAAGGGAAAAATAAAAACAAGGATAGGGCGCACAGTGGGCCAGAAGACTGGCGCAGTGGGTCGAAATCCCAGACGCGTTTTGAGCTTCTGAATCGCTCAACAGGACTCGCACTGAACGTGTGACCCCACCCATGGATTGCTCTCCGAACGAGGAATCCGTTGGTGGGGTCACACGTTCGGTTCGAGTTTGGCAGCATGCACCACCGGTCTTCTAGCCCACTGTGGGGCGGGAGAAGATGACATAGGCCGCCTTCAATCCGATTCACCTTTATCTCTGGCTTCCATTAGAAGGTCATGCCTGATAAGCGCACGGCGACTCGTCTGAGTGGCTTTACCGCACAGGTCAATTCACGGAAGAGGTGTCAAAAAGGAGAGTGAATATTGAAGGAGCGGCTAGGTGGCACTCCAAACAAACACACGGCAAGTGCTTGGAAAAAAAAAGGAAAAAAAAAAGACTAGCCCCTTTTTTTTTGCTTGGTCAGCGCAAGTGGCAAAATTGTGCGCGTATTAAAGCCCACGTGCCCTTCACGAGGCTAGAATGAGGCCGCACTGCTGGAAAGCTGCAACACGATTGAAACGGCACGTTGTTCACCAACACGCGCCCGAGGCGGCGCGGGGAAAAGATTCAATAATATCGACCTTCGACACAACGACAAAAACAACAGCAAAACTTAGCTGCAAGAGGGGTGGCCGTTTTTTTTTTTGTTTGTTTTTTCTTCAAGTTTCCTCAACGTAACTTTGACCGCACGCAGACACAGACGGATGGCGGATTCGAAGGGGACCCTGTCCATCCATCTTGCAGCACCGGCGATGCCCCAGTAAGGTACCCACCGAGCGTAGGGCCACACAAGATCTTCTTCTTCTTCTTCTTCTTCTTCTTCTTCTTCTTCTTCTTCTTTCGGCTAGGTAAATAGTCTAAGGACACGCCGCCTGTATACTAATTTAATTTCGGTGGTGTGTCCTGGTGTGCACCTCCGGCGTTCAGGTCTCCGATTGAGTTGTGCTGTTCCAACGAGAAGGCGGTGGGCGGCGCAGGGACACGAATAAATCAGCAGCGCGTTCACACAAAGGCGTCCGCCGCGAGTAGACGCTTTTCATAATTCTTGGTCCGCGCGACGCGCTGCCTCTGCCCACACTGGTGTCCCAGCTAGAGCGGCCTGCGTCAACTCTTTCCCGAATTCATGGTTTACTGTGTGTCTAGAGAAGAACAAAAATAAAAAAAAAAAAAAACCAGATCAGAGGCTATTTTTTCCGGACATTTTGTCAGGGAATTTTAATTATTATTTTTATTTTATTTTTGTATTTTTTTTTTCAACAGGGCGGTTTCACATGCAAGCGGTTTTAGACTTAGAGTGTGATGCAAACGGCGCTAATGTATGCAGTGCGCATTGACAGGCCGCTGACGGGGACCCCCTGCGCGGCCCACTGTGCGGCCGACCGACACCTTGTTGATCAATCAGTGGCCTGACTCACTGCCGCCGCGGCCTAGGCCGACCGCTGGCCGCTCCACCCGTCGGCATTGCCATCGGAAGTCCCTGACCAGTACACCGCCAGCGCGTCGCTCCTTAATTTCGGGGTCCGCACCCTGTGGTTACAGTGTGGTTACGCGCAGGAAGTGGCATTTTATTATTTTGACTCCATCAAGGGGACCTTTTTTCGGGGAAATATGTATATGCTGGTCCCGGCCGCTGTCACGTCCTCGTCGTTACGTCCGCCGGGTTTGATTTCGGTTCCCCGAAGAGCAGCAACAACATCCCGACGCGCACCGAGCGGGTTGACAAATTAATTGCGCTAGTGCAGGTGCGTACGATTGGCTTGTGCGCGGCACCTGCCCGGCTAACAAGGCCGAATGAAGGGACCGCTCCGCCACCGCTGCCGGCCGGCCGACGCCAAATTGCGAGAAATAACACGTTTGGCGCGGCGGGTCGGGGCGGTCGGGTCGCGCGGGTCACTGCCTCTGTGCGATGGCGGCGATACGTTGAATTACGCGTCCGACTTTCGGGAAAGTAACACGGACGTGCCTGTGCAGCAGTGTTGCCACATCGGTGCCGGAAAATTTCCCAGGATGCGTCAGTGTGGATAGGGCTGCCAACCCCGGCATGCCCACTTGATAGGCAACTATTAACAGGACCCTGGCTTGCCTGGTCTGAGTCTGGCAAGCGCCTCAACAATGGCGCATCGCTGGACTTTAGCTCACTGTGGCAACACTGCGTGAAGCACGAGCCGGGCGATAGTCACGTGACACTGTGAGTGCCTGACGGTGTCCGTTCATGCCCAGACCATATTTCGTAAGCCAGCCGGCGAATCCACGACCCTCCTTATCGCCGGCCTAAGAGTCTTGGACGTGTCGCAGTGGGCCAGAAGCCGGCGCCGGTCTTCTGGCCCACTGTGCGTGTCTATCCCCACCGTCGGTAGCGTCTGATAGTCTTCCGCGTCCGGCACCCAATGGGTCCGCCTGGCGCTGGGCGGCGTGTTTCCACGGCCCAACGACTGCTCCGACAGCGAGCGGACATCCATAGAGATCCGAACAACGACGCAGCGATGCCGCGCCCGTTTCGGATCATAATGGCCGTGCTTTCCTAGTGGGCCGTCTGCAGGGGGGCCGGCGTCTAAAGGCCGAATTTCGTCCCAGGAAGGAGGAGGGACTGATGTGGGAAGCGAGACTGAAAAAAAGAAAAAGAAAATAGAGGAGGACAGGACCAACTTAGTAGCGAAAAGTAAAGGTCTCGACTAAATTTCACGTCACCAAAACTTCAGAAAAATAAAAATGTAAATAAGACGAACTTATCCCCGCTAAAGGGACACCAGAGACACCCCCGAAGCAAACGACACGACTTTTTCTCACGGCCTCACGACTGTATTGGCCGTGGCATCGATGCCATCTCGGTTTCATTCGAGAGGGTCTTACTCGCCTATTTTTAGCCGGTCCCCATGATAAAGCCCCGTGACCAAGCTTTTGGTCGGTTGCAGCGGGTTGCGGCGGGTTGCAGCGGCCGCCTTGATATGTGACATGGGACGATACGGATCGCGGCGTCCATGAGTTATTACGGGCCCGTATGGCACCGCATTGTTCCCGGATGCCTTGCTTGTTTTGGTCCATAATGCGATACCACCCACCTAGCACGCCGGCCGGTTTAAAGCGCGGCTAAGCGGACCGGCCGTAATCTAATATGTAGTGTCGCGTTCTGCGGATACGATGAGCGGACCAACCGCGGAGACGGCATACGTACGTTCCGCGCCGCCCGAGATCAAACCCCGCAGACGCCGGAAAGGGTATTTAGGAAGATGTCCCATCTTGTGGGAACTGATCGCGGCGCCACGTACAGCGTTCCCTAGGTGATCGGCAAATGTGAGCTGCTACCGCGAAAGCAAGGCAGGTGAACGATCGCTGCGCCATCTACCGACGGTAAAGCTCGCTGATCACTCGGCGCCTAAGTGATCGGCAAATGTGAGCAGCCACCGCGAGAGAGAGGCAGGTGAGCGATTGCAGCGCCATCTACCGGCGGTAAAGCTCGCTGATCACTCGGCGCCTACGTGATCGGCAAATGTGAGCTGCCACCGCGAGGGAGAGGCAGGTGAGCGATCGCAGCGCCATCTATCAGCTGAAAAGAACTTTTAGTTCTCGGCGCCTAGGTAATCATCAAAGGTGAGCTGCCACCGCGAGAGAGAGGAAGGTGAGCAATCGCAGCGCCATCTACCGGCGGAAAAAAACGTTGATCTCTTGGCGCCTAGGTGATCGGCAAACGTTCTTTTCCGCCGGTAGATGACGCTGCGATTGCTCACCTTCCTCTCTCTCGCGGTGGCAGCTCACCTTTGACGATCACCTAGGCGCTGAGAGATCAACGAGCTTTCCCGCCGGTAGATGGCGCTGCGATCTCTCACCTGCCTCTCTCTCGCGGTGGCAGCTCACATTTGCCGATCACCTAGGCGCCGACAACTAAAAGTTCCTTTCAGCTGGTAGATGGCGCTGCGATCGCTCACCTGCCTCTCCCTCGCGGTGGCAGCTCACATTTGCCGATCACGTAGGCGCCGAGTGATCAGCGAGCTTTAACGCCGGTAGATGGCGCTGCGATCGCTCACCTGCCTCTCCCTCGCGGTGGCAGCTCACATTTGCCGATCACCTAGGCGCCGAGAACTAAAAGTTCTTTTCAGCTGGTAGATGGCGCTGCGATCGCTCACCTGCCTCTCTCTCGCGGTGGCAGCTCACGTTTGCCGATCACCTAGGCGCCGAGTGATCAGCGAGCTTTACCGCCGGTAGATGGCGCTGCGATCGCTCACCTGCCTCTCCCTCGCGGTGGCAGCTCACATTTGCCGATCACCTAGCCCCCGAGAGATCAACGAGCGTTACCGCCGGTAGATGGCGCTTCAATCGCTCACCTGCCTCTCTCTCGCGGTGCCAGCTCACATCTGCCGATCAACTAGGCGCCGAGAGAAATAAGGGCCGCACATGGATTGTGCTCTTATGCCCTAGTCGTGTTCGTTGCCGGGTCTTCGTCGCGCGGCTAACGGAAGACTGGGGGGTGTAGAGATATAGGACGCGGCGGTAGAGGGCGCGCGTTCCGGTTTGGTTGTCTCGTTGACTCACAGGGAATTCTCCCGCCAAATTAATACTCAGCTCCGCCTTCCCGGAAACTCGTGGCGCGGCTCCGGTGACACCGTCACCAGACGGCGTCATCTTTTGCCCAAAATGACCGCGGCGCGGACCGGCCGGTGACACAACAGCGATCGAACGTTTAGGTGATTCCGGAAAGCACACCCTGAGTCAGGGAGGGCCGAACTCGGCCTTGCCGACTCGACCCGCCCTTCCGCTCGTATATGTCACTAAAGGGTAAACGCTCGTAGTGACCGTATTCATTACCGACCCGCCCCAAACGTCCACCCCCATTCCCACAGCACAGCGACTTAACAAATGTGTGAAGGGACATCATCGGCGACCCCCTCCCAAATTAGAAGGCGCACGGGGCCCCGGGGGCGTGCTGGGGGCGTGCTGGGGGCGTGCTGGGGGCGTGCCGCGCGGGTGGGGGCGGCGACCTGGGCCGACCGTGTGCCCGGCCGGCGCGGCCGCGCTCCATCGGGCACGTCCGGGACAACGCCGTCAAGGCGCGCGGGCAGGGCAGCCAGGACCGGCGAGGCCAGGGCCACGCCAGCCCGGCGGCATCTCACTATCATTCTCACGTCCCGATGAACACACAACATCACCCGTGTACATCTACACTGTTGCCGGACAGGTGTGGCCGAAACGGGGCCAAGCATTTTTGTGGGGGGTTTGTGCCCGTTCCGAATGCCCATACAAAGAAATTCACAATCTCTCTCTCTCTTTCTCTCTCTCTCTCTCTCTCTCTCTCTCTCAGACACACACACACACACACACACACAGAGGTGAGGCGCCTCATAAAGCCTTGCGTTTTATTCCTGTCACCGCGGCCTCAAACGTTGACGAATCAGAGAGATAACCATCCCCCGACCCTTTCCCTCTGCCAAACGATATCTGACGCACCGCGTGTATCTGCGCGCGCGCGCCTCTGTCCGCGTGTGTGTGTGTGTGTGTGTGTGTATGTGTGTGTGTGTGTGTGAAAAATAACAACAAGCCAGTCAGGCCAGAGAATAAAACAAGGCACACGCGCAGGCAAGGAGGGAAGCACCACGCCAGGCACCTGCGAAAATAAGTTGCGAAAATGCTTGAAATTCACCAGCGTGGCGGCGGCGGTGGCGGCGGTGTAGCTGTTATGTCCGTCGCGATAAGCTGCTCATGTTAATTCGTTTGTTGCCGGGGAGGGAGGGGAGGCAGGGCAGGCTACAACATGACTGCCGCGGACGGCGACGACGACGCACCGCTTGTAGGCGAGCACAGGAATTCCCTTGACGCGTCTGCTCGGCCGCCGCGCTTCGGCGTGCTTGGCGAAACGGTGATGCCGTGGATAAAGGCCGAGCCAGGTGCGGTGCAGGATAGGGGCGCGAAGCGTGTTTCAGTAATTTCGCGCCGCCGCCCGCAGTTCGAACCGTCCTGTCGTCTCTCTGTCTCTCTCCCACGCACGGGACGGACCGCGAGGGCGCGAGAGAGACGGACGGGAAGTGTGGTGCTCCTCCCGTATATCAGCCGGCCGCCGAAGCAGACGACACACGACAAACCTTTTGTTTCATATTTTTATACTGTGCGTCGTCGGACACACATAAATATACATATCGTATCCCCGGGACGCCGCCGCCGTGGTCGGCGTAGGGCCACAGTGGGCCAGAAGACCGGCGGAGGCGGTCCCATCCGCTCAGGCCGGACGGGGAATCCGTCTCGGCGGCCGGGACGGGGAAGGTCGCCTGTCGCCCGCAGGCGCCAGCCCGGTGGGCGCGCAGCACGGCGCAGCACCGCGCAGCACGGCGCAGCACGAACATTCTTATGGAGTTCTCGTCGAGGATGCGAGGAAAGGGGTTGGGGAGGGATGGGTGGGGTCCACCGCACACACGGGAGGTAAAGCGGTTCATAACGGCTAGATTGTCGTCAGACACAATATTCCTTGGCCGCCGAGGGTCACCGAAGGGCCCCGCACAGGGGGCGCGGCGGGGGGCTGGCGACAGAAGCAGCCCCGATATGCTAAGCAGGCCCTCGATAAGGGCGGCGCTGTGGAGGAGTGGTGGGGAGGGGGAGGTGGACAGAGAGAGAGAGAGAGAGAGAGAGAGAGAGAGAGAGAGAGAGAGAGAGAGAGAGAGAGAGAGAGAGAGAGAGAGAGAGGCGAGCCTGGACGTTGCTTCCGCTCCCACGACACACGCTGACATCTATTGAAATTATCCGTCAGCGCTTGGCCGATAAATAACTGGGGCAGCCAGCCAGCGCCGCCGCCAGTTCGGTCGGGCCGCGGCGCGCCGTCGTTCGTTGATAAATCGGGAAAATTGAAAAGAGATGGCCGAGATTTCTTTGTCCTGTAATTCAATTGATCGCGTGCTCGGCACTGCGCGGCCCACTGTGCGCGGCCCACTTGGCGTAACGGGGCGCGGCTCCGCGGTCCGCCACGTTGTTGTTGTTGTTGTTGTTGTTGTTGTTGCGGGGTTTGCATTAGGGTTTGCTCAACTCGAGCGCGGGGCCGCGGTGGCGCCCTGGGCTGCGCCCTGGGGGCCGGTACCCCACAGCGAGTGCGGCAGCGTTGAGTGTGCTGCACTGTCCGTCCCGACCTATCGCGAAGCGCACGCGCCGCACGCCTCCAAAATTGAAGGATCTAATCAGCTGCACGCAGCCAGGCGGGGTGTGGCACAGTGGGTCGGAAGACCGTTGAGGCGGACAAGATTCTGGACGCGTTTTGAGCTCCAGGAGTCGCTAAATGGGACTCGAATCGAACCTGTGATGTCATCAATGGATTGCTCTCCAAACGAGGTACCCATTGGTGGGGTCACACGTTCGATTCGAGTCCCATTTAGCGACTCTGGAGCTCAAAACGCGTCCGGGATTTTGGCCGCCTCGGACGGTCTTTTGACCCACTGTGCGCGGCAAGGCGAGAGGAGGCTGGCCGCTCGGCCGGCTCCATACTCAGCCTTGCAACTTATTGAACGATAACACACGCAGGCCTCAGCCACGACTCGGCTATCACTGCCTCGTGTAAATCACCGCCGCCATCGACGTGTTTGCAAGCGCTTTGTTTCGGCACGCCGTCGTGGAGGACGTCAGCGCTCACCTGCAACAAACAGAGAAATGCGCCATTTTAGTATTACGGCGATGAACGGATTAAAACTCCAAAGGGAGCACTCTTCCGTTTGAGGTCACGTGAACAACACAAAATAACGAAAAAAGAGTCCGTCGAGAAGAGCGGTCTTTTTATAAAGGAACCTGAGAGGAGGTGTGCGATGTGGCATCCATAACATTTTTAGAATTCCCGATTGAGCGGGCGATAGCGCTCGCAGCGCTGTGGCGGCGGCGGCGGGCATTACTGGACTTATGGACGGCTGCCCGTGAGAACAAGGCAGGCTGCAGCGGCCACACCTTGTTACTCTCATCACCAATAGAACGGTGACAACAACCCCTCGATGCACGCAAATGGAACCCAGCAGGGCAAAGTCTGAGGAATGGCTTAGAAAATCAACGTCAGCGCGTGGATACAGACGGAACAGATACCCAATCTTCAAGGCGGCCGACAAGCGTTCCCCAAAATATGCATGAAGGCACCTCCCTCATTATCGGCAAACCTCCGTATTTATATTCGCATACGCACTCACACAGACGCGCACTCACACTCTCTCACACACACACACAGAGGCACACATCCGCACAAACACAGACGTCACTCTGTCTGTCCCTTAATTACCCGTACGTGACGGCCCGTAACCTTCTCAATCGATCATGCTGGGCATTTATGCAGCACATATCGTGCTAATTACGGTGTGTAACTGAACCGACCCGCGACGACGACGGGCAAGGCCGCCGGAACGGCCAATTTTGCGTTCAGTTAGGGGTCAACACTTGGCGTATGTCACTCAGGCAAATAACGGCCAACGAGTCGCTGTCGAGGGCCACAGTTGCGCGAGCCGGAGGATACGAAGAAAACGGACTGTTTCGGGAATCAAGTTAGTAAAATAACTCTGGAATGGGAAATATCGCCGGCAACCATCACGTTTCGAATTTCTGGCCGCGCCGCGGTCCTGCACGGCGAGTTTGTCCCACTAGCCATTTGTTGGATGCTTTTCCCATTGTGCGGCGGTGCTGTCCCTGAGCGACTCGCTCGGCTCCGTGTTCCCTTCTGAGAGCCCCGCTGGCCCGAGAGCCCGGCCAGCCCGCCGGCCCGGCCCCTAGGCGAAACAGGAAACGACCCCAAAGCAGTCATACAAGCCCATTGTTTCAAATACCAAACAAAACACGCCAGCGTATTGCTACATGTTTATCCGTGGACATGTCCCTGATAATATCGACGCCGGGCGGCGGCGGCGACGGCGGCGTCGGTCCGCGGTGCGACGCCCGGCGTCAGGGACTCCAGGCCGCGGGAGGAGGAGGTGGAGACGCTCCCAAGAAACGGCCCAGAAAAGAAAACGGAGCAGCACATGATAAATCACGCAGGGCAGGGCCGCCCCGGACCTGACAGGCGCGCCAAGTGATTATTACCCAAAGGCTTGAGCAAATGGAAAAATAAATACCACCGTTCGTCGTCGCGTGGTTAGCACGGCGGGCAGGGCACTTAGCGGCAGGGCGGGCACGCAGTCATAGACGAGTCACCGACGCCGCCGTGGCGCCGTAGCAGCGCGGTCGGCATAGCAACGAGGGGGTGCTCCTGGCTTCATCACCGGGCTGCATCTTCTGACTGGCCCACCGTGGCCCACGACAACGGCGGCCACCACGTCCACGACGGGCAGGTCCACGGCGGCCTCGAGGTCCACGATGTGCAAGCTTCCAGGGGCGGGGGGCCACCAGGCCCAGGACGGCCACTCGGCCCACGGACGGCCAGCCTCGAACAATGGCGCAGCAACAGGTGGCTCCACCACGCCATTTCTATAAATTCGCCAGCGCGGCATTTGATGCAGGCGGACCCCATGTGGGGCGGCGGGCGCGGCGGGGCGGGCGGGGCTTTTGTAGGCGGCGTGATGGATCACGTGTGTGAGGGGTCAGAGGTGGCGGCCAGGGTGTGGCGCGCAGTGCCACCACCAGCGCGCCGCAGCGCCAGCAGCGCCAGCAGCGCCAGCAGCGCCCGTCGGCGAGGCTGCGGAGGATTATGATCAGAAGGTGCCCTGGATCTTTCAGTAAGGACTTCAGAGACAGGCTCTGAGGATTGCAGGAGCCAACGGGGGATAACTCCATGCTAAGTCGTGACGTCAGCGCCCCTGAGTCAGTGGTACCAACTTAGACATCCAAAACAGTCGTAAAAGTGGTAGCCCCGTACGGGTGTCGAACCCACATCTCGGAGGCTACAGACAGCTACCGTATCCATTGCGCTATCAATCGCATGAGAACAATGCGATCCAGCACACATCTTGCCAGACAACGCAGGGTCGGCTCCCATTTTTTGGTTCAGATGTTGGCACCTCTGGTGTCGGTGCGCTGCGCAGACGGGCCACGCGCACCAATAAGAGATATCCCCCTTTGGCAGGAGCAGACAGGCGCACCGGGGCCGGCAGGAGGTTGGGATCAGCAACGGCCTACTCTCACACGCTACGGTCCGGCCAAGTCACACGCCAAAGATTCGCTTCATCGCTCCGTCTCTTGCGCACCCATTAGAGAAGAGAGAAACAGAGCGACGAGACGGTTCTTCGAAAGCAGCCTGCAGTGGGACAGATGCTAGGATGTCGACACCGCCGCTCCGTCGCGACAGACTGCAGACGCTAGTGCAGCCTGCAGGCGCTAGCCAGTGCGCTGGGCGCCGCGCCGTCAGCACCGCGTGCATGAAGCCAAAACAGCGTTCCCACTACCTCCGTGTGGGGGGGAGAGAGAGAGAGAGAGAGAGAGAGAGAGAGAGAGAGAGAGAGAGAGAGAGAGAGAGAGAGAGAGAGAGAGAGAGAGAGGCCTCCAAGTCACCCTGAGCCGCGCCGAGCTCGTCAACGCCGTGCATGGCTCAGTGACACCCGGGCCGCCTAATCACCGATAGCTGACGGCGGTGGCGTCCTGGTACTCTAATTGCCCGCCCCATCGAACGCTCCTCCCGACCCCTCGCCGCTCACGCAGAACGCTCGTCGGAAATAGGACTTTTCCGGCCGGCGACCGCGCGCGTCTCGCAATTTTCCAGCAATCTTCGCCCTTTGCATCGCCGCTCCCCTCCGCGTTCGTCCCCGCGATGGGGAACACGGCGCCGACGCCCTCCCCGACGCCCTCCCTCACGCCCTCCCTCACGCCAGCGAGCGCGAGGTCGAGGTAAGAGATCCATTAGCCAGTTTAGAGACTGCGCTAACTGCGATTTAATCGAATTTGGCGCGAGTACTGCGCCGTCCGGGCCCGGCGCACAGTGGGCCAGAAGACCGGTGAAGGGTGAAGGGGGGCGGTCAAAATCCCACGGACGCGTTTTGAGCCCCAGAGTCGCTAAATGGAACTCGAACCGAACGCTTGTGACCCCACCAATGGATCCCTCGTTCGGAGAGCAATCCGTTGGTGGGGTCACTCGTTTGGTTTGAGTTCTCCTAAGCGACTCCCATTGAGCCGCTCCGTCGCTGCGAGCGTCCGTGTTCGGGAGCGCGTCTACGGCACGCGCGTGCGGTGCGTGCGTGCGCGCTGCAGTCACGGACGGACTATATCCGGCGCACTTGGACGGCGTCCAAGGCAGCGCGCGGAATAACGACAAGGGACACGTCCTTCATTAGGACGACGCGCACCTGCGGCACTGCTGGAGCGGAGACTTGGTCGTCTGCAGCAGCAACAACAACAACAACAACAACACTCTACAAATTGAAGTGTGCTGTCGGCAGGCAAGGACACATCCACAGATGCATACCTAACAAGCACGCATCTTATTAGGTGTGTACTCAGCTAAGTTTGCGTCTGCAGGTGTGTTTGCTGTAGTACGCACCTGTAGATGCACACTGAGTATACATACATGAGTCTGTTGAGAAATGTTGTTATTGTTGTTGTTGTTGGCTTCTTTTACGGCGGGGGCGTTCCGTGCCAGCGCCCCGCCGATGGCAGTATTTTTAGCGGTAAAGGTGGAACCCCGAGGGTGTAATTACGAATAAAAGAAGAGCGTATTTCGAGGCGCCACTTTTAAACGCCCTGCTTTAAAGAGAGACACAAAAAAAAAAAAAAAAAAAAAAAAAAAAAAAGGTGAGCGGACCGCACAGCGAAAAACTGACACGTTCTTGAGGCGTGCGCGGTGCTGTGCGCCCTTTGGGGGCTCTGCTAAACTGACGGCTAAATTAGGAGGGCGGCCGGCCGCGAACGGCTTCGAGTCGGCGGCCGTTTTCCGGCGTTTCCGCGAGGAGGGTCGTCGGTCGAGTCTTTGTTGCCGTATTCCCGGCGAAGCAGCAGCAGCAACCTTGGGCCCGCCGCCGCCTTGCCATTTGCCGTGCATGAACATGACATTCCGCGCAAAGCGAAATGCCTACCGCATCCAGCCAAGGCGAGGGTCGCGCGAAGCGAAGCGGCGCACCTCGCAAACTCGCATTGTACACAGTGCAGCCAGCGCGCGCATTGCAATCAGTCATATTGAGTGATGGCACGGAATTGGGGCCCATTTCATTGTTTGCGCCGTGATATGGCGTGAACAAGTGAGCATCTCGCATTGTGTGCGTGCCCACACTACTTGCACAAGTGTTTTACAGTCGCTTGTTGTGAATTTCTTCTTTTTTCCCCCCTGCGCGTTGTTTCAGTTTGCGCGCGCCAGCCCGGAGCTACTAGACTCTTGAAACGGAAAAAGAAGAAGAAGAAGAAGAAGAAGAGGAGCAGCGGTCGAGTTTTAAAGGTGTCGTCACCCCTGCTGGGGTCGAAAATGAATGGACCGTGACGATCCTGGTCTCCGGAAAACACGCAGCGCACCCCAGCAGACGGGCTGCCGGCCGCGGGTCTGCACCCATGCCCAAGCCGAGGGGAGCCACGGGGGAGCCTGGGCGTGGGGTCCTCATCGTCACAGAGAGAGAGAGAGAGAGAGAGAGAGAGAGAGAGAGAGAGAGAGAGAGAGAGAGAGAGAGAGAGAGAGAGAGAGAGAGAGAGAGAGAGAGAGAGAGAGAGAGAGAGAGAGAGAGACCGACCGCAGCCCAGCCTCCACCAAAATGGTGGTGCTAGAGCCGATCTGGACAAGAACCGGAACAAATACCCACATCATTAATCTGGTTTGTAGCTTCTCTTCTTTTTTACTTTTTTAAAATTTTATTTTTCATCCTGGCCCCTATACCTGCGCGATTGCAAAGGGGGTGGGTGTGTGTGTGTGTGTGTGTGTGACTCACCGACGTGAGAGCTCACCGCGTGTCTGCCCGGACCGAACCCCCGCGCCGCGCGATGGACAGGATGAAGTACGAGCCGCTGCTGCAGTTCATATGATGGGACCGAGCCACACGGAGAGTGGGTCCTCGAACAGACCCACTTCATGCCCAGCAGCAGCCAGCGCGGCGATTTGCCTCCTCCGACAGTGTTGCACGCGAGAGAGAGAGAGAGAGAGAGAGAGAGAGAGAGAGAGAGAGAGAGAGAGAGAGAGAGAGAGAGAGAGAGAGAGAGAGAGAGAGAGAGAGAGCGAGGGAGAGGGAGACATACTCGAACTTGGGGGCTCAAGCAAATAAGTGCATAAATTAGGCCACCATCTGGTCCAATGGATTAGCCACGCATCGCAGGCACTGAGTGGACTCACTGTGTGACAATAAACTGGCTGGATTTACCTGGCAAAAGGGCAGGATGATGATGGCATCGGACCACTGGAGCGACAGCGAGCGGGGATTACACTCAGGTTCGAGCTACCGTTGTTGCAAGGTAGTTAGTCCATTTTTTGTGATTTTCGGTATAGGGCTGCTCTGAATTTGACGAGACAAGCATATGCTGGACATTTTCAGTGAGAGTTGGTTGGTTGGCCCGGATTCTGTATCGAATTCTTGTTTTGCACGCAGGATCGTGTGCGCCCAAGTGTCAACAAATCGGCCGGCCATTCGCAGGCAGCAGCTGGAACCCAACAACGGGTCGGTGGCGGGTCGCACAGTGGGACAGAAGACCGGCGCAGGCGGACAAAGCTCATGACGCGTTTTGAGCTCTAGAGTCGCTAAATGGGACTCTAACCGAACGTGTGACCTTACCAATGAATTGCTCTCCGAACGAGGAATTCATTGGTGGGGTCACACGTTCGGTTCGAGTACCTTCCAGCGACTCTGGAGCTCAAAACGCGTCCAGGATTCTGGCCACCTGCCCCGGTCTTCTGGCCCACTGTGGGTCGGCCTCTCGATCCAAGCGTTCACTGCATCACCCACCGTGCGACCCACTATGCGCCACGCTCCGCCAAGTCGCCGTGCTGGACCGAAGCGCGGCCGGCTGGCCGTCCATCCCCAGCGACTTGATTAAAAGCAGCTTCCCCGCGCGTCTTAATGGAAGAGCAGGCTGTTAAATTCGTGGCGAACCTGTTAATTAACCCCCAACCCCTAGCCAGCCGGCTCCCCGGCCAGCTCCCCAGCTAGGGGTTGGTCGTTAGTGCTGGCCGCCACTCCCGTTCACGTTCCGGGCCGCAGAGCAAAGCCTCCGCGCCACACCGCGTCGCGAGCACATGCCACATGTATCACAGTTTTTAAACGTCAGCCTGGCCGGAAAACGGGGCATGTTTATCCACCAAAAAAAGGGAATTACGGGAATAGAAATATATGCAGCCCAGCTTTTAATTGAGTGCAATAAAATAGAATGTGGACGTACACACACATATGCCTAATGGATGAAGCGCGACCGCATGGTGACTAGAGTCAAGCATCGAGCCGAGTCACGGCGCCCCAACTTGACGTTGAAAATATCCACAATAATAATTTACAATATTATATTTCCGAAAAATAAAAAAAAAATTGTTCAAAAATGTGGGAACAAATAAAAAGCAAATAACGCAAACGGAAACCATAAGGCGGTCTATACAATAAAATATTCTGAATAGAAAAAATTGCGAGGACAAAACACGAATCCGCTCAAAGGCGTTGTGTGCGCCGCCTGGGTGTGTGTCTGATACGAAAATGGCTCGCGCTACCGGACAACAGTAGTACACGCGCACACACGCACATACACTCATCTCGATTCAAATCACACACACACACGCACGCACGCACACACACACTCACAAAAATCATGTATCAGGTAAAACGTTTCCCGAGTCACGATTCAACCAGAGCGCACCCTCTGGGCTCGCGCAACTGTAGCACCCCGCGCCCGCGCGAGATGGCTAAAGAATAGATATCTCCCCTTGCCCGTTTTGTATTTAATTAAGACTGAGTCAAACCGGTGCCGGGGGTGGGGAGCAGGGAGGGAGAGGGGAGGGAGAGGGGGTGGCTCTTGTCGTTACCTCTTCCTCGCGCGTGCCCCCCAAGCAGGCAGGGCCAGACACAGTGGGCCAGGCCGCCCTGCTCGACCGCCTGACAATGGATGTGATTAGTTTCCCGAATCGTGTCCTTGCAATCTCTGCCATCTCTCTCTCTCTCTCTCTCTCTCTCTCTCTCTCTCTCTCTCTCTCTCTCTCTCTCTCTCTCTCTCTCTCTCTCTCTCTCTCTCTCTCTCTGTCCCCCCCCCATCGATCCGGAGAGCGGCCGAGCCTGCGCACAGAGCCATTTCGAAATCACCGTCGTCCTCCTCATGTGTCCGCCCTAGAGCGGCGACGGCGGTGACGTCCTGGACGCAGCAGTCCGTCGATACCCCACGCCGCTTGGCGCGCAGCTGGCCGGCCCTGGAGAGCGGAGTAGCGACGCGGCGGCGGGACGGCCTAATGACCACCATTCTCGGCGTTCAGACTCCCAGACGCGAGGAGTCGAACCGCGACAAAGTCTAATTAATGGCCGCACCCCGCGGAGCACCGTAGAGCGCCAGGGGCGGCGCGTCGGTCCGTCGCACTCACGGCGCGACCCGCCGGGGCGCGAGAGAGACGGCGCGGGGCGCGGCCGGGGCAGCGGGGGCCTTTGTGGCGGGACCGTGGGCGGCAGAGGCGGCGCCGCCGATAACCTTTCAGACAGACAGCCGCATCAGCCGGCCGAACACTCACCACACTGAACCGAAAAAAAAAAAAAAAAAAAAAAAAAAACGAAGACAGGTTCAAACAAAGCAACGTGGGTGCGTGGCGATTGACGCAAACTCCATTGAAAAACGATGGACCCGGAACGGGCAAACGGACGCGCCCGATGGGTTGCCGAGCCCTACGGGGCTCTCTATGAGGCGGGGCGGCCCAGCTTTGGAGTGAGTCACCGCAAGCGACCTGTCACAACACACGCACACGCACACGCACACACACACACACACACACACACACACACCCACGCACACACACACACACACACACACACACACACACAGAGACTCACAGACTCACTGGATTCAAAATTAGCGGCTCTCGGGCTGGTGTCCCGGCGGAAGTAGTGGATGTTCGCTGCCACCGCGTACGGTGCGCAGCGCGCGCTGTCCCACTGTGCCGGCGGCACACACATGGCGTCCTGCTCCATAATAAGGGATCAGGTGTAAAGCAGCTTCAGCACAGGAAGTCTTGTCTCGCCCTTTTTTTTTGTTTTTTATATCGTCGCGTCTTGTCCTTTGCCGGCCGCTTTATTTCCCCTTTTTTTCCGCGCTGCAGCGCGCTCTTGCTACCGTCCTACGCTCCGCCGCCGTATACGCAAATTTGCACCTCTCGGCTCGTCAAAAGGAAACTCGCTTAAACTCATCGGTGGGGCCTGAGTGCTGTGTGTGTTTGAGAGAGAGAGAGAGAGAGAGAGAGAGAGAGAGAGAGAGAGAGAGAGAGAGAGAGAGAGAGAGACAGAGAGAGAGAGAGACAGAGACAGAGACAGAGAGAGTATGTGTGCGTGTGTGTTCGCGCCAGTGCCAGTGCCGGTAGCCTCCAGCCTCCGGGTCGGATTACGTCCGGCTGTGATGGCGAACCGACAATGAAGCGTCACAACACAACCCTCTCACCTTGCCGGCCCCCCGCTTGGCGGCCGGGCCGAGGCCGGGCCGAGGACCGCTGCGCCACCTGGGCCCTTGTGTCCCCGGACCGATTTCACACTTCGGGGCGGACGGCCACGAGGCGCTCGCTCGGTAGCGTTTCCAGCCGAGGCAGAAACAACCTGCAGTTTTTCAAGCAACACACTAAATCCTCATGCACTTGTTTGTACGTAGTTATGAACGATTTTGCCGGATTTTGCACATGCGTAAGCTTTCCCTATGTATGTCAAAAATTATTTTTAAAAAAATTGAGTTTAGTTCTAAAAAAGTAGCATTTAAACTACATTGTTTGGGAGGTGAGTCACAGTTTTCCGGCCATCCTCCGGAGACGTGCTTCGCGATAGGCAGGCTGTTGCAGGGCGTGCCGCCGCAGTCCGGACAGCCACTCTGTTTCTCTCGCACCGCAACACGCCGACGCCACGCCCCGCGCGTGCGAGAGAGACAGAGGGACGACCGCTCGGCGGCCGGCCGGCCTGGCTGGAGTGCCGTGATTTACGCCTGGCGCTGAAATGTCACGCGCGCGCTAAACGGCCCTGGAATGGGGTCACTCAATTCGGCCGGCCCACTGCGCAGCCAATGGCGGCGGCGAGGCGACTCGAGCACCGCGGCACCGCTGGCGGCACCGGCGCGGCTCAGGTGACACAGGGGAGGACGCGACGCCGCGGCGTCTCTCTCGCACTCGCAGGGCGCGCCGCGGCGGTGCGAGAGAGACGGCCACGCGAAGCGGGGGGACGTCGTCGTGGACGTTTGCGCGGCGAAGCGGCGGCGGCGGCGGCGGCGGCGGCCTCGCAACGGGAGATGGCGGAGTGGTGCTCGTTGCGTGTAAACCGCCCACCGCGCGGCCGCCTCTCAGCAAGACAGACAACACAAAAATAAAAGAAAAACATGGCGGTATTTGAACCCGCGGGCTCACACCTTTGTCACCTCGGCGACGGGAGGCCAGGTGATCCAGAGGCCGCTGCCGCCTGCGCCGCTGGTCTTGTGCCCCACAGTGCAGCGGCCGCGGCTTGCCAAGTTGCATGCTGTCAGCTCCAGTTTCGAGGCGCGATTGACAAGGCTTCCCCCCCTCGTAGGTGTTGCCGGAGACAGACGATCTGCCGGCTGTGGTGCACCCAGTGCAGCGCAGAGCCCCTGGAGAACGCCCGGAGGCTCCAGGGCATGCCTGCAGGGCCGGGGGGCTGCGGTCTGGCGCGCGCCGACGCCGACGCCGACGCCCATTGGAGGCCCCCGCGCGGAAGGCGGGGCCGTTTCCAGCTTGCGCCGCACCAGAGAGCCGTCTTATAAACCAAGATGAGCTTAGCGCCGTTAAAATGACTCGACATTGTGACGGCCGTTCCGAGTGCGCATCAGATTTTATGAATTTCCCGCATCAATGGCGAGGCGCGGCACGGTGGCGCGGCGTGGGCCAGAAGACCGGCGCAGGCGGCCAGAAGTCTAGACGCGTTTTGAGCTCCAGAGTCGCTAAATGGGACTCGAGCCGAACGTGTGACCCCACCAATGGATTCCTCGTTCGGAGAGCAATTCATTGGTGGGGTCACACGTTCGATTCGAGTCCCATTTAGCGACTCTGGAGCTCAAAACGCGTCCGGCATTTTGACCGCCTCCACCGGTCTTCTGTCCCACTGTGCACGGCCCACGGCCACCCCGATCCGCGCGGCGTAACTTTGGGTTTCCAAGTGAACGTGTCAAACGTGGGGTTTGAATCGGGCGTATAAAAGTACCCGCACGGTGGCCGGCCGCGGCCGCCCCGGCCCGACGCGAAACACGCTCTATAAAAATGCCTAACCGGCACGCTGGAAAGAGAGAGAGAGAAAGAGAGAGAGAGAGAGAGAGAGAGAGAGAGAGAGAGAGAGAGAGAGAGAGAGAGAGAGAGAGAGAGAGAGAGAGAGAGAGAGAGAGAGAGAGAGAGAGAGAGAGAGAGAGAGAGAGAGAGAGAGAGAGAGACAAAGTACGGAGTACCCGGCGGCGAGCGGCCTTACTCTGCGCCAAGTTCGCACATCCTACGGCTTCCCACGTCAAGTGCAGTACACGGCGAGCCGTGTCACCCTGGCCTGCCCTGGCCCGGCCTGCCGGCCCAGAAGACCCCCAGCGGCAAAAAAACGCGTTCCAACGTTTTGCAAAAAAAAAAAAAAAAAATAGAAGCGAGTGTTGAACCCTTATATTACAGGTTCAGAATGCAATGTCTGTACGCTCTCGGCCACCGGGATCACTGTGGCTGTAGAGTACCGACTACAAAGTATAACATCTGATGTTCGGCGAATCCTGCAAGGACTTTGGCCTTTGGGACTTAAACGGTATTTGGCCTTTAGACCCATTCTGGTACTTTGTTAGGGCCCGAGGCGTGCCGTGTGTGAGCGAGAGAGACAGAGCGCGGCGACAAAGACTCCCAGGTTGCCTACGGACCGGGAGCAACGTCCGCAGCGGGCCGCCATTGGCTGGGTGTCGGGGACGTGTGAACGGAGGGAGAGGGGTCCTGATGAAGAGAGGCATTGCGGAAGTTCTCAAGAGTACGGCCTGCGGGGAGAGTGGGGGAGAGTGTTATACACACATGTGAGTGCAGCGCGGTGCACTGCAGCGCAGGGGCGGCACCGACCAATCAGAAGCCAGGGCCCGGCGGCCATCGAGCCCTATGCAGCGACAGAGAGGGGAGAGAGAGGGCGGACGGAGGGAGAGAGAGAGAGAGAGAGAGAGAGAGAGAGAGAGAGAGAGAGAGAGAGAGAGAGAGAGAGAGAGAGAGAGAGAGAGAGAGAGAGAGAGAGAGAGAGAGAGAGAGAGAGAGAGAGAGAGAGAGAGAGAGAGAGAGAGAGAGAGAGAGAGAGAGAGAGAGAGAGAGAGAGAGAGAGAGAGAGAGAGAGAGAGAGCGAGCGAGAGAGAGAGAGAGAGGGAGAGAGAGAGAAGAAAAAGAGGCGCGTTGTCAGGGGCGGAACGGAAACAATGCACTGAGGTGTCAGGAGGAGGAGGGTGTGGGGCTGGTGACGGGAGTGCAGTGCAGGCACAGTAGGCCGCCGCCAGGGCACCAGGCGGCGTGGCGACGGCGCGCTCAAAACCGCGAGCGGCGTCAACGTTCGCACACGCCCGTTGAGTTACTTCCGCGGGAAGAGGGGAAAAAAATAATCGCAGGGTGGTAATCGAACCCGCGGCGACCCTGTGATTTAGCGCGTCATTAGCTTTTGCTTCGCCTGGCCTCTGAGAAGGGCAGTGGCACTCGAGTGCATTGACAGAGAGAGCCACTGAGGGCGTATTGGCTGGCGTCACACGGAGAACGTCACATGTAGCCGTGTGTGTGTGTGTTTTTTTTCCCCTTCGCTCCTTCTGGCCAATTTCGAACACTATCGCTTCGTATTGACCCACTGTTGTTGTCTACAAGTGTCCATGCTCCCAATCGAACCAATTTCTTAATCTATACGGCCCCATTTTATTGCCCCAATTTTTCGCAAAAACGGCGTTTTCCACCTTCCCTACCCTCGTCTGCATTCAGAAGAAGATCCACACAGAAAGTGTTTGTGGATCGACTCTGAAGTATTTAAAAATAAAGATTTTTTTGCTTTTTTTTTTTTCGACTCGTGTCCCGAGGCCACGTCCTTGGGTGATGCACACCCGGAGCTGCCACCGCATGATAGTGGCGGAGAAAAAAGTGTGCGATAGTGGGACGAAAAAAAAAAACCGCTCAATATGACGACCCTTGCAGGACTCCAGGGCATCGTTAATATCGGAGAGAAAAACAAAAAGGAATCACAATCATTTTCTTCCTGGCGTTGGTGGTGACCTAGACACCCGAGGACTGTCAACGATCAACAAATGCAGAGGAACTGCAACAAAAAGGTTTTCTGTTCAGGGGGAAAAAAAAGGGGGTTGAAACTGAGCCAAGTGTGAACCCCGCGTGTGCGGACATGCGACCCACATTGTGAGTCGAGCTAGGCGAGGTTGTCTAGCCTGCCATCCCTACTTGAGTCTAGCCTAGGCGAGGCGCCTAGAACGCACGCCCTGGCAAGCGCCCTAGTCTCCCTAGGCCTCCATGAGGGGAGGTCACTCATCCTCCAGCCACTGCCGGTCATTAAAAAACCCTTCTGTGTGTGTGTGTGTGTGTGTGTGTGTGTGTGTGTGTGTGGTCGTAGCGTGTGTGAGTGTGAATGTGTGCCATGTCTCACCATTACCGCCGTGAAAAGCTGCGGCCTTACCCCTATGCTAAGCGCCAGAGGTGGTGTACAAGGAGAAAACATAATCCAGAGAAGAAAAAAAAATGGAGACACACGGAGTACGTATTTGAACCTGCGACCGGACGATCGTGACCGTCATGCCGGCCGTTTTGTCCAGTCTTTTTCCCACGGCACTCGGCCCAAATCAATCACACAATGCAGGTCAATTTTGAAAAATAAAATATTATTTATCGGAGGAGGGGCGGAGCGAGGAGGAGATTCGATCGTGAGATGTCCGAGGCGGCCGGCGTGGACGGCGTCGCCGCTAAACACGCAACGCCGGCAATCGGTTTCGAATATTATTCCTAATAAGGGTCGTGCCGAGGCCTGGGAACACACACGCATCACGCGCGTGCCCCGCACTGTAGTTGTGTTCTTTTCCTTTTGAGCGAGCCGATCGGACGCAACTCTTTGGCGGGAGATTCAAATAACATACTCACAGCACCGCCTTTGCGAAATTCAACAACGCGCCGCGCACTCACCTGCAACACAAAGAAAAGAGAAAGGAAAATGAAAACCCCGCTCGCTGCTGTACAGTGGGCCATTTTCTGGAAAACGTTTGCTCGCAATAATGGCGGTAAATAATACAGAAAATGCCAACAATTAAACCAGCACGAAGAAACAAGACGAAGGAAAAGGTTCAGTCAATATGGCGATCGGGCCGCAGAGCTTCTGGTTGGCGGTGCCTCGCTCCGAACCTCGCCTCGGGCCACCAAGTCCTTCCCGGTTAAATTACAACAGTTGAAGCTGTGTATAATTGTACCGGCCAGGGAAGGGGGAAGGGGGAGAGAGGAGAGAGGGGGTTAGTAGCGCACGGTAGCCAACAAACGACCGTGGACAACACATACACGTCTGTCTTTGTTTTCTCTCTCACTCCTCCTCATTTCTCGGGCCACGCGGTACAGAGCATTCCGATGAGAGGGAGGGAGAGGGGGTGGGGGAAATATAACGATTAATTGTCCCGGGAAAATTACGCCAGAATGCGGATACTCGTCTCTGGCGACATCGATGGCGCCGGGGGCCCGCCTGGGAGGTACTGTACTACACCGGGAGGTACGGCATCCGAGCAGCTGCCCCACAGTGCGCCAGAAGACCGGCGCTACCAAAAGACTGGAGCTACCAAAGCGCGTCCGGGGCTCACTATGTGCCGCTCAATTAAAGACTTCTTTCATTTAACCATTATTCTTATCCCCCCCAAAATGTTAAACCTTGCCTTTTAACCTGTAAAATTCCTCAATATTCTTTTTTTTTTTTTCCCGCGCGTTGATGACGTCCGCCGTGCCATCTCCATACGGCCCTCCAATGAGTACCGGCGAGGCGACGCTCGCGCGCCGTTTCGCCGAGAGATAGAGAGAAAGAGAGGGAAATATGAATAACACATTAAAAGGCCGCGTTGAGGGCGTCAGGCGAAGTCAGCGCGCTGCAGCGCCAATAAAAGGGCGGTAAATCACAGTGGGCTGCGTGCGAAGCAAGCCGAGCGTGTGAAACGGACGACCGCCCCGCACGCGTCACCTTTATCAGAGCCCTCGGACCCCGTCTCACAGCGGGCCCGAAGACCGGCGCAGGCGGCCGAATCTTTAGAAGCGTTTTGAGCTCCAGAGTCGCTAATAAGGGCTCGTCTCTCCATTGATAACCTTACGAAGTATTTTGGGTATATGTAAGGTACAAACTATTTAGCTTGTTATACAAAGAAATAGTTTGTAGATTACGAAGTATTTTCTTTGTAAGCTTAATGCTCAAAATACTTTGTTATAACAAGCTACTTTTCTTTGTAAGGACTGAAATAGTTTGTAAGGTTTTGTCAGTGAGCCTCCTCCTGACTGCAGCGCCACGTCGGCGGAACTACAACCCCACTATTTGTTTTGACAAAGTGTGGGGACGGTATATCTGGAGCATCTCGACTCGACCTGGGCTGCGCACGCCGCGGTGCAGGACATGCAGGACCCGGGGTGGCGGCAGGTGGTGCAGGGAGGCGCACGGCCGATGCAGAGAGTCCTTTCGTCGCTCTGTCTCTCTCGCACACATGGGGCGTCCCGTATAGGTGCGAGAGAGACAAAGCGACAAGAGGGACTCCCGGCATCAGTCTGCTGCAAGACACACCTGTATCGCACCTGCCGCGGCCCCCCAACCACCTTTATCAGACGAAGGTAAATTATCTCCTCCGTTCCGGGTGGCTGGAGGAAGGGCTGGACAAGACCCCTCCAGCAGTGAACCGGAGTCTCTGTCGAACTCTGACACCCGCCATTTTGGGGCGTGCCGCTGCTCGCACGGGTGACGTCTCGAGGTCGAGGATCAGGCCGAGCATCGCATTGCGCAGGGATACATAACTCCGGTCAGCAGACGGATTCCGAGAGTCGCCGCTCGGTCCCTCTCACTCACACCCACAGGGACACCCCGTGAGAGAGACGAGCGCGCTCATTCTGCTGGGGGCATCCCGCGCATGCATCTGAGGGCCGCCGAGAGCGGCGTATCTGCGCCGCCGAGGCCGCGAGTTGGCCGTTTGCTGTGCCGCCGCGCCGCGCCGCCGCTCGGGGGTGTCGGCACTGAAGGGTAATGGGTCTGTTTATGTGGCAGTGAGTCAGCGAGAGGGTATGGGAATCGCATGCAAGGCGCAAGAAAGACTTGAAAAACCTCGGGAGGCGGCCTGCCCAGCTCGGCCTCGCATTGCAGGCGATGTCGCCGGGAAGCACAGCCAGAGCACCTCGCTGGGAATTCAAGGGTGAAAATCGCAACCGAATTTTGGCGAATTTTGTCGAGAAAAAATTGTTCGTTTTGTCGCTGTCTTCGGAAAACCAAAGCAGCAGCCTCATCGGGCCTGGCTTTGGCCTGCATTGCGCCGGCCAGTTGGTCGGCAGTGAGAAACACGGAAAAGCAGAAAATGGAGGGAAAGAGGGCCTTTTTGGCCACTTTGGCGCGTTCAGGAAAGCGCACGGCAGCAGGCAGGAAGTCGGGTCGAAAACCGCGCACCCCTTTCCGGCCACATCAAACGAGGCTCGCAGCGGTCGCCGGCCGTTGCCCGGAGCCTCCAGGGAATGCCAGGGTAATTATTCCAGGACATAGTTCGGCGGCCCGCCGGATTCCAGGCTGCCCGCAAGGCTCCAGGCCACCCAGGCCGCCTCACTAGCGCGAATATCGGCCTCGGCGACGTGTCCTCCAGGACTCCCGGGACTCCAGGACGCGGTGAACGACAACTGCGGGGCTCACGGCCGTGCGCCCGGTCGACGGCGTCCCCGGAAACGCGGCGGCGCGGCGGTGGTCATCGGGCGCGGTCGGCTGGGCGGGGCGGCGCCTTGCCCCGCCGCCTCGTGTTTACGGGCTCCTGATAAATCGACGCCCTCCGCGACAATGCCTACTAACTAGCGCACCGCGGCGCAGCGCGGCGCAGCGCCAGCGCCTCTTCCGGTCGCCGCGCCGACTCATAACTCAAGATGGGATCATCTGACGTCGAGACGGCGCGGGAAATATCCCGCAACGGCAGCGAGAAATATCCCGCGACGGCAGCGGGAAATGTCTCGCGACACGGCAGCGGGTGGTCGGTGGTCCTGTTCGCGGTCGCGCGCGAGAGTCACCACAAGTCCCGGCACGCGTCCTGCATTCGTAGTTCTTTATGACGTGGATCCCGTCCACCCAAAGGACTGCACCTGACGAGACGATGTCGCGAGTGCGTCACCTTTCACCTGTCTGTCTGTCTGTCTTTCTGTCCGGCCGACTGTCCGTCCGCCGTCTGCGTCACGTCCATGCATTGTTCGTCAACACGTGGCTAACGGCGCGGACCAACAATCGCCCAATCAGAGTTCGGGATGGACGTGGAGGTCGAGGTGGCTGCCCCGCCGTGACCGGGGCCCTCCCGCAAAAAAATTGAAAACCAACTAAAATCTTTCGAGGCTGGTTTAATCATAACGTTGATTGATTTTTCTTTAAAAATTTAGTCACAATTTTTTTATAATTTTTTTTTTAAGTGCCGACGCAGTGAAATTTTGTTTAATTTACAGGCGACTAAGTGGAGCACTTCGTGATGGCCCGGACCAACACGCACTGTCAAAATGGCAGCTCGTTCCCGAGCTACTCGGGACAAGAATCGCTAATAGACCGTGGCGAACCGCGGCGGGGCGGGGCGGGGCGGGCGGGGCATCTCGATAAGATACACGAGTGTGAATCATGACTGATCAGCGGCTCGTCACGGCCATGGCCGCCTCGGCCACGACGGCCGCCCGGCGGGACACCCCCATTGTGGAGGGAAGTGAGTGACGCTACAGGATCCTTTTTAATTACGATCCCTTTTTTTTCCGATCACTCGCCGCCGAGCGTTTAGGTCCCACTCATCGAGGCGCGCCGCGTTACATGGCACAATGTTTGACGACGGAGGAGCAACAACACCCTATTGCGACGTGTGTACATGCGCCTCGGTGGCGCATGGTTTCCATGTGACTGAGAGAGAGAGAGAGAGAGAGAGAGAGAGAGAGAGAGAGAGAGAGAGAGAGAGAGAGAGAGAGAGAGAGAGAGAGAGAGAGAGAGAGAGAGAGAGAGAGAGAGAGAGAGAGAGCGCTGGTCCAGTGGGCAGAAAGCCATCGCCACAGCTGTGCGCCGGTACTTGCACGCGGCGACGCAGCAGCAGTGCGATCAGTGAGCCATCCATCAAGCGACTCGACCATCATTAAGATCCCGGTCTCCGATACCGACACCTACACACCTACACTCACACACGCGCGGCGGGTGCGTCGTTGCGGTAAAGAACCGTTCCGCCGCCGCCTGGACCAAAACACTACACTACCGCGCCGCCCCGTCGTCCGTCCGTCCGGCCGCCCCCGCCGCCCCCGCCGCCACGGCGGTGACGCGTGAACGCGCCAAACAGCTGCGGCAGTGCGGGGGTGGGGCCAGCAGCAGACAATGCCGCTGATTGCGGCGGCGATGGTAATCCTTAAGCGAAGCCGAGCACACGTGTCGATTACAGGCAGTAAGATCGCTCGCCGCCGCCACGTTGCGCGTCCGTCCGAGCATCCGTCACACTGCTGGCAGCCCCGTCCTCCAGGAGGATTCTTCGTTCAGTGGATCCCTCGTTCGGAGAGCAATCCATTGGTGGGGTCACGCGTTCGGTCGGTCCCATTTAGCGACCGCACCGTCCTCTGGCCCACTGTGCACCCGGTCCTGACCACGCAGCTAGGCACGCAGTGGCCACGCGGCGCGCACAACAATGCCCCGGCTAATAGTCGCACCGCGCGGCCCGTGGTTATTGCCTGCGTGTCGAGGAGGCTTCTAATCAGAGAGCGCCTTATAAGTCGGCGGGGACCGCTGAGCGGCGCCGCGCCGGCCAGGGCACCGGCCGACCCCGCGCGGCGCGGCACGGCACGCGCGGGTCAAGCTGTCGGCAGGAAAGGCACCAAGAACACGCGTAGCGTGTGGGACTTCCCCGCGGGGTATCGCCACCTGAGGCGCCATTGTTGGCGCTACCCCGCGCCGGCGGCCGCGCCGCGCGGAGTAGCGGCGCACGCGCGGGTACCCGCGGGTCGTGTTCATCACGGGAGGGACCGCCCCTCGGCGGCCTGTAAGCACGCGGCATGCCGCGTGCGGACACGGGAAAGCTCTTAGCAGGGCCACAGGGCTATCAGCACCGCGCTCCGCTGCCCAGTGGACCACCGTGCCCAGAGGGCCGCCCTATGCCCACGCACACTGTTATTCAACGAATGTGACGTCATATTCGTTCGAATGTGAATTTTGTCACGTTCCTCGTTTGGAGAGCGATCCATTGGTGGGGTCACACGATCGACTCGAGTCCCGCATGAGCAACTCTGGAGCTCAAAACGCGTCTAGAACTTTGTCTAACGGTCTTCTAAACCCACTGTGCTGACCGCGTCTGGCCGGCCAGGCAGCCGTGCCAATGAAACGGCCGGATCGAATCGAATCAAACCAGCAAAAACGGGGAACGGCGTTAATCCCATACGCCATGAACGGCGCTCCTAAAACCCTCTCCGACGCACTCGGGGCTGCGGCGGTAACGGGCTGCCACCGCTAGGGCGGGGAGGGGGGAGGGGGGGGGGAGGGCACGGGAGCAGCCGAGACCACTTCTGGTTTTGACGGCACTGCGCGCGTCGTTCGTACTGTCTGATGGATTCGGTCGGCTGAGGACCTGTCTCTCTCCCCCCCCTCCGCTCCCCTCTTTTCCCCTTCCCTCCCCCTCCTTCCTTAACCTGATAAATCACGCCCAATGGCTACATCGCGCTAGTCCCACACACACACACACACACACACACACACACACACACACACACACACACACACACACACACACACACACACACACACACACACACACACACACACCACTCGAGCTACTTACTGCCAGAGCTCCCTACAGTTCATCTGTGCATATCCTCAGCCTCATCACCCGCCCGACTCGGACACAGCTACACCGGCTATGCTGCGCAGCACGACGGCGCGGGCTCAATTTTCGACCGACGCACAATGGACCAGTAGGCCGGCGCAGGCGCCTCTTGAACTCTGGGGCCGTTTTGAGCTCCAGTCGCTAAGTAGGACTCGTAAGTTTTGTACTCGTCTGGATGTTGGCATACCGACGAAACGCCACATGCTGGACGCGGTCCTTGACGAAAGGAGCCTACTGTTATCCAACGAATGTGACGTCACATTCGTTAGAATTCAAACGAACGTGACAAAATTCACATTCGAACGAATATGACGACGTCACATTGGTTGAATAACAGTGCCGCCGCGAGGGCGCCTTCCTGTGGCCGCACGCTGCGAAGTCATTAGTGGCGCAGGACACTGCACACCGACTGCATACTATCGACTCATCACACACTTCATTTATTTGGGAGGGCGTCAGTGGGCGTCCTGTGTTCTCACATACTGTCAGGGGCGTCCCAGCGCGCCACGCCGCGAGCCCCGCCCCGCCCCGCCCCGCCCCGCCCCGCCCCGCCCCGCCCCGCCCCGCCCCGCCCCGCCCCGCCCCCTCCGACACACGCGGCCCATACGGACTCATTATCCTTTCATATTACAACGGAATTCTACGGGTGAAAGGTTAGCACACTTAGGACTAATGCGTTGGTAACAGGACGAACGGATGACAAAAAGGGGGCTGTCCCTAAACGAGGAAGAAAAATTAAAAAAAAAGAGTGGTGGACATTATGATAAGGCAGTCTTTCTGACCAAAATGATAAAATAAACCACATTGTTTTGAGATTGTGATGTACTTTTGGTAAACGAGGTGGCCCCATTATTATTGTTAGCGTATGCGCTTGGTTATTCTATGGACTCGAGAGTAAACGCTGGCTGAGACCTTCACAAGTGTCTTTTAGTTTTAGGTATGTTCAAAATGGAAAGGTGTCATCTGCTAAAAATATTGAATCGGTGTTTGAACTCTCTCGACACGTGTCCGCTGACCCACGCGCGAAGAGGCGCGTCGATGCCACCGGAGAACCGGGGAGGAAGTCACACGGCGGACGCGGCGGACGTGGCGGACCACACCCCGGAGAGTCACATCTTATTTTCTCTACGCAGTTTGATTTATCACAAGCGAAGAGGCCGCGCGCCAGCCCCGCCAGCCCCGCCAGCCACGCCAGCCACACGTACGGCACGACGAGGACGCACTTGTTCGCCTTTCGCGGCGTCTAAAATTACCTGCCACGCCGGGCACGCCGGGCAGACCGAGCTGGCGGCCCGAAAGCGGCCCGCTGTAGGGCGGAATTGGCGGTGGTGCGCATTTGCAATAAGTAATTCGAAGAAGAAGAAGAAGAAGAAGAAGAAGAAGAAGAAGAAGAAGAAGAAGAAGAAGAAGAAGAAGAAGAAGAAGAAGAAGAAGAAGAAGCTGCACTGCCGCGCTACCTACCCTCCCACACAGCACACATCAACTCGAATCGCACCGCGCCGCGTACGGCATGTCACTTCCAACCTACAATTAAGCTATCAACCGAGTTCCTCCACGTGTGTGTGTGTGTGTATGTGTGTGCGTGTCGGCCATTGTGGGCATTCACACCTCTTCACCCTTCTCCCCTTTCCGTTCGTTTTCCTTTGTCTCGGTCACATCGCGCGCGTCTCGCGAAACACCGTTCCCGCTAACTTCGACGCGCAAAACGAAATGACATTCGCGTCAACACCTCCGCCTTGCCCTTCAGAAAAGAAAAAAATAACAAAAAAAAAAAAAAGGGAAAAAAAGTAAAAAAATTAAACACACACGCAGACGCAAAAGAAAAAAAAACACCGTAGAATAAAGGAATGGATATTCATAGAGGAGCAAACATTTCAGGCAGGTTCGGAAATTCAACAAGTAAATTCTTCTCGAAAAAGGAGATAGAAGACCGGACTGCGTGTCCGGGAATGCCCCCGTCGGCCCCGTCGTGGTCGTTTTTAGTCACACGGTCGTTTAACACAATCCTCTGGTCGCGCAAAATGCCGCGAATACTTTCCGAACGAATGGCGTTATCGCCGCGTCAGCATGTATTCACGAAAAGCAAAAAAAACAAATAAGACGCAGCACTTAAAAACCCGAATCGACTTATTGGATCTCGACCACGAATCACCAGTTTCCTTGCGCAAACCAGAACGACCGAAGTGCTGCGGCTAGGAGCGGGAATAAAGGGGCCGAAATTGAGGCGGCCGTTATTAAGTATGCTATACACGGGGATGTTTATGGCAAAGAGCGGCCTAATCTACGCCCCGCGGGCCCACAATGTAGAACGGATTGCGTCGGTAGTTCGTGATCCGACCGCCAGGCCGCACCGCTGACCCTTGCAGTTTTACGGCAAGAGTCGGTATCGACCTTTCCCATCGGCAATTACTTTATCCAAACAGTTAGTGCTGCGCAAAGCTTCGCAAAGCTTCGCAAAGCTTGCAGAGCTTCGCGCTCTGCTGCACTCTCAGCGCGCTACTGACCTTTTGGTCAATTTGTGAATAGTTATCCAAGTAATTTGTACAACCACAATACGTACTTTCCGTTTCTTAAGGAACTACTTATGAATTGTTAAGTAGTGTACTGACATTTTGGTTTTGTAAATAATTTAATAATTAACAGCGATCGAGTACCACCGCTGTCCTCTGCTCTGGAGACGCGCTTGCGCTCCGTAACACATAGATCCTTTTTTTTTTTTTTTTTTTTCTCGCACCGCGGCGTCTTTTCATTACAACACCCGAAGCGCGTTCCTTATCACCGCGAATCGGCCGAGCCGATCGCGAGCCGAGGAGAGGCCGGGGAGAGGCCGAGGAGAGGCCGGGGAGAGGCCGGGGAGAGGCCGGGAAGAGCAGTGCCGCGGAGCCGTGCTCTCATTAGTCAACGGCTTATCTGCTCCGCGTGAGGGATGGCCGCGATCATATCCAGGCGGGGAAACAAATTCCCGCCCTCCGTCCAATTGAGACGTCCCCGACGACGACGAAGACGGCGTCCTCTGGCGTCTCCGTGAAGGCACGCCGGCCGGCCGGCCTCAATGAATGAATGCACACACTGTACGATTATCAGCAGCAGCGCCCCGCGCCATCGCGCCGCAGTGGGCCAGAAGACCGGTGCAGGCGGTCCAAATCCCGGACGCGTTTTGAGCTCCAGAGTCGCGGAACGGGACTCGAACCGAACGTGCGACCCCCACCAATGGGTTGCTCTCCGAACGAGGAATCGATCGGTGGGGTCGCACGTTCGGTTCGAGTCCTGTTCACCGACTCAGGAGCTCACAACGCGTCCGGGATTTGGACCGCCTGCACCGGTCTTCTGGCCCACTGAGCGCGCTCCCCACCGGCTTTCTGGCGTACTGGACGTGTGACCGCGCCGTCTGATGCCAATCAGCGGCGCGCCGACACCTGCTCGCCGCCGCCATTTCCCAGAGAAGCAGAAACAAGAACGAAGCCAGGCGTTGGCAACCAGTAGCGGGGCAGCCGCAGCAGGGACCGCGCCATAGAACCACTGGCGGAAAAATTGCCCGCCATCAGGAGTACGTGCAGACGGGCGCTGATTAGATGATGAGGTGAAAACAAGCCGATTCAGCGCGAAATTAATGTGCATGCCCTTCCGGTAATGATGGTGGCAGCCTCACAGTCTGCCTCGCAGCAGTGTGCCACGCAGTGGTGCCACCCGCACACCACCAGCCCCGCCATCACGCCACCAGTAACTTGCAAGCCGGGAGGGCGAAGGCACCCGCCCGTGCGAACCACCTCAACCCACAGTGGGCCAGAAGACCGCGGCGGCCAAACCACCGCCAACAGGCCAGCCAATGAAAAATTCCTAGCGTCGGTACAATATTCCAGCAAAAAAAAATAAAAAAATAAAAAAAAATAGTTTGCTTCGAGGAGTTGGCTGAGTGGCACGCAACACCGTGGAATGCAATGCTAATGGAACCATACAGTTCCTATGACCACTCAATCTTCTCCCTCTCCTTCTTCTTCGTCTTCTTCTCCCTCCACCGGTCCGACCTCTGCACCTTCCAGCAGGATTCCGGCAGCCACCCACGAGGAGCCTCCCCGCTTATTGCCAGATCGATAGAGTGCAACAGAGTGCCACTACGCATTCCATTTGCATCAATTCGCCATTTGTACACACCGCGTCGAACGTCCTGCTGCAGGGATTGGATCGGAATGGTTTGTGAGAAAAAAAATATGATGGAAATACCGACGCACCGTCGCTAGCGATTTTGAGCATTATTGGTATAATACCACAGGGACTGTTGAGGAAAATAGAACGTCACACACGCCTGTTATCTGCTTAAAAAAAATCAAACATAAAACGCAGCAGGCACTCATTCCTGTTTCGTCCATGCAAGATTTCAATTCTGGGTGTGTTCCTTGCCCAACCGAAACTCTCCATGCGTCTTGTACTGAATTTTGATGCCACGCGGTAAATTGGTTTCCTTGAAGGGGCATCCGTCGGCCGACCGCTCGGCCGAACAGGCATGCCAGCGTCGCGGACTTGTTACATTGCGGCGGAATTTGTTTGAATTTTGAGAAGCCGTCTCCATTTACATGCTCTTTGTGCATACCGCTGCTGCGGAGTGCTTCGCCGCTCCGTCTCTGTCGCGCCCCTCGCGGGGCCCCCCGTGAGTGCGACAGAGAGCCTCGCCGGACTTCTCGGGCCGCCGGCCCACAGTGGGCCAGAAGACCGTCGAGGCGGACAAAATTCTCGACGCGTTTTGAGCTCCAGAGTCGCTAAATGGGACTCGAATCGAACGTGTGACCCCATCAATGGATCGCTCTTTGAACGAGGAATCCATCGGTGGGGTCACACGTTCGGCTCGAGCACCATTTAGCGACTCTGGAGCTCAAAACGCGTCGAGAGTTTTGGCCGCCTCGCCGGTCTTCTGACCCACTGTGCGGCCGGCCGTGTCTCGAACCATTCAATCCGGAGGGCCTCCTTACCATGCGCTACGGTGGCGCATAATGGTGGCCGGCCGGTGGGCAGCCTCGCTCACTCTGCTCCAAATCATAGCACACTGCTGCGAGCTGATTGGTCGGCGGGACGGCGGGATGTCGCTCCTGATTGGCCGAGGACGGACGGCGGACGTCATCGCCATTGCAGGCCGCGTCGCGCATACCGGGCGACGCGGCCGCCGGGCACAGTGGGCCAGACCAGGCCAGACGACCGGTGGAGGCGGTCGAAATTATCCCCGACGCATTCTAAGCTCCAGAGTCGCTGAGTGGGACTCGAAGCGAACGAGTCCCATCCCATGTAGCGACTCTGGAGCTCAAAACGCGTCTAGAATTTTGGCCGCCTCAACGGTCTTCTGACCCACTGTGCACCTGATGCGTGGCGGGGCCTTTTGTGCGACGAGGGGCGCTGCGAGGGGGCGTCGTCCGCGGGGCGTCGTCCGCGGGGCGTCGGGAGCGTCGCGCCATTACCGCTATCGAGGCCGCCATTCTGTCCATCTCCAGAGACTGGGGGCTCCAGAGACTCCGGGGACTCCAGCACGCACGACGCTCATCTACACCTTGTGTAGTTTGGCTATCTCATCTCGCATCACGCGATCCATAATGCACTGACGGGGGCCCTTCTGAAAGCGACGCGTCCGACACGCCGACGATGCACAGTGGGCCAGAAGACCGGCGCAGGCGGGCCAAATTCTAGTCGCGTTTTGAGCTCCAGAGTCGCTAAACAGGACTCGAACCGAACGCGTGACCCCACCGATGGATTGCTCTCTGAACGAGGAATCCATTGGTGGGGTCACACGTCCGGTTTGGGTCCTGTTCAGCGACTCTGGAGCTCAAAACGCGTCTAGAGTATTGGCCGGCTGCGCCGGTCTTCTGGCCCACTGTGGCAGGGGGCGCCGCTCCGCCGCCGTGTCGTCGCTCTGTGGTGGGGCGTTCCGCAGGGTGCGAGAGAGACAGAGCGACGGAACGACACCGTATCGGCGCGCACCCCCGCCGCACCGTCGCCGTACCCCGGAGCCACTTGGCTGCACTTGGCCGGCCGCGCGGTCCGATTCGACTCCGGCCGAGGCGGCTAGGTCGCGTCGCGCGGCAGACATTATTTTATTGCGGCATAAATCGAGGAATGTGTTTTGGCTGCAACGCGCGGCGCGCAGGCAGACCAGTGCGCTGCGGCGGCCAATCCCAACACCGCATAGTAATACCGCTTCTCGTGTGAATTATGCCCGCTTTAATGGCCGCATCGCCCCAACAAGGGAGGGGGACTTCTTTCGCCCAGCAAAACAGCATGCAGACGACGCAGACGCGCTGGTCAGCGCCGATCGATTGTCTCGCTGCGCGCCGCGGCAGCGCGCGCCTTGCGTGAAGAAACCTAATCGGGTTCGGGTCGCAAAGAAAAGCCATTATGACAGGGCAGCGCGACACTGGGAGGAAGCACTGCCTGCTAATCCGGAGCCGCGCGGCGGAAGCGGCCGCAACATTGTTGTTGTCAGGCCAATAACAATAAAGCTGCCGCGCGTCGTCTGCAGATTTAAAAACAAAGTTTTTGTTCTTGTTGGGCGTCGATGGGCTCCACGTCACGGATGACGTTGGATGTTGTTGCGGGAGTAAAAGGTTGATCGAAATAGCGCGAGGCTAGGCTAGGCTAGGCCAGGCCGGGTCAGGATTCAGCTCCAGGGATACTGAGCATGACTCGAACCGAACGTTTGACCCCACCAATCGATTGCTCTCCGAATGAGAAATCCATTGAATGGGTGTCGTTCGGTTCAAGTCTTGTTTGGCGACTCTGAAGCTCAAAACGCGTCAAGAGTTTCGGCCACGTGGCCCTCTGTGCGACGCGGCGCCGCCGGCGGCCCTTGCAGCACACTGGAAGACAAACGAACGGCGCGGCGCGCGGCGGCGGCGCAATGTCTATTTGGCCGGCCGGTGCCGGTGATGCTGCACCGACATTTGATGGAGATCGATGGCGCTTCGGGTGTCGCGCGCCACAGTGCGCCAGGGGGCCACGGGCAGCCACAGGCAGCCACAGGGAGGAGGAGGAGGAGGAGGACTGTTTGACGGACAGCTCTCCTAAGGTGCGGAACAGGACGGCAGCGGGGGGTCATTCGTCCGACACGCGGGGGAATTACTAGCGACGCGCCCACGGGGAGAGAGAGAGAGTGAGAGAAAGAGAGAGAGAGAGAGAGAGAGAGAGAGAGAGAGAGAGAGAGAGAGAGAGAGAGAGAGAGAGAGAGAGAGAGAGAGAGAGAGAGAGAGAGAGGGAGAGGGAGAGAGGGAGAGCAGATGCGCGCCGCCGGCGGGCCGGGCCAGGCCGCTGTACGCACACGCCGGGACGTAAGTGCGAAATGAAGTGCGAACGCAGGCCAGAGGTTGCCAATGAACACGGCGGGGTGGCATGGCACCGCGGCGGCCAAGGCAGGCAGACGTCAGCGTAAATCAGGAAAAAGAAACGACGCATAGAATCAACATAAAAGTGCTGATTTTCATTCTTTCATTTCGGCGCCAAATGAATTTATCACGGACCGTAATGCGTGTTGTTGTGACGCGGCCCAATTTATGAATGGGTCGCGACACACGCGTGTGCAAACACGGCACCTTAATCCCCCCGGGAAAGGGGGTCTCGCTTGGGGGAAAAGGGGGGGGGGGAGGGCAGCAAGGGGCCGGCGTATCGTATTAAACAAATACGACGGGCTTGATGAAGCAGAAAGCAGGGGCTGGCTCCTGCGTCCACCGTGTTGTCGGCCCGCCAACGACCCGCCGGTGGCTCTTGGAAAGAAAAAAAACGACCCGCTGGTGGCTCTTGGAAAGAAAAAACGACCCGCCAACGACCCGGCGGAGGCTCTTGGAAAGAAAAATCGACCCGCTGGTGGCTCTTGGAAAGAAAAAAAAAAACGACCCACCAACGACCCGCCGGTGGCTCTTGGAAAGGAAAACCTACGCAGTGGCGGAGGCGTTTTGCCCACCGCTGCGCGGACCGTGCAGGGAAGGACACTGGGACGGGTGTGCGCAGCAGTTCGCCTGAAGCGGCCCGACTTAACGGCTGCCGGGAGTCAAGGACTTGCCCTCCGCCACGGAGTAGTACCGCACCGAGCACCCACTGCAGCAGCAGCACGCTCCGTCCGAGAGTGTTAATCCAATGCGCCGTCAGTCTGACGCTGCAGCCTGCATTGGAGGTTTGCAGTCCGATAGTTTGTTCAAGTCGCTTACTTGAACGCTAAAGGTCTGCCTGACAGCGCTGATGATGATGAACGCCATGAGCATCGGCCTTGTGAGAATCTTTGTGAGTTCGGCCAACTGGATATCGGGCCCTCTGTTGCAAGCGTGTCTGTGTGTTCGTCCCTCTGTCTGTCTGTCCGACTGTTCGTGTCGCCGTGCGGTGGGCGTGGTCGGCGTGCCGGGGGCGTGGCGTGGCGGACCGCGCGGCAGGCCTTCGAGTCCTTGACCCTTGCCGATGGCAATGCGGTGCCCTGCGGTGCCCTTCGGCGTGGCGCGATCCCTCGCAGGACGCAATCAAGAGGCGCGTGCGTCGAACACCAGGACACTCTGTCTCTGTCGCACGCATGGAGCGTTCCGAACGAGAGAGACAGAGCGAGAGCGGCTGGCCCGCGGGGATGACTCACAGCCTCAGTCACCTTCCCGGCGGCAAGGCGACGCTGGCAGCAAGCGCCGGGTTCAAATCCCACCAACGACGAACTTTTTTTTTTTTTTGCTCCTCCGTCTCATCCCTGTTGTCTAATCCCGCTGCAGGACATGCTCGAGCCGAGGCTGCCGATCGCCGCAGGACGCGGCCAGCACTTTGTTTTCCTTGTTTTTACACGTGCAGCAGCCTTGTCACAGACCCGGGGCACAGCTGGGACTCCAATGCGTTGAAGAAGAAGACCATCTTGTGGATTTAAAAAAAAATTAAAAAAATAAAAACCGTAAAAAGCCGCACGGCGTTCCGAAGGATTCGCCAGTAGGCTGATTTCGAGGAGACGCCTCTTCGCTCCATCTCTGTCGCTCTCACAGCGCGGACCCTGGGAGGACCACGACAGACACAGGTTGAGGAGCGCCGGCTGGTCCGCACGGCGCTGCGCAGCGGGGCGCGGTGGGTTGCCTACCGCCGCGGCGCTCCGCCTAGTTCCCTGCGTCGCCGACGGAGCGCGCCACCGGCCGGGCGGACGGCTCGCCAGTTCCCGCGCTCGCCGCCAGGGGCGCCAGGGGCGCCAGGGGCCGGCGGCTAGGCTGACTGCACACCGCAGGGGGTGGCTGGCGGGGCGGCTGACTGGTCCGAGGAGAGACGAGGGGACGGTGGCGGATGAAAGGGAGAGGGGGGGGGAGGAAGTGAAGGGGGAAAGGGGAGCGTGGCGTTTCTAGGGGTGGCACAAACAAGTGGCTGGTAATGAAACCAGTGCGGCGCCCCAGCCAGCCGAGCCGGCCCACTGTGCGACAGGGAAACTAACCCGACGGAGCGGGCATCACGTGTAATATCGCTTCCAGGAAAACTAAACACGTGCCCGGCTAACACTGTGCCGTCGCTCTGTCTCTCTCGCACCCTCACGGCAGGCTCCCCATGCGTGCGAGAGAGACAGCCGTCTGCCTGCATCCACCCCAGGTAATGAAAAGGCCACTGTGCGCGAACACACGGCGACGTCCTCGCAAATCTCATATAGATGAAGAATGTATCTCGTGGCCATTCAAAGGCCCGCCCCGCCCCGCCCCGCCCCGCCCCGCGATGAGCAATATCACGGCAATGTAATCTCCTCATGTCAATCTGTTTCCTTTGCCAGTGCCACTCGTCGCTCGCTCCGAGGGAACCAGCAGAGGCGGCCCTCGAGCGGAAAAAAAGAAACATGCCGGAATTATATCAGGCGATATTAGGACTACTACTTGAGGGAGCGGACCAGTGTACCTGGACGCCCAACGAAATTAGTCGAGCTGGCTCGTGGAATTTTCATTCTATTTTTCCGTTCTCGTTCTTCTAAGTTTCTAGTTTCAGGAAACGCAAAGTAGGTTACTTCTAATTTTTTCGGCAACCTATTTCCCGAGGAGGCAGCTCACGAGAGGTTTCAACATGACCGCTAGCAGGGCGGCCATCGTGGTTTTCTAGTGCAGTGGTTAGAGGCTTGGGCGGGGATACTGCTGGTTCCGGGTTCGATCCGCGTATCGCACAATTTTTTCACCAATTATTTCTCGAGGAGGCAGCTCAAGAGAAGTTTCAAGGAGACCGCTAGCAGGATATCAGGCACAGCATCCCGGTGGCGTGGTGGTTAATAGCTTCAGCTGGGAAGTAAAAGGTTCCGGGTTCGGGACCCCAATGCATATATCTCTTTTAAACATTTTTATTCAGATCGATCAAAAATAGGCGCCAAAAAAGGACTCCACCTCGACCTCGGCGGACTGGCATAAGTTTTATTCAATAGCACTACCGTCGATCAAACAGCAGCTTTAACGTATGTCTGTCTGTCCGCTCCCTGGGGTGTCGCGCGCCGCGCTACCCCCTTCACCCCACCCCCAATGCGGACGGGGTACGTGCCTTGCCTTGAAACAACCCCTTCCCCACCCAGCGGTGCAAGTGTTCATCGCCGTGGCCAGCGGCCCAGCCGAACTTGTAAAAGTGGGGAAACGTCATTGCATCAACTCGTCGCCCCGCTGCTGCATCCTAGGAAGCGACAACTTTTAAGTGGAATTGATGTCAAATACGCCCACGCACATTTTTTTAATTTTTTTTTTTTAGTTTTGTTTTTGTTTTGACTGTCGTTTGGTGTTGGTCGGGGCCACAGCCACAACACTGCGGCGTGGTCCGCAAAATGAGTGAGTCAAAACGCAGCCGGGGGTCGCGGCCGTTAGCCCGAAGCACGTTCTAAATTTCCCCCTCCCCTGGGTCGCCCCTGCCGGCCGCCCCTAGCCTGGCTGCGGTGCAGCATAACGAGAAAGGCGTGTGAAATATCCGCGCCCCGTCCCGGCCCGGCCCATTAGGGCCGGCTTATGCCCTCCGCATCCCGACCCGGCGGTGTCACCGTGGCGCAGTGGATTAGGAGGCAGATTCCGACCCCGGCGGCGTGGGTTCTAATACCCGACCAAGGGCGGCGGCAACATTATCCGTGACCGATTCACACTCATACTGTGTAGCTGGGTGGTGAAAACGTTTCAAGTGCGAGTCTTTGAGAAATTTTTTCGGACGAATTCGTTACCAATCCGGTGACGCGTCTAGGGCGTCCATATTTTTGTCTTCTGGCCCACCGTGCCGCGTCGACATGACCGATAATCCATCACTTGGCCTAAGTGCCGTTTATTTCAGGACCATCGGGTATCGACCCTGCGAGGCGTCGTCGTGGCACAATATACGGATCTTATTTTATCCGTTATGTTTTCTTTCCATTCGATGCTGTTTTTACGCCTGCTTGTGTCTATATACTCAGGCAGTTCCACCTCTCGCCATGATCCGCATCAAAGCGAACGCAGGAGGAGGAAAAAAAAACTGCCATCAAAAAAGGAAAACATCTCCGTAACAAACCCGATAAAGTTCTGAGCTGAGAATTTTCCACGGCCACTGACTCATCGGCCCCCTTGGCCACCAAGAGGTACTTATAAGGAGGATATCGGAAACCTGGCGGCTTGTTGCTTTACGAAATGAGCTGCTGGGGCCATGCGGAATCGAACGGCACCACCAGCGGACAGTGGGCCAGAGGACCGGCGCAGGCGGCCGAAACTATACTGACGCGTTTTGAGCTCTAGAGTCACTACCCAGGACTCGAACTAAACGTGTGACCCTACCAATCATCGATTCCTCGTTCGGAGAGCAGTCCATTGGTGGGGTCATACGTTCGGTTCGACTCCCCTTTAGCGACTCTTGGATTCTTACAGCCTCCACTGGTCTTCTGGCCCACTGTGCAAGGGGCGCTGATAACCTCGGTGGCCGGGCTGGCCAACAGCCGGCCCGGCAGCCAGCCCGCCAGCCTCTACTTTATAGACAAGTCAATCGGGGCAGCCGGTAAACAGAAACAACAAACACAGAGCGGCAAACAAACGACAAACACTGCAGGGCGGTGCACAGGGCATGCAGCAGGGCCGCACCCGCCAACTCGGCCAGCTGCTGCAAAACCGTCACGCATTTCACTCCGACTTTGCTCCGGTTTTAAAGACTTTGTGTCCCCAACTCGCTGGGTTTAAGAGGAATGAGAACTCAGTCGTTTTCTTAAGACAATTCCCGACCGTAATGATGGTAACAGTGCTTGGAGTTACGTGATTTTCCCCGCGAGTGCGGAAGGAGCCCGAAATCAGCCCAGTGGGCCCGAAGTCAGCCCAGTGGGCCCGAAGTCAGCCCAGAGAGCCCGAAGTCAGCCCAGTGAGCCCGAAGTCAGCCCAGTGGGCCCGAAGTCAGCCCAGAGAGCCCGAAGTCAGCCCAGTGAGCCCGAAGTCAGCCCAGTGGGCCCAAAGTCAGCCCAGTGGGCCCGAAGTCAGCCCAGTGGGCCCGAAGTCAGCCCAGTGGGCCCGAAGTCAGCCGAGTGGGCCCGAAATCAGCGCGGTGGACCGGGGTAAGATTCCGTCCGAGAGTCATGCCCGGGGATTAGGGGCGGGATGCAAGAAGCACGCTAATGCATTGGTGGGGCTGACCCGAGGGGTCCGACAAAAAGTAGCGCTTGTCCGACGCAGATGGAAACTCGGGGGAAAATAGGTTCCAGCCTGGATAAGACAGTACCCATGGGAAAGGGCCGACGGCGCTTGGGCCGTCCTTGCCAGGGCGCGGTGGGGTGGGGCGGGGCGGGGCGGGGCGGGGCGGGGCGGGGACGTGCTCGCGCCCAGCCGCACGCACGCCATCGAGTGCATTATCCTCGTTGATCCCTCTGGCGTAATGACAAAGACAGCACCGCCAACGCGCACACTTCGAAACTCCGTCATATATTTATTTATTTTTTTCAAGGAAAGAGAGTGCTCTTTTCATTTTCCAGAACAAAACGACTGTTGGAAATATGGCCTTTTCAGGAATCAGACGCGGAGAAGTCGACGTATTCGTTGACTACGACGCCAGTTGCCGCACACGAGCGAAAAAATAGCGAGTCCTGTCCTTCAGAATAGGTCGCCGAGGCAGTGAGCGGAGCCGGGCGAGCCGGCCGGGCCAGCGTGCAGGAAGGACTCTTCAGTACAAGCAGCATTCCCCGCTCCCCCATGACGCTTATTGGTATATATGCACGAATCGTGCACATTCCACCCCCTTTCAAAGGCTCACCATTTCAACTTACTGTCTCCATCTTTCGGCCCCGTGTGTTTGTCATTGGGAACGACCCCATGTGAGCTAGCTCTATGGCGGGGCTCTCTTTTCTTCTCCTTTTTTTTTCGCGGATGTTGGTTGCCGTGGCAACCCACGCCCCGCGCTACGTATAAGTTTCATCATAAAATGCTGCCCCCCTCACCGCCTTTGTAATTTTGGCAGGCCGTGCCGTGCGGTTTGATTGAGTCGCCAAGGGAGTCCCGTCCGGCTTCATGTGGTCATCCTCGATTCCCCGCCGAGGCCCGTCCTGTATGAAATCATCAAGTGACCCCGGCGCCCCCTCCTTTCTCTCTCTCTCTCTCTCTCTCTCTCTCTCTCTCTCTCTCTCTCTCTCTCTCTCTCTCTCTCTCTTCCCCATCCTATACATAGAGGATTACAGTACCTCGCAAACCAGAAAGGGTGGGAACCACGACACATCGAAAAAATACACATGAAATATTTTTCGGCTCTAACAGAAAACAAAAATGAGACATCTAGAAAATAAAAATATGTAAAAAAATGTGTAAAATCAAAAAAAAAATTGTCAAGAATAGTGAAAAAATTTATTCAACACAAACAAGAACAAAACAATACTTTACAAAAAATAAAAAAAAAGGTTGCGTAACGTGCTAGAAAAGTTTTGCCAGGTCGGTAAATGAGGGTCGAACACAAACAAGAAGAATGTTGGCAGCGCGGGGCACGGCGGCGCGGCGAGTCCGGAGGGGATCGGCTCGCCAAATCCCGCCAACATGCTCCGCTCTGCAGTATGTCGCCGTTGGAGCGCCAAACGACGGCTTTAATTATCGAAAGGCAGGGCTTTTGGTGTTGGATTTGGATAACCCAATCCCCGGCCAGTCCCATTGACGAGGACACTGCCGTAATTTCAATCTCTCCCCGACAATTGAGCCGAGCCCTTTTCGGGCCGGGCTCCGGCCAATAAAATGGAAAGCAGGGCAAAAAGGGAAAATGCGCGCCGGCGACGACGCGACAAACGTGGACCGTGCGTCCGTGCGTCCGTCCGACCGCCCCCGCCGTCGGCCGAGCGGAATACGTGCTTCATTCATATTCATTTTCACGGCCAACTGCAATGGGCAGTCATTAATCAGAAAGTGCAGCCGCCTTTCTTTGGTGGCGTTTCAGCGGCGCGACTAGCTGCATCACGGGGCTGACCCGACACGACGGCCATGTTGATGAACGCGTCCCTTCTATGGCGGCATTTAGATGATCAAGCGTCGAGGGGTTGCGTCAGACACGTTTCATACACACACACACACACACACACACACACACACACACACACACACACACACACACACACACACACACGTGCATAGGGGCGCATACAAGCGTGCACACAGCGCACCAAGCCGCACGCGAATGCACTTTGCACTACGCATATCCTGCCGCGCGCCGCGACTCAAATGCACTAATTAACGAAATCAAAGTGGTGGAAAGCTTCCTTTTTTTTTTTTTACAGAGTACCGTTGCCGCACTTTGAACATGACAAACCTATTGGTGCGTGCGACGTGGCGGCGTAGTCCTTTGTGGGTGCGAAAAAGGCCGCCTCGCTAAAACTAGAGAGAGGCTGGAGGAGGGGGCGGGGCGTGGAGGGAGAGATAGAGGAGAGGGGTGCGTCGAGGCCTTTCTTCGCTCTAAGCTGCTCAGCCGCCTTTGACGCGCTGCACCAATCACAGTCTATATGCACGCCACTCGTTCACGCCACGTTCAAAATGTGTGCGCGCGAGGGAGAGAGAGAGAGATAGAGAGAGATAGAGATAGAGATAGAGAGAGAGAGAGAGAGAGAGAGAGAGAGAGAGAGAGAGAGAGAGAGAGAGAGAGAGAGAGAGAGAGAGAGAGAGAGAGAGAGAGAGAGAGAGAGAGAGAGAGAGAGAGACGGAGTTCCAAATGAATGCATGGCCAGCGCAGGTGCGGCGCGGGCGACCAGGAAGGCTGGCAGTGAGTGTGGGGTGGGGTGAGCGGAGAGAGAGACGGGGGGGGGGGTTAAGTTTGCACTAGCTATGAGCGTGGTTGCCGTTTTAATTGCACTGAGCACGTGAAGTCGTAATGACGGCGTGGACAAGTAGCGGATTTGCAAGGGAAACAGGGCGCCGAAAATTAATCCAAAAAAGTCACAAATTGCATTCGCACACTTTATTTTCGGCAGGGCACACGCCCGAGGAACAAGGGCAGGACCCAGCGGCTCATAGAAAAGGTGAGTCGAAACGATTGAGTCGAAACGATGAGTCGAAACGATGGGTCGAAACGATGAGTCGAAACGATGAATCGAGACGAGGAGTCGACGCCATGCAACACTGCACGCCCCGCGCCGAGCAACTAGTCCGCCCAACTCCGCGCCGCACCCTGGGTGCGAGAGCGAGAGGGACAGCGCCGCCTAACTTTCCGTATGTATTACCGCGGTCGTCGTGTCTGGACCGCTGTCATCAGACTTGGCCCGGGGAGGCGCGGAGCATCGTGCAGCGGGAACCGAGCGAAGCGACCCCGTCTTGTCTGTTCCGCCGCGCGCGCAAAAGATGCCGTCTGCCCAAGGACCGTCCTGCTGGGCACGCCAAGGGCAAAGGGCGCGAAAAACACAAGGACGGCCTCAGAGATGAGCGGCCCGCCGAGCAAGCCCACTGTGCGAGCCCTGACCCGGCCATTACCCACAAAGCGAGGGACATCCGCCGAGGCCGAGGTGTGAACGCCAAGCGTCTTTGTTTGACGCGGTGGGAAAGGTGTGGAGAGCAAAGCCGGCACTGCTGAGCGCTTTTGGCGCAAAAAAGGAAAGGAGGAGAAGAAGAAACGAAAGCCTTTCGGAGTGAATAAAAGGAGGAGACCGGAGGAGACCAACCGCTTTAAATTTCATCGAGCCTTACTCTCGTTCTCTGTCTCTCTCTCTCTGTCTCTGTCTCTTTCTCTCTCTCTCTCTCTCTCTCTCTCTCTCTCTCTCTCTCTCTCTCTCTCTCTCTCTCTCTCTCTCTCTCTCTCTCTCTCTCTCTCTCTCTCTCTCTCTCTCTCTCTCTCTCTCTCTCTCTCTCCCTCTCTCCAGTGTGCTTCAAAGGCACCGCAATGCGTGCCCCATCATGTGCCGTGGTGGCTGGAGGTGTAGACGCGTCAGATTCCCGGTATGAGGATCGGCGGTTCAAATCTTATAACTACAAAACTTTTTTCTCTGACCGCTGCTCAGTGGCACGTCAAAAGCCCGCTTCAATCGGCATCAGCCATGAGCCGTGGTGGCTGAGGGTGTTAAGGCGTCCGACCCCGACCATAAGGTCCGGGGATCGAATCCCAGTTGTTCCTTTCATTTTTCGACTGGCTTCCTCCCACTGCGACTCAAACCCGTCGTCCAACACTCGGCAGACGTGCAAGTCAGGGTGGTGTAGTGGTCTAGGCTCAATCCAGGCCATTACACCCGGGTGTCTAAAAAGCAGTCCGCTTCGGCGGATTGGCCTCGGCACTGGTTCGATCCCCGATCGAGTCAGCCACTCGAGATTGGTCGCGAGTGGGTCCATTCCGATTCGTCGGATGGAGTTGATAAGTCCTTTGAAGCTGGCCCACTGACTGCATGTTCGGGTCTGGGAGCGCCGGACAGCGGGTGTACCATTTGGGTACCGACCAGCCTGCGCAAACAAAAGCTCCCAAAACTACTCTCTCTCTCTTTCTTTCTTTCTCTGTCTCTCTATCGTCTCTGCCTTACTCTACTCTGCCCATGTTGGGCCGTGTCGGCGGCTCGGGTCCTACTGGGTCCCCCGGCGTACGATATCGAAGTCGCTGGATCGGATTAACCCCAGTTACCTGATAGCACCGGTTCCCATCCCGAACACCGAAGTAAAGCAGGAGGCCTCCCCATTAAGACTGGGGAGGGGGTGTAGAGTTCCATTTTTTAAATTTATTTTTAGTTACACACGATCGCCAGCACCCGGGAACACCGTTGTCCATATCCAAACACCAAAAATTTCAAAAAAAATCAAAATATTTTAAGAAAATAAAAAAAAAATACACAAAAATTTTGAGTTGTTCCCCTCTTGGAAATGACCGTCCGCTTTTCGCCTTGCGATCCACAGCCGCACTCGGCGACGCTATCTCCTCGTATCACGCCTCGCGGTCGCTGGCTTCGCTGCCTTCGCTGGCTCAGCCTGATGAGTCGGACCGCGGCGCCGGCGCCCTAAATCTGCTGCAAAGGTTATGACGTCCGCGTTATTTGAAAAGTTAACGACCGCCTGGCCGAGCCATGCCGTGCGCAGTGGGCCAGAAGACCGGCGCGTTTTGAGCTCCAGAGTTGTCTAACAGGACTCAAACCGAACGTGAGACCCCACCAAAGGATTCCTCGTTCGGAGAGAAATCCATCCGCGGGGTCGCATGTTCAATTCGAGTCCCATGTAGTGACGCTGGAGCTTAAGACTCGTCCAGGATTTCGACCGCTTCCACCGGTCTTCCGGCCCACTGTGCCGCGCGGAACAATGTCCGACTCAACCTATACGAGATGAACGATGTTTCGGTCGGCTGATACGAGGCCCGACAAAGTAATTCAAGTTATTTATGGCCGCCCCGCCAGCTGGCCAGCACACGGATAGGGTGGCCACCCGGCGAAATAGTGCGGCAGCAGGCGGCCGCCTTGGAGGTAGGCAGCCCAACCGGCACGCTGCTGTAGCCCAGTGCTCTGGAATGGGTGCACTACGAGATCAAAGCCACTTGGAACCGATGCGAACTGTCGGTCATAGTCATTGGATCTACAAGAAATGTTGACCACCTTCGAGTCTCAGCACCGCCATATTTTTTTTTTTTAGGGATTTGTTTTACTGTGGCAGCCGCTAGATTGATCGGCCGTCTGTATGGGAGAAATGCTTGCTTTTGCGCTATTACAAGCAGTCATTTACACCGAAAAATAAACAAAAAACGATTGCTTCTGCCGGGATTCGAAGCCTCACTGCCAAGTCGCCTCGTGAAGCTCAGCGACGGAACCGAATCATGCCATCTCTCTCGCACAATGGAGAGCGCTGGAACTGAGTGGACTACCCATTGCATACCTCTGCTGGCTGTGGCCGTCGGCACTCCGTATCTCTCGCACTCGCAGGACGCTGCGTAGGTGACCGGGTGGGACAGAGCGGTGAAAGGCTTCGGAATCAGAGCCTGCCGGTGGTCAGTGGACCGCGAGAGAGATTAGCCCACCGATATGATTGGCAAAGCCGTGTGCGAGAGCCTTTGTGGGCCTCCGACCGACCGCCCCCATGGACCACTGATAGACAACCCGCATCGCAGTCCGGTTTCAGGCCGTGCCTTTTTACCGCCCAAAAAAAGCAGCATTCTTTTGAGCGCATGTGGGCAGCGCGTGGAGTGGAGCGCGTCACCGATGCGGGGCTGAGCAGGGATGTGTCCGGCACACACCATAGATTACTCTTCCCGCCGTGAGATTAGTTTGGCAGTAGCAGGAGAGAGAGAGAGAGAGAGAGAGAGAGAGAGAGAGAGAGAGAGAGAGAGAGAGAGAGAGAGAGAGAGAGAGAGAGAGAGAGAGAGAGAGAGAGAGAGAGAGAGATGGAGGCGCAGAGCGAGTCAACCTGGAGGAGCCCCGAAGGCAAGGCAGCGGGATTTGGCACGGGAAGAGCCAAAGTCGCAGCGGCAATAGGCTTTCAATTAATTTGTTGGGGGCTCTGCGACAATATTGGAGGCTATAGGGCGATTCTCTCTCTATCGGGTGGCACGGCGCGGCGCGGACGGGGCGGGGCCGGGCCGGGGCGAGCCCAAAGGGGGACGCAGCACGGCGGTCCTTCTTTCCTCGTAAGCCGCTTACCTGCGGCCCCTGGGCCCTGGGCCACCCTTGGGGGCCGCCCCGGCATTATAGAGAGCGTTTTGGTTCAGCCAGTACATCACGCAAATGAATACACATTCAACTGGACGTCTAGACGCTCAACAGGAGAACCGGGAGGGTGGCTCGGGCTGCTCTGGTCAGGGGATAGAGACGCAAGAGAGAGGAAGAGAGAGAGAGAGAAAGAGAGAGAACCTGCAGGGACAATGCAACAGTGCAGCATCCATAATGCATTGTTGCATGCGTGGCCATTGTGCGCAATATCGCCCGCGTCTTGCGTCCCCCCCCCCCTCTCTCTCTGTCTGTCTGTCTCTCTCTCTCTCTCTCTCTCTCTCTCTCTCTCTCTCTCTCTCTCTCTCTCTCTATCTCTCTCTCTCTCTCTCTCTCTCATTCTCTCTCTGTCCACACACACACACACACACTCCCATTTTCCACTTTCCCGTGCTCTCGTAAGCCCGCTGCTGCAGTACGAAACATGAACGTCTGTTATTAATTCTATTACGCCACAAGATATTAAAAAAATATTTCCAAGTGCAGGAAACAACAATGCACCAAAAATGTGAAAACTCCCAAATTTTCGAAAGCCATAACCTTTTTTTCTTTTTTATGTCAGAGATGACAATTAACAATCATAATTATTTTCCAAAAACTTCTACCTTAAAGTTATTTTCATCGCGACACTGCTAAGGCCTCGCCAAAAAAAGAATTCCATCCAGCTTATATGCATTAAAAGGAGAAAGAGAGAAAAGGAAGTCACATAAGCCCCCTGCTAACATAACGGTCTGCGTGCAGCTCCCTTCTCTCCGGCGGCCATTTCCAAAAATCCCTCTCCCTCCGAACGACCAGCAGACAGTGATTAGAGCGCAGACGACGCCACGACTCTGCGGGGAAAAGGGTTGTTCCGGCTGCGGAGGGGAATCCTACATCAAGTATTCAGACCGGTATAGAGCTTTTCACACCTCTGCTGGAGGCTTCCGGCACCCTCCCCCGGAGCTGCGTGCGAAACGACAACAATGTCCTTCTTTTGACTGCAGTCCGAACACCTCACCACACATCTCTCTCTCTCTCTCTCTCTCTCTCTCTCTCTCTCTCTCTCTCTCTCTCTCTCTCTCTCTCTCTCTCTCTCTCTCTCTCTCTCACACACACACAAACTCTCACGAGTAGGCGCAGCGCCCTGAACGACACCCTGCACGTCGCCCTTTTTTTTATTATTATTTTTCGCTGGTGCAAGGAAGAAAAAAGACTCCCCTTTTCATTTCGACCGTCGTATCATCGAAGCGAATAGGGAGGCTCCGCCGTCATTACGAATCAAACGCGAAGGCTCTTTGTCTTGCGCGTCCATTTTGACACAAATCGCGTCCGATTCGTTCGTCACGGCCATTCGAAATGAAGAGGGAAAAAGGGACTTTTTTTTTAAATGCCCACGACGCGTTTTTAGCTTTGGAGTCGCGAAACGGGACTAGAACCGAACGTGTGACCCCACCAATGGATTTCTCGTTCGGAGAGCCATCCATTGGTGGAGTCACATGTTCACTTCGGGTCCTATTAAGTGTCTCTGGAGCTCAATATGCGTGTAGAGTTTTGGCCAGCTGCGCCGGTCTTCTGGCCCACTGTGCGCGGCCTCTAGCAGCGTTCTCTACCTCTGTTTGCTGCGTAGCGGGTGGTTGGCGCACTCACCTGGAAAAGAGAGAGAAAGAAATTCATTAGCGCAACGCTTTCTAAAGCAGCAGCGAAGAAACAAAAACAGGTTGCTGTTTGCGAGGGCGCCTGCGAGGTAGGCTTCGCGCACGCAAGCGCGTCGGGCGGGCTGGCCTATCTTGACTTCGCAGGCGCTGGCTGCCTGCATGCCTGCCTGCCTGGCTCGGCCCGCGGCTGCACAACACTGTCCATTGTTACACACGGCCTCGCCAGCACGTGCACCTTCACGCACTAATTGAAAAAATAACGGCCTTGGCCGTCGCGCGGGACCCACCGCGGTGGGAAAGTTTGCGGCCAGAGAGAGAGAGAGAGAGAGAGAGAGAGAGAGAGAGAGAGAGAGAGAGAGAGAGAGAGAGAGAGAGAGAGAGAGAGAGAGAGAGAGAGAGAGAGAGAGATGGTCGTCCTGATTAGCGGATAATGAGGGCTCGGTAAGGATTCAAGTTTTAAATTGCCCGAACGGATAGCATCTCTTGAAACAGAACCTTAAAATAAAAAAGGAACGGAAAAAACATAATATAATTATTGGCAGTGTGGTGGAATGTAATTCCCGCGGGCAGACCGCGGGAGGAACGCGGTCTGGCGCGAAACGAAAGGGGAGGAGAAGGAGAGAGCTTGATGCAAATGAGACGAAAGTTGGAGAAAACGGATTCCTAGATTGGCTCCAATTGTGTTCGACTTGTCACGGACCAATCGCTGAGCTTGAGGTGGGGGGGCTCGGCGAGTACAGGCTGGGCAAACACCGCACGGAAAGAGCTCCTGGTGGTTAGTTCACAGACGCAGTGGATGATACGCAATGAAGCTGGCAGTCATACAGTCGGCGGTTGGGGTCACTCTACCTCCAGTGACAGGGTACCAAAATCTACAACCACCAAATAAAATAAAATACAATAAAAAAAAAAATTTTTTTTTTTTTTTTTTTTTTTTTTTTTGCAAGTCCCTTGATTGTTTCGTTCTTTGGAGGTTGGTGCGCCAGGTGCTCCCTTTGCGTGCTTCGGCGGCGGTTCGGACCGCTTCTCTTGCGCCGCTGCGCTCGGAAGAGGGGAGCAAAAATGGCGTGCAAATTAGGTTGAGGCGGCCAGTGCAGGCCTGACGGCCTTCCTTTGATCTCCGCTGCGGCTAGCCAGGCTGCCGGCCGGCCCTGTGAGTGTGAGCCAGGCCGACCTGGCCCGCATGTGTGGTCAGGGCTCTGCCAAAGCGTTTGCAGGTCAGGCGCGCGCCCCCAAAAAAGACGTTTCCTGAACCAAGAGAATTTCCGTGAACCATCGAAGTATATTCGTTTGTTGCAAGGATGTTATCTTGGTTCAAGAAGCGGCAGCAGACTCAATATATTGATACACTGCTGTATACAGCAGTTCGTTCGACCATTCCACACCCTTCACGGCTCTCAAACATCAATCCAGACTTAATCTTTCCCTCTGTCGACCCCGAGCTCGTGTCGTCGACAGGTAATTACCACCTGAGTGGAGAGACGCGTTAAATCGCGTGCATATGCCAGCGCCTGCCGCCCTGCCGCCCTGCCACCCCAACGCGCCAAAGTCATTAAACTCGATCGTCACAGACGGAGGCAAAGTCCCCGAATAATTCACGTTCTACATGATTTCATCGGAGCGAGAGGGGGGAGGGGGGGAGAGAGAGAGAGAGAGAGAGAGAGAGAGAGAGAGAGAGAGAGAGAGAGAGAGAGAGAGAGAGAGAGAGAGAGAGAGAGAGAGAGAGAGAGAGAGAGAGAGAGGGGGGGAGAGGAGATCGCCGTCATCATTTCGTCCCCGGAATTTCACGAATGGAATGTGAAGGGCCCAGACTCCTCCTGTACCTTATACCACAACAATGAAGATAAAATTAATAAATAATGAACCAAAAAAAGTCCAGCCACACGCGAGCACATTTCGATCTCGCGGAACGATAAAAAGAAAACAAAAACAAAATTAAATATTTGCATAGGTGGCGGGCGGGGCGGGGGTCCTCTGCGGTCAGAGTCCTCTGTGGTCGCATGGCTGGCGGGGTAACTATTCTGACCCAGGCAGCGAGCAGGCAGCGTATGCAGGCAGCGTATGCAGGCAGCAAGCAGCGTGCGGGCAAAGTTGGGACAAATGTGTCGAATCAACTGCTCGTCCCGCCCTGCTCCACCCCACCCCACCCCACCCCACCCCACCCCGCACCGCCCCGCCCCGCCCCGCTGGTGCAGGTACGCGCGCCACTCCTCCGCTTTAGCCGCGTGTTTGCGCCCCGCAAACACACACGCACCGTAAGCCGAGTGATATGTTGTCTCGGCCGAACGTAAATAACGGGTGGCAACGCGCGGTGCAGCCGCCAGCTCGGTCAGCCCGGCCGGCCGGCCGCCGGGCTGGCAGGCTCCCTCTGCGATGATGCGCTGCAAAGTTTGAATTAAAAGGCACGGCGGAGTAAATTGGTTCCCTGGGGAGGCGGGAAGGTGCGCGGCACAGCCACCCCGCCCCTGGAGGCTGCTGGACCGCATTCCGTGCCGTGTTTCAATGGGGTTCGCCAGCGGCTCCATCGGGGCGGCCAGCGCCGGGCAACACAGAGGGCCAGAGGGAGGCGGTCAAAATCCCGGCCGCGTCTTGAGCTCCGAATTGAACGTGTGACCCCCACCAACGGATTCGTCGTACGGACAGCAATCCATTTGGTGGGGTCACACAAATCGGTTCGCGTCCTGCTTAGCGACTCTGGAGCTCAAGACGTGTCTGGAGTTTTGTCCGCCTGCGCTGGTCTTCTGGCCCACCGTGCCCGCTCCCCTCCGTGTCCTTGCTAGGCCGCACCCTATGGCGGGAACCGGGGCGACACGGCATAACCGATGCCGTAAATCAGCGCAAAACATCCCGTGGGTGTAATTAAAAGCAACCCCCTGCACAGATTGGAAAACCATCCCTGCCCCTTCCCTGGGAACCTTATCTACCCCCTCCCCCTCCCCCGTCCCCCTACCCCTCCCCCTCCCCCCTGCCCGAGTCCCATCGGCAATCGTGAACAAATGACTGATAAACGCGCAGCTCGCGACCTGGCAGTGCAAACAAGTTCGCGAGTTCCAGCAGTAGGACGTTCTCTGGCGACTGACCACAATGGATTCCATCGTTTGGAGAGCGAGCCGTTGGTGGGGTCACTCGGGAGGTTCGAGTCCCATCGAGCGACTCTGGAGCTTAAAACGCGTCGAGAGTTTTGGCCGCCTGCGCCAGTCTTCTAAACCGCTGTGCGCGCTTAAAAAAACTTGAAGCCATGGCGTCCTCGGCGCGTACATACTCCTTTTGGAGAACAAGTAGAGGAGGGGCCAGGGTTTTCCCCGTGCCCCCTTGAACCCACCGCCACCGAATAACTGGAGCAAGGCATACATTCTACGGCATTCTCTCACGATCTACCTGCTGGTTGAAATTTTGAGAAGGCGCCGCGCATGCCTCGCAGTGCGTGCGGCAGCAGAGCCGGGCGAGTCATAAATCTCAGAGTGGGCAAGAGGGGGAGGCGAGACCACGCACATATTATTTCCTCTTTTTCCTCTCTTTCTCTGTCGAAACACACGGGCTCCACTACCAAGCCAAAATTTAGGCCACTTTCAGTGCCGGGAATGAAATGGATAGCCGCCTCAAGACCTTTTATTTTTTCATTTCAGGGAAAAAATAACTCCATTGTTTTGTCAGCCCTCGGCCGTGTGGTTCGGGGGCCTTGTTGAGGATAAATCAATGAATTGCAGGTCCCAATACGAGCCTAATGGTGTGGAACGCCATCCTGCAGATTTCTGCGGGACCTGTTAACTCGTACCCCGAAGCGAGTTTTCATTTCTTGACAATCCACTTTTAGCCTGCAACGCATGCGCGCAACCTCATTTTGACTGATTCAGAAGGAAATGCGTGAATTTTCGTCTTGATGGTTGGCACAAGGCACGTACAACCTGCAGATGTAAAGGAAAACTAAACCTCTAGGGGTTCCGAATGTCTTAAAATATTCCACAGGGGGACCGACTTTTCCTGCATGTCAATAAATGCGCGGTACTTACGTGAATGGCCCTTCGACTTTGGACCCCTGAGAGCAAGCCATGTGAGTGGCATGAAACACACAAAAGGACTGGACGATGTTCGAGCCCTCTCGGTCACTGCCCCCCGATCCATTTATATTAGAGACCGACTCAAAAGTTCCTTCATCCCTACTTCTCCGTACGAGGAACAGTGGGCTAGAAGACCGGCGCCGGCGGCCAAAACTCTAGACGCGTCCAGGATTTTTGCGTGTGCGCGCGTATGTGTGTGTGAGTGGGGATGTCCCGCTCAAGGGCAGCACAGTCGCGAAATCAAATAGGAAGAGCAGGAGAAAGAGAAAGGAGAAGTAAAAGAACAGGAGAGGCGCACAAGTGGCAGGGAGAGTGGCCGGGAATCGCGCCGTAGATAAACATGTAAACCAAAAAGTACGGGGAGTCGAACACCAGAAGCACGGCGTTCCGCTTTACAATGCTAATTACGGACGAGCCGTTTTCACGAAAGCAAACAGCGCGAAGGCCGCATCTACAGGCCGGTTCCGAAGCAGCGCTCTGTCTCTCTCGCTCTCATCTGGCGGTCCGCGGCGACCAGGGCGAGACAGCGGGGACCTCGGGAGCAGCCGTCAGTTGAGAGGTTCCTCGAGGCCGCACGGTGGGCCGGGGCTGCTCACTTCGGGACTCACCTGGCGACTAATTAAAGGGCTCTCGATACAACATTTTCATTCAGATCCCCGGCCGGCTGGCTCCTCAAGACGGCCGTCCAGGTGGGCCAAACTTGGGAGCGAGCCCCTCCAGGGCGCGGGGCCACCATGGGGCCACCGAGGGGAGGGGGGAAGAGTCCGCTGAGCAGCGAGGCGGACGGCCCGGCGTCACGCCTCGACTTCTTGAAGGGCCCGTAGCGCCGTTGTATACACTCTCAGCCTCTTACTGACTTCATTGTCGGTAACAAGGTACGATTGTCTACAACGATAATATTTAGTATTTTCTTCTTAGATACGTACAATTTACTTCCTTTAATTATTTAGGAATTTTTTTCCGTCAATAAGTACTAACAAATATGGAAATAATTTTTACAAAGGCGAAACGTACGTATTATTGTAGCACAAATAACTGGAGGTTCTACTAACAAAATGTCAATACCATGTACCAAAAGTCAATTTAAAAGTCAATTTTTTTCGTGTCTCAGAGTCTAGTGGTCGATTTATAGTGTTTTTGTTTTGAATGAACCGCCGTCGGTCGAAAGAGACGGCCGTCTATTAATCGGGTGACGGGAGGCGCCGCCTGCCTGCGATTAGACGTCCACGGGGGGCCACGCGACGGGGCCACAGGGCGCGCCACCGCCACTACTTTAAGTAAAGGTAAACACGAGGCCGAAGATGAATTTATAATTTAATCGGCGAGCTGCGTGGCCGCAGACGGCCCCCAGTGGCCTCGCACAATCAACATCGAGTGGCTCGGCGAGGATTACGAGGACTCAATGATTCAATGCCGTGGCCCAGGTGCGGGGCAGGGAAGGGGGGGGGGGTTATTAGCGGTCTAAATGAGACAATGGCGCCCTCGGGGACACGCCCAAGTCTTCTTTGAACCGGCCAGGTCGCGCCGGCCGCCCCATAGCACAGTGGGCCGGCGAAGGGCCGGCTGGCCCACTGTGCCTAGGACCAGACACCAATCAGGCCGTTGCATTCAGCACGCCCTTCATCATCACCCGACTGCAGCGCAATGGCCGCGCGGACGGCCTACAGGGGCTCGGTGGGGCGGAGGGGGGGGGGCTGTGTTCGGGGCTCTCGGGCAGTGCAGCGCGCCCCGCGCCTCCGACTCACAAATTGAAAACGACAGAGAAAGATTAATGGCATCGACATCGAAATCGAACGGCCGCGCTGACCGGATGTCATCGTACTGGCCGCGCTTCGCCCCTACCCCGCGCGCGAGGCGGACACTCAACACCAGCCTTCGGGTGACCTCTGCGCTTGGGGTATTGACAGCGTTGGAGGAAACAACTTTGAAGTACCTCAATCCCTTGAGAGCAGCTCATTGGTGGGGTCACACGTTCGGTTAGGTTCGGTTGTTTAGCGACGCTGGAGCTTTAAAAACGCGTCAAGAGTTTTGGCCGCCTGCGCCTGTTTTCTGGCCCACTATGCGGTAGCCGCCAGAGAGCAGCCCGCCGCCAAACGACCCTGGCGCCATCTGCACCTGCCCGTGGCGGTTCCGGCAACTAATCAGCAGCGCGGCGCTCATGATGTAGGCGCGCACGAATGGAGCGGCGAAAGGACCAGCCCGGCGGCCGCCCCGGCACAGCAGGACGTCATTCGAGAGTTGGGAACAGTTGGAAATAGGCTTGGAAGTCAATCTAACTGCGTGGTCTGGTGAGGCGGTGCCACCGGCGCGGCCGGAGGGCGGCGGCAGGGCGGCCCCAGCCTTGTCAAGCCCAATCCTAAAATCCCACCCTTTGGGACCTGCGGGGCAGGGGCGGATCCAGGGGCAGGTTCGGGGGGGGGGGGGTGTTAACGCTGAACTTGCCTACCTGTAGGGGCAAGGTGCGGCTTTTTGCCTTCCTTTCAGGCAGCTTCACCTCCTTCAGCACCCCCATCGCCTCACAGTGGGCCGAACGCGTTTTCAGCTCCAGGGTCGCTAAATCGGACTCGAACCGATCGTGTGACCCCACCAATGGATTCCTCGTTCGGAGAGCAATCTGTTGGTGGGTTCAGACGTTCGGTTCGAGCACCATTAAGCGACTCTGGAGCTGAAAACGCGTCTAGAGCCGGTTTTCTGGCCCACTGCGCGTCTCCCTCTAACTAACAAACCGAAAAAATAAAACCAGCGAGCCGGTGTGAAAATAATGCACGGCCACCGTGGCCACCAACCCGTTGCCTTCACGCGCTGCCGGGACTCAGCGAGACGCAGCCGGCGGTGCGGGGGCGGAGCGGGGCCCCCTGCTGGGGCCCTGGGGGGTAATTGAGGCCCCACGAGACACATCACTCGCGGTCTTAGCGGCTCCAACCCCCCGGCCTCTTCCAGGGGGCAGCTTCTTCCTTCGTCCGCCTGAGGACGGCGGTTAGCGACATTGATGGCGCCGCCCGGCATCGACGGTATTCCAGAGCTGGTCATCAAAAAGCCTCTCCAGCCGGGCGGGGAGCTGCCGTGCGGGCCGCTGCTCATCGTTTTTCCGACCTTTTTTTGTGTCCGACACGGAAAAAAATATTCGTTGTGGCAACGTAAATATTAGTTAATTTTTACGGGGCAAGGGCAAAATTTGTGTCAGTACTTGGAGTTTTGTTTTTGGTAACCAAGTTTTTGTTAGCCCAACAAACAGTTTGTTCGAGGCGCCAATAGATAGTTTGCCCCCCGCGGCCGTTTGCGTCTGTCTTCTGGCCCACTGTGCGGCCACGACGCGTCCGGGACGACGTCCGAGGGCGCCGTCCGGAGGGTCGTCGGGGCCGCGGCGCGCGAGAAGGGGCTTAGCAAGTGGGCTTAAGATCCAAGTCTCATCAACATTTAAACCAATCCCATTTTCGAAATGAGGTTCCGTTTGCTCAGCGCGCCGCGGTGGCGGCAAGTCGGATCGGGTCGGGGCGCGCTGTTGGTGCTGCTGCTGCTGCTGCTTCTGCTGCTTCCGACTGCAGGCCGAGCGCTGCCTCTGTCTCTCTCGCGGCGCCACGCAGCGCGCCGTGAGAGCGAGAGAGACAGAGGCGGCGGCGTTCGGAATCGGCCGCCACGCCAAAGCCAGCGCCAGCCAGCGCGCGCCACAACGGAGGTGATGAGCTTCCTTGGCTTTATCCACCACCACTCCGTTCATTTAATTACTTCCAGACAGGCATTAGCGACGGCTAAAAGCGCGTCGGGGCGACGCGACAGGAGCGCGCGCGCACACACACACACACACACACACTCACACACTCACACACACACGTGCGGTGCGCGCATTAAATTAACACGCAGTGATCGGGCGCTATGCGCTGCGCCAACAACTGCGGGGCCTCAAGGGCCCCCGGCCCCTAACGAGGAAATAAAGCAAACCGTTTTGGGTTTTAGCCGCGAGCAGAGAGGAGGAAGAGGATCGTCTGCGCGCCATTTTTCGAGCCACCGTTGATGGGATCGGTGATGCCCGTATGATTGGGCCCCCTGCTCTTGTTAGCCGAGTAAACAGATCCCCACACTCGGACCGGGTGGTCCGAGCTCGCAGGGGCCCGCCGTCAGGCTGTGCGGTAAACCGTGCGGCGTTCGAGCCAGCGATAGCCTCCGCTAAGGCGTGTTCAGCTCATTATTACCTCCACTGCGGGCAAACGGGGATATCTCTAATGGGTGCGCGTGGCCCGTCCGCGCAGCGCACCGACACCAGCGGTGCGAACGTCTGAACTGACCCTGCGTGGTCCGCCAAGTTGCTGCGCTGGACCAAACTTTTCTAATGCGGATGATAGCGCAATGGGTAACGTATCTGTCTGTGGCACCGGAGAGGCGGGTTCAAAACCCGTCAAAGTCGACCTTTTATACACCTGTTTCGGTTCTTTAAGTTGGTAACACTGACTTGGGTGCGCTGACGTCACGATTAGGAGGCCGTGTTTCTTAGCAACTACCCCATATAGGCACAGTGGCCGAGAGCGTAGACATGTCGCAATATCTGGTGAACCATGGTTCGACACCCGGTGCGTGTTTTCCACCAAATGTTTTCTTTTTGTTTGTTTTTTCCCGAAGCGACGCTTTCTTTCCTCCATCCAACCACCGACGCCGCAACAGTGTAGGCAGCCCGGGCCCACTCTGAAAAGCGCCCCGTATGGGGTCCATCGCGAAAGGAGTGCTAGGGGCTGGGCGGGGTAGTTAGACACAGAGACTGATTCGTATGCAGAGAGGGGCCGGCTAGCTGTGGCTTCAGTGAATAGATTACAATTTGCTTGCCAGTCTGAACAAAGGGCGGGGCGGCCAGGGGCGTGGCGGGGCGGGGCGGGGTGAGGCGAGGCGGAGCGAGGCTAGGCCAGACAAGGCCGGGGGATAAATGCAATCTCTAGCCGGCAAGACTCTAGTAGTCTCTGCCAGGGGCCGTCCGCAAATTAGGCAAATCAGGACCTTTTTGCAGTGGGCGCCTTGACCCAAAACTACGCACCGGTCTTCGAGGCCAGGCGTCCGCCTCCCTTGCCATGGTTATTTGCAAACCCACGAAGACAGACAGCTGAAATCAGCGGTCGTTTCTCAGAGGCAAGAATGGAGCCTTAAACCAGGACGCTGTTTAATAGGGCAGGGAATACGGCCTCGCCGAATAGCGCTTTCATTCAAATTGCAGTGCAGCAGTCCCTCGCACAGTGGGACAGAAGACCGGCGCTGGCGGCCAAAACTCTAGACGCGTTTCGAGCTTCAGAGTCGCTAAATGGAACTCAAACCGAACGTGTGACCCCACCATTGGACTGCTCCCCGAACGAGGAATTTATTGGCGTGGGGTCACACGTTCGGTTAGAGTCCCATTCACCGACTCTGGACCGAGTGTTGGCCGTCTGCACCAGTCTTCTGGCCCACTGTGCCTCGGTGCTGGCGCTGCCAGAGGCTCATCCATCGGTAAGGTGTGACATAGTCGTTTGTCATTTTGAGAGTGCCCGAAGAGGGGGGGAGGCGCTCTCTCGATTTGAATGGGTTCGGGATCGGCCGAGGTATCGGGATTGTAGATCAGGATTTGGGACCATCGACCGCGACGCCATTGAGTGATGGCCCGAGAGGTACACGAACACTGGCCGGAATTAGCCGAGGCGGAGCCAAAGAGGAGCCATCCATCACAGCCAGCTGCATATTCACATGGAGATTCACATTGGGGTGAAAGGGGCACTCTGTCCCGCCCCGGCCTGCTTTCAAGACGCTTTTCCATGAGGCTCACTGCCGCGGGGAAAAAAACATTTCCGTCTCCACAGACACTGAGTTGAAATTGGGCGCGGTTGGTCCTCAGATACTCTGTTTCGAAAAACCGAACTGTTTTTTTTTTTTTTCTAGCGTAAGGTCAGAGCCAAGAGGAGACGGCACTGGCGTCTCCGCAAAGTAGAGTGCCTCTCGGGCGACGCAACGCAGACGACGTGAACCATTTCCTTGCTTCGCTGGGCTTAGCGCGCGCACGCAGACACACACACACACACACACACACACACACACACACACACAGCGAAAGAGAGAGACTCACAGAGTCACGAAGGTAAGAAGACCAGGCATGCTGTGCCCTGGCAAACACTAAGGATCACGTGATGGTAGCACACACACCTACTCTCTGTCTCTCTCTCTCTCTCTCTCTCTCTCTCTCTCTCTCTCTCTGTCTCTCCCGCGCACCCCAATCCCCTATTCAAGAGTGGACCACAGCGGCGCGCCGCCAAGCGCGAAAAAGGTCGTCTTGTTATTCGTCGTTTATTCGACGATGATTGCCAATGGCGACGCCCGTCGCGTCCAATCGGCCATTAGTGCCAAGCTCAAACCCGCGAGGCTGCAACTACCACCAACTCGCGAGTTAGGCGTGAGTGCCAGCGCCACACACTGTCGCACTCTCGACTACTCTCCGCGCCACCACTGTGAGCGCGGCCAGACTCGCAGACCTACATTTCGAATTGGGCCGGGCAACTTTGTGCATTAATCTTGTCGAGTGATGCGTTTGGGAGCAGACCACACACACACGCGCGCGTGTGCACACACACACACACACGCGCGCGCACACACACACACACACACACACTTTTCGGTCCACCAGGCCTAATTAAACGCTACAACAAAAATCTCCCTCCCCCTCAACTAACTCCGCTAGGCTGGCACACGCAAAAGAAAAGGAGCAACCTATATCCATTACGACGGGGGAAGAGAGACAAAGAACAACAACACACAACATTATGAGATGCGCATTATTTTCAAGGCACAGTAGCGTCCGTCGCCGTGCTTCCATTAAAGCGCCACGGAGTTTTTCCTCTTCTTCTTTTTTTTTTTTCATTCTCTTTCTACGAAAATACGGTCCCATTTTCTCGGCGCTCGCGTAAAACACATGCACGCGCCTTTCTTTACCGGCAGCAGCGACCAGTTCCTAGCGCAACGCCGAGGTCTCGAGTCGCAGGACGCGAATTCAAAAACAAATAAATTGCAGTGTTTTCAAGGGAGAGAGAGACAGGCCGTTGCCTGCAAGCCGGAGCCAGCAGGACAGAGCGAGACCGCCAAGCGAACGGGACAGGAGCGAATTCATTAGCACCGTGCATCCTAATCTGATTCACAGAGAATCCAATTTTCCTCTTACTTCTATTTTATTTTTTCCTTCCTCTGCCCCCCCCCCCCACGGTATCGGTGCAGCCGGGGTGCAGTGCCTGAGTCCTGACGTAGTCAGCTGAGGCGCGTCACGAACAAAAGCTTCCCGCGGAGAATAACTAATTGCTCGAGAAAGGAGAAGAAAAAAAAGGGGGCAAAGAAAACGCTAAGCCTCCGCGAGCCATTTATCTCGCGTGTCTCCTTTTCCATCAATTAATTAATCATAATAGCGCAAAGTGATTTGCGAAAGGGCCCCGGCCTCGGTTCACCAGAAGGAGGTTCACCAGGCCAGCCTTAAGAAGGCTTGTAATTACAGGAACGTTCAGTTCGCCCGTCTTTATTCGTCGAAAACGAATGAGAGAAAATTCCCGCATTCTGACGGATATAACGTCACATTCGTTGAACAACGGTCCCTCAGTGAATGCGCCACGGTGCTCCGCATCAGTCCAGCGGTGTGAACACGCAACGCCGTCGTGCTGTCCGCGCCTCCATCACCCCCTGCCTCCTGCCTCACCTCGCGTTCATCTTTTCATCCCCATCGCGCTGCCGGGCGCTACCCTGGCAGGGGGCCTTCCCCCCGCCGGACCGCAGCGCTGCGAACGCAGGGCTCTTTGTTTCTGCGATATATTTCTGGCCTTGGCGTCGCCATTGTGCGGACCTGAGATGTTACGTCAACCCTTCTCCGGCTTTGTCTGCCGGGCTGCGCGCTGCGGCCACAGTGGGCCAGAAGACCAGCGCAGGCGGTCAATACTCCCGACGCTTTTTGAGCTCCACAGTCGCTAAACGAGACTCGAACCGAACGTGTGACCCTCATCAATAAATAATTCCTCGTTCAGAGAGCAATCCATTGGCGGGGTCACGGGTTCGGTTCGAGTCCCGTTTAGGGACTCTGGAGCTCAAAACGCGTCTACTTTCTTGGCCGCCTGGGCCGGTCTTCTGGCCCACTGTGCGGGCTCCTCGCCGGCATGCGGGCCCCACGCTTCGGGGTTCGCCCAAATTGGCGCCACTTTCGAACGCTTTAAAAAAGAGCGCGCGCCCCACGGCCCCCGCGGTGGGCGCGCAAGTGGGCCGGACGGGGCCCTCCAAAGACAATGCGTACGACCTTTTTCTCGCGATCAAATAACACCCTGACGACCCACTTAGGAAAATGAGGCCGAGAAAGGGGGAAAAGGAGAAGGCTGGATGAATTCGAAAGGACCTTTCTTTTTTTTTTGTGTTTTTTCGCTTTTTTTTCTTCCGGTGGGCGGATGTCGAGCACCTCGGCCTACTGTACAGCGAAGACGGCCGCGGTCCGGCCGCGAGGCGCCGCACCAGACCCTCAAGTCCTTGGTTCAACTTCCAACATTTATTATTTTTCACTCTTCACTCTACAATAAATCTTTTCAAATTTTCAATTACATTTTTCAAAATTTTTGAAATTTTATCTTTGGTGTACATGCTTTTGGCCAGTTGTTTCCCCCTCGAATGCAGCACACCCCTACCCCTGCCTGCCTCCCCCTTCCCCCTCCCACCTCCGCCCGCGACAAAGTTAAATAAGCCGGCCGGCAGTCACAGTTGGCACTAGTTTCATTGGGGTCCGGAGTGACGAACATTGGCGGCGGCCTGCTGCTGCAGACTCCATGGAGATACGGCAAGGCACTCCCTCTTCCGGGTCACGGGTGACCAATTCGCTGTCAGACGGACTAGCCGAGTCGCACGTCACCGCGTCTTCACGCACGTCGGACTCCGAGCGGTGGTTCCATACGCCACTGTCCCAGGCTGCGACCCGAGGCGCATTTATTTCACCTCCTTACCACGCGACCACTCGCTGGAGCCTCCAGCCCCCAGCCGCGCCTCCAGCCGCGCGCTCCGCCCACCTGTACGCCGCACCTCGTATTAAAATTCATGACGTCAAGCAGTGTCGCGGTATTAAATTAAGCGTGAGTCGGCAGAAGAAGAGGAAGTGAAAATTTCCGAGCAGGCTCACACTCCGCCGCCTGCCTCCTGCATGCGATGCAGATGGGTATGCAGATGAGGGGAGTGGCTTGTCGGCCACCTGCCACCTGCCAGGCCTCACGCCACTACAAATAGCCTCGCATCAGGCATCGACGCGGCCGCGGGGGCGCCGCGGCGCATATGGCTAAGTGGGCGGATATACGGGGATACGCGGCGGTGGCGGGCGTGGGTTCGATACTCACCGGGCCCTATAAATAAGGGCAGCAGTGGACTCGAAGTCCGCACCCTCGCCCCCTCGCCCACGCACACTAACACTCTCTCTGTTTTCTTTCTCTTTTCTCTCTCTCTCTGTCTCTCTCTCTCTCTCTGTCTCTCTCTCTCTCTCTCTCTCTCTCTCTCTCTCTCTCTCTCTCTGTCTCTCTCTCTCTCTCTGTCTCTCTCTCTCTCTCTCTCTCTCTCTCACCACACGCACACACACACACACGAGCGCTAAAAGCCACACAAGCAAGGAAGGTAGAAAGCCGGTTGCGGCGTGTGACGAGCGTGGCGCGGCTCGGCTCAACTTGGACTGCCTCCGCAAAAGTTGCAACACTTGTCGAGGGGAGCGGCGGCGGGGCACACCTCGGCAAGTTGCCCGAGCAAATTAGAAACGCGCGCGATTCACATTCAGCAGCGCCGGATTCACATTCAACGGCGAGCCAGTGTTGGGTTCGCGTTTATAGCACACGGCTCCAGATTCACATTAGAGAGGCGGAACTTTTGGTCGCTGGTCGAAATGAAATAGAAAATAAATCGAAAAAAGAGGGAAGCAAAGGGGTTCGCCCAGACCCCGGACACCAGCGTTCAAAAGAAAGGCACGTTGGAAAATAATTTGCGAAAGGTACCGTGAAAATGCAATACAGGTCCAACGAGAGGAGCAACACAAAAACGTGGTGCTGGCTAAAAAATATACCCTCGGTCCAGGGCATCCAAATCAAGCACCGGACGCCATGCGCCCCGATGAAAAGGGTGGGAATAATGGGCACAGCGGCGGGGCTGCCAGTGTGGCCGCAAGGCCGCAAGGCCCGATGAGTGGCAACTCTGGAAACAGCCTCACGGAATATCATTTCACCATAAAGGCGAGGGGCCGATCTGACATGCGGATGCACACCAGCCACACCCTGGGGCTCAAGGGCCCAGCGCGGCACAGTGGGCCGCAGTCAAATCAAACTTGCTTTCCGACCGCCAAACAGAACCGGAGTGGGGCGCAAGCACGGCGCCCAGCGGCCCCATTCTGAGGGGTTGGCTGCACACTTGCAGCGAGAATCAAAAAGCCAGGTCCTTGATCCGTTCTCCACGGGCACGGGCGCACGCACAGTGGGCCAGAAGTCCTATGGGCTATGCAGGTGGCCAAACTCTAGACGCGTTTTGAGCTTCAGAGTAGCTGAATGGGTCTCAAACAGAACGTGTGACCCCCACCGATGTATTCCTCGTTCGGTCGGAGAGCAAACCATTGGTGGGGTCACAGGTTCCGTTTACCTGCTCAAAAAACGCATCCGAGATTTGGACCGCCTCCACCGGCCCTCTGGCCGCTCTGGCCCACTGTGCCCCGTCTCGGCACCCTCTGACCAGGGGAGCCCCCCGTTGCCGCGCTGTATGCACTGCTCGTCGCGCGATATCTTTGCCCCAATTTATAACCGAGCACCACTCGGGCTGCGGGCCGAGCCAGCCGAGCAGCCGAGCGGGCCGCCCGACCGCAGGGGAATAGTGCGGGGCTGGTGTCTCTCTAGTTTCTGAAAAGCAGATAAGACCAATTTGGTGCGGGATAAGGCATGACACCACTCGCTCTCTCTCTCTCTCTCTCTCTCTCTCTCTCTCTCTCTCTCTCTCTCCCTCTCTCTCTCTGTGTCTGTGTGAGTGCAGCGCGTTGCCTACCCCAACTGGCCCAGCTGGCGCGCCTTTGTACGAGCGAGACGTGCACATGGGCCATGCATGCTGGGGCTGCTGGGGCCGAGGACGTGTGAGCGCAACTCTGATGAGCGGCTGTAAAAGCGGGGAGACGAATTTCTCATCCGACTCGTGTCGCGCAGTCCGGACGACGCGTTGGCAGTTTGCAATGGGCTGATAGATGGAGACTAGTTCATGTTTCTGCCACCAGCAGGCTGGACAGCGCTGCCGTCGTCAGAGCCATGAGACGCGCTTCACAGCGCACGACGAGGAGCGGGAGCGCGCCGCACAGCGGGCCAGAAGACCGGCGAGACTGTAGACGGGTTTGGAGCTCCGCGTCGCTAAATGGGACTTGAACCGAACGTGTGACCCCACCAATGGATTGCTCTCCGAACGAGAAGCCGTCACGCGATCGGTTTGAGTCCCGTTTAGCGGACTCTGGAGCTCAAAACGCGTCTCGAGTTTTGGCCGCCTGCGCCGGTCGTCTGGCCCACTGTGCGGCGGCCAGGCGGGTGGAGCATGTCCCAGCAAGTGCTGGCCCCGCCCACCATCCATCTAGTGTGCCGGGCGGAGACGCCGAGGATCCCAGAGGATCCTCATGGCCATGTCGCGCCTCGCGGCCTGTACCTGCCGCCCTTATCAATGTTTGTAGTTCACTCCCCGCCCCTCCATGCCGGCTGTGTTCCGCTCCAAGTCACACGACGCCGTGGTCACGACGACCTCCTTCCTCCCACCTGCCCCCTCCCCCCCGGTGGTCCACGCTGGCGTCAAACTTTGCCCGGGTACAACAGCAGCTGTCTTTCGGCCTTCGCAGCGGACGAGTCCATGGTCAGAGTACACAGTGAAGCCTGGGCTCTAACGCAGCCCACTGCAGGCTTCGTCTCTGGCTCCCGTCCGCAGATGAACGTGAACGCTCCGAGGGCCGAAACAGCCCTGCCTCAATTCGTGGCCGTTGGGCCGGCAAACCGGCGGCACACTGGCGGGGTCAGCACTTGCAGTAAGTAAGTGCAGGCTGGCTGCCGGGGGGCTGCGGGGGCTCCCGGGGGGCTGCGGGGGGCCCCGGGGGGCTGCGGGGGCCCCGCCGGCAGAGCAGCGCCATCCAGCAGATGAGTCCATTTTCATCCCGGCTTTGCATTTCGCTTTCGAGGCACGAATCGCCACTAGCGGGCACGGCCGCGGGCGGGCCAGGCAGGCTAGGGGCGGCACAGGGTGCTGCTGCTCCCATTTTCAACAACACGCACTCTCGAACCGGCCGTCCACCAGATCAGTGGCCTCCATTCTCTCTTCTTGCGAACACCTTTTCCAACATAAATTCTTAATGGAGACCATTTTTCCCCTCGCTCACAGAGAGAGAGAGGGAGAGAGAGAGAGAGAGAGAGAGAGAGAGAGAGAGAGAGAGAGAGAGAGAGAGAGAGAGAGAGAGAGAGAGAGAGAGAGAGAGAGAGAGAGAGAGAGAGAGAGTCACACACCTTGCGTGCGTCTGCTCCCAGTTTGTCTGCCTGTCTGCCTGCTGTCAGTCTGGCGGGGCTCTCCGGCACACGTCACTGCCGCACATGTCATGATTCACGGCACCCATTAAGGCCGAATTGTCTCCGGGGAAAGGGGGCGGGGAAAGGGGGAAGGGGGGATGAGGGGGAAACAGGAAGAAGGGGGGGGGGCGCAGCCTATTTGCGTGGCAAGCATTCGCAAGAAGTGCCAGGTGAAAATAGACCTGCGAATAATCACCTGGGCGTGCGAATGATGGCCTAGCATTATCACTCTTCAGCCATTCAGTGTGAGCGCCACAGCGATCGAATCACCTCTGTGTGTGTGTGAAGAGAGAGAGAGAGAGAGCATGTTTACGAGTGTGTGTGTGTGTGTGTGTGTGCGCGCGCGCGTGTGCGTGTAAAGACTGGGCGCATCTTCAAATTCGCGCGAAGAAAAACAGAAGAAGTCCTGTGGTCCAGCGGCAGGGTGGCAGGGCGCGCTGCGATCGGCCGGAAGCGCGGCGAGGATGCGAGGGAAGCGGGACTCGCCAAAGGGACACGCAATAAATCAAGGGACCACTACACTTTTCCCCGCTTTGTAAAAGGGGGCGCGCAAAAAAAAAAAAAAAAAAAAAAAAAAAAAAAAAAAAAGAGACAGGGAACAGAAAAAAAAGGGAGATGATCGTGATGGAATGAAAAGTGGATGCGGCGACGCAGAGGTGCAGGCGACAGCCTAACGACGCGAGACGCTAAGGCGCTGCGGGAAAAAAAATGCAGTGCGGGGATAAGGGGGAGGCGAGGGGGACGGCAGGGTGAGGGGAGGGGGATTGGGAGGGGGATTGGGAGAGGGGGTAGCGAGGTGGTTCGCAGGGAGGGGCTGGCATTGAACCCTCTCGAATTTTCCGGTTCAAAAAGTGGTTGGCTGTGTTGAGGTTGCAAGGAGTGTACGTTGGCCATCGATGACTGGGAGTGTGTTCAGATAAAAATGGAGGCAGCGCCGCGAGGACAGGCAGCCGTGCGCCCCGCGGCGCGGTGCGGGGCGGTGCGGGGCGGTGCGGGGCCGGGCTCTGGGCTTGGCTGGGCCGCCCCGCCCCCGCTGGATGGGCCCATGACTGATGGCAGCGCTGAAACGCCCAAAGCACACCAGTCGCCCGGCCGGCCACTGCCGCCGCCGCCTGCGCTGCTCTTACTGCTCCGGCCGGCCGGCCGGGCCACCGACGACGCTCGGACAAGTCGGCGCCATCAGGACGCCCCTCCGCGCCCCCGCGCCCCCGCGCCCCCCGCAGGGCCCCAGCAGACTACATTTCTCACAGCGTCGC
>CM060094.1:11940472-12205070 GCA_030522485.1 Stenchaetothrips biformis | reverse complement strand
GGCACCGGGACAACAGTGGGCTGGCTGAACACGCGAGTTGGCTTTGGCTTACCACAAAGGAAATCCTGCGAGCGAGTCGCACGTACGGCCTGCCTCGTGGCACGGTCCCACTTGACCAGTCCTCTCCGGGTTTCGCCCTCTGCGGTGTATGCACGCGTCTGTCCTCACCAGATCAGCAACCCAAGGCTCTCTCCCCCGGTTCCCCAGGCGGGACTCGAACGCCGGCCTCGCCGAGCGCCGGTGTCGCCGCCTGGCGGCCCGCGTCGGTACCGCGTCGCCACTCGCACGGCTCCAGCTGATGGAGGGTTGCCTATGCGCGCGGCTGAGCGTGTGGGTGGCCTACCCCCTCGGCGTCCCGAGGCCGCGGCCGGAGGCGTCCCTTGACGGCCAACTAAGGCAATCAGAGGCGCCGCTTCTACCCCACCCTCGCTGTTGTGCCACCCTGCCGGCCGGTCAAGGCAACCAGGGTGGCAGAAGGCGCGCGAACCGCAACACCAGACAAGCTCAAACAAACTGCACTCGAATTTGAGACACGGAGCCAATGGGTTCCTCGCTAGAGGAGCCAGCCGCCGGTGCTAATATGTGTTCGAGTCGAGAGGCACTCCACGACCGGGACTGAAAAAGTGTCCCGACGCGCGTCCGCCCGAACAGGTCTGCTTCTGTGCGGCAGACGGCCGAAGTGTCTGCTGCGGAGGCATCAAAGTTCTCGCAAACAAAACGATGCTGCCGGCCGGCTCGTGTTTCACGAATTAAATCGCACCTGTGCAGCTACTGTCGTTGTGGGCTACACTGCCAAGGACGCTCCCTGACCGCGTCACCCAGTGTCGTCGTGTTTTTATTATTGTTCATCGGGCGCTTAACGTTTGATTCTTGTCCTCCGGTCACAACTTGAGGCGGGAACGTCGCATCGATGTTATTCACAGTGTGTCAGCTGCTGTGAACGGGACCGCGCCGCTGTCGCCACCCCGGCCGCCGCTCGTCTCAGGTGGAAAAAGGGTTGTGTGTCTGCGTGTCGGACAGGTGACAGAGAGAAAACGCGCTCTAAAATTCCACCACTCTGAAAAAAAAATCGGTTCGAGATCAATTTAAAACTTTTTTTTTTCGGTCAATCAATTTATAGTCATTTTTGGTTCAAGATCAATTTAACATAATTTTTGGGTTCAAGATCACTTTGACGTAATTTTTGGTTCAAGATCAATTCAACATGATTTTGATACCCAAAAAGAGAAGGGACAGGCATCGAGAGTCGAACCAGCAACCCAACGGTCCGCCCCCTCTTGCTGAACGGTGCCTCCATCAGTCGGGCGGATGTGACGGCGATCGACCTGTCGCGGCGTGCATCCGTCTCCGTCACCGTGACGCGTCCGAGACACGCGCGTGACGGCGGCGGCGGCGTCGGTGACGCGGCGCGCGGGACAGGTCAGGGGTCATCATATCTCACGCGGGGCGGCGCGCGCGGCCTCACGCAAGGCGGCGGCGTGGCACCGCATAGCGCGTGTCGAACTTGTCATCCGGACCGACAACACTTTAATAACGTACTCTAGAGGTGTGTGTGTGTGTGTGTGTGTGTGTGTGTGTGTGTGTGTGTGTGTGTGTGTGTGTGTGTGTGTGTGTGTGTGTGTGTGTGTGTGTGTGTGTGTGTGTGTGTGTGTGTGTGTGTGTGTGTGTGTGTGTGTGTGTGTGTGTGTGTCGGGGGTTCCAAAGGCCGGCGCGCGGTACGGCACAGGGAAGCGATTTGTCCCGAGGGCTCATCAGAGGGCTCGGTAGGGCGTGGCGTGGCGTGCCGCTGACCCTTGCTCCACCTACGCCCGACTCGGTTCCCACAGCTTGGATAAAGCCAGGCCGCGCCGCGCCGCCACCTCCGGAATGCCCCGAGGAGCGCGCGCGTGAATTCGATGAATTCCCCGCGCCGGAGTGCCGCTTGCTTGTGTGCGATTGGCGGCGCGGTTCGATATCTCGATGCCTTTGCCGCGTCGGCGTCGTCGGTCGGCACCTCTCTCATCAACAGATTGCGGGCGGATTTCGAGAGGCGAGACAGAATCCACACCGAACGCAGCGGCGGTAATGACGGGTGTTGTTTCGCTAGCGCGACGTGAGTGCGCGGAGAGAGAGAGAGAGAGAGAGAGAGAGAGAGAGAGAGAGAGAGAGAGAGAGAGAGAGAGAGAGAGAGAGAGAGAGAGAGAGAGAGAGAGAGAGAGAGAGAGAGAGAGAGAGAGAAGGGGGGGAAGAGGAGAGGAGGGGAACCCAACGGCAGAGGGAGAGGAAGCGAGGGATCCAAACTGACCAAAAGCGATCGCAAAGAAAGGCTCCCGCGCGAGGAAGGAGACCTCGCCATTTTTAAATGCGAGGTTAGGGTTCGCGAAGCCGCTGTTGTTCACCGACTTTCGGATCACTGACCTCGAACTCGAACTCTTAGGTATAGATGGTATAGAGAAAGAAAGAGAGAGAGAGAGAGAGAGAGAGAGAGAGAGAGAGAGAGAGAGAGAGAGAGAGAGAGAGAGAGAGAGAGAGAGAGAGAGAGAGAGAGAGAGAGAGAGAGAGAGAGAGAGAGAGAGAGAGAGAGAGAAGGGCGTGTGTCAATCTGAGGCAGACATGAGTCACCGATCAATTTCAGGGGTCGCCGACGCTTTCGGCTTCGGAGAAGAGAAGCGACGAGTGAGTGTGCGCGGCGCGTTGCTGCGTCCAGGCCGGCCGACCACCGCGTCATAGGGCCGCCGGCCGAGGCATGATGAGACAAATTTCTCATACCTGTCCGTCTCCCTCTGCCCCATTCAGATGCAACGCCTCCTCGCCGGACCGCACGCCGTTCAATAGGAAAAAGCACGCCGCTAATTGTTGGATCGATCCACATTGGTGGGAATCGGAATCTGACCGCCCCCACCGCCCCCGACGCCCCCACGGCTCGGGTCGCCGCATTGCATTCCCAATGGCGGTACCGAGTTTCTTGTGGCATCATCCTCCGCGTCGATCAAGTTCGCCGGGGGACTCATTTCTCGGCGGCGCGAGCAATACGAAACACTCGACGAACCGTCAATTTTGTTCCGCAATTCAGAAAATGTAGTATCGGTAATTTTTCCCCAAAGTAAGTACTTAAAAGTTTTAAACGTCGCCTTTCTTTTTAAGGACTTACGGACTTTTGTTTTCAGTCTTGATTTTTTTAAATTCTCCCCATCGGTTTTGCAAAATTAAATTCGCCTACCTAAAATCTCTAATCAGTAATTAACCTTGTAATAGGTATTTCGTGACGGACCACAATGCAATGCGTTAGCATTGATTTTTCTTTTTTTTTTTGCTGTGCTACATGCAGTGAACCTGCGACCGTGCCGTCGCCGCCGCGATCCGCCCCGCGCCGTGTACGGCTCGGACTTGATGGGATTTCAAAGTCGGTATTGTTCGATCAGGCCTCCAATGACGCACCACGGTGCGCGTCGGGGCTGGGCGGTGTCGGGGCGGCGTCGGGATCACGACCCCGAATTTTGACGATTTCCACGCCGCGCCGTCCGGCCAGCCGACAGCCACACAAGGGGAGAGAGAGAGAGAGAGAGAGAGAGAGAGAGAGAGAGAAAAAAAGAGAGAGAGAGAGAGAGAGAGAGAGAGAGAGAGAGAGAGAGATAATGACGGCTCGGACGCGTGTCAGCGACGCGTCGGTGACGCGGCACTGTCATTACTGCGCTTCACCGCGGCGACAAGGAAAGGACCAAAGTGCACGCGCGCCGTCAGGAAAATAAAACGGAAACGAGATAAAATAAGCGAAAAAGATGGATGCGCGCCGCCAAAGTGTTATTCCCACCAATCCAGTTTTCGCGGCGCTGGCCGCGGGTCGCCGTGGACGTCGTTGCGCAAGGAGAGTGATGAGCGACGCCGTCGAGCCAATCAAAACATTTTTTTAGCGGATGAGACATTTATTTTTTCTCGAAGTCGGGCCGTCCGTCTGTCCGTTCGGGGCACAGTGGTCCAGAAGACAAACACTCTACCCGCGTTTTTTGAAGCTGCAGGGTCACTAAACAGGACTCGAACTAAACGTATGACCCCACCAGTCGATTCCCCGTTCGGAGAGCAATCCACTGGTGGGGGTCACTTGTTCGGTTCGAGTCCCATTTAGCGACTTTCGACGTCAAAACGCGTCTAGAATTTCTGCCGCCTCCACCGATCGTCTGGCCCACTGTTCACGTCGCTGAGGGACCGCTGCACGCTGCGACCACAGTGCACCCACCGCGGCGCCTCGCAGAGAGACGCGCGACGCGACGTGTATAGCGGCGTTAAATACGCAATAAACATCCTGGCGGGGGACCTGCGTTGGCTGATGCAGATCGCCCCGCTCGATACGGGTGGGCTGTAGTGCAGCCTCCCCCACGCGGCCGCGCCGCCGGGTCAAAGGCCGCGGTCCTTGCGTAAGGCCTGCTGCTGGAGACTCTGTCCCTCTCGCACTCATAGGGCGCACCGTGTAGGTGCGAGAGAGACAGAGCGACGAACACGACTCTCGGAATCAGGTGCTGATGCTAGGCGGCAGCGGCGCGGTGGCTCGGCGGCCCTCTGCTCGGGTCACTTCTAGGAGGTGGAACTCCCGAGTTTGCGCGTGTGGGTTGCGGCGCGCGTTACGCCAGCAGTAGGCTTTTTACTTTTGTTGTAACTGTGCGCTTAGCGTTTTGTTTCTGTTGTTGTTTTTTTTTTTTTTTTTGCGCCGTGCCAGCGGCAGCAGCGCTCTGACAAGTGACAGGGCCGCTGTCCAGCGCGCGGAGCGGCGCGGTGGGGGGCCGGCCGCAGTGGGCCGGCCCGTGTGTTCTAAGTTGACCTGATTATGCCAACGACATAGGCTCCATGAAGGGCCGGCAGCGCAATCAAGATCGTCCAAAAAAAAAAAAAAACGGCGTCACTACTTTTACTTGAAAAAACAACAACAACAAGAAGGGAACAACTGCAAACGACCGCGCTGCCACGGACATGTCAATGGTGTGAAATTTGCATACGCTGAAGCCGTGTGTCCGGAGCGGTTTCGTGCGAAAGGATCAATTTATACCGTCTAAACTGTGCGGCATCTGCACTCTTTCACAAGAAACACACACACGCACGCTCACACATACACACAGAGCTGAGTGATGGGGACGGAAACGGAAGCCCGAACAAACAACACCTCACACGCAAACTGTGAGAAACGGGTGAAAAAATTAACAAGGCCGAAAGAGAGGGAAACATACGGGCCTGCTGGAAAAAGACATTATGGAATGTCGACAAATGCAAAGTGCGCGCGGCCAGTCCGCATTCCGTCGCCCCACCTGCGCGCCGGGCCGCGGGCCGCGGACCGCGAGACACGGAAAAAAAATGCCGCCGGATCAAAATGTGAACATCAACACCTCAATCAGGTGGCGCGGCTGGTTATGAGCTCACACGATTTCTTATGGCGTCAGCGAGCCTCTTTCCGAGCGCCTTAATTCAGATAAACAAGATTGCTGGGAAATAATCAAGCCGGCGACGACAGGCGAGAGCGCAGCGCGGCGCGCGTTTTCGTGAAGGAATAAAAAAAACAAAAAAAAAGGGGGAAACGACGACGACGACGCCGTGCTAGCTCAACCTGCGAGACAAATTAATTGTCACGAAGCAGCGACGCCGGCGTGCTCCTCGCGACGTGCGCACTGTGCTCCATCTCAACGAGATCTCTCATTTCTCGGTCCGGTTCCTCCTCTATTGATCTGTTATCTCCGCGGGCGGCGGCGGTCCGCTGCTCGGTGTCGATGGCGGCGAGGCGCTGACCGGGTCACCTGCCGTCGACGCCGACGCCGACCGCAGCGCACTAGGCGACGCCGACGCCGACGCCGGTCAGACGGGCGGCAGAGCAGTGTAGTAGTTGTTGCGGCTAACCGCGGACGTTTCACTTCCACGGGGAAAAGTGTCGTTTAATTAAAGACTCCTCTCGTCGACGCAGTGCCGTGAGGAGGGCACGGCGATGGAATGGAAGTGTGCCCTTACGCTTTTCGACTTGTCTGTACTGCACTGTTGCAAAAAAAAATAATAAATTATTGGAAATTTCCCGGAGAACATGTTGGAAAAAAAATTTGCCTCAAAGCAACATTCATCGTCGTATTTCGCAGCGGAAAGAAAACCTATTCTAAGTTGTATTTTTCTTTATCGCTCAGGGAGAAGCCTGCAAGCTGAAAGGCAGCGCTCAATCTGAAACCCTGCACGCTCTACACACACCGACGCCACATCCAGGTCAAAGGGTCGCGGCGCACCGATACCCACGTGGGGATAAACCAGCGTCGGCAACGGCAGACGTAAGCGCCGCTCAGTGGCTCTGTCTCTGTCGCACTCATGGAGCGTGCCGCTCGCTGGCTTGCAAGGGAGACGGAGCGACAGGTTCAGACTCGCTGGCCGGCGAGCGCACCGCTACCGCCCGCTACCCCATTCAGCCCTTTGAGGCGAGGCTCGCTTTGAGTCTGCTCGTCGAATCCGAACACAGAAGGGTCCCTCTCACACCCCCGCGCAGAGGGCCAGAAGACCGGCGCAGGCGGTCAAAACTATTGACGCGTTTTTAGCTCCAGAGTCGCTGAAAGAGGACACGAACCGAACGTGTGTGACCCACCAATAGATTCCTCGTTCGGAGAGCAATATTTGGTGGAGTCATTCGTTCGGTTCTAGTCCCATTTAGCGACTCAGGAGCTCAAAACGCGTGTGGACTTTTGACCGCCTCCACCGGTCTTTTGGCCCAGTGTGCCCCATACTCCTTACGGGAGCGAGAGAAAGAGGGATCAACGTATTCAGAATCAGGCAGCAGGCCGCAGCCTCAAACCGCGACCGCCCTTTCCACGGCTAACTCGCCTCCAGAAAAATGTTTGGGCGTTGCATCACAGCTTCTGCTTTGCACGCGTTGTGGGAGGCTGGCAGCGATGTGTGGTCCGGGGAGTGGCTCGCGGTGGCGCAAGGCCCCGCCGGGCCCCGGCAGGCCCCGCCCCCGCGTCATCGCGACCTTTGCCTCACACCTCGCTCGCCTAGACCGATAGCATCACTGGAACTGACCAGCCAGCGAGCGAGACGCGACAGGCGGCAGACCCGGATTCGTATTCAGTTTCACTTTCAGAAGGCCGCCGCCGCCGCCGCCTCAAATCGGGCTCGCCGCGTTTGCCCGATCACACACGACGTAACTCGGTTCGCCTTGGCGGCGGGAAGGTGTCGATCCGTCAGTGCAGGCGGCAGAGAGGAGCGCGATCGCCGGATAGCGGAGTGTGTGTGTGTGTGTGTGTGTGTGTGTGTGTGTGTGTGGCAAGAGTGGTGTTGAGTCAGGGCGCGGGCGTATTAGCATAACCCTTCAACGGCGCGTCACGAGTCCACAGGGAGGAGAATGAAGAATATAAGGAAAGGCGCCCGACCACACTGTCACCGTCACCACGGCGTTGTCGTCGACATTTCGCCGATCGTGTCGCGAAGCGCTTGCACAGAAACTATAAAAGTAACTGCAAAAAAAATAAAAAATCCCTTTTTTTTCCTGATAGGGATTAAACGAGCCCACGCCTTATCGGAGACGGCAGTTTATCAGTTGCAGTCGACGCACCGGTCCGGCGGTTTGCATTAGAATGGAGCCGCATTGCTGCTGATGATGAACACCTCCCGGACCAGACGGAGCTATAGGGCCTCCATAAAGTGTGGCATTTCGTAAAGTTTCCAGTTTGAATGCAAACTAGGGCGACCGCCGCGCTGGATGCTGGAGCCTGGTTCCGGAGAGGACGGCTTTCGCCGCTGTGTCTCGGTGTGGCGCCGGTAGGGGGCGCAGACACACTGCGAGTGCACGCTCAATTCCTGACGAAGCAGGAAGGCTGTGCAGCCATAATATGGTGCGGAAATCGTTTGTAATACAGAGAAAATACATCAATTTCTCCTGCACTTACAAAGAATTTGACTTCGTAGGTCACGAAGCCAGCGCAGCAGCCATAATACGAAGGTTTTGCACCATAATACGTGTGTCACCATAATTTCGTAAGAGAGTGAACGTGTGAGAGACAGCGTGACAAGAGCTGAGTTCGGCCTGCCGGGATGGATTCGGGGCCTCGGTGGAGGCGACACCAAACTAATTCGATTCCGCCTGATGGCGCCATCGCCACTGCTTCGCGCTTTCGGCCTATCGGGCGCTAGAGGCGGCCGAGCCACCCGAACCGGCTTTGGCTGCGCTCGGCTTATCAAAGTGTTTTAGCGACAAACTCGACTTGACGGCGCGCGGAGTGGCGCAGAGTGGCACCAACACACCTTCATTCAAAAGAAAAAAAAATTTTTTTTCCCTGCAACCTTTGTTCTAGATATTTTTTTTCTGCACGCAGTGAATTTCCCCCAGCGCGTTTGAGCGTGACGGGCGTTGCACGTTGCAGCGAGCATGAAGCCGTCACTTTGTGACTGGCTCGCCCATTCATCCATGGGATGGCAGGGGCGCATCGCCCCGAGCGTGGAAAAACAAAATGAGCTCACCGCGCTCGGCGGAGTGACGCAAGGTGCGCGTGGACCACGTCACCCTTGGCACCTATGCGTTGATTAATTTACTTTTTTTTCTCTTCGCGTAAGTCATTACCGGCCGGTTGCAGCCAGCGCCATATCGGGCGGCGCGTGAAGTCATTGCACACAACGCATAGCGCCAAAGAATCCAGCCGGACTCTCGGTTTGAGTAATTTGAGCCGAGCTAACCCATGCCAGTTACACTAGCGAGGTCCGTCCGGCACCACAGGCCAGACAGCTGTCCGAAGGGCGCACGTCTGCATACCAAGAGACCCCGCTGGTTGGGAGCGCTGTGCGTGTCTTCCAAGCAAGGACGTCATTCAGTATTAGTTCAATTCATTTTCATAATTTATTTTTAAAACATGTTATTTATTGAAAAAATAAGTACAAAAAAGTTTTAGAAAAAAAAAATTACTCGTCGGAGATTACTGGGTTGCTGCTTACTGCCACACCCAGAAAAATGTTTTCTTGAATCAAGTAGAATCACTGTCAAGAACATGTACTGGAGGTTAATGGCACTGGAGGTTACTGGTACTGGAGGTTACTCGGTCCCGACCGTTGCGACGCCTTGGGAACGCATTCACCACACGAGGAGCACCGGGCTTGCAAAAGCCCCATGAAATGAAATCATAGGTAAATAATTTGCAAGTGCTCCGCGAGCACGCCTGGCTGAGCCAAGGCGCTCGGCGTTAGTGAAGGCGCGAGGCCGGGCGCGCGGGATCTGCATTCGCTACGCGTCGCGCCGTGTGGCCCCCTGGACCGGTCTGGTCTGGCCCATCGCGCCTTGAGACGTCCGCAACGCGCGGACTTCACTTTGGCAGTGCCCGGCCGTGCCCTTCCCCCGCCCGCCGCCGTGTTCGAGGGACTCCTAATGACGGGTCACGTCCCATGAGGGGCTGCCTGCTGCTGCTGCTGCGGACCGAGAGTCTCTGTCGCACTCATGGCGCTTCCCGTGCGGGAGAGACGGAGAGAGAGACTCTCGGAATCAGTCTCCTCATTACGGTAAAATAAGAAAGACAGCACGCGTCGGCCGACACCATGCCGCCACCGTGCCGCCACCCCCGAGACCCTCGACGCGGCCGCGCTGGCCTAGCTTCATTAAGGTCACCGCCACGCGGCCCGCGGCTGTGACCGTTTTCGCCGTCGTCGATTCGTTCGAGAGACAGCAGACGATACACAGTGGGCCAGAAGACCGGTGCAGGCGGCTGAAACTCTGTAGACGTGCTTGGAGCTCGGTAAAATGGACTCGAATTGAACGTGTGGCCACACCAATGGATCCCTCGTTCGGAGAGCGACGCAAAAGTTGGGTCACACGTTCGGGTCGTGTCCCAAGGAGCGACTTTGGAGAGCTCAAAATGCGACCATGGCCGTCTGCGTCGGTCTTTTGGCCCACTGTGCGTTGGGCAGCAGGTTCACGGCCGGCACGCTGGGGCGGTGGTTGGGCGGAGGGCGTGGCGCCGTCCGGTCAGCCCCGCCGGGTCAGAGGTCACCCCGCGGTTATCTGCGCATTCCCATCGCCAATTCAGGAGATCCAACGATTAGGCGGCGAGGTGACAGGGGTCAATCGAAGGAGATATCAGCCTTCCGGTCAAAATATACCCCCACCCGAATGCCCACCTGCCAAAACCCCAAATGATGCCTCTATCTCGAGGACGGTCAAACTGTGTGAGAGTCAAAATGAGACCAACAAATAAATTTTTTTAAAGAAAGTTAAGTTGCCTTAAGTTCATAATTGCTCACACACAGCACAAATGGTATCTGGAAGGTAGCCTATGGAAAAGGCAAAGGAAATTTACAGCATTTTTCCAGGGAGTCCCTGGGACAACCATAGAAACTGTTTTAGCAGTGCACCGTTGTTGGAAATTTTTTTTTTTTTTAAATATTGATTTTAGTTTATTTTTTTTATTTTTACAGTGTGGCGCTCATCTAGCTGCGCGATTCTTTCCAGCGCACGCATGCCCAACGGGATTCACCCAATTACCGGGGTGGAGGTGGCGCCTCGCGCGCGCCGCGCGAAGGTGTGAAGTGAGAGCGCTTGAAGCGTGCTCGACACGCGCTCGACGCGCTCGACGCACGCGGCGCCGCGTGAGAGCACTTCACGCCGCGACTCATCAGCGGCGCGGCCGCGCCGCCAGACTGGCTAGACCACCGAAAACTTTGCGAGCCGCTGCCGCCGCGGCCACGGCCGCCGCGTTTGTCTAGCCTCGCACAAAGGGCTACTCGAGCTAGTTAGAGACTCCACCGCACCGACAAGCCCTCGACAAGCAACTGTGAAGGAGTCGGGAACAAGAAAGGGAAAAATAAAAACAAGGATAGGGCGCACAGTGGGCCTGAAGACTGGCGCAGTGGGTCGAAATCCCGGACGCGTTTTGAGCTTCTGAATCGCTCAACAGGACTCGCACTGAACGTGTGACCCCACCAATGGATTGCTCTCCGAACGAGGAATCTGTTGGTGGGGTCACACGTTCGGTTCGAGTTTGGCAGCATGCACCACCGGTCTTCTAGCCCACTGTGGGGCGGGAGAAGATGACACAGGCCGCCTTCAATCCGATTCACCTTTATCTCTGGCTTCCATTAGGAGGTCATGCCTGATAAGCGCACGGCGACCGGTCTGAGTGGCTTTACCGCACAGGTCAATTCACGGAAGAGGTGTCAAAAAGGAGAGTGAATATTGAAGGAGCGGCTAGGTGGCACTCCAAACAAACACACGGCAAGTGCTTGGAAAAAAAAAGGGGGAAAAAAAAGACTTGCCCCCTTTTTTTTGCTTGGTCAGCGCAAGTGGCAAAATTGTGCGCGTATTAAAGCCCACGTGCCCTTCACGAGGCTAGAATGAGGCCGCACTGCTGGAAAGCTGCAGCACGATTGAAACGGCACGTTGTTCACCAACACGCGCCCGAGGCGGCGCGGGGAAAAGATTCAATAATATCGACCTTCGACACAACGACAAAAACAACAGCAAAACTTAGCTGCAGGAAGGGTGGCCGTTTTTTTGTTTGTTTTTTCTTCAAGTTTCCTCAACCTAACTTTGACCGCACGCGGACACAGACGGATGGCGGATTCGGAGGGAACCCTGTCCATCCATCTTGCAGCACCGGCGATGCCCCTTCTTCTTCTTCTTCTTCTTCTTCTTCTTTCGGCTAGGTAAATAGTCTAAGGACACGCCGCCTGTATACTAATTTAATTTCGGTGGTGTGTCCTGGTGTGCACCTCCGGCGTTCAGGTCCCCGATTGAGTTGTGCTGTTCCAACGAGAAGGCGGTGGGCGGCGCAGGGACACGAATAAATCAGCAGCGCGTTCACACAAAGGCGTCCGCCGCGAGTAGACGCTTTTCATAATTCTTGGTCCGCGCGACGCGCTGCCTCTGCCCACACTGGTGTCCCCGCTAGAGCGGCCTGCGTCAACTCTTTCCCGAATTCATGGTTTACTGTGTGTCCAAAGAAGAACAAAAAAAAGAACAAGAACCCGTCAAATTTTTAAAATCCACAGCGAAAACAGATCAGAGGCTATTTTTTTCCGGACATTTTGTCAGGGAATTTTCATTATTATTTTAAAGTTATTTTTAATTTTTTTTTCAACAGGGCGGTTTCACATGCAAGCGGTTTTTGACTTAGAGTGTGATGCAAACGGCGCTAATGTATGCAGTGCGCATTGACAGGCCGCTGACGGGGACCCCCTGCGCGGCCCACTGTGCGGCCGACCGACACCTTGTTGATCAATCAGTGGCCTGACTCACTGCCGCCGCGGCCTAGGCCGACTGCTGGCCGCTCCACCCGTCGGCATTGCCATCGGAAGTCCCTGACCAGTACACCGCCAGCGCGTCGCGCCTTAATTTCGGGGTCCGCACCCTGTGGTTACAGTGTGGTTACGCGCAGGAAGTGGCATTTTATTATTTTGACTCCATCAAGGGGACCTTTTTTCGGGGAAATATGTATATGCTGGTCCCGGCCGGTGTCACGTCCTCGTCGTTACGTCCGCCGGGTTTGATTTCGGTTCCCCGAAGAGCAGCAACAACATCCCGACGCGCACCGAGCGGGTTGACAAATTAATTGCGCTAGTGCAGGTGCGTGCGATTGGCTTGTGCGCGGCACCTGCCCGGCTAACAAGGCCGAATGAAGGGACCGCTCCGCCACCGCTGCCGGCCGGCCGACGCCAAATTGCGAGAAATAACACGTTTGGCGCGGCGGGTCGGGGCGGCCGGGTCACGCGGGTCACTGCCTCTGTGCGATGGCGGCGATACGTTGAATTACGCGTCCGACTTTCGGGAAAGTAACACGGACGTGCCTGTGCAGCAGTGTTGCCACATCGGTGCCGGAAAATTTCCCAGGATGCGTCAGTGTGGATAGGGCTGCCAACCCCGGCATGCCCACTTGATAGGCAACTATTAACAGGACCCTGGCTTGCCTGGTCTGAGTCTGGCAAGCGCCTCAACAATGGCGCATCGCTGGACTTTAGCTCACTGCGGCAACACTGCGTGAAGCACGAGCCGGGCGATAGTCACGTGACACTGTGAGTGCCTGACGGTGTCCGTTCATGCCCAGACCATATTTCGTAAGCCAGCCGGCGAATCCACGACCCTCCTTATCGCCGGCCTAAGAGTCTTGGACGTGTCGCAGTGGGCCAGAAGCCGGCGCCGGTCTTCTGGCCCACTGTGCGTGTCTATCCCCACCGTCGGTAGCGTCTGATAGTCTTCCGCGTCCGGCACCCAATGGGTCCGCCTGGCGCTGGGCGGCGTGTTTCCACGGCCCAACGACTGCTCCGACAGCGAGCGGACATCCATAGAGATCCGAACAACGACGCAGCGATGCCGCGCCCGTTTCGGATCATAATGGCCGTTCTTTCCTAGTGGGCCGTCTGCAGGGGGGCCGGCGTCTAAAGGCCGAATTTCGTCCCGGGAAGGAGGAGGGACTGATGTGGGAAGCGAGACTGAAAAAAGAATAAGAAAATAGAAGAGGGCAGGACCAACTTAGTAGCGAAAAGTAAAGGTCTCGACTAAATTTCACGTCACCAAAACTTCAGACAAATAAAAATGTAAATAAGACGAACTTATCCCCGCTAAAGGGACACCAGAGACACCCCCGAAGCAAACGACACGACTTTTTCTCACGGCCTCACGACTGTATTGGCCGTGGCATCGATGCCATCTCGGTTTCATTCGAGAGGGTCTTACTCGCCTATTTTTAGCCGGTCCCCATGATAAAGCCCCGTGACCAAGCTTTTGGTCGGTTGCAGCGGGTTGCGGCGGGTTGCAGCGGCCGCCTTGATATGTGACATGGGACGATACGGATCGCGGCGTCCATGAGTTATTACGGGCCCGTATGGCACCGCATTGTTCCCGGATGCCTTGCTTGTTTTGGTCCATAATGCGATACCACCCACCTAGCGCGCCGGCCGGGTTAAAGAGCGGCTTAGCGGACCGGCCGTAATCTAATATATAGTGTCGCGTTCTGCAGATACGATAAGCGGACCAACCGCGCCGCCCGCCTCGCGCTCGAACCCCACAGCCGCCGCGAGGGGGAGGATCTTCAGGGTCGGGAGAGCCGATCGCGACGTCATCTACAGGCGGCGTTGGATCGATCACTCAGCGCCTAGGTGATCGGCAAAAGTGAGCCACCACCGCGAGAGAGAGGCAGGTCAGCGACCGCAGCGCCATCTATCAGCGGAGTAATACGTTCATCTCCCAGCTCCTAGGTGATCGGCGAATGTGAGCTACCACCGCGAGAGAGAGCGGGTCAGCGAGTGTAGCGCCACCTACCGGCAGAAAGAAACGTTGATCTCTCGGCGCCTAGGTGATCGGCAAATGTGAGCCGCCACCGCGAGAGAGAGGCAGGTGAGCGATCGCAGCGCCATCTACCGGCGGAAAAGTACGTTCATCTCTCGGCGCCTAGGCGATCGGCAAACGTACTCTTCCGCCGGTAGATGGCGCTGCGTTCGCTCACCCGCCTCTCTCTCGCGGTGGCAGCTCACATTTGCCGATCACCTAGGCGCTGGGAGATTAAGGTACTCTTCCGCCGGTAGATGGCGCTGCGTTCGCTCACCTGCCTCTCTCTCGCGGTGGCAGCTCACATTTGCCGATCACCTAGGCGCCGAGAGATCAACGTTTCTTTCTGCCGGTAGGTGGCGCTAAACTCGCTGACCCGCTCTCTCTCGCGGTGGTAGCTCACATTTGCCGATCACCTAGGCGCTGGGACATCAAGCAGTTGTTCCGCCGGCAGAGGGCGCTGCGATCGCTCACCTTCCTCTCTCTCGCGGTGGCAGCTCACACTTGAAGATCACCTAGGCGCTGAGAGATGAACGTGCTTTACCGCCGGTAGATGGCACTGCGATCGCTCACCTGCCTCTATCTCCCGGTGGCAGCTCACATTTGCCGATCACCTAGGCGCCGAGAGATCAACGTTTCTTTCTGCCGGTAGGTGGCACTACACTCGCTGACCCGCTCTCTCTCGCGGTGGTAGCTCGCATTCGCCGATCACCAAGGCGCTGGGACATCAAGAAGTTGTTCCGCCGGCAGAGGGCGCTGCGATCGCTCACCTTCCTCTCTCTCGCGGTGGCAGCTCACACTTGAAGATCACCTAGGCGCTGAGAGATGAACGTGCTTTACCGCCGGTAGATGGCACTGCGATCGCTCACCTGCCTCTATCTCCCGGTGGCAGCTCACATTTGCCGATCACCTAGGCGCTGGGACATCAAGCAGTTGTGCCGCCGGCAGATGGCGCTGCGATCGTTCACCTTCCTCTCCCTCGCGGTGGCAGCTCACATTTGCCGATCACCTAGGCGCTGGGACATCAAGCAGCTGTTCCGCAGGGAGATGGCGCTGCGATCGCTCACCTGCCTCTCTCTCGCGGTGGCAGCTCACATTTGCCGATCACCTAGGCGCCGAGAGATCAAAGTTTCTTTCTGTCGGTAGGTGGAGCTAAACTCGCTGACCCGCTCTCTCTCGCGGTGGTAGCTCACATTTGCCGATCACCTAGTGGCCGAGAGAAAAGAAAAGTGCGTCTAGCTGGAAAGATATTACCATACCTAGTTCGCCGGGTCGCCGTCGCGCGGGCAAGGGAATAGGGGGGTGTTGAGATGCAGGACGCGGCGGTGGAGTGCCCGCGCTCCGGTTTGGTTGTCTCGTTGACTCACAGGAAATTCCCCCGCCAAATTAATACGCAGCTCCGCCTTCCCGGAAACTCGTGACGCGGCTCCGGTGACACCGTCACCAGACGGCGTCATCTTTTGCCCAAAATGACCGCGGCGCGGACCGGCCGGTGACACCACAGCGATCGAACGTTGAAGTAATTCCGGAAAGCACACCCTAAGTCAGTCAGGGCCGAACACGGCTTTGCTGACTCGACCCGCCCTTCCGCTCGTATATGTCACTAAAGGGTAAACGCTCGTAGTGACCGTATTCATTACCGACCCGCCCCAAACGTCCACCCCCATTCCCACAGCACAGCGACTTAACAAATGTGTGAAGGGACATCATCGGCGACCCCCTCCCAAATTAGAAGGCGCACGGGGCCCCGGGGGCGTGCTGGGGGCGTGCTGGGGGCGTGCTGGGGGCGTGCCGCGCGGGTGGGGGCGGCGACCTGGGCCGACCGTGTGCCCGGCCGGCGCGGCCGTGCTCCATCGGGCACGTCCGGGACAACGCCGTCAAGGCGCGCGGGCAGGGCAGCCAGGACCGGCGAGGCCAGGGCCACGCCAGCCCGGCGGCATCTCACTATCATTCTCACGTCCCGATGAACACACAACATCACCTGTGTACATCTACACTGTTGCCGGACAGGTGGGGCCGAAACGGGGCCAAGCATTTTTGTGGGGGGTTTGTGCCCGTTCCGAATGCCCATACAAAGAAATTCACAATCTCTCTCTCTCTCTCTCTCTCTCTCTCTCTCTCTCTCTCTCTCTCTCTCTCTCTCTCTCTCTCTCTCTCTCTCTCTCTCTCTCTCTCTCTCTCTCTCTCTCTCTCTCTCAGACACACACACACACACAGAGGTGAGGCGCCTCATAAAGCCTTGCGTTTTATTCCTGTCACCGCGGCCTCAAACGTTGACGAATCAGAGAGATAACCATCCCCCGACCCTTTCCCTCTGCCAAACGATATCTGACGCACCGCGTGTATCTGCGCGCGCGCGCGCCTCTGTCCGTGTGTGTGTGTGTGTGTGTGTGTGTGTGTGTGTGTGTGTGAAAAATAACAACAAGCCAGTCAGGCCAGAGAATAAAACAAGGCACACGCGAAGGCAAGGAGGGAAGCACCACGCCAGGCACCTGCGAAAATAAGTTGCGAAAATGCTTGAAATTCACCAGCGTGGCGGCGGCGGTGGCGGCGGTGTAGCTGTTATGTCTGTCGCGATAAGCTGCTCATGTTAATTCGTTTGTTGCCGGGGAGGGGGGGGGGAGGCAGGGCAGGCTACAACATGACTGCCGCGGACGGCGACGACGACGCACCGCTTGTAGGCGAGCACAGGAATTCCCTTGACGCGTCTGCTCGGCCGCCGCGCTTCGGCGTGCTTGCCGAAACGGTGATGCCGTGGATAAAGGCCGAGCCAGGTGCGGTGCAGGATAGGGGCGCGAAGCGTGTTTCAGTAATTTCGCGCCGCCGCCCGCAGTTCGAACCGTCCTGTCGTCTCTCTGTCTCTCTCGCACGCACGGGACGGACCGCGAGGGTGCGAGAGAGACGGACGGGAAGTGTGGTGCTCCTCCCGTATATCAGCCGGCCGCCGAAGCAGACGACACACGACAAACCTTTTGTTTCATATTTTTATACTGTGCGCCGTCGGACACACATAAATATACATATCGTATCCCCGGGACGCCGCCGCCGTGGTCGGCGTAGGGCTACAGTGGGCCAGCAGACCGGCGGAGGCGGTCCTATCCGCTCAGGCCGGACGGGGAATCCGTCTCGGCGGCCGGGGCGGGGAAGGTCGCCTGTCGCCCGCAGGCGCCAGCCCGGTGGGCGCGCAGCACGGCGCAGCACGGCGCAGCACCAACATTCTTATGGAGTTCTCGTCGAGGATGCGAGGAAAGGGATGGGGGAGGGAGGGGTGGGGTCCACCGCACACACGGGAGGTAAGCGGCTCATAACGGCTAGATTGTCGTCAGACACAATATTCCTTGGCCGCCGAGGGTCACCGAAGGGCCCCGCACAGGGGGCCCGGCGGGGGGCTGGCGACAGAAGCAGCCCCGATATGCTAAGCAGGCCCTCGATAAGGGCGGCGCTGTGGAGGAGTGGGGAGAAGGGGGAGGGGGACAGAGAGAGAGAGAGAGAGAGAGAGAGAGAGAGAGAGAGAGAGAGAGAGAGAGAGAGAGAGAGAGAGAGAGAGAGAGAGAGAGAGAGAGAGAGAGAGAGAGAGAGAGAGAGAGAGAGAGAGAGAGAGAGAGAGAGAGAGAGAGAGAGAGAGAGAGAGAGAGGCGAGCCTGGACGTTGCTTCCGCTCCCACGACACACGCTGACATCTATTGAAATTATCCGTCAGCGTTTGGCCGATAAATAACTGGGGCAGCCAGCCAGCGCCGCCAGTTGGGTCGGGCCGCGGCGAGCCGTCGTTCGTTGATAAATCGGGAAAATTGAAAAGAGATGGCCGAGATTTCTTTGTCCTGTAATTCAATTGATCGCGTGCTCGGCACTGCGCGGCCCACTGTGCGCGGCCCACTTGGCGTAACGGGGCGCGGCTCCGCGGTCCGCCACGTTGTTGTTGTTGTTGTTGTTGTTGTTGTTGTTGCGGGGTTTGCATTAGGGTTTGCTCAACTCGAGCGCGGGGCCGCGGTGGCGCCCTGGGCTGCGCCCTGGGGGCCGGTACCCCACAGCGAGTGCGGCGGCGTTGAGTTTGCTGCACTGTCCGTCCCGACCTATCGCGAAGCGCACGCGCCGCACGCCTCCAAAATTGAAGGATCTAATCGGCTGCACGCAGCCAGGCGGGGTGTGGCACAGTGGGTCGGAAGACCGTTGAGGCGGACAAGATTCTGGACGCGTTTTGAGCTCCAGGAGTCGCTACACGGGACTCGAATCGAACCTGTGATGTCATCAATGGATTGCTCTCCAAACGAGGAACCCATTGGTGGGGTCACACGTTCGATTCGAGTCCCATTTAGCGACTCTGGAGCTCAAAACGCGTCCGGGATTTTGGCCGCCTCGGACGGTCTTTTGACCCACTGTGCGCGGCAAGGCGAGAGGAGGCTGGCCGCTCGGCCGGCTCCATACTCAGCCTTGCAACTTATTGAACGATAACACACGCAGGCCTCAGCCACGACTCGGCTATCACTGCCTCGTGTAAATCACCACAGCCATCGACGTGTTTGCAAGCGCTTTGTTTCGGCACGCCGTCGTGGAGGACGTCAGCGCTCACCTGCAACAAACAGAGAAATGCGCCATTTTAGTATTACGGCGATGAACGGATTAAAACTCCAAAGGGAGCACTCTTCCGTTTGAGGTCACGTGAACAACACAAAATAACGAAAGAGTCCGTCGAGAAGAGCGGTCTTTTTATAAAGGAACCTGAGAGGAGGTGTGCGATGTGGCATCCATAACATTTTTAGAATTCCCGATTGAGCGGGCGATAGCGCTCGCAGCGCTGTGGCGGCGGCGGCGGGCATTACTGGACTTATGGACGGCTGCCCGTGAGAACAAGGCAGGCTGCAGCGGCCACACCTTGTTACTCTCATCACCAATAGAACGGTGACAACAACCCCTCGATGCACGCAAATGGAACCCAGCAGGGCAAAGTCTGAGGAATGGCTTAGAAAATCAACGTCAGCGCGTGGATACAGACGGAACAGATACCCAATCTTCAAGGCGGCCGACAAGCGTTCCCCAAAATATGCATGAAGGCACCTCCCTCATTATCGGCAAACCTCCGTATTTATATTCGCATACGCACTCACACAGACGCGCACTCACACTCTCTCTCACACACACACACACACACAGAGGCACACATCCGCACAAACACAGACGTCACTCTGTCTGTCCCTTAATTACCCGTACGTGACGGCCCGTAACCTTCTCAATCGATCATGCTGGGCATTTATGCAGCACATATCGTGCTAATTACGGTGTGTAACTGAACCGACCCGCGACGACGACGGGCAAGACCGCCGGAACGGCCAATTTTGCGTTCAGTTAGGGGTCAACACTTGGCGTATGTCACTCAGGCAAATAACGGCCAACGAGTCGCTGTCGAGGGCCACAGGTGCGCGAGCCGGAGGATACGAAGAAAACGGACTGTTTCGGGAATCAAGTTAGTAAAATAACTCTGGAATGGGAAATATCGCCGGCGACCATCACGTTTCGAATTTCTGGCCGCGCCGCGGTCCTGCACGGCGAGTTTGTCCCACTAGCCATTTGTTGGATGCTTTTCCCATTGTGCGGCGGTGCTGTCCCTGAGCGACTCGCTCGGCTCCGTGTTCCCTTCCGAGAGCCCCGCTGGCCCGAGAGCCCGGCCAGCCCGCCGGCCCGGCCCCTAGGCGAAACAGGAAACAGGCGCGACCCCAAAGCAGTCATACAAGCCCATTGTTTCAAATACCAAACAAAACACGCCAGCGTATTGCTACATGTTTATCCGTGGACATGTCCCTGATAATATCGACGCCGGGCGGCGGCGGCGACGGCGGCGTCGGTCCGCGGTGCGACGCCCGGCGTCAGGGACTCCGGGCCGCGGGAGGAGGAGGTGGAGACGCTCCCAAGAAACGGCCCAGAAAAGAAAACGGAGCAGCACATGATAAATCACGCAGGGCAGGGCCGCCCTGGACCTGACAGGCGCGCCAAGTGATTATTACCCAAAGGCTTGAGCAAATGGAAAAATAAATACCACCGTTCGTCGTCGCGTGGTTAGCACGGCGGGCAGGGCACTTAGCGGCAGGGCGGGCACGCAGTCCTAGACGAGTCACCGACGCCGCCGTGGCGCCGCAGCAGCGCGGTCGGCATGGCAACGAGGGGGTGCTCCTGGCTTCATCACCGGCATCTTCTGACTGGCCCACCGTGGCCCACGACAACGGCGGCCACCACGTCCACGACGGGCAGGTCCACGGCGGCCTCCAGGTCCACGATGTCCAAGCTTCCAGGGGCGGGCCACCAGGACGGCCACTCGGCCCACGGACGGCCAGCCTCGAACAATGGCGCAGCAACAGGTGGCTCCACCACGCCATTTCTATAAATTCGCCTGCGCGGCATTTGATGCAGGCGGACCCCATGTGGGGCGGCGGGCGCGGCGGGGCGGGCGGGGCTTTTGTAGGCGGCGTGATGGATCACGTGTGTGAGGGGTCAGAGGTGGCGGCCAGGGTGTGGCGCGCGGTGCCACCACCAGCGCGCCGCAGCGCCAGCAGCGCCCGTCGGCGAGGCTGCCGAGGATTATGATCAGAAGGTGCCCTGGATCTTTCAGTAAGGACTTCAGAGACAGGCTCTGAGGATTGCAGGAGCCAAAGGGGGATAACTCCATGCTAAATCGTGACGTCAGCGCCCCTGAGTCAGTGGTACCAACTTAGACATCCAAAAAACAGTCGTAAAAGTGGTGGCCCCATACGGGTGGCGAACCCACATCTCGGTGGCTATGGACAGCTACGCTATCCATTGCGCTATGAATCACATGAGAGATACGCAGTCCAGTACAGCATCTTGGCGGAGAACGCAGGGTCGGCTCCCATTTTTTGGTTCAGATGTTGGCACCTCTGGTGTCGGTGCGCTGCGCAGACGGGCCACGCGCACCAATAAGAGATATCCCCCTTTGGCAGGAGCAGACAGGCGCACCGGGGCCGGCAGAAGGTTGGGATCAGCAACGGCCTACCTACTCTCACACGCTACGGTCCGGCCAAGTCACACGCCAAAGATTCGCTTCATCGCTCCGTCTCTTGCGCACCCATTCGAGAAGAGAGAAACAGAGCGACGAAACGGTTCTTCGAAAGCAGCCTGCAGTGGGACAGATGCTAGGATGTCGACACCGCCGCTCCGTCGCGACAGACTGCCGACGCTAGTGCAGCCTGCAGGCGCTAGCCAGTGCGCTGGGCGCCGCGCCGTCAGCACCGCGTGCATGAAGCCAAAACAGCGTTCCCACTACCTCCGTGAGGGAGAGAGAGAGAGAGAGAGAGAGAGAGAGAGAGAGAGAGAGAGAGAGAGAGAGAGAGAGAGAGAGAGAGAGAGAGAGAGAGAGAGAGAGAGAGAGAGAGAGAGAGAGAGAGAGAGAGAGAGATAGAGAGAGGCCTCCAAGTCACCCTGAGCCGCGCCGAGCTCGTCAACGCCGTGCATGGCTCAGTGACACCCGGGCCGCCTAATCACCGATAGCTCACGGCGGTGGCGTCCTGGTACTCTAATTGCCCGCCCCGTCGAACGCTCCTCCCGACCCCTCGCCGCTCACGCAGAACGCTCGTCGGAAATAGGACTTTTCCGGCCGGCGACCGCGCGCGTCTCGCAATTTTCCAGCAATCTTCGCCCTTTGCATCGCCGCTCCCCTCCGCGATGGGGAACACGGCGCCGACGCCCTCCCCGACGCCCTCCCTCACGCCCTCCCTCACGCCAGCGAGCGCGAGGTCGAGGTAAGAGATCCATTAGCCAGTTTAGAGACTGCGCTAATTGCGATTTAATCGAATTTGGCGCGAGTACTGCGCCGTCCAGGCCCGGCGCACAGTGGGCCAGAAGACCGGTGAAGGGTGAAGGGGGGCGGTCAAAATCCCACGGACGCGTTTTGAGCCCCAGAGTCGCTAAATGGAACTCGAACCGAACGCTGTGACCCCACCAATGGATCCCTCGTTCGGAGAGCAATCCGTTGGTGGGGTCACTCGTTTGGTTTGAGTTCTCCTAGCGACTCCCATTGAGCCGCTCCGTCGCTGCGAGCGTCCGTGTTCGGGAGCGCGTCTACGGCACGCGCGTGCGGTGCGTGCGCGCTGCAGTCACGGACGGACTATATCCGGCGCACTTGGACGGCGTCCAAGGCAGCGCGCGGAATAACGACAAGGGACACGTCCTTCATTAGGACGACGCGCACCTGCGGCACTGCTGGAGCGGAGACTTGGTCGTCTGCAGCAACAACAACAACAACAACACTCTACAAATTGAAGTGTGCTGTCGGTAGGCAAGGACACATCCACAGATGCATACCTAACAAGCACGCATCTTATTAGGTGTGTACTCAGCTAAGTTTGCGTCTGTAGGTGTGTTTGCTGTAGTACGCACCTGTAGATGCACACTGAGTATACACACATGAGTCTGTTGAGCAGTGTTGTTGTTGTTGTTGTTGTTGTTGTTGTTGTTGTTGGCTTCTTTTACGGCGGGGGCGTTCCGTGCCAGCGCCCCGCCGATGGCAGTATTTTTAGCGGTAAAGGTGGAACCCCGAGGGTGTAATTACGAATAAAAGAAGAGCGTATTTCGAGGCGCCACTTTTAAACGCCCTGCTTTAAAGAGAGACACAAAAAAAAAAAAAAAAAAAAAAAAAAGGCGAGCGGACCGCACAGCGAAAAACTGACACGTTCTTGAGGCGTGCGCGGTGCTGTGCGCCCTTTGGGGGCTCTGCTAAACTGACGGCTAAATTAGGAGGGCGGCCGGCCGCGAACGGCTTCGAGTCGGCGGCCGTTTTTCGGCGTTCCCGCGAGGAGGGTCGTCGGTCGAGTCTTTGTTGCCGTATTCCCGGCGAAGCAGCAGCAGCAACCTTGGGCCCGCCGCCGCCTTGCCATTTGCCGTGCATGAACATGACATTCCGCGCAAAGCGAAATGCCTACCGCATCCAGCCAAGGCGAGGGGCGCGCGAAGCGGCGTGGGGCGCACCTCGCAAACTCGCATTGTACACAGCCAGCGCGCATTGCAATCAGTCATATTGAGTGATGGCACGGAATTGGGGCCCATTTCATTGTTTGCGCCGTGATATGGCGTGAACAAGTGAGCATCGCGCATTGTGTGCGTGCCCACACTACTTGCACAAGTGTTTTACAGTCGCTTGTTGTGAATTTCTTCTTTTTTTCCCCCTGCGCGTTGTTTCAGTTTGCGCGCGCCAGCCCGGAGCTACTAGACTCTTGAAACGGAAAAAGAAGAAGAAGAAGAGGAGCAGCGGTCGAGTTTTAAAGGTGTCGTCACCCCTGCTGGGGTCGAAAATGAATGGACCGTGACGATCCTGGTCTCCGGAAAACACGCAGCGCACCCCAGCAGACGGGCTGCCGGCCGCGGGTCTGCACCCATGCCCAAGCCGAGGGGAGCCACGGGGGAGCCTGGGCGTGGGGTCCTCATCGTCACACAGAGAGAGAGAGAGAGAGAGAGAGAGAGAGAGAGAGAGAGAGAGAGAGAGAGAGAGAGAGAGAGAGAGAGAGAGAGAGAGAGAGAGAGAGAGAGAGAGAGAGAGAGACCGACCGCAGCCCAGCCTCCACCAAAATGGTGGTGCTAGAGCCGATCTGGACAAGAACCGGAACAAATACCCACATCATTAATCTGGTTTGTAGCTTCTCTTCTTTTTTACTTTTTTAAAATTTTATTTTTCATCCTGGCCCCTATACCTGCGCGATTGCAAAGGGGGTGGGTGGGTGTGTGTGTGTGTGTGACTCAACGACGTGAGAGCTCACCGCGTGTCTGCCCGGACCGAACCCCCGCGCCGCGCGATGGACAGGATGAAGTACGAGCCGCTGCTGCAGTTCATATGATGGGACCGAGCCACACGGAGAGTGGGTCCTCCGCTCGAACAGACCCACTTCATGCTCAGCAGCAGCCAGCGCGGCGATTTGCCTCGTCTGACAGTGTCGCACGCGAGAGAGAGAGAGAGAGAGAGAGAGAGAGAGAGAGAGAGAGAGAGAGAGAGAGAGAGAGAGAGAGAGAGAGAGAGAGAGAGAGAGAGAGAGAGAGAGAGAGAGAGAGACATACTCGAACTTGGGGGCTCAAGCAAATAAGTGCATAAATTAGGCCACCATCTGGTCCAATGGATTAGCCACGCATCGCAGGCACTGAGTGGACTCACAGTGTGACAATAAACTGGCTGGATTTACCTGGCAAAAGGGCAGGATGATGGTGGCATCGGACCACTGGAGCGACAGCGAGCGGGGATTACACTCAGGTTCGAGCTACCGCTGTTGCGGGGTAGTTAGTCCATTTTTTGTGATTTTCGGTACAGGGCTGCTCTGAATTTGACGAGAAAAGCATATGCTGGACATTTTCAGTGAGAGTTGGTTGGTTGGCCCGGATTCTGTATCGAATTCTTGTTTTGCACGCAGGATCGTGTGCGCCCAAGTGTCAACAAATCGGCCGGCCATTCGCAGGCAGCAGCTGGAACCCAACAACGGGTCGGTGGCGGGTCGCACAGTGGGACAGAAGACCGGCGCAGGCGGACAAAGCTCATGACGCGTTTTGAGCTCTAGAGTCGCTAAATGGGACTCTAACCGAACGTGTGACCTTACCAATGAATTGCTCTCCGAACGAGGAATTCATTGGTGGGGTCACACGTTCGGTTCGATTACCTTTCAGCGACTCCTGGAGCTCAAAACGCGTCCAGGATTTTGGCCACCTGCCCCGGTCTTCTGGCCCACTGTGGGTCGGCCTCTCGATCCAAGCGTTGTCTGCATCACCCACCGTGCGACCCACTATGCGCCACGCTCCGCCAAGTCGCCGTGCTGGACCGAAGCGCGGCCGGCTGGCCGGCCATCCCCAGCGACTTGATTAAAAGCAGCTTCCCCGCGCGTCTTAATGGAAGAGCAGGCTGTTAAATTCGTGGCGAACCTGTTAATTAACCCCCAACCCCTAGCCAGCCGGCTCCCCGGCCAGCTCCCCAGCTAGGGGTTGGTCGTTAGTGCTGGCCGCCACTCCCGTTCACGTTCCGGGCCGCAGAGCAAAGCCTTCGCGCCACACCGCGTCGCGAGCACATGCCACATGTATCACAGTTTTTAAACGTCAGCCTGGCCGGAAAACGGGGCATGTTTATCCACCAAAAAAAGGGAATTACGGGAATAGAAATATATGCAGCCCAGCTTTTAATTGAGTGCAATAAAATAGAATGTGGACGTACACACATATATGCCTAATGGATGAAGCGCGACCGCATAGTGACTAGAGTCAAGCATCGAGCCGAGTCACGGCGCCCCAACTTGACGTTGGAAATATCCACAATAATAATTTACAATATTATATTTCCGAAAAAAAAAGAAAAAAAAAAATTGTTCAAACATGTGGGAACAAATAAAAAGCAAATAACGCAAACGGAAACCATAAGGCGGTCTATACAAAAAAAATTGCTGAATAGAAAAAATTGCGAGGACAAAACACGAATCCGCTCAAAGGCGTTGTGTGCGCCGCCTGGGTGTGTGTCTGATACAAAAATGGCCCGCGCTACTGGACAACAGTAGTACACGCGCACACACGCACATACACTCATCTCGATTCAAATCACACACACGCACGCACGCACACACACACTCACAAAAATCATGAATCAGGTAAAACGTTTCCTGAGTCACGATTCAACCAGAGCGCACCCTCTGGGCTCGCGCAACTGTAGCACCCCGCGCCCGCGCGAGATGGCTAAAGAATAGATATCTCCCCTTGCCCGTTTTGTATTTAATTAAGACTGAGTCAAACCGGTGCCGGGGGTGGGGAGCGGGGAGGGAGATGGGGTGGCTCTTGTCGTTACCTCTTCCTCGCGCGTGCCCCCCAAGCCGGGCGGGGCAGGCGGGGCCAGACACAGTGGGCCAGGCCGCCCTGCTCGACCGCCTGACAATGGATGTGATTAGTTTCCCGAATCGTGTCCTTGCAATCTCTGCCATCTCTCTCTCTCTCTCTCTCTCTCTCTCTCTCTCTCTCTCTCTCTCTCTCTCTCTCTCTCTCTCTCTCTCTCTCTCTCTCTCCGTCCCCCCCATCGATCCGGAGAGCGGCCGAGCCTGCGCACATAGCCATTTCGAAATCACCGTCGTCCTCCTCATGTGTTCGCCCTAGAGCGGCGACGGCGGTGACGTCCTGGACGCAGCAGTCCGTCGATACCCCACGCCGCTTGGCGCGCAGCTGGCCGGCCCTGGAGAGCGGAGTAGCGACGCGGCGGCGGGACGGCCTAATGACCACCATTCTCGGCGTTCAGACTCCCAGACGCGAGGAGTCGAACCGCGACAAAGTCTAATTAATGGCCGCACCCCGCGGAGCACCGTGGAGCGCCAGGGGCGGCTGGTCGGTCTGCCTCCGTCGCACTCACGGCGCGACCCGCCGGGGCGCGAGAGAGACGGCGCGGGGCGCGGCCGGGGCAGCCGGGGCCTTTGTGGCGGGACCGTGGGCGGCAGAGGCGGCGCCGCCGATAACCTTTCAGACAGACAGCCGCATCAGCCGGCCGAACACTCACCACACTGAACTGAAAAAAAAAAAAAAAAAAAAACGAAGACAGGTTCAAACAAAGCAACGTGGGTGCTTGGCGATTGACGCAAACTCCATTGAAAAACGATGGACCCGGAACGGGCAAACGGGCGGCAGGCAGCTTCCCCGGCCATCACGCGCCCGATGGGTTGCCGAGCCCTACGGGGCTCTCTATGAGGCGGGGCGGCCCAGCTTTGGAGTGAGTCACCGACCTGTCACAACACACACACACACACACACACATACACACACACACACACACACACACGCGCACACACACACACACACACACACACACACAGAGACTCACAGACTCACTGGATTCAAAATTAGCGGCTCTCGGGCTGGTGTCCCGGCGGAAGTGGTGGATGTACGGTGCGCAGCGCGCGCTGTCCCACTGTGCCGGCGGCACACACATGGCGTCCTGCTCCATAATGAGGGATCAGGTGTAAAGCAGCTTCAGCACAGGAAGTCTTGTCTCGCCCTTTTTTTTGTTTTTTATATCGTCGCGTCTTGTCCTTTGCCGGCCGCTTTATTTCCCCTTTTTTTCCGCGCTGCAGCGCGCTCTTGCTACCGTCCTACGCTCCGCCGCCGTGTACGCAAATTTGCACCTCTCGGCTCGTCAAAAGGAAACTCGCTTAAACTCATCGGTGGGGCCTGAGTGCTGTGTGTGTTTGAGAGAGAGAGAGAGAGAGAGAGAGAGAGAGAGAGAGAGAGAGAGAGAGAGAGAGAGAGAGAGAGAGAGAGAGAGAGAGACAGCCAGACAGACAGACAGACAGAGAGAGAGAGAGAGAGAGAGAGAGAGAGAGACAGCCAGACAGACAGACAGACAGAGAGACAGAGAGAGTATGTGTGCGTGTGTGTTCGCGCCAGTGCCAGTGCCGGTAGCCTCCAGCCTCCGGGTCGGATTACGTCCGGCTGTGATGGCGAACCGACAATGAAGCGTCACAACACAACCCTCTCACCTTGCCGGCCCCCCGCTTGGCGGCCGGGCCGAGGCCGGGCCGAGGACCGCTGCGCCACCTGGGCCCTTGTGTCCCCGGACCGATTTCACACTCCGGGGCGGACGGCCACGAGTCGCTCGCTCGGTAGCGTTTCCAGCCGAGGCAGAAACAACCTGCAGTTTTTTCAAGCAACACACTAAATCCTCATGCACTTGTTTGTACATAGTTATGAACGATTTTGAACATGCGTAAGCTTTCCTTATGTATGTCAAAAATTATTTTTTTTTTAAATTGAGTTTAGTTTTAAAAAAGTAGCTACATTGTTTGGGAGGTGAGTCACAGTTTTCCGGCCATCCTCCGGAGACGTGCTTCGCGATAGGCAGGCTGTTGCAGGGCGTGCCGCCGCAGTCCGGACAGCCACTCTGTCTCTCTCGCACCGCAACACGCCGACGCCACGCCGACGGCACGCCGACGCCACGCCCCGCGCGTGCGAGAGAGACAGAGGGACGACCGCTCGGCGGCCGGCCGGCCTGGCTGGAGTGCCGTGATTTACGCTTGGCGCTGAAATGTCACGCGCGCGCTAAACGGCCCTGGAATGGGGTCACTCAATTCGGCCGGCCCACTGCGCAGCCAATGGCGGCGGCGGCGAGGCGACGCGAGCACCGCGGCACCGCTGGCGGCACCGGCGCGGCTCAGGTGACACAGGGGAGGACGCGACGCCGCGGCGTCTCTCTCGCACTCGCAGGGCGCGCCGCGGCGGTGCGAGAGAGACGGCCACGCGAAGCAGGGGGACGTCGTCGTGGACGTTAGCGCGGCGAAGCGGCGACGGCGGCCTCGCAACGGGAGATGGCGGAGTGGTGCTCGTTGCGTGTAAACCGCCCACCGCGCGGCCGCCTCTCAGCAAGACAGACAACACAAAAATAAAAGAAAAACATGGCGGTATTTGAACCCGCGGGCTCACACCTTTGTCACCTCGGCGACGGGAGGCCAGGTGATCCAGAGGCCGCTGCCGCCTGCGCCGCTGGTCTTGTGCCCCACAGTGCAGCGGCCTCTGCTTGCCAAGTTGCATGCTGTCAGCTCCAGTTTCGAGGCGCGATTGACAGGGCTTCCCCCCCTCGTAGGTGTTGCCGGAGACAGACGATCTGCCGGCTGTGGTGCACCCAGTGCAGCGCAGAGCCCCTGGAGAACGCCCGGAGGCTCCAGGGCATGCCTGCAGGGCCGGGGGGCTGCGGTCTGGCGCGCGCCGACGCCCATTGGAGGCCCCCGCGCGGAAGGCGGGGCCGTTTCCAGCTTTTCCCGCGCCGCACCAGAGAGCCGTCTTATAAACCAAGATGAGCTTAGCGCCGTTAAAATGACTCGACATTGTGACGGCCGTTCCGAGTGCGCATCAGATTTTATGAATTTCCCGCATCAATGGCGAGGCGCGGCACGGTGGCGCGGCGTGGGCCAGAAGACCGGCGCAGGCGGCCAGAAGTCTAGACGCGTTTTGAGCTCCAGAGTCGCTAAATGGGACTCGAGCCGAACGTGTGACCCCACCAATGGATTCCTCGTTCGGAGAGCCATTCATTGGTGGGGTCACACGTTCGATTCGAGTCCCATTTCGCGACTCTGGAGCTCAAAACGCGTCCAGCATTTTGACCGCCTCCACCGGTCTTCCGTCCCACTGTGCACGGCCCACGGCCACCCCGATCCGCGCGGCGTAACTTTGGGTTTCCAAGTGAACGTGTCAAACGTGGGGTTTGAATCGGGCGTATAAAAGTACCCGCACGGTGGCCGGCCGCGGCCGCCCCGGCCCGACGCGAAACACGCTCTATAAAAATGCCTAACCGGCACGCTGGAAAGAGAGAGGGAGAGAGAGAGAGAGAGAGAGAGAGAGAGAGAGAGAGAGAGAGAGAGAGAGAGAGAGAGAGAGAGAGAGAGAGAGAGAGAGAGAGAGAGAGAGAGAGAGAGAGAGAGAGAGAGAGAGAGAGAGAGAGAGAGAGAGAGACAAAGTACGGAGTACCCGGCGGCGAGCGGCCTTACTCTGCGCCAAGTTCGCACATCCTACGGCTTCCCACGTCAAGTGCAGTACACGGCGAGCCGTGTCACCCTGGCCTGCCCTGGCCCGGCCTGCCGGCCCAGAAGACCCCCAGCGGCAAAAAAAAAACGCGTTCCAACGTTTTGCAAAAAAAAAAAAAAAAATTGGCAGCGAGTGTTGAACCCTTATATTCCAGGTTCAGAATGCAATGTCTGTACGCTCTCGGCCACCGGGATCACTGTGGTTCTACGGAGTACAAAGTAACATCTGATGTTCGAATCCTGCAAGGACTTTGGCCTTTGGGACTTAAACGGTATTTGGCCTTTAGACCCATTCTGGTACTTTGTTAGGGCCCGAGGCGTGCCGTGTGTGAGCGAGAGAGACAGAGCGCGGCGACAAAGACTCCCAGGTTGCCTACGCACCGGGAGCAACGTCCTGCGGGCCGCCATTGGCTGGGTGTCGGGGACGTGTGAACGGAGGGAGAGGGGTCCTGATGAAGAGAGGCATTGCGGAAGTTCTCAAGAGTACGGCCTGCGGGGAGAGTGGGGGAGAGTGTTATACACACATGTGAGTGCAGCGCGGTGCACTGCAGCGCAGGGGCGGCACCGACCAATCAGAAGCCAGGGCCCGGCGGCCATCGAGCCCTATGCAGCGACAGAGAGGGGAGAGAGAGGGCGGAGGGAGGGAGAGAGAGAGAGAGAGAGAGAGAGAGAGAGAGAGAGAGAGAGAGAGAGAGAGAGAGAGAGAGAGAGAGAGAGAGAGAGAGAGAGAGAGAGAGAGAGAGAGAGAAGAAAAAGAGGCGCGTTGTCAGGGGCGGAACGGAAACAATGCACCGAGGTGTCAGGAGGAGGAGGTTGTGGGGCTGGTGACGGGAGTGCTGTGCAGGCACAGTAGGCCGCCGCCAGGGCACCAGGCGGAGTGGCGACCGCGCGCTCAAAACCGCGAGCGGCGTCAACGTTCGCACACGCCCGTTGAGTTACTTCCGCGGGAAGAGGAAAAAAAATAATCGCAGGGTGGTAATCGAACCCGCGGCGACCCTGTGATGTAGCGCGTCATTAGCTTTTGCTTCGCCTGTGGCACTCGAGTGCATTGCCAGAGAGAGCCACTGAGGGCGTATTGGCTGGCGTCACGGGGAGAACGTCACATGTAGCCGTGTGTGTGTGTGTGTGTGTGTGTGTGTGTGTGTGTGTGCGTGCGTGCGTGCGCGCGTGAGTGTGTGCTTTTCTTTTTTTTCTTCGCTCCTTCTGGCCAATTTCGAACACTATCGCTTCGTATTGACTCACTGTTGTTTTCTAAAAGTGTCCATGCTCCCAATCGAACCAATTTCTTAAACTATACGGCCCCATTTTATTGCCCCAATTTTTCGCAAAAACGGCGTTTTCCACCTTCCCTACCCTCGTCTGCATTCAGAAAAAGATCCACACAGAAAGTGTTTGTGGATCGACTCTGAAGTATTTAAAATTAAAGATTTTTTTTTAATTTTTTTTTCGACTCGTGTGCCGAGGCCACGTCCTTGGGTGATGCACACCCGGAGCTGCCACCGCATGATAGTGGCGGAGAAAAAAGTGTGTGATAGTGGGACGAAAAAAAAACGCTGAATATGACGACCCTTGCAGGACTCCAGGGCATCGTTAATATCGGAGAGAAAAACAAAAAGGAATCACAATCATTTTCTTCCTGGCGTTGGTGGTGACCTAGACACCCGAGGACTGTCAACGATCAACAAATGCAGAGGAACTGCAACAAAAAGGTTTTCTGTTCGGGGGGAAAAAAAAAGGGGGTTGAAACTGAGCCAAGTGTGAACCCCGCGTGTGCGGACATGCGACCCACATTGTGAGTCGAGCTAGGCGAGGTTGTCTAGCCTGCCATCCCTACTTGAGTCTAGCCTAGGCGAGGCGCCTAGAACGCACGCCCTGGCAAGCGCCCTAGTCTCCCTAGGCCTCCATGAGGGGAGGTCACTCATCCTCCAGCCACTGCCAGTCATTAAAAAACCCTTCTGCGTGTATGTGTGTGTGTGTGGTCGTAGCGTGTGTGAGTGTGAATGTGTGCCATGTCACACCATTACCGCCGTGAAAAGCTGGCCTTACCCCTATGCTAAGCGCCAGAGGTGGTGTACAAGGAGAAAACATAATCCAGAGAAGGAAAAAAAATGGAGACACACGAGTACGTATTTGAACCTGCGACCGGACGATCGTGACCGTCATGCCGGCCGTTTTGTCCAGTCTTTTTCCCACGGCACTCGGCCCAAATCAATCACACAATGCAGGTCAATTTTGAAAAATAAAATATTATTTATCGGAGGAGGGGCGGAGCGAGGAGGAGATTCGATCGTGAGATGTCCGAGGCGGCCGGCGTGGACGGCGTCGCCGCTAAACACGCAACGCCGGCAATCGGTTTCGAATATTATTCCTAATAAGGGTCGTGCCGAGGCCTGGGAACACACACGCATCACGCGCGTGCCCCGCACTGTTTTTGTGTTCTTTTCCTTTTGAGCGAGCCGATCGGACGCAACTCTTTGGCGGGAGATTCAAATAACATACTCACAGCACCGCCTTTGCGAAATTCAACAACGCGCCGCGCACTCACCTGCAACACAAAGAAAAGAGAGAGGAAAATGAAAACCCCGCTCGCTGCTGTACAGTGGGCCATTTTCTGGAAAACGTTTGCTCGCAATAATGGCGGTAAATAATACAGAAAATGACAACAATTAAACCAGCACGAAGAAACAAGACGAAGGAAAAGGTTCAGTCAATATGGCGATCGGGCCGCAGAGCTTCTGGTTGGCGGTGCCTCGCTCCGAACCTCGCCTCGGGCCACCAAGTCCTTCCCGGTTAAATTACAACAGTTGAAGCTGTGTATAATTGTACCGGCCAGGGAAGGGGGAAGGGGGAGAGAGGAGAGAGGGGGTAAGTCGCGCACGGTAGCCAACAAACGACCGTGGACAACACATACACGTCTGTCTTTGTTTTCTCTCTCACTCCTCCTCATCTCTCGGGCCACGCGGTACAGAGCATTCCGATGAGAGGGAGGGAGAGGGGGTGGGGGAAATATAACGATTAATTGTCCCGGGAAAATTACGCCAGAATGCGGATACTCGTCTCTGGCGACATCGACGGCGCCGGGGAGACGCCCGGGGTCCGCCTGGGAGGTACTGTACTACACCGGGAGGTACGGCATCCGAGCAGCTGCCCCACAGTGCGCCAGAAGACCGGCGCTACCAAAAGACTGGAGCTACCAAAGCGCGTCCGGGGCTCACTATGTGCCGCTCAATTAAAGACTTCTTTCATTTAACCATTATTCTTATCCCCCCCCAAAAATGTTAAACCTTGCCTTTTAACCTGTAAAATTCCTCAATATTCTTTTTTTTTTCCCGTGCCTTGACGACGTCCGCTGCCATCTCCATACGGCCCTCCAATGAGTACCGGCGAGGCGACGCTCGCGCGCCGTTTCGCCGAGAGATAGAGAGAAAGAGAGGGAAATATGAATAACACATTAAAAGGCCGCGTTGAGGGCGTCAGGCGAAGTCAGCGCGCTGCAGCGCCAATAAAAGGGCGGTAAATCACAGTGGGCTGCGTGCGAAGCAAGCCGAGCGTGTGAAACGGACGACCGCCCCGCACGCGTCACCTTTATCAGAGCCCTCGGACCCCGTCTCACAGCGGGCCCGAAGACCGGCGCGTGCGGCCGAATCTTTAGAAGCGTTTTGAGCTCCAGAGTCGCCAATAAGGGCTCGTCCCTCCATTGATAACCTTACGAAGTATTTTGGGTATATGCAAGGTACAAACTATTTAGCTTGTTATACAAAGAAATAGTTTGTAAATTACGAAGTATTTTCTTTGTAAGCTTAATGCTCAAAATACTTTGTTTTAACAAGCTACTTTTCTTTGTAAGGACTGAAACAGTTTGTAAGGTTTTGTCAGTGAACCTCCTCCTGACTGCAGCGCCACGCCGGCGGAACCACAACCCCACTATTTGTTTTGACAAAGTGTGGGGACGGTATATCTGGAGCATCTCGACTCGACCTGGGCTGCGCACGCCGCGGTGCAGGACATGCAGGACTCGGGCTGGCGGCAGGTGGTGCAGGGAGGCGCGCGGCCGATGCAGAGAGTCCTTTCGTCGCTCTGTCTCTCTCGCACACATGGGGCGTCCCGTAAAGGTGCGAGAGAGACAAAGCGACAAGAGGGACTCCCGGCATCAGTCTGCTGCAAGACACACCTGTATCGCACCTGCCGCGGCCCCCAACCACCTTTATCTGACGAAGGTAAATTATCTCCTCCGTTCCGGGTGGCTGGAGGAAGGGCTGGACAAGACCCCTCCAGCAGTGAACCGAGTCTCTGTCGAACTCTGACACCCGCCATTTTGGGGCGTGCCGCTGCTCGCACGGGTGACGTCTCGAGGTCGAGGATCAGGCCGAGCATCGCATTGCGCAGGGATACATAACTCCGGTCAGCAGACGGATTCCGAGAGTCGCCGCTCCGTCCCTCTCACTCACACCCACAGGGACACCCCGTGAGAGAGACGAGAGCGCTCATTCTGCTGGGGGCATCCCGCGCATGCATCTGAGGGCCGCCGAGAGCGGCGTATCTGCGCCGCGCAGGCCGCGAGTTGGCCGTTTGCTGTGCCGCCGCGCCGCGCCGCCGCTCGGGGGTGTCGGCACTGAAGGGTAATGGGTCTGTTTATGTGGCAGTGAGTCAGCGAGAGGGTATGGGAATCGCATGCAAGGCGCAAGAAAGACTTGAAAAACCTCGGGAGGCGGCCAGGCCAGCTCGGCCTTGCATTGCAGGCGATGTCGCCGGGAAGCACAGCCAGGGCACCTCGCTGGGAATTCAAGGGTGAAAATTGCAACCGAATTTTGGCGAATTTTGTCGAGAAAAAATTGGTCGTTTTGTCGCTGTCTTCGGAAAACCAAAGCAGCAGCCTCATCGGGCCTGGCTTTGGCCTGCATTGCGCCGGCCAGTTGGTCAGCAGTGAGAAACACGGAAAAGCAGAAAATGGAGGGAAAGAGGGCCTTTTTGGCCACTTTGGCGCGTTCAGGAAAGCGCACGGCAGCAGGCAGGAAGTCGGGTCGAAAACCGCGCACCCCTTTCCGGCCACATCAAACGAGGCTCGCAGCGGTCGGCGGCCGTTGCCCGGAGCCTCCAGGGAATGCCAGGGTAATTATTCCAGGACATAGTTCGGCGGCCCGCCGGATTCCAGGCTGCCCGCAAGGCTCCAGGCCACCCAGGCCGCCTCACTAGCGCGAATATCGGCCTCGGCAACGTGTCCTCCAGGATTCCCGGACTCCAGGACGCGGTGAACGACAACTGCGGGGCTCATGCTGGCCGGCAAGCGGGGCCCCGCCGCCAGGCAGCTGCGCGCGGTCGGCTGGGCGGCGCCTTGCCTCGCCGCCTCGTGTTTACGGGCTCCTGATAAATCGACGCCCTCCGCGACAATGCCTACTAACTAGCGCACCGCGGCGCAGCGCGGCGCAGCGCCAGCGCCTCTTCCGGTCGCCGCGCCGACTCATAACTCAAGATGGGATCATCTGACGTCGAGACGGCGCGGGAAATATCCCGCAACGGCAGCGAGAAATATCCCGCGACGGCAGCGGGAAATGTCTCGCGACACGGCAGCGGGTGGTCGGTGGTCCTGTTCGCGGTCGCGCGCGAGAGTCACCACAAGTCCCGGCACGCGTTGTGCATTCGTAGTTCTTTATGACGTGGAACCCGTCCACCCAAAGGACTGCACCTGACGAGACGATGTCGCGAGTGCGTCACCTTTCACCTGTCTGTCTGTCTGTCCGGCCGACTGTCCGTCCGCCGTCTGCGTCACGTCCATGCATTGTTCGTCAACACGTGGCTAACGGCGCGGACCAACAATCGCCCAATCAGAGTTCGGGATGGACGTGGAGGTCGAGGTGGCTGCCCCGCCGTGACCGGGGCCCTCCCGCAAAAAAATTGAAAACCAACTAAAATCATTCGAGGCTGGTTTAATCATAACGTTGATTGATTTTTCTTTAAAAATTTAGTCACAATTTTTTTTAAATTTTTTTTTTAAGTGCCGACGCAGTGAAATTTTGTTTAATTTACAGGCAACTAAGTGGAGCACTTCGTGATGGCCCGGACCAACACGCACTGTCAAAATGGCAGCTCGTTCCCGAGCTACTCGGGACAAGAATCGCTAATAGACCGTGGCGAACCGCGGCGGGGTGGGGCGGGGCGGGGCGGGGCATCTCGATAAGATACACGAGTGTGAATCATGACTGATCAGCGGCCCGTCACGGCCATGGCCGCCTCGGCCACGACGGCCGCCCGGCGGGACACCCCCATTGTGGAGGGAAGTGAGTGACGCTACAGGATCCTTTTTAATTACGATCCCTTTTTTTCCGATCACTCGCCGGCGAGCGTTTAGGTCCCACTCATCGAGGCGCGCCGCGTTACATGGCACAATGTTTGACGACGGAGGAGCAACAACACCCTATTGCGACGTGTGTACATGCGCCTCGGTGGCGCATGGTTTTCATGTGTGTGTGTGAGAGAGAGAGAGAGAGAGAGAGAGAGAGAGAGAGAGAGAGAGAGAGAGAGAGAGAGAGAGAGAGAGAGAGAGCGCTGGTCCAGTGGGCAGAAAGCCATCGCCACAGCTGTGCGCCGGTACTTGCACGCGGCGACGCAGCAGCAGTGCGATCAGTGAGCCATCCATCAAGCGACTCGACCATCATTAAGATCCCGGTCTCCGATACCGACACCTACACACCTACACTCACACACGCGCGGCGGGTGCGTCGTTGCGGTAAAGAACCGTTCCGCCGCCGCCTGGACCAAAACACTACACTACCGCGCCGCCCCGTCGTCCGTCCGTCCGGCCGCCCCCGCCGCCCCCGCCGCCACGGCGGTGACGCGTGAACGCGCCAAAACAGCTGCGGCAGTGCGGGGGTGGGGGTCAGCAGCAGACAATGCCGCTGATTGCGGCGGCGATGGTAATCCTTAAGCGAAGCCGAGCACACGTGTCGATTACAGGCAGTAAGATCGCTCGCCGACGCCACGTTGCGCGTCCGTCCGAGCATCCGTCCCACTACTGGCAGCCCCGTCCTCCAGGAGGATTCTTCGTTCAGTGGATTCCTCGTTCGGAGAGCAATCCATTGGTGGGGTCACGCGTTCGGTCGGTCCCATTTAGCGACCGCACCGTCCTCTGGCCCACTGTGCACCCGGTCCTGACCACGCAGCTAGGCACGCAGTGGCCACGCGGCGCGCACAACAAAGCCCCGGCTAATAGTCGCACCGCGCGGCCCGTGGTTATTGCCTGCGTGTCGAGGAGGCTTCTAATCAGAGAGCGCCTTATAAGTCGGCGGGGACCGCTGAGCGGCGCCGCGCCGGCCAGGGCACCGGCCGACCCCGCGCGCCGTCGTGGCACGGCACGGCACGCGCGGGTCAAGCTGTCGGCAGGAAAGGCACCAAGAACACGCGTAGCGTGTGGGACTTCCCCGCGGGGTATCGCCACCTGAGGCGCCATTGTTGGCGCTACCCCGCGCCGGCGGCCGCGCCGCGCGGAGTAGCGGCGCACGCGCGGGTACCCGCGGGTCGTGTTCATCACGGGAGGGACCGCCCCCCCGGCGGACTGTAAGCACGCGGCATGCCGCGTGCGGACACGGGAAAGCTCTTAGCAGGGCCACAGGACTATCAGCACCGCGCTCCGCTGCCCAGTGGACCACCGTGCCCAGAGGGCCGCCCTATGCCCACGCACACTGTTATTCAACGAATGTGACGTCATATTCGTTCGAATGTGAATTTTGTCACGTTCCTCGTTTGGAGAGCGATCCATTGGTGGGGTCACACGATCGACTCGAGTCCCGCATGAGCAACTCTGGAGCTCAAAACGCGTCTAGAACTGTGTCTAACGGTCTTCTAAACCCACTGTGCTGACCGCGTCTGGCCGGCCAGGCAGCCGTGCCAATGAAACGGCCGGATCGAATCGAATCAAACCAGCAAAAACGGGGAACGGCGTTAATCCCATACGCCATGAACGGCGCTCCTAAAACCCTCTCCGACGCACTCGGGGCTGCGGCGGTAACGGGCTGCCACCGCTAGGGCGGGGAGGGGGAGAGGGGGGAGAGGGGAGGGGGAGGGGGGGGGGGAGGGCACGGGAGCAGCCGAGACCACTTCTGGTTTTGACGGCACTGCGCGCGTCGTTCGTACTGTCTGATGGATTCGGTCGGCTGAGGACCTGTCTCTCTCCCCCCCCTCCGCTCCCCTCTTTTCCCCTTCCCTCTCCCTCCTTCCTTAACCTGATAAATCACGCCCAATGGCTACATCGCGCTCGTCCCACACACACACACACACACACACACCACTCGAGCTACTTACTGCCAGAGCTCCCTACAGTTCATCTGTGCATATCCTCAGCCTCATCACCCGCCCGACTCGGACACGGCTACGCTGCCTATGCTGCGCAGCACGGCGCGGGCTCAATTTTCGACCGACGCACAATGGACCAGTAGGCCGGCGCAGGCGCCTCTTGAACTCTGGGGCCGTTTTGAGCTCCAGTCGCTAAATGGGACTCGTAAGATTTGTACTCGTCTGGATGTTGGCATACCGACGAAACGCTACATGCTGGACGCGGTCCTTGACGAAAGGAGCCTACCGTTATCCAACGAATGTGACGTCACATTCGTTAGAATTCAAACGAACGTGACAAAATTGACATTCGAACGAATATGACGTCACATCCGTTGAATAACAGTGCCGCCGCGAGGGCGCCTTCCTGTGGCCGCACGCTGCGAAGTCATTAGTGGCGCAGGACACTGCACACCGACTGCATACTATCGACTCATCACACACTTCATTTATTTGGGAGGGCGTCAGTGGGCGTCCTGTGTTCTCACATACTGTCAGGGGCGTCCCAGCGCGCCATGCCGCGAGCCCCGCCCCGCCCCACCCCACCCCGCCCCGCCCCGCCCCGCCCCGCCCCGCCCCGCCCCGCCCCGCCCCGACACACGCGGCCCATACGGACTCATTATCCTTTCATATTACAACGGAATTCTACGGGTGAAAGGTTAGCACACTTAGGACTAATGCGTTGGTAACAGGACGAGCGGATGACAAAAAGGGGGCCGTCCCTAAACGAGGAAGAAAAATTAAAAAAAAAAGAGTGGTGGACATTATGATAAGGCAGTCTTTCTGACCAAAATGATAAAATAAACCACATTGTTTTGAGATTGTGATGTACTTTTGGTAAACGAGGTGGCCCCATTATTATTGTTAGCGTATGCGCTTGGTTATTCTATGGACTCGAGAGTAAACGCTGGCTGAGACCTTCCTATGTGTCTTTTAGTTTTAGGTATGTTCAAAATGGAAAGGTGTCATCTGCTAAAAATATTGAATTGGTGTTTGAACTCTCTCGACACGTGTCCGCTGCCTCACCCACGCGCGAAGAGGCGCGTCGATGCCACCGGAGAACCGGGGAGGAAGTCACACGGCGGACGCGGCGGACGCGGCGGACCACACCCCGGAGAGTCACATCTTATTTTCTCTACGCAGTTTGATTTATCACAAGCGAAGAGGCCGCGCGCCAGCCCAGCCAGCCCCGCCAGCCCCGCCAGCCGCGCCAGCCACACGTACGGCACGACGAGGACGCACTTGTTCGCCTTTCGCGGCGTCTAAAATTACCTGCCACGCCGGGCACGCCGGGCAGACCGAGCTGGCGGCCCGAAAGCGGCCCGCTGTAGGGCGGAATTGGCGGTGGTGCGCATTTGCAATAAGTAATTCGAAGAAGAAGAAGAAGAAGAAGAAGAAGAAGAAGAAGAAGAAGAAGAAGAAGAAGAAGAAGAAGAAGAAGAAGAAGAAGAAGCTGCACTGCCGCGCTACCTACCCTCCCACACAGCACACATCAACTCGAATCGCACCGCGCCGCGTACGGCATGTCACTTCCAACCTACAATTAAGCTATCAACCGAGTTCCTCCACGTGTGTGTGTGTGTGTGTGTGTATGTGTGTGCGTGTCGGCCATTGTGGGCATTCACACCTCTTCGCCCTTCTCCCCTTTCCGTTCGTTTTCCTTTGTCTCGGTCACATCGCGCGCGTCTCGCGAAACACCGTTCCCGCTAACTTCGACGCGCAAAACGAAATGACATTCGCGTCAACACCTCCGCCTTGCCCTTCAGAAAAGAAAAAAATAACAAAAAAAAAGGAAAAAAAAGTAAAAAAATTAAAAACACACGCAGACGCAAAAGAAAAAAAAAACCGTAGAATAAAGGAATGGATATTCATAGAAGAGCAAACATTTCAGGCAGGTTCGGAAATTCAACAAGTAAATTCTTCTCGAAAAAGGAGATAGAAGACCGGACTGCGTGTCCGGGAATGCCCCCGTCGGCCCCGTCGTGGTCGTTTTTAGTCACACGGTCGTTTAACACAATCCTCTGGTCGCGCAAAATGCCGCGAATACTTTCCGAACGAATGGCGTTATCGCTGCGTCAGCATGTATACACGAAAAAACAAAAAACAAATAAGACGCAGCACTTAAAAACCCGAATCGACTTATTGGATCTCGACCACGAATCACCAGTTTCCTTGCGCAAACCAGAACGACCGAAGTGCTGCGGCTAGGAGCGGGAATAAAGGGGCCGAAATTGAGGCGGCCGTTATTAAGTATGCTATACACGGGGATGTTTATGGCAAAGAGCGGCCTAATCTACGCCCCGCGGGCCCACAATGTAGAACGGATTGCGTCGGTAGTTCGTGATCCGACCGCCAGGCCGCACCGCTGACCCTTGCAGTTTTACGGCAAGAGTCGGTATCGACCTTTCCCATCGGCAATTACTTTATCCAAACAGTTAGTGCTGCGCAAAGCTTCGCAAAGCTTCGCAAAGCTTGCAGAGCTTCGCGCTCTGCTGCACTCTCAGCGCGCTACTGACCTTTTGGTCAATTTGTGAATAGTTATCCAAGTAATTTGTACAACCACAATACGTACTTTCCGTTTCTTAAGGTGCTAGATCACCTAAAACTCAAGTCAAGGGATTGGGCTAAAAACTACTTATGAATTGTTAAGTAGTGTACTGACATTTTGGTTTTGTAAATAATTTAATAATTAACAGCGATCGAGTACCGCCGCTGTCCTCTGCTCTGGAGACGCGCTTACGCTCCGTAACACATAGATCCTTTTTTTTTTTCTTTTTTTTTCTCGCACCGCGGCGTCTTTTCATTACAACACCCGAAGCGCGTTCCTTATCACCGCGAATCGGCCGAGCCGATCGCGAGCCGGGGAGAGGCCGGGGAGAGGCCGAGGAGAGGCCGGGGAGAGGCCGGGAAGAGCAGTGCCGCGGAGCCGTGCTCTCATTAGTCAACGGCTTATCTGCTCCGCGTGAGGGATGGCCGCGATCATATCCAGGCGGGGAAACAAATTCCCGCCCTCCGTCCAATTGAGACGTCCCCGACGACGACGAAGACGGCGTCCTCTGGCGTCTCCGTGAAGGCACGCCGGCCGGCCGGCCTCAATGAATGAATGCACACACTGTACGATTATCAGCAGCAGCAGCAGCAGCAGCAGCGCCCCGCGCCATCGCGCCGCAGTGGGCCAGAAGACCGGTGCAGGCGGTCCCAATCCCGGACGCGTTTTGAGCTCCAGAGTCGCGGAACGGGACTCGAACCGAACGTGCGACCCCCACCAATGGATTGCTCTCCGAACGAGGAATCGATCGGTGGGGTCACACGTTCGGTTCGAGTCCTGTTCACCGACTCAGGAGCTCAAAACGCGTCCGGGATTTGGACCACCTGCACCGGTCTTCTGGCCCACTGTGCGCGCTCCCCACCGGCTTTCTGGCGTACTGGACGTGTGACCGCGCCGTCTGATGCCAATCAGCGGCGCGCCGACACCTGCTCGCCGCCGCCATTTCCCAGAGAAGCAGAAACAAGAACGAAGCCAGGCGTTGGCAACCAGTAGCGGGGCAGCCGCAGCAGGGACCGCGCCATAGAACCACTGGCGGAAAAATTGCCCGCCATCAGGAGTACGTGCAGACGGGCGCTGATTAGATGATGAGGTGAAAACAAGCCGATTCAGCGCGAAATTAATGCGCATGCCCTTCCGGTAATGATGGTGGCAGCCTCACAGTGTGCCTCGCAGCAGTGTGGCACGCAGTGGTGCCACCCGCACACCACCAGCCCCGCCATCACGCCACCAGTAACTTGCAAGCCGGGAGGGCGAAGGCACCCGCCCGTGCGAACCACATCATCGCACAGTGGGCCAGAAGACCGCGGCGGAGGCGGCCAAAACACCGCCAACAGGCTAGCCAATGAAAAATTCCTAGCGTCGGTACAATATTCCAGCGAAAAAAAAAAAAAAAAAAAAAAGTTTGCTGCGAGGAGTTGGCTGAGTGGCACGCAACACCGTGGAATGCAATGCTAATGGAACCATACAGTTCCTATGACCACTCAATCTTCTCCCTCTCCTTCTTCTTCGTCTTCTTCTCCCTCCACCGGTCCGACCTCTGCACCTTCCTTCCAGCAGGATTCCGGCAGCCACCCACGAGGAGCCTCCCCGCTTATTGCCAGATCGATAGAGTGCAACAGAGTGCCACTACGCATTCCATTTGCATCAATTCGCCATTCGTACACACCGCGTCGCACGTCCCGCTGCAGGGATTGGATCGGAATGGTTTGTGAGAAAAAAAAATATGATGGAAATACCGACGCACCGTCGCTAACGTTTTTGAGCATTATTGGAATAATACCACAGGGACTGTTGAGGAAAATAGAACGTCACACACGCTTGTTATCTGCTTAAAAAAAATCAAACATAAAACGCAGCAGGCACTCATTCCTGTTTCGTCCATGCAAGATTTCAATTCTGGGTGTGTTCCTTGCCCAACCGAAACTCTCCATGCGTCTTGTACTGAATTTTGATGCCACGCGGTAAATTGGTTTCCTTGAAGGGGCATCCGTCGGCTGGCCGCTCGGCCGTCCCTCCGAACAGGCATGCCAGCGTCGCGGACTTGTTACATTGCGGCGGAATTTGTTTGAATTTTGAGAAGCCGTCTCCATTTACATGCTCTTTGTGCATACCGCTGCTGCGGAGTGCTTCGCCGCTCCGTCTCTGTCGCGCCCCTCGCGGGGCCCCCCGTGAGTGCGACAGAGAGCCTCGCCGGACTTCTCGGGCCGCCGGCCCGCAGTGGGCCAGAAGACCGTCGAGGCGGCCAAAATTCTCGACGCGTTTTGAGCTCCAGAGTCGCTAAATGGGACGCGAATCGAACGCGTGACCCCATCAATGGATCGCTCTTTGAACGAGGAATCCATCGGTGGGGTCACACGTTCGGCTCGAGCACCATTTAGCGACTCTGGAGCTCAAAACGCGTCGAGAGTTTTGGCCGCCTCGCCGGTCTTCTGACCCACTGTGCGGCCGGCCGTGTCTCGAACCATTCAATCCGGAGGGCCTCCTTACCATGCGCTACGGTGGCGCATAATGGTGGCCGGCCGGTGGGCAGCCTCGCTCACTCTGCTCCAAATCATAGCACACTGCTGCGAGCTGATTGGTCGGTGGGACGGCGGGATGTCGCTCCTGATTGGCCGAGGACGGACGGCGGACGTCATCGCCATCGCAGGCCGCGTCGCACATACCGGGCGACGCGGCCGCCGGGCACAGTGGGCCAGACGACCGGTGGAGGCGGTCGAAATTATCCCCGACGCATTCTAAGCTCCAGAGTCGCTGAGTGGGACTCGAAGCGAACGAGTCCCATCCCATGTAGCGACTCTGGAGCTCAAAACGCGTCTAGCTAGAATTTTGGCCGCCTCAACGGTCTTCTGACCCACTGTGCACCTGATGCGTGGCGGGGCCTTTTGTGCGACGAGGGGCGCTGCGAGGGGGCGTCGTCCGCGGGGCGTCGTCCGCGGGGCGTCGGGAGCGTCGCGCCATTACCGCTATCGAGGCCGCCATTCTGTCCATCTCCAGAGACTGGAGGCTCCAGAGACTCCGGGGACTCCAGCACGCACGACGCTCATCTACACCTTGTGTAGTTTGGCTATCTCATCTCGCATCACGCGATCCATAATGCACTGACGGGGGCCCTTCTGAAAGCGATGCGTCCGACACGCCGACGGTGCACAGTGGGCCAGAAGACCGGCGCAGGCGGGCCAAATTCTAGTCGCGTTTTTAGCTCCAGAGTCGCTAAACAGGACTCGAACCGAACGCGTGACCCCACCGATGGATTGCTCTCTGAACGAGGAATCCATTGGTGGGGTCACACGTCCGGTTTGGGTCCTGTTCAGCGACTCTAGAGCTCAAAACGCGTCTAGAGTATTGGCCGGCTGCGCCGGTCTTCTGGCCCACTGTGGCAGGGGGCGCCGCTCCGGCGCCGTGTCGTCGCTCTGTGGTGGGGCGTTCCGCAGGGTGCGAGAGAGACAGAGCGACGGAACGACACCGTATCGGCGGTCGGCGCGCACCCTCGCCGCACCGTCGCCGTACCCCGGAGCCACTTGGCTGCACTTGGCCGGCCGCGCGGTCCGATTCGACTCCGGCCGAGGCGGCTAGGTCGCGTCGCGCGGCAGACATTATTTTATTGCGGCATAAATCGAGGAATGTGTTTTGGCTGCAACGCGCGGCGCGCAGGCAGACCAGTGCGCTGCGGCGGCCAATCCCAACACCGCATAGTAATACCGCTTCTCGTGTGAATTATGCCCGCTTTAATGGCCGCATCGCCCCAACAAGGGAGGGGGACTTCTTTCGCCCAGCAAAACAGCATGCAGACGACGCAGACGCGCTGGTCAGCGCCGATCGATTGTCTCGCTGCGCGCCGCGGCAGCGCGCGCCTTGCGTGAAAAACCTAATCGGGTTCGGGTCGCAAAGAAAAGCCATTATGACAGGGCAGCGCGACACTGGGAGGAAGCACTGCCTGCTAATCCGGAGCCGCGCGGCGGAAGCGGCCGCAACATTGTTGTTGTCAGGCCAATAACAATAAAGCTGCCGCGCGTCGTCTGCAGATTTAAAAACAAAGTTTTTGTTCTTGTTGGGCGTCGATGGGCTTCACGTCACGGATGACGTTGGATGTTGTTGCGGGAGTAAAAGGTTGATCGAAACAGCGCGAGGCTAGGCTAGGCTAGGCCAGGCCGGGTCAGGATACTGAGCATGACTCGAACCGAACGTTTGACCCCACCAATCGATTGCTCTCCGAATGAGAAATCCATTGAATGGGTGTCGTTCGGTTTAAGTCTTGTTTAGCGACTCTGAAGCTCAAAACGCGTCAAAAGTTTCGGCCACGTGGCCCTCTGTGCGACGCGGCGCCGCCGGCGGCCCTTGCAGCACACTGGAAGACAAACGAACGGCGCGGCGCGCGGCGGCGGCGCAATGTCTATTTGGCCGGCCGGTGCCGGTGATGCTGCACCGACATTTGATGGAGATCGATGGCGCTTCGGGTGTCGCGCGCCACAGTGCGCCAGGGGGCCACGGGCAGCCACAGGCAGCCACAGGGAGGAGGAGAAGGAGGACTGTTTGACGGACAGCTCTCCTAAGGTGCGGAACAGGACGGCAGCGGGGGGTCATTCGTCCGACACGCGGGGGAATTACTAGCGACGCGCCCACGGGGGGAGAGAGAGAGAGAGAGAGAGAGAGAGAGAGAGAGAGAGAGAGAGAGAGAGAGAGAGAGAGAGAGAGAGAGAGAGGGGGAGAGAGAGAGAGAGGGGGAGAGAGAGAGGGAGAGCAGATGCGCGCCGCCGGCGGGCCGGGCCAGGCCGCTGTACGCACACGCCGGGACGTAAGTGCGAAATGAAGTGCGAACGCAGGCCAGAGGTTGCCAATGAACACGGCGGCGGGGTGGCATGGCACCGCGGCGGCCAAGGCAGGCAGACGTCAGCGTAAATCAGGAAAAAGAAACGACGCATAGAATCAACATAAAAGTGCTGATTTTCATTCTTTCATTTCGGCGCCAAATGAATTTATCACGGACCGTAATGCGTGTTGTTGTGACGCGGCCCAATTTATGAATGGGTCGCGACACACGCGTGTGCAAACACGGCACCTTAATCCCCCCGGGAAAGGGGGTCTCGCTTGGGGGAAAAGGGGGGGGGGAGGGCAGCAAGGGGCCGGCGTATCGTATTAAACAAATACGACGGGCTTGATGAAGCAGAAAGCAGGGGCTGGCTCCTGCGTCCACCGTGTTGTCGACCCGCCAACGACCCGCCGGTGGCTCTTGGAAAGAAAAAAACGACCCACCGGTAGCTCTTGGAAAAAAAAACAAAAAAAAAACGACCCGCCAACGACCCGGCGGAGGCTCTTGGAAAGAAAAATCGACCCGCTGGTGGCTCTTGGAAAAGAAAAACGCCCCGCCAACGACCTGCCGGTGGCTCTTGGAAAGGAAAAACTACGCAGTGGCGGAGGCGTTTTGCCCACCGCTGCGCGGACCGTGCAGGGAAGGACACTGGGATGGGTGTGCGCAGCAGTTCGCCTGAAGCGGCCTGACTTAACGGCTGCCGGGAGTCAAGGACTTGCCCTCCGCCACGGAGTAGTACCGCACCGAGCACCCACTGCAGCAGCAGCACGCTCCGTCCGAGAGTGTTAATCCAATGCGCCGTCAGTCTGACGCTGCAGCCTGCATTGGAGGTTTGCAGTCCGATAGTTTGTTGAAGTCGCTTACTTGAACGCTAAAGGTCTGCCTGACAGCGCTGATGATGATGAACGCCATGAGCATCGGCCTTGTGAGAATCTTTGTGAGTTCGGCCAACTGGATATCGGGCCCTCTGTTGCAAGCGTGTCTGTGTGTTCGTCCCTCTGTCTGTCTGTCCGACTGTTCGTGTCGCCGTGCGGTGGGCGTGGTCGGCGTGCCGGGGGCGTGGCGTGGCGGACCGCGCGGCAGGCCTTCGAGTCCTTGACCCTTGCCGATGGCAATGCGGTGCCCTGCGGTGCCCTGCGGTGCCCTTCGGCGTGGCGCGATCCCTCGCAGGACGCAATCAAGAGGCGCGTGCGTCGAACACCAGGACGCTCTGTCTCTGTCGCACGCATGGAGCGTTCCGAACGAAAGAGACAGAGCGAGAGCGGCTGGCCCGCGGGGATGACTCACAGCCTCAGTCACCTTCCCGGCGGCAAGGCTACGCTGGCAGCAAGCGCCGGGTTCAAATCCCACCAACGACGAACTTTTTTTTATTTTGCTCCTCCGTCTCATCCCTGTTGTCTAATCCCGCTGCAGGACATGCTCGAGCCGAGGCTGCCGATCGCCGCAGGATGCGGCCACTTTGTTTTCATTGTTTTTACACGTGCAGCAGCCTTGTCACAGACCCGGGGCACAGCTGGGACTCCAATGCGTTGAAGAAAAAGACCATCTTGTGGATTTAAAAAAAAATTAAAAAAATAAAAACCGTAAAAAGCCGCACGGCGTTCCGAAGGATTCGCCAGTAGGCTGAATCCGAGAAGACGCCTCGTCGCTCTGTCGCTCTTACAGCGCGGCCCCTGGCAGGACCACGACAGACACAGGTTGAGGAGCGCCGGCTGGTCCGCACGGCGCGGCGCTGCGGGGCGCGGTGGGTTGCCTACCGCCGCGGCGCTCCGCCTAGTTCCCTGCGTCGCCGACGGAGCGCGCCACCGGCCGGGCGGACGGCTCGCCAGTTCCCGCGCTCGCCGCCAGGGGCGCCATAGGGGCGCCAGGGGCCGGCGGCTAGGCTGACTGCACACCGCAGGGGGTGGCTGTGGCTGGCGGGGCGGCTGACTGGTCCGAGGAGAGACGAGGGGACGGTGGCGGATGAAAGGGAGAGGGGGAGGAAGTGAAGGGGGAAAGGGGAGCGTGGCGTTTCTAGGGGTGGCACAAACAAGTGGCTGGTAATGAAACCAGTGCGGCGCCCCAGCCAGCCGAGCCGGCCCACTGTGCGACAGGGAAACTAACCCGACGGAGCGGGCATCACGTGTAATATCGCTTCCAGGAAAACTAAACACGTGCCCGGCTAACACTGTGCCGTCGCTCTGTCTCTCTCGCACCCTCACGGCAGGCTCCCCATTAGTGCGAGAGAGACAGCCGTCTGCCTGCATCCACCCCAGGTAATGAAAAGGCCACTGTGCGCGAACACACGGCGACGTCCTCGCAAATCTCATATAGATGAAGAATGTATCTCGTGGCCATTCAAAGGCCCGCCCCGCCCCGCCCCGCCCCGCCCCGCCCCGCGATGAGCAATATCACGGCAATGTAATCTCCTCATGTCAATCTGTTTCCTTTGCCAGTGCCACTCGTCGCTCGCTCCGAGAGAACCAGCAGAAGCGGCCCTCGAGCGGAAAAAAAGAAACATGCCGGAATTATATCAGGCGATATTAGGACTACTACTTGAGGGAGCGGACCAGTGTACCTGGACGCCCAACGAAATTAGTCGAGCTTGCTCGTGGAATTTTCATTCTATTTTTCCGTTCTCGTTCTTCTAAGTTTCTAGTTTCAGGTAACGCAAAGTAGGTTACTTCTAATTTTTTCGGCAACCCATTTCCCGAGGAGGCAGCTCACGAGAGGTTTCAACATGACCGCTAGCAGGGCGGTCATCGTGGTTTTCTGGTGCAGTGGTTAGAGGCTCGGGCTGGGATACTGCTGGTTCCGGGCTCGATCCGCATATCGCACAATTTTTTCACCAATTATTTCTCGAGGAGGCAGCTCAAGAGAAGTTTCAAGGTGACCACTAGCAGGATAACAGGCACGGCATCCCGGTGGCTCGGTGGTTAATAGCTTCAGCTGGGAAGTAAAAGGTTCCGGGTTCGGGACCCCAATGCAATTATCTCTAATAAACATTTTTATTCAGATCGATCAAAAATAGGCGCCAAAAAAGGACTCCACCTCGACCTCGGCGGACTGGCATAAGTTTTATTCAATAGCACTACCGTCGATCAAACAGCAGCTTTAACGTCTGTCTGTCTGTCTGTCCGCTCCCTGGGGTGTCGCGCGTCGCGCTACCCCCTTCACCCCACCCCCAATGCGGACGGGGGTACGTGCCCCGCCTTGAAACAACCCCCTCCCCACCCAGCAGTGCAAGTGTTCATCGCCGTGGCCAGCGGCCCAGCCGAACTTGTAAAAGTGGGCAAACGTCATTGCATCAACTCGTCGCCCCGCTGCTGAATCCCAGGAAGCGACAACTTTTAAGTGGAATTGATGTCAAATACGCCCACGCACATTTTTTAATTTTTTTTGTTTTGTTTTTGTTTTGACTGTCGTTTGGTGTTGGTCGGGGCCACAGCCACAACACTGCGGCGTGGTCCGCAAAATGAGTGAGTCAAAACGCAGCCGGGGGTCGCGGCCGTTAGCCCGAAGCACGTTCTAAATTTCCCCCTCCCCTGGGTCGCCCCTGCCGGCCGCCCCTAGCCTGGCTGCGGTGCAGCATAACGAGAAAGGCGTGTGAAATATCCGCGCCCCGTCCCGGCCCGGCCCATTAGGGCCGGCTTATGCCCTCCGCATCGCGACCCGGCAGTGTCACTGTGGCGCAGTGGATTAGGAGGCAGACTCCGACCCCGGCGGCGCGGGTTCTAATTCCCGACCAAGGGCGGCGGCTACATTATCCGTGACCGATTCACACTCACACTGTGTAGCTGGGTGGTGAAAACGTTGCAAGTGCGAGTCTTTGAGAATTTTTTTTCGTACGAATTCGTTACCAATCCAGTGACGCGTCTAAGGCGTCCATAGTTTTGTCCACCGGTCTTCTTGCCCACCGTGCCGCGTCGACATGATCGATAATCCATCACTTGGCCTAAGTGCCGTTTATTTCAGGACCATCGGGTATCGACCCTGCGAGGCGTCGTCGTGGCACAATATACGGATCTTATTTTATCCGTTATGTTTTCTTTCCATTCGATGCTGTTTTTACGCCTGCTTGTGTCTATATACTCAGGCAGTTCTCGCCATGATCCGCATCAAAGCGAAGGCAGGAGGAGAAAAAAAAACTGCCATCAAAAAAGGAAAACATCTCCGTAACAAACCCGATAAAGTTCTGAGCTGAGAATTTTCCACGGCCACTCACTCATCGGCCCCCTTGGCCACCAAGAGGCACTTATAAGGAGGATATCGGAAACCTGACGGCTTGTTGCCTTACGAAATGAGCTGCTGGGACCATGCGGAATCGAACGGCACCACCAGCGGACAGTGGGCCAGAGGACCGGCGCAGGCGGCCGAAACTATACTGACGCGTTTTGAGCTCCAGAGTCGCTACACAGGACTCGAACTAAACGTGTGACCCTACCAATCGATTCCTCGTTCGGAAAGCAGTCCATTGGTGGGGTCATACGTTCGGTTCGACTCCCCTTTAGCGACTCTGGGATTTTTACAGCCTCCACTGGTCTTCTGGCCCACTGTGCAGGGGGCGCTGATAACCTCGGTGGCCGGGCTGGCCAACAGCCGCCCTGGCAGCCAGCCCGCCAGCTTCTACTTTATAGACAAGTCAATCGGGGCAGCCGGTAAACAGAAACAACAAACACAGAGCGGCAAACAAACGACAAACAGTGCAGGGCGGTGCACAGGGCATGCAGCAGGGCCGCACCCGCCAACTCGGCCAACTGCTGCAAAACCGTCACGCATTTCACTCCGACTTTGCTCCAGTTTTAAAGACTTTGTGTGCCCAACTCGCTGGGTTTAAGAGGAATGAGAACTCAGTCGTTTTCTTAAGACAATTCCCGACCGTAATGATGGTAACAGTGCTTGCAGTTACGTGATTTTCCCCGAGTGCGGAAGGAGCCCGAAGTCAGCCGAGTGGGCCCGAAGTCAGCCGAGTGGGCCCGAAGTCAGCCGAGTGGGCCCGAAGTCAGCCCAGTGGGCCCGAAGTCAGCCCAGTAGGCCCGAAATCAGCGCGGTGGACCGGGGTAAGATTCCGTCCGAGAGTCATGCTCGGGGATTAGGGGCGGGATGCAAGAAGCACGCTAATGCATTGGTGGGGCTGACCCGAGGGGTCCGACAAAAAGTAGCGCTTGTCCGACGCAGATGGAAACTCGGGGGAAAATAGGTTCCAGCCTGGATAAGACAGTACCCATGGGAAAGGGCCGACGGCGCTTGGGCCGTCCTTGCCAGGGCGCGGTGGGGTGGGGCGGGGCGGGGCGGGGCGGGGCAGGGACGTGCTCGCGCCCAGCCGCACGCACGCCATCGAGTGCATTATCCTCGTTGATCCCTCTGGCGTAATGACAAAGACAGCACCGCCAACGCGCACACTTCGAAACTCCGTCATATATTTATTTATTTTTTTCAAGGAAAGAGCGTGCTCTTTTCATTTTCCGACTGTTGGAAATATGGCCTTTTCAGGAATCAGACGCGGAGAAGTCGACGTATTCGTTGACTACGACGCCAGTTGCCGCACACGAGCGAAAAAATAGCGAGTCCTGTCCTTCAGAATAGGTCGCCGAGGCAGTGAGCGGAGCCGGGCGAGCCGGCCGGGCCAGCGTGCAGGAAGGACTCTTCAGTACAAGCAGCATTCCCCGCTCCCCCATGACGCTTATTGGTATATATGCACGAATCGTGCACATTCCACCCCCTTTCAAAGGCTCACCATTTCAACTTACTGTCTCCATCTTTCGGCCCCGTGTGTTTGTCATTGGGAACGACCCCATGTGAGCTAGCTCTATGGCGGGGCTCTCTTTTCTTCTCCTTTTTTTTTTTTCGCGGATGTTGGTTGCCGTGGCAACCCACGCCCCTCGCTACGTATAAGTTTCATCATAAAATGCTGCCCCCCTCACCGCCTTTGTAATTTTGGCAGGCTGTGCCGTGCGGTTTGATTGAGTCGCCAAGGGAGTCCCGTCCGGCTTCATGTGGTCATCCTCGATTCCCCGCCGAGGCCCGCCCTGTATGAAATCATCAAGTGACCCCGGCGCCCCCCCTCTCTCTCTCTCTCTCTCTCTCTCTCTCTCTCTCTCTCTCTCTGTCTCTCTTCCCCATCCTATACATAGAGGATTACAGTACCTCGCAAACCAGAAAGGGTGGGAACCACGACACATCGAAAAATACACACACTGTTAAAAAAGCCGTACTTTTCACAGGGAAAAGGTACGGTCATTCCGTAACCTCGGCGTACAGTAAAACCGTACCTAAAAGCCGTGCTTCCCTTAAGAGCCCATGTTACTAAAACCGTACTCCGTACCCCCAAAACTGTGCTGACTGAGGAACGGTGCAACCAGGCAAATTGTCTACCAGCTTTGTACCGTACTATTTCCTGTGGATTTTTTCTACAGTGCATGAAATATTTTTCGGCTCCAACAGAAAACAAAAATGAGACATCTAGAAAATAAAAATATGTGAAAAATGTGTAAAATCTAAAAAAATGTCAAGAATAGTGAAAAAATTTATTCAACACAAACAAGAAAAAAACAATACTTTACAAAAAAAAAGGTTGGGTAACGTGCTAGAAAAGTTTTGCCAGGTCGGTAAATGAGGGTCGAACACAAACAAGAAGAATGTTGGCAGCGCGGGGCACGGCGGCGCGGCGAGTCCGGAGGGGATCGGTTCGCCAAATCCCGCCAACATGCTCCGCTCTGCAGTATGTCGCCGTTGGAGCGCCAAACGACGGCTTTAATTATCGAAAGGCAGGGCTTTTGGTGTTGGATTTGGATAACCCAATCCCCGGCCAGTCCCATTGACGAGGACACTGCCGTAATTTCAATCTCTCCCCGACAATTGAGCCGAGCCCTTTTCGGGCCGGGCTCCGGCCAATAAAATGGAAAGCAGGGCAAAAAGGAAAATGCGCGCCGGCGACGACGCGACAAACGTGGACCGTGCGTCCGTCCGACCGCCCCCGCCGTCGGCCGAGCGGAATACGTGCTTCATTCATATTCATTTTCACGGCCAACTGCAATGGGCAGTCATTAATCAGAAAGTGCAGCCGCCTTTCTTTGGTGGCATTTCAGCGGCGCGACTAGCTGCATCACGGGGCTGACCCGACACGACGGCCATGTTGATGAACGCGTCCCTTCTATGGCGGCATTTAGATGATCAAGCGTCGAGGGGTTGCATCAGACACGTTTCACACACACACACACACACACACACACACACACACACACACACACACACACACACACACACACACACACACACACAAACACACAAACACACACAAACACACACACACACACACACGCGCGCGCGCGCGCGCAGTGCATAGGGGCGCATACAAGCGTGCACACAGCGCACCAAGCCGCACGCGAATGCACTTTGCACTACGCATATCCTGCCGCGCGCCGCGACTCAAATGCACTAATTAACGAAATCAAAGTGGTGGAAAGCTTCCTTTTTTTTTTTTTTTTTTTTTTTTACAGAGTACCGTTGCCGCACTTTGAACATGACAAACCTATTGGTGCGTGCGACGTGGCGGCGTAGTCCTTTGTGGGTGCGAAAAAGGCCGCCTCGCTAAAACTAGAGAGAGGCTGGAGGAGGGGGCGGGGCGTGGAGGGAGAGATAGAGGAGAGGGGTGCGTCGAGGCCTTTCTTCGCTCTAAGCTGCTCAGCCGCCTTTGACGCGCTGCACCAATCACAGTCTATATGCACGCCACTCGTTCACGCCACGTTCAAAATGTGTGCGCGCGAGGGAGAGAGAGAGAGAGAGAGAGAGAGAGAGAGAGAGAGAGAGAGAGAGAGAGAGAGAGAGAGAGAGAGAGAGAGAGAGAGAGAGAGAGAGAGAGAGAGAGAGAGAGAGAGAGAGAGAGAGAGAGAGAGAGAGAGACGGAGTTCCAAATGAATGCATGGCCAGCGCAGGTGCGGCGCGGGCGGCCAGGAAGGCTGGCAGTGAGTGGGGGGTGGGGTGAGCGGAGAGAGAGACGGGGGGGGGGTTAAGTTTGCACTAGCTATGAGCGTGGTTGCCGTTTTAATTGCACTGAGCACGTGAAGTCGTAATGACGGCGTGGACAAGTAGCGGATTTGCAAGGGAAACAGGGCGCCGAATATTAATCCAAAAAAGTCACAAATTGCATTCGCACACCTTATTTTCGGCAGGGCACACGCCCGAGGAACAAGGGCAGGACCCAGCGGCTCATAGAAAAGGTGAGTCGAAACGATTGAGTCGGAACGATGAGTCGAAACGATGAGTCGAAACGATGAATCGAGACGAGGAGTCAACGCGATGCAACACTGCACGCCCCGCGCCGAGCAACTAGTCCGCCCAACTCCGCGCCGCACCCTGGGTGCGAGAGCGAGAGGGACAGCGCCGCCTAACTTTCCGTATGTATTACCGCGGTCGTCGTGTCTGGACCGCTGTCATCAGACTTGGCCCGGGGGGGCGCGGAGCATCGTGCAGCGGGAACCGAGCGAAGCGACCCCGTCTTGTCTGTTCCGCCGCGCGCGCAAAAGATGCCGTCTGCCCTAGGACCGTCCTGCTGGGCGCGCCACGGGCAAAGGGCGCGAAAAACACAAGGACGGCCTGAGAGATGAGCGGCCCGCCGAGCAAGCCCACTGTGCGAGCCCTGACCCGGCCATTACCCACAAAGCGAGGGACATCCGCCGAGGCCGAGGTGTGAACGCCAAGCGTCTTTGTTTGACGCGGTGGGAAAGGTGTGGAGAGCAAAGCCGGCACTGCTGAGCGCTTTTGGCGCAAAAAAGGAAAGGAGGAGAAGAAGAAACGAAAGCCTTTCGGAGTGAATAAAAGGAGGAGACCGGAGGAGACCAACCGCTTTAAATTTCATCGAGCCTTACTCTCGTTCTCTGTCTCTCTCTCTCTGTCTCTGTCTCTTTCTCTCTCTCTCTCTCTCTCTCTCTCTCTCTCTCTCTCTCTCTCTCTCTCTCTCTCTCTCTCTCTCTCTCTCTCTCTCTCTCTCTCTCTCTCTCTCTCTCTCTCTCTCTCTCTCTCTCTCTCTCTCTCTCTCTCTCTCTCTCTCTCTCTATCTCTCCCTCTCTCCAGTGTGCTTCAAAGGCACCGCAATGCGTGCACCATCATGTGCCGTGGTGGCTGGAGGTGTAGACGCGTCAGATTCCCGGTATGAGGATCGGCGGTTCAAATCTTATAACTACAAAACTTTTTTCTCTGACCGCTGCTCAGTGGCACGTCAAAAGCCCGCTTCAATCGGCATCAGCCATGAGCCGTGGTGGCTGAGGGTATTAAGGCGTCCGACCTCGACCATAAGGTCCGGGGATCGGATCCCAGTTGTTCCTTTCATTTTTCGACTGGCTTCCTCCCACTGCGACTCAAACCCGTCGTCCAACACTCGGCAGACGTGCAAGTCAGGGTGGTGTAGTGGTCTAGGCTCAATCCAGGCCATTACACCCGGGTGTCTAAAAAGCAGTCCGCTTCGGCGGATTGGCCTCGGCACTGGTTCGATCCCCGATCGAGTCAGCCACTCGAGATTGGTCGCGAGTGGGTCCATTCCGATTCGTCGGATGGAGTTGATAAGTCCTTTGAAGCTGGCCCACTGACTGCATGTTCGGGTCTGGGAGCGCCGGACAGCGGGTGTACCATTTGGGTACCGACCAGCCTGCGCAAACAAAAGCTCCCAAAACTTCTCTCTCTCTCTTTCTTTCTTTCTCTGTCTCTCTATCGTCTCTGCCTTACTCTACTCTGCCCATGTTGGGCCGTGTCGGCGGCTCGGGTCCTACTGGGTCCCCCGGCGTACGATATCGAAGTCGCTGGATCGGATTAACCCCAGTTACCTGATAGCACCGGTTCCCATCCCGAACACCGAAGTAAAGCAGGAGGCCTCCCCATTAAGACTGGGGAGGGGGTGTAGAGTTCCATTTTTTTAAATTTATTTTTAGTTAAACACGATCGCGGGACACCGTTGTCCATATCCAAACACCAAAAATTTCAAAAAAATTCAAAAAATTTCAAGAAATTAAAAAAAACATACACAAAAATTTTGAGTTGTTTCCCTCTTGGAAATGACCGTCCGCTTTTCGCCTTACGATCCACAGCCGCACTCGGCGACGCTATCTCCTCGTATCACGCCTCGCGGTCGCTGCCTTCGCTGGCTCAGCCTGATGAGTCGGACCGCGGCGCCGGCGCCCTAAATCTGCTGCAAAGGTTATGACGTCCGCGTTATTTGAAAAGTTAACGACCGCCTGGCCGAGCCATGCCGTGCGCAGTGGGCCAGAAGACCGGCGCGTTTTGAGCTCCAGAGTTGCCCAACAGGACTCAAACCGAACGTGAGACCCCACCAAAGGATTCCTCGTTCGGACAGAAATCCATCCGCGGGGTCGCATGTTCAATTCGAGTCCCATGTAGGGACGCTGGAGCTTAAGACTCGTCCAGGATTTGGACCGCCTCCACCGGTCTTCTGGCCCACTGTGCCGCGCGGAACAATGTCCGACTCAACCTATACGAGATGAACGATGTTTCGGTCGGCTGATACGAGGCCCGACAAAGTAATTCAAGTTATTTATGGCCGCCCCGCCAGCTGGCCAGCACACGGATAGGGTGGCCACCCGGCGAAATAGTGCGGCAGCAGGCGGCCGCCTTGGAGGTAGGCAGCCCAACCGGCGCGCTGCTGTAGCCCAGTGCTCTGGAATGGGTGCACTACAAGATCAAAGCCACTTGGAACCGATCCGAACTGTCGGCTTCATAGTCATTGGATCCCAGCACCGCCATCTTTTTTTTTTTTTTTTTTTTTTTTTTTTTTTTGGATTTGTTTTACTGTGGCAGCCGCTAGATTGATCGGCCGTCTGTATGGGAGAAATGCTTGCTTTTGCGCTATTACAAGCAGTAATTTACACCGAAAAAAAAACAAAAAACCATTGCTTCTGCCGGGATTCGAAGCCGCACTGCCAAGTCGCCTCGTGAAGCTCAGCGACGGAACCGAATCATGCCATCTCTCTCGCACAGCGCTGGAACTGAGTGGACTACCCATTGCAGACCTCTGCTGGCTGTGGCCGTCGGCACTCCGTATCTCTCGCACTCGCAGGACGCTGCGTAGGTGACCGGGTGGGACAGAGCGGTGAAAGGCTTCGGAATCAGAGCCTGCCGGTGGTCAGTGGACCGCGAGAGAGATTAGCCCACCGATATGATTGGCAAAGCCGTGTGCGAGAGCCTTTGTGGGCCGCCGACCGACCGCCCCCATGGACCACTGATAGACAACCCGCATCGCAGTCCGGTTTCAGGCCGTGCCTTTTTACCGCCCAAAAAAAGCAGCATTCTTTTGAGCGCATGTGGGCAGCGCGTGGAGCGCGTCACCGATGCGGGGCTGAGCAGGGATGTGTCCGGCACACACTATAGATTACTCTTCCCCGCCGTGAGATTAGTTTGGCAGTAGCAGGAGAGAGAGACAGAGAGAGAGAGAGAGAGAGAGAGAGAGAGAGAGAGAGAGAGAGAGAGAGAGAGAGAGAGAGAGAGAGAGAGAGAGAGAGAGAGAGAGAGGAGAGAGAGAGAGAGAGAGAGAGAGAGAGAGAGATGGAGGCGCAGAGCGAGTCAACCTGGAGGAGCCCCGAAGGCAAGGCAGCGGGATTTGGCACGGGAAGAGCCAAAGTCGCAGCGGCAATAGGCTTTCAATTAATTTGTTGGGGGCTCTGCGACAATATTGGAGGCTATAGGGCGATTCTCTCTCTATCGGGCGGCACGGCGCGGCGCGGCCGGGCCGGGGCGAGCCCAAAGGGGGACGCAGCACGGCGGTCCTTCTTTCCTCGTAAGCCGCTTACCTGCGGCCCCTGGGCCCTGGGCCACCCTTGGGGGCCGCCCCGGCATTATAGAGAGCGTTTTGGTTCAGCCAGTACATCACGCAAATGAATACACATTCAACTGGACGTCTAGACGCTCAACAGGAGAACCGGGAGGGTGGCTCGGGCTCCTCTGGTCAGGGGATAGAGACGCAAGAGAGAGGAAGAGAGAGAGAAAGAGAGAGAACCTGCAGGGACAATGCAACAGTGCAGCATCCATAATGCATTGTTGCATGCGTGGCCATTGTGCGCAATATCGCCCGCGTCTTGCGTCCCCCCCCCCTCTCTCTCATTCTCTCTCTGTCCACACACACATACACACACACACACACTCCCATTTTCCACTTTAGTTCCCCGTGCTCTCGTAAGCCCGCTGCTGCAGTACGAAACATGAACGTCTGTGATTAATTCTATTACGCCACAAGATATTAAAAAAAAAAAGATTTCCAAGTGCAGGAAACAACAATGCACCAAAAATGTGAAAACTCCCAAATTTTCGAAAGCCATAACCTTTTTTTCTTTTTTATGTCAGAGATGACAATTAACAATCATAATTATTTTCCAAAAACTTCTACCTTAAAGTTATTTTCATCACGACACTGCTGAGGCCTCGCCAAAAAAAGAATTCCATCCAGCTTATATGCATTAAAAGGAGAAAGAGAGAAAAGGAAGTCACATAAGCCCCCTGCTAACATAACGGTCTGCGTGCAGCTCCCTTCTCCGGCGCGGCCATTTCCAAAAATCCCTCTCCCTCCGAACGACCAGCAGACAGTGATTAGAGCGCAGACGACGCCACGACTCTGCGGGGAAAAGGGTTGTTCCGGCTGCGGAGGGGAATCCTACATCAAGTATTCAGACCGGTATAGAGCTTTTCACACCTCTGCTGGGAGGCTTCCGGCACCCCTCCCCCGGAGCTGCGTGCGAAACGACAACAATGTCCTTCTTTTGACTGCAGTCCGAACACCTCACCACACATCTCTCTCTCTCTCTCTCTCTCTCTCTCTCTCTCTCTCTCTCTCTCTCTCTCTCTCTCTCTCTCTCTCTCTCTCTCTCTCTCTCTCTCTCTCTCTCTCTCTCTCTCTCTCTCTCTCTCTCTCTCTCTCTCTCTCTCACTCACACACACACACACACACACACACAAACTCTCACGAGTAGGCGCGGCGCCCTGAACGACACCCTGCACGTCGCCCTTTTTTTTATTATCATTTGTCGCTGGTGCAAGGAAGAAAAGAGACTCCCCTTTTCATTTCGACCGTCGTATCATCGAAGCGAATAGGGAGGCTCCGCCGTCATTACGAATCAAACGCGAAGGCTCTTTGTCTTGCGCGTCCATTTTGACACAAATCGCGTCCGATTCGTTCGTCACGGCCATTCGAAATGAAGAGGGAAAAAGGGACTTTTTTTTAAAATGCCCACGACGCGTTTTTAGCTTTGGAGTCGCGAAATGGGACTAGAACCGAACGTGTGACCCCACCAATGGATTTCTCGTTCGGAGAGCCATCCATTGGTGGAGTCACATGTTCACTTCGGGTCCTATTAAGTGTCTCTGGAGCTCAATATGCGTGTAGAGTTTTGGCCAGCTGCGCCGGTCTTCTGGCCCACTGTGCGCGGCCTCTAGCAGCTTTCTCTACCTCTGTTTGCTGCGTAGCGGGTGGTTGGCGCACTCACCTGGAAAAGAGAGAGAAAGAAATTCATTAGCGCAACGCTTTCTAAAGCAGCAGCGAAGAAACAAAAACAGGTTGCTGTTTGCGAGGGCGCCTGCGAGGTAGGCTTCGCGCACGCAAGCGCGTCGGGCGGGCTGGCCTATCTTGACTTCGCAGGCGCTGGCTGCCTGCATGCCTGCCTGCCTGGCTCGGCCCGCGGCTGCACAACACTGTCCATTGTTACACATGGCCTCGCCAGCACGTGCACCTTCACGCACTAATTGAAAAAATAACGGCCTTGGCCGTCGCGCGGGACCCACCGCGGTGGGAAAGTTTGCGGCCAGAGAGAGAGAGAGAGAGAGAGAGAGAGAGAGAGAGAGAGAGAGAGAGAGAGAGAGAGAGAGAGAGAGAGATGGTCGTTCTGATTAGCGGATAATGAGGGCTCGGTAAGGATTCAAGTTTTAAATTGGCCGAACGGATAGCATCTCTTGAAACAGAACCTTAAAATAAAAAAGGAACGGAAAAAACATAATATAATTATTGGCAGTGTGGTGGAATGTAATTCCCGCGGGCAGACCGCGGGAGGAACGCGGTCTGGCGCGAAACGAAAGGGGAGGAGAAGGAGAGAGCTTGATGCAAATGAGACGAAAGTTGGAGAAAACGGATTCCTAGATTGGCTCCAATTGTGTTCGACTTGTCACGGACCAATCGCTGAGCGTGAGGTGGGGGGGGGGCTCGGCGAGTACAGGCTGGGCAAACACCGCACGGAAAGAGCTCCTGGTGGTTAGTTCACAGACGCAGTGGATGATACGCAATGAAGCTGGCAGCCATACAGTCGGCGGTTGGGGTCACTCTACCTCCAGTGACAGGGTACCAAAATCTACAACCACCAAATAAAATAAAATAAAATAAAACACAATAAAATAAAAAAAGTTGATTTTTTTTTATTTTTTTTTTGCAAGTCCCTTGATTGTTCCGTTCTTTGGAGGTTGCTGCGCCAGGTGCTCCCTTTGCGTGCTTCGGCGGCGGTTCGGACCGCTTCTCTTGCGCCGCTGCGCTCGGAAGAGGGGAGCAAAAATGGCGTGCAAATTAGGTTGAGGCGGCCAGTGCAGGCCTGACGGCCTTCCTTTGATCTCCGCTGCGGCTAGCCAGGCTGCCGGCCGGCCCTGTGAGTGTGAGCCAGGCCGACCTGGCCCGCATGTGTGGTCAGGGCTCTGCCAAAGCGTTTGCAGGTCAGGCGCGCGCCCCCAAAAAAGACGTTTCTCGAACCAAGAGAATTTCCGTGAACCATCGAAGTATATTCGTTTGTTGCAAGGATGTTATCTTGGTTCAAGAAGCGGCAGCTAGCAGACTCAATATATTGATACACTGCTGTATACAGCAGTTCGTTCGACCATTCCACACCCTTCACGGCTCTCAAACATCAATCCAGACTTAATCTTTCCCTCTGTCGACCCCGAGCTCGTGTCGTCGACAGGTAATTACCACCTGAGTGGAGAGACGCGTTAAATCGCGTGCATATGCCAGCGCCTGCCGCCCTGCCGCCCTGCCACCCCAACGCGCCAAAGTCATTAAACTCGATCGTCACAGACGGAGGCAAAGTCCCCGAATAATTCACGTTCTACATGATTTCATCGGAGCGAGAGGGGGGAGGGTGGGGAGAGAGAGCGAGAAAGAGAGAGAGAGAGAAAGAGAGAGAGAGAGAGAGAAAGAGAGAGAGAGAGAGAGAGAGAGAGAGAGAGAGAGAGAGAGAGGGGGAAGAGGAGATCGCCGTCATCATTTCGTCCCCGGAATTTCACGAATGGAATGTGAAGGGCCCAGACTCCTCCTGTACCTTATACCACAACAATGAAGATAAAATTAATAAATAATGAACCAAAAAAAGTCCAGCCACACGCGAGCACATTTCGATCTCGCGAAACGATAAAAAGAAAACAAAAACAAAATTAAATATTTGCATAGGTGGCAGGCGGGGGTCCTCTGCGGTCAGAGTCCTCTGTGGTCGCATGGCTGGCGGGGTAACTATTCTGACCCAGGCAGCGAGCAGGCAGCGTATGCAGGCAGCGTATGCAGGCAGCAAGCAGCGTGCGGGCAAAGTTGGGACAAATGTGTCGAATCAACTGCTCGTCCCGCCCTACTCCACCCCACCCCACCCCACCCCACCCCGCCCCGCCCCGCTGGTGCAGGTACGCGCGCCACTCCTCCGCTTTAGCCGCGTGTTTGCGCCCCGCAAACACACACGCACCGTAAGCCGAGTGATATGTTGTCTCGGCCGAACGTAAATAACGGGTGGCAACGCGCGTTGCAGCCGCCAGCTCGATCAGCCCGGCCGGCCGGCCGCCGGGCTGGCAGGCTCCCTCTGCGATGATGCGCTGCAAAGTTTGAATTAAAAGGCACGGCGGAGTAAATTGGTTCCCTGGGGAGGCGGGAAGGTGCGCGGCACAGCCACCCCGCCCCTGGAGGCTGCTGCACCGCATTCCGTGCCGTGTTTCAATGGGGTTCGCCAGAGGCTCCATCGGGGCGGCCAGCGTCGGGCAACACAGAGGGCCAGAGGGAGGCGGTCAAAATCCCGGATGCGTCTTGAGCTCCGAATCGAACGTGTGAACCCCACCAACGGATTCGTCGTACGGACAGCAATCCATTTGGTAGGGTCACACAAATCGGTTCGCGTCCTGCTTAGCGACTCTGGAGCTCAAGACGTGTCTGGAGTTTTGTCCGCCTGCGCTGGTCTTCTGGCCCACCGTGCCCGCTCCCCCTCCGTGTCCTTGCTAGGCCGCACCCTATGGCGGGAACCGGGGCGACACGGCATAACCGATGCCGTAAATCAGCGCAAAACATCCCGTGGGTGTAATTAAAAGCAACCCCCTGCACAGATTGGAAAACCATCCCTGCCCCTTCCCTGGGAACCTTATCTACCCCCCTCCCCCGTCCCCGTCCCCCTCCCCCCTCCCCCCTGCCCGAGTCCCATCGGCACTCGTGAACAAATGACTGATAAACGCGCAACTCGCGACCTGGCAGTGCAAACAAGTTCGCGAGTTCCAGCAGTAGGACGTTCTCCTGGCGGACTGACCACCAATGTGGATTCCATCGTTTGGAGAGCGAGCCATTGGTCACTCGGGAGGTTCGAGTCCCATCGAGCGACTCTGGAGCTTAAAACGCGTCGAGAGTTTTGGCCGCCTGCGCCAGTCTTCTAAACCGCTGTGCGCGCTTAAAAAAACTTGAAGCCATGGCGTCCTCGGCGCGTACATACTCCTTTTGGAGAACAAGTGGAGGAGGGGCCAGGGTTTTCCCCGTGCCCCCTTGAACCCAACCCACCGCCACCGAAACTGGAGCAAGGCATACATTCTACGGCATTCTCTCACGATCTACCTGCTGGTTGAAATTTTGAGAAGGCGCCGCGCATGCCTCGCAGTGCGTGCGGCAGCAGAGCCGGGCGAGTCATAAATCTCAGAGTGGGCAAGAGGGGGAGGCGAGACCACGCACATATTATTTCCTCTTTTTCCTCTCTTTCTCTGTCGAAACACACGGGCTCCACTACCAAGCCAAAATTTAGGCCACTTTCAGTGCCGGGAATGAAATGGATAGCCGCCTCAAGACCTTTTTTTTTTTTTTTTTCATTTCAGGGAAAAAATAACTCCATTGTTTTGTCAGCCCTCGGCCGTGGGGTTCGGGGGCCTTGTTGAGGATAAATCAATGAATTGCAGTTCCCAATACGAGCCTAATGGTGTGGAACGCTATCCTGCAGATTTCTGCGGGACCTGTTAACTCGTACCCCGAAGCGAGTTTTCATTTCTTGACAATCCACTTTTAGCCTGCAACGCATGCGCGCAACCTCATTTTGACTGATTCAGAAGGAAATGCGTGAATTTACGTCTTGATGGTTGGCACAAGGCACGTACAACCTGCAGATGTAAAGGAAAACTAAACCTCTAGGGGTTCCGAATGTCTTAAAATATTCCACAGGGGGACCGACTTTTCCTGCATGTCAATAAATGCGCGGTACTTACGTGAATGGCCCTTCGACTTTGGACCCCTGAGAGCAAGCCATGTGAGTGGCATGAAACACACAAAAGGACTGGACGATGTTCGAGCCCTCTCGGTCACTGCCCCCCCGATCCATTTATATTAGAGACCGACTCAAAAGTTCCTTCATCCCTACTTCTCCGTACGAGGAACAGTGGGCTAGAAGACCGGCGCCGGCGGCCAAAACTCTAGACGCGTCCGGGATTTTTGCGTGTGTGCGTGTGTGTGCGCGCGCTCGTGTGTGAGTGTGAGTGGGGATGTCCCGCTCAAGGGCAGCACAGTCGCGAAATCAAATAGGAAGGAGAAAGAGAAAGGAGAAGTAAAAGAACAGGAGAGACGCACAAGTGGCAGAGAGAGTGGCCGGGAATCGCGCCGTAGATAAACATGTAAACCAAAAAGTACGGGGAGTCGAACACCAGAAGCACGGCGTCCCGCTTTACAATGCTAATTACGGACGAGCCGTTTTCACGAAAGCAAACAGCGCGAAGGCCGCACCTACAGGCCGGTTCCGAAGCGGCGCTCTGTCTCTCTCGCTCTCATCGGGCGGTCCGCGGCGACCAGGGCGAGACAGCGGGAACCTCGGGAGCAGCCGTCAGTTGAGAGGTTCCTCGAGGCCGCACGGTGGGCCGGGGCTGCTCACTTCGGGACTCACCTGGCGACTAATTAAAGGGCTCTCGATACAACATTTTCATTCAGATCCCCGGCCGGCTGGCTCCTCAAGACGGCCGTCCAGGTGGGCCAAACTTGGGAGCGAGCCCCTCCAGGGCGCGGGGCCACCATGGGGCCACCGAGGGGAGGGGGGAAGAGTCCGCTGAGCAGCGAGTCGGACGGCCCGGCGTCACGCCTCGACTTCTTGAAGGGCCCGTAGCGCCGTTGTATACACTCTCAGCCTCTTACTGACTTTACTGTCGGTAACAAGGTACGATTGTCTACAACAATAATATTTAGTATTTTCTTCTTAGATACGTACAATTTACTTCCGTTAATTATTTAGGAATTTTTTTCCGTCAATAAGTACTTACAAATATGGAAATATTTTTTTTACAAAAGCGAAACGTACGTATTATTGTTGCAAAAATAACTGGAGGTTCTACTAACAAAATGTCAATACCATGTACCAAAAGTCAATTTAAAAGTCAATTTTTTTCGTGTCTCAGAGTCTAGTGGTCGATTTATAGTGTTTTTTGTTTTGAATGAACCGCCGTCGGTCGAAAGAGACGGCCGTCTATTAATCGGGTGACGGGAGGCGCCGCCTGCCTGCGATTAGACGTCCACGGGGGGCCACGCGACGGGGCCACAGGGCGCGCCACCGCCACTACTTTAAGTAAAGGTAAACACGAGGCCGAAGATGAATTTATAATTTAATCGGCGAGCTGCGTGGCCGCAGACGGCCCCCAGTGGCCTCGCACAATCAACATCGAGTGGCTCGGCGAGGATTACGAGGACTCAATGATTCAATGCCGTGGCCCAGGTGCGGGGCAGGGAAGGGGGGGGGGGTTATTAGCGGTCAAAATGAGACAATGGCGCCCTCGGGGACACGCCCAAGTCTTCTTTGAACCGGCCAGGTCGCGCCGGCCGCCCCACAGCACAGCGGGACTGTGCCTAGGACCAGACACCAATCAGGCCGTTGCATTCAGCACGCCCTTCATCATCGTCCCACCCGACTGCAGCGCAATGGCCGCGCGGACGGCCTACAGGGGCTCGGTGGGGCGGAGGGGGGGGGGCTGTGTTCGGGGCTCTCGGGCAGTGCAGCGCGCCCCGCGCCTCCGACTCACAAATTGAAAACGACAGAGAAAGATTAATGGCATCGACATCGAAATCGAACGGCCGCGCTGACCGGATGTCATCGCACTGGCCGCGCTTCGCCCCTACCCCGCGCGCGAGGGACACTCAACACCAGCCTTCGGGTGACCTCTGCGCTTGGGGTATTGACAGCGTTGCAGGAAACAACTTTGTAGTACCTCAATCCCTTGAGAGCAGCTCATTGGTGGGGTCACACGTTCGGTTAGGTTCGGTTGTTTAGCGACGCTGGAGCTTTAAAACCGTGTCAAGAGTTTTGGCCGCCTGCGCCTGTTTTCTGGCCCACTATGCGGTAGCCGCCAGAGAGCAGCCCGCCGCCAAACGACCCTGGCGCCATCTGCACCTGCCCGTGGCGGTTCCGGCAACTAATCAGCAGCGCGGCGCTCATGATGTAGGCGCGCACGAATGGAGCGGCGAAAGGACCAGCCCGGCGGCCGCCCCGGCACAGCAGGACGTCATTCGAGAGTTGGGAACAGTTGGAAATAGGCTTGGAAGTCAATCTAACTGCGTGGTCTGGTGAGGCGGTGCCACCGGCGCGGCCGGAGGGCGGCGGCAGGGCGGCCCCAGCCTTGTCAAGCCCAATCCTAAAATCCCACCCTTTGGGACCTGCGGGGCAGGGGCGGATCCAGGGACAGTTTCGGGGGGGGGGGGGTGTTAACGCTGAACTTGCCTACCTGTAGGGGCAAGGTGCGGCTTTTTGCCTTCCTTTCAGGCAGCTTCACCTCCTTCAGCACCCCCATCGCCTCACAGTGGGCCGAACGCGTTTTCAGCTCCAGGGTCGCTAAATCGGACTCGAACCGATCGTGTGGACCCCACCAATGGATTCCTCGTTCGGAGAGCAATCCGTTGGTGGGTTCACACGTTCGGTTCGAGCACCATTAAGCGACTCTGGAGCTGAAAACGCGTCTAGAGCCGGTTTTCTGGCCCACTGCGCGTCTCCCTCTAACTAACAAACCGAAAAAAATAAAACCAGCGAGCCGGTGTGAAAATAATGCACGGCCACCGTGGCCGCCAACCCGTTGCCTTCACGCGCTGCCGGGACTCAGCGAGACGCAGCCGGCGGTGCGGGGGCGGAGCGGGGCCCGCTGCTGGGGCCCTGGGGGGTAATTGAGGCCCCACGAGACACATCACTCGCGGTCTTAGCGGCTCCAACCCCCCGGCCTCTTCCAGGGGGCAGCTTCTTCCTTCGTCCGCCTGAGGACGGCGGTTAGCGACATTGATGGCGCCGCCCGGCATCGACGGTATTCCAGAGCTGGTCATCAAAAAGCCTCTCCAGCCGGGCGGGGAGCTGCCGTGCGGGCCGCTGCTCATCGTTTTTCCGACCTTTTTTTGGTGTCCGACACGGAAAAAAATATTCGTTGTGGTAACGAAAATATTAGCTAATTTTTCCGGGACAAGGGCAACATTAGTGTCAGTACTTGGAGTTTTGTTTTTGGCAACCAAGTTTTTGTTAGCCCAACAAACAGTTTGTTCGAGGCGCCAATAGATAGTTTGCCCCCCCGCGGCCGTCTGCGTCTGTCTTCTGGCCCACTGTGCGGCCACGACGCGTCCGGGACGACGTCCGAGGGCGCCGTCCGGAGGGTCGGCGGGGCCGCGGCGCGCGAGAAGGGGCTTAGCAAGTGGGCTTAAGATCCAAGTCTCATCAACATTTAAACCAATCCCATTTTCGAAATGAGGTTCCGTTTGCTCAGCGCGCCGCGGCGGCGGCAAGTCGGATCGGGTCGGGGCGCGCTGTTGGTGCTGCTGCTGCTGCTGCTGCTTCCGACTGCAGGCCGAGCGCTGCCTCTGTCTCTCTCGCGGTGCCACGCAGCGCGCCGTGAGAGCGAGAGAGACAGAGGCGGCGGCGTTCGGAATCGGCCGCCACGCCAAAGCCAGCGCCAGCCAGCGCGCGCCACAACGGAGGTGATGAGCTTCCTTGGCTTTATCCACCACCACTCCGTTCATTTAATTACTTCCAGACAGGCATTAGCGACGGCTAAAAGCGCGTCGGGGCGACGCGACAGGAGCGCGCGCGCGCGCGCACACACACACACACACACACACACACACAAACACACACATACACACACACACACACACACACGTGCGGTGCGCGCATTAAATTAACACGCAGTGATCGGGCGCTATGCGCTGCGCCAACAACTGCGGGGCCTCAAGGGCCCCCGGCCCCTAACGAGGAAATAAAGCAAACCGTTTTGGGTTTTAGCCGCGAGCAGAGAGGAGGAAGAGGATCGTCTGCGCGCCATTTTTCGAGCCACCGTTGATGGGATCGGTGATGCCCGTATGATTGGGCCCCCTGCTCTTGTTAGCCGAGTAAACAGATCCCCACACTCGGACCGGGTGGTCCGAGCTCGCAGGGGCCCGCCGTCAGGCTGTGCGGTAAACCGTGCGGCGTTCGAGCCAGCGATAGCCTCCGCTAAGGCGTGTTCAGCTCATTATTACCTCCACTGCGGGCAAACGGGGATATCTCTAATGGGTGCGCGTGGCCCGTCCGCGCAGCGCACCGACACCAGCGGTGCGAACGTCTGAACTGACCCTGCGTGGTCCGCCAAGTTGCTGCGCTGGACCAAACTTTTCTAATGCGGATGATAGCGCAATGGGTAACGTATCTGTCTGTGGCACCGGAGAGGCGGGTTCAAAACCCGTCAAAGTCGACCTTTTATACACCTGTTTCGGTTCTTTAAGTTGGTAACACTGACTTGGGTGCGCTGACGTCACGATTAGGAGGCCGTGTTTCTTAGCAACTACCCCATATAGGCACAGTGGCCGAGAGCGTAGACATGTCGCAATATCTGGTGAACCATGGTTCGACACCCGGTGCGTGTTTTCCACCAAATGTTTTCTTTTTGTTTGTTTTTTCCCGAAGCGACGCTTTCTTTCCTCCATCCAACCACCGACGCCGCAACAGTGTAGGCAGCCCGGGCCCACTCTGAAAAGCGCCCCGTATGGGGTCCATCGCGAAAGGAGTGCTAGGGGGCTGGGCGGGGTAGTTAGACACAGAGACTGATTCGTATGCAGAGAGGGGCCGGCTAGCTGTGGCTTCAGTGAATAGATTACAATTTGCTTGCCAGTCTGAACAAAGGGCGGGGCGGCCAGGGGCGTGGCGGGGCGGGGCGGGGTGAGGCGAGGCGGAGCGAGGCTAGGCCAGACAAGGCCGGGGGATAAATGCAATCTCTAGCCGGCAAGACTCTAGTAGTCTCTGCCAGGGGCCGTCCGCAAATTAGGCAAATCAGGACCTTTTTGCAGTGGGCGCCTTGACCCAAAACTACGCACCGGTCTTCGAGGCCAGGCGTCCGCCTCCCTTGCCATGGTTATTTGCAAACCCACGAAGACAGACAGCTGAAATCAGCGGTCGTTTCTCAGAGGCAAGAATGGAGCCTTAAACCAGGACGCTGTTTAATAGGGCAGGGAATACGGCCTCGCCGAATAGCGCTTTCATTCAAATTGCAGTGCAGCAGTCCCTCGCACAGTGGGACAGAAGACCGGCGCTGGCGGCCAAAACTCTAGACGCGTTTCGAGCTTCAGGGTCGCTAAATGGAACTCAAACCGAACGTGTGAACCCACCATTGGACTGCTCCCCGAACGAGAAATTTATTGGCGTGGGGTCACACGTTCGGTTAGAGTCCCATTCACCGACTCTGGACCGAGTGTTGGCCGTCTGCACCAGTCTTCTGGCCCACTGTGCCTCGGTGCTGGCGCTGCCAGAGGCTCATCCATCGGTAAGGTGTGACATAGTCGTTTGTCATTTTGAGAGTGCCCGAAGAGGGGGGGGGGGCGCTCTCTCGATTTGAATGGGTTCGGCCGAGGTATCGGGATTGTAGATCAGGATTTGGGACCATCGACCGCGACGCCATTGAGTGATGGCCCGAGAGGTACACGAACACTGGCCGGAATTAGCCGAGGCGGAGCCAAAGAGGAGCCATCCATCACAGCCAGCTGCATATTCACATGGAGATTCACATTGGGGTGAAAGGGGCACTCTGTCCCGCCCCGGCCTGCTTTCAAGACGCTTTTCCATGAGGCTCACTGCCGCGGGGAAAAAAACATTTCCGTCTCCACAGACACTGAGTTGAAATTGGGCGCGGTTGGGCCTCAGATACTCTATTTCGAAAAACCGAATTGTTTTTTTTTTCTAGCGTAAGGTCAGAGCCAAGAGGAGACGGCACTGGCGTCTCCGCAAAGTAGAGTGCCTCTCGGGCGACGCAACGCAGACGACGTGAACCATTTCCTTGCTTCGCTGGGCTTAGCGCGCGCACGCAGACACACACACACACACACACAGCGAAAGAGAGAGACTCACAGAGTCACGAAGGTAAGAAGACCAGGCACGCTGTGCCCTGGCAAACACTAAGGATCACGTGATGGTAGCACACACACCTACACACTCTCTCTCTCTCTCTCTCTCTCTCTCTCTCTCTCTCTCTCTCTCTCTCTCTCTCTCTCTCTCCCGTGCACCCCAGTCCCCTATTCAAGAGTGGACCACAGCGGCGCGCCGCCAAGCGCGAAAAAGGTCGTCTTGTTATTCGTCGTTTATTCGACGATGACTGCCAATGGCGACGCCCATCGCGTCCAATCGGCCATTAGTGCCAAGCTCAAACCCGCGAGGCTGCAACTACCACCGACTCGCGAGTTAGGCGTGAGTGCCAGCGCCACACACTGTCGCACTCTCGACTACTCTCCGCGCCACCACTGTGAGCGCGGCCAGACTCGCAGACCTACATTTCGAATTGGGCCGGGCAACTTTGTGCATTAATCTTGTCGAGTGATGCGTTTGGGAGCAGACCACACACACACACACACACACACACACACACACACACACACACACACACACACACACACACACACTTTTCGGTCCACCAGGCCTAATTAAACGCTACAACAAAAATCTCCCTCCCCCTCAACTAACTCCGCTAGGCTGGCACACGCAAAAGAAAAGGAGCAACCTATATCCATTACGACGGGGGAAGAGAGACAAAGAACAACAACACACAACATTATGAGATGCGCATTATTTTCAAGGCACAGTAGCGTCCGTCGCCGTGCTTCCATTAAAGCGCCACGGAGTTTTTCCTCTTCTTCTTCTTTTTTTTTCATTCTCTTTCTACGAAAATACGGTCCCATTTTCTCGGCGCTCGCGTAAAACACATGCACGCGCCTTTCTTTACCGGCAGCAGCGACCAGTTCCTAGCGCAACGCCGAGGTCTCGAGTCGCAGGACGCGAATTCAAAAACAAATAAATTGCAGTGTTTTCAAGGGAGAGAGAGACAGGCCGTTGCCTGCAAGCCGGGGCCAGCAGGACAGAGCGAGACCGCCAAGCGAACGGGACAGGAGCGAATTCATTAGCACCGTGCATCCTAATCTGATTCACAGAGAATCCAATTTTCCTCTTACTTCTATTTTATTTTTTCCTTCCTCTGCCCCCCCCCCCACGGTATCGGTGCAGCCGGGGTGCAGTGCCTGAGTCCTGACGTAGTCAGCTGAGGCGCGTCACGAACAAAAGCTTCCCGCGGAGAATAACTAATTGCTCGAGAAAGGAGAAGAAGAAAAAAACGGGCAAAGAAAACGCTAAGCCTCCGCGAGCCATTTATCTCGCGTGTCTCCTTTTCCATCAATTAATTAATCATAATAGCGCAAAGTGATTTGCGAAACGGCCCCGGCCTCGGTTCACCAGGAGAAGGTTCACCAGGCTAGCCTTAAGAAGGCTTGTAATTACAGGAACGTTCAGTTCGTCCGTCTTTTTTCGTCGAAAACGAATGAGAGAAAATTTTCCGCACTCTGACGGATATAACGTCACATTCGTTGAACAACGGTCCCTCAGTGAATGCGCCACTGTGCTCCGCATCAGTCCAGCGGTGTGAACACGCAACGCCGTCGTGCTGTCCGCGCCTCCATCACCCCCTGCCTCCTGCCTCACCTCGCGTTCATCTTTTCATCCCCATCGCGCTGCCGGGCGCTACCCTGGCAGGGGGCCTTCCCCCCCGCCGGACCGCAGCGCTGCGAACGCAGGGCTCTTTGTTTCTGCGATATATTTCTGGCCTTGGCGTCGCCATTGTGCGGACCTGAGATGTTACGTCAACCCTTCTCCGGCTTTGTCTGCCGGGCTGCGCGCTGCGGCCACAGTGGGCCAGAAGACCAGCGCAGGCGGTCAATACTCCCGACGCTTTTTGAGCTCCACAGTCGCTAAACGAGACTCGAACCGAACGTGTGACCCTCACCAATAAATAATTCCTCGTTCAGAGAGCAATCCATTGGCAGGGTCACGGGTTCGGTTCGAGTCCCGTTTAGGGACTCGGGAGCTCAAAACGCGTCTACTTTCTTGGCCGCCTGGGCCGGTCTTCTGGCCCACTGTGCGGGCTCCTCGCCGGCATGCGGGCCCCACGCTTCGGGGTTCGCCCAAATTGGCGCCACTTTCGAACGCTTTAAAAAAGAGCGCGCGCCCCACGGCCCCCCCGGTGGGCGCGCAAGTGGGCCGGACGGGGCCCTCCAAAGACAATGCGTACGACCTTTTTCTCGCGATCAAATAACACCCTGACGACCCACTTAGGAAAATGAGGCCGAGAAAGGGGGAAAAGGAGAAGGCTGGATGAATTCGAAAGGACCTTTCTTTTTTTTTTTGTGTGTGTTTTTCGCTTTTTTTTCTTCCGGTGGGCGGATGTCGAGCACCTCGCGGCCGGCCTACTGTACAGCGAAGACGGCCGCGGTCCGGCCGCGCGGCGCCGCACCAGACCCTCAAGTCCTAGGTTCAGCTTCCAACATTTATTATTTTTCACTCTTCACTCTACAATAAATCTTTTCAAATGTTCAATTACATTTTTCAAAATTTTTGAAATTTTTTGAAATTTAATCTTTGGCCAGTTGTTTCCCCCTCGAATGCAGCACACCCCTACCCCTGCCTGCCTTCCCCTTCCCCCTCCCACCTCCGCCCGCGACAAAGTTAAATAAGCCGGCCGGCAGTCACAGTTGGCACTAGTTTCATTGGGGTCCGGAGTGACGAACATTGGCGGCGGCTTGCTGCTGCAGACTCCATGGAGATACGGCAAGGCACTCCCTCTTCCGGGTCACGGGTGACCAATTCGCTGTCAGTCGGACTAGCCGAGTCGCACGTCACCGCGTCTTCACGCACATCGGGCTCCGAGCGGTGGTTCCATACGCCACTGTCCCAGGCTGCGACCCGAGGCGCATTTATTTCACCTTACCACGCGACCACTCGCTGGAGCCTCCAGCCCCCAGCCGCGCCTCCAGCCGCGCCTCCAGCCGCGCGCTCCGCCCACCTGTACGCCGCACCTCGTATTAAAATTCATGACGTCAAGCAGTGTCGCGGTATTAAATTAAGCGTGAGTCGGCAGAAGAAGAGGAAGTGAAAATTTCCGAGCAGGCTCACACTCCGCCGCCTGCCTCCTGCATGCGATGCAGATGGGTATGCAGATGAGGGGAGTGGCTTGTCGGCCACCTGCCACCTGCCAGGCCTCACGCCACTACAAATAGCCTCGCATCAGGCATCGACGCGGCCGCGGGGCGCCGCGGCGCTTATGGCTAAGTGGTCGGATATACGGGGATACGCGGCGGTGGCGGGCGTGGGTTCGATACTCACCGGGCCCTATAAATAAGGGCAGCAGTGGACTCGAAGTCCGCACCCTCGCCCCCACACTAACACTCTCTCTGTTTCCTTTCTCTTTTCTCACTGTCTCTGTCTATCTGTCTGTCTCTGTCTCTCTCTCTCTCTCTCTCTCTCTCTCTCTCTCTCTCTCTCTCTCTCTCTCTCTCCACACACACACACACACACACACGAGCGCTAAAAGCCACACAAGCAAGGAAGGTAGAAAGCCGGTTGCGGCGTGTGACGAGCGTGGCGCGGCTCGGCTCAACTTGGACTGCCTCCGCAAAAGTTGCAACACTTGTCGAGGGGAGCGGCGGCGGGGCACACCTCGGCAAGTTGCCCGAGCAAATTAGAAACGCGTGCGATTCACATTCAGCAGCGCCGGATTCACATTCAACGGCGAGCCAGTGTTGGGTTCGCGTTTATAGCACACGGCTCCAGATTCACATTAGAGAGGCGGAACTTTTGGTCGCTGGTCGAAATGAAATAGAAAATAAATCGAAAAAAGAGGGAAGCAAAGGGGTTCGCCCAGACCCCGCACACCAGCGTTCAAAAGAAAGGCACGTTGGAAAATAATTTGCGAAAGGTACCGTGAAAATGCAATACAGGTCCAACGAAAGGAGCAACACAAAAACGTGGTGCTGGCTAAAAAATATACCCTCGGTCCAGGGCATCCAAATCAAGCACCGGACGCCATGCGCCCCGATGAAAAGGGTGGGAATAATGGGCACAGCGGCGGGGCTGCCAGTGTGGCCGCAAGGCCGCAGGGCCCGATGAGTGGCAACTCTAGAAACAGCCTCACGGAATATCATTTCACCATAAAGGCGAGGGGCCGATCTGACATGCGGATGCACACCAGCCACACCCTGGGGCTCAAGGGCCCAGCGCGGCACAGTGGGCCGCAGTCAAATCAAACTTGCTTTCCGACCGCCAAACAGAACCGGAGTGGGGCGCAAGCACGGCGCCCAGCGCGGCGGCCCCATTCTGAGGGGTTGGATGCACACTTGCCACCCCAGCGAGAATCAAAAAGCCAGGTCCTTGATCCGTTCTCCACGGGCACGGGCGCACGCACAGTGGGCCAGAAGTCCTATGGGCTATGCAGGCGGCCAAACTCTAGACGCGTTTTGAGCTTCAGAGTAGCTGAATGGGTCTCAAACAGAACGTGTGAACCCCACCGATGTATTCCTCGTTCGGTCGGAGAGCAAACCATTGGTGGGGTCACAGGTTCGGTTTACCTGCTCACAAAACGCATCCGGGATTTGGACCGCCTCCACCGGCCCTCTGGCCCACTGTGCCCCGTCTCGGCACCCTCTGACCAGGGGAGGCCCCCGTTGCCGCGCTGTATGCACTGCTCGTCGCGCGATATCTTTGCCCCAATTTATAACCGAGCACCACTCGGGCTGCGGGCCGAGCCAGCCGAGCAGCCGAGCAGGCCGCCCGACCGCAGGGGAATAGTGCGGGGCTGGTGTCTCTCTAGTTTCTGAAAAGCAGATAAGACCAATTTGGTGCGGGATAAGGCATGACACCACACGCTCTCTCTCTCTCTCTCTCTCTCTCTCTCTCTCTCTCTCTCTCTCTCTCTCTCTCTCTCTCTCTGTGTCTGTGTGAGTGCAGCGCGTTGCCTACCCCAACTGGCCCAGCTGGCGCGCCTTTGTACGAGCGAGACGTGCACATGGGCCATGCATGCTGGGGCTGCTGGGGCCGAGGACGTGTGAGCGCAACTCTGATGAGCGGCTGTAAAAGCGGGGAGACGAATTTCTCATCCGACTCGTGTCGCGCAGTCCGGACGACGCGTTGGCAGTTTGCAATGGGCTGATAGATGGAGACTAGTTCATGTTTCTGCCACCAGCAGGCTGGACAGCGCTGCCGTCGTCAGAGCCATGAGACGCGCTTCACAGCGCACGACGGGGAGCGGGAGCGCGCCGCACAGCGGGCCAGAAGACCGGCGAGACTGTAGATGGGGTTTGAGCTCCGCGTCGCTAAATGGGACTTGAACCGAACGTGTGACCCCACCAATGGATTGCTCTCCGAACGAGAAGCCGTCACGCGATCGGTTTGAGTCCCGTTTAGCGGACTCTGGAGCTCAAAACGCGTCTCGAGTTTTGGCCGCCTGCGCCGGTCGTCTGGCCCACTGTGCGGCGGCCAGGCGGGTGGAGCATGTCCCAGCAAGTGCTGGCCCCGCCCACCATCCATCTAGTGTGCCGGGCGGAGACGCCGAGGACCCTCATGGCCATGTCGCGCCTCGCGGCCTCTGCCGGTACCTGCCGCCCTTATCAATGTTTGTAGTTCACTCCCCGCCCCTCCATGCCGGCTGTGTTCCGCTCCAAGTCACACGACGCCGTGGTCACGACGACGGCGCCCCTCCTTCCTCCCACCTGCCCCCTTCCCCCCGGTGGTCCACGCTGGCGTCAAACTTTGCCCGGGTACAACAGCAGCTGTCTTTCGGCCTTCGCAGCGGACGAGTCCATGGTCGGAGTACACAGTGAAGCCTGGGCTCTAACGCAGCCCACTGCAGGCTTCGTCTCTGGCTCCCGTCCGCAGATGAACGTGAACGCTCCGAGGGCCAAAACAGCCCTGCCTCAATTCGTGGCCGTTGGGCCGGCAAACCGGCGGCACACTGGCGGGGTCAGCACTTGCAGTAAGTAAGTGCAGGCTGGCTCCCGGGGGGGCTGCGGGGGCTCCCGGGGGGCTGCGGGGGCCCCGCCGGCAGAGCGGCGCCATCCAGCAGATGAGTCCATTTTCATCCCGGCTTTGCATTTCGCTTTCGAGGCACGAATCGCCACTAGCGGGCACGGCCGCGGGCCAGGCAGGCTAGGGGCGGCACAGGGTGCTGCTGCTCCCATTTTCAACAACACGCACTCTCGAATCGGCCGTCCACCAGATCAGCGGCCCTCATTCTCTCTTCTTGCGAACACCTTTTCCAACATAAATTCTTAATGGAGACCATTTTTCCCCTCGCTCACAGAGAGAGAGGGAGAGAGAGAGAGAGAGAGAGAGAGTCGCACACCTTGCGTGCGTCTGCTCCCAGTTTGTCTGCCTGTCTGCCTGCTGTCAGTCTGGCGGGGCTCTCCGGCACACGTCACTGCCGCACATGTCATGATTCACGGCACCCATTAAGGCCGAATTGTCTCCGGGGAAAGGGGGAAGGGGGGGGGTGAGGGGGAAACAGGAAGAAGGGGGGGGGGCGCAGCCTATTTGCGTGGCAAGCATTCGCAAGAAGTGCCAGGTGAAAATAGACCTGCGAATAATCACCTGGGCGTGCGAATGATGGCCTAGCATTATCACTCTTCAGCCATTCAGTGTGAGCGCCACAGCGATCGAATCACCTCTGTGTGTGTGTGTGAAGAGAGAGAGAGAGAGAGAGAGCATGTTTACGAGTGTGTGTGTGTGTGTGTGTGTGTGCGCGCGCGCGCGCGTGTGTGCGTGTAAAGACTGGGCGCATCTTCAAATTCGCGCGAAGAAAAACAGAAGAAGTCCTGTGGTCCGGCGGCAGGGCGGCAGGGCGCGCTGCGATCGGCCGGAAGCGCGGCGAGGATGCGAGGGAAGCGGGACTCGCCAAAGGGACACGCAATAAATCAAGGGACCACTACACTTTTCCCCGCTTTGTAAAAGGGGGCGCGCAAAAAAAAAAAAAAAAAAAAAAAAAAGAGACAGGGAACAGAAAAAAAAGGGAGATGATCGTGATGGAATGAAAAGTGGATGCGGCGACGCAGAGGTGCAGGCGACAGCCTAACGACGCGAGACGCTAAGGCGCTGCGGGGAAAAAAATGCAGTGCGGGGATAAGGGGGAGGCGAGGGGGACGGCAGGGGGGAGGGGAGGGGGATTGGGAGGGGGATTGGGAGAGGGGGTAGCGAGGTGGTTCGCGGGGAGGGGCTGGCATTGAACCCTCTCGAATTTTCCGGTTCAAAAAGTGGTTGGCTGTGTTGAGGTTGCAAGGAGTGTACGTTGGCCATCGATGACTGGGAGTGTGTTCAGATAAAAATGGAGGCAGCGCCGCGAGGACAGGCAGCCGTGCGCCCCGCGGCGCGTTGCGGGGCGGTGCGGGGCCGGGCTTGGCTGGGCTGGGCCGCCCCGCCCCCGCTGGATGGGCCCATGACTGATGGCACCGCTGAAACGCCCAAAGCACACCAGTCGCCCGGCCGGCCACTGCCGCCGCCGCCTGCGCCGCTCTTACTGCTCCGGCCGGCCGGGCGGGCCACCGACGACGCTCGGACAAGTCGGCGCCATCAGGACGCCCCTCCGCGCCCCCGCGCCCCCCGCGCCCCCCGCAGGGCCCCAGCAGACTACATTTCTCACAGCGTCGCGGTGGCGACACGACCAATGTCGTCGACTCGTCATTCTGCGCCGGGTAAGTACTGCTGCTGCGCCTAGGAGAGAGGAGGACGGGGAGAGAACGCCCTGGAAGCAAGCTGGGTGAGCAAGCTGGATGAGCAAGCTGGATGAGCAAGCTGGGTGAGCAAGCTGGGTGAGCAAGCTGGATGAGCAAGCTGGATGAGCAAGCTGGGTGAGCAAGCTGGATGAGCAAGCTGGATGAGCAAGCTGGGTGAGCGAGCAGGCTGGATGAGCAAGCTGGATGAGCAGGCTGGATGAGCAAGCTGGGTGAGCAAGCTGGATGAGCAAGCTGGATGAGCAAGCTGGATGGGCAAGCTGGGTGAGCAAGCTGGATGAGCAAGCTGGATGATGCTGGATTAGCGAGTTGGAGAAGCAATCTTGATAAGCAAGCTGGATGAGCAAGCTGGACGGGCTTGTTGGAAGCAAGCTGGAAGTGTGCGGCGAGGAAAGGGCAGCAGCATTAAGGGCAGTGAAAGAGATGTCGCATCATTACCACTGACATCATCTTTTTGTTACACGGAGGGGGGGGGGGTGTCCGCGGGGTAATGTACCATGCTGAGGTCGAGGCCTTCCCCTCCCTCCGGGTTCAGCCCTTCGGCCGCGATTTCGCTTCGTAAAACCCGTTAAAAGTACACGACAATGGCAGGGCTTGCGGCGATCCCCCCTCCCCCTTGCCAGTCACGCCGGCCCCAAAAAAAGTGACGGATGTGGCAGTCCATCCAAAGAGCGACGCGCGTTCACAGACGCGCACTCTGCACGCGCCCCGAACCCCGATATGAATAGCGAAGAAGTGCTTCTCCGAATCCGAAAAAGCAGCTAGCGGGAGGGCTGTGCACACTGCAGACGACACTCACACACACTCGCGCACACCGACGCTCACATAGAGCGACCCCCCGCACTGGCGCAGGGATATGAATTTTGTGGGGTGGCGCCTCGGCGAGTGGGGCTGTGCTGCGGTGGGGCGTGGCGGCGTGGCGGTGTGGAGGCAGGGCGAGGTGTGCGACCATCCTTAACTAACCTAATTTCCATGCCGGCGTCACAGTGTATGCCCTCCATATAGGCCCCGGGCGTCCCGGCACCAGGCGCCGCCACGGCCCGCCGCCACGGCCCGCCGCCCGCCACCGTCGCCAGGCCGCCGTCGGCGTCGGGTCACCGTCGAACCACCACGTCCATGACCTCAAAGTTGAACAGATCCAACCCCACCTGTACACCAATCTAAAAAAGAAATTTTCCATAATACGAAGGAAATAGCCCAAGCATAATACGTAGGTGCTTTTTCTTCGTATCACGAAGGTTTTTTATGTATCTTACAATAAAAAAGCTAAAAAGATTCGTATTACGAAGAAATATTGCTTCGTATTATGCTCGCCGAATTCACTGTAACATACGAATAACAAAGGTCAAATTTCATTGTAAGACATTTAGAGTGACGTTTTTTCCTTCTTTTTGGTCCAACGGAAGCACAGAGACGCCGCGGACTTGCTGTACAGCGGCGCAGATAGTGCCTGCAGCACGGGGGAGGTAGTTCTGTGACGCTCTCTGCCTTTTGCTGTCCTCATCCCCAACTTTATTCACATGAGGCGCTGCTGGCGTCGCAGGGCCGTCTCTCCGTCTGCCTGTCTGCCTGTCTGTCATTCAACACTAATCTTGGCCGAAAGACAAGGACTGCGCGAACACGGCTGGAACCATCAGGGTGTACAACAATGTCAGCACAGCACCTTTCAGAAAATCTAGTCCGATCTAGTTGTGTTCAGTCAAGGGATCAAACAAAAAAAAAGGGCTGAATAATCTGGAGCGTGAAATAAGTAAACAACCTAGAAGCAGAAATTTCGGCAGGAAATTCCCTTAGGTCGCCTCGTGTTTCCTAGATGATCCACGTTCACGGGGAGGAAGCCCCGGCCGCGCCGATGGGGCCGGCCCCGGCCCCACACCACGCATCGTCGATAGTACTGTGACGAATGGGGGGAGAGATACGTCTTTGCGGCGCCCAACCCTGCGCCTTGCGTCCTTTTATCGTCCGAGCGTCAATCATTACTCAAACACCGACACAATGATGACACCGACTTTTTTTAGGCTTTTTTTAGGCTTTTTTTTTTTTAAATCATTCTTTTTAGATGCGATGGCATAAATTTCCCTTCGTCGGTGAGTCATGCGTCGACGACTAAATGAATCGATAAATCGATGAGTCGATGAGTCCCTGCATCGATGAATCGATAAGTGGATATTTGAAGCGGAGTCGATGAATCGATGTATCGGTGAGTCGATAGATCGATGAGTCGATTGGAGGCTTACCGCGTGGTGGTACCCCGACAACGCGGCGCCAAATTACCGACACACGTCTGCTGCAGTGCGGCCAAACTGATTCAGCGACAACCCCCTTCCCCCTCCCGCCCTCACCCGGTGGCCAATCCCTGAGTGCTGCTATCGTTGCGCACGGCTTATCGAACCTTGTTTTATGCTAATTACATGTCAACATGCGCACTGTTCGGGTGCGCACCGCCTCACGCGCGCCCGCACTAGCGCACGGAACGCTTGTATTACAACCCGCATGGGTGTGTGCAGAAACGGACGTTTATCTACGAACTTTTCATTCGGCGCCCCACATCGCGGCGCCAAGCGAACGTCCGTCCGTCCGTCCGTCAGCCTCGGCGAGCGGACAGCGGCAGCAGCTGTTGTTGCCGTTTGCGGCTTTACTCACCTGCAACAAAAAAGAGAAAGGGAAAAACACCGTAAGAAATTTGTCAGTATGAAAACAAAGGAAAAATAAAAATGAGCCGTGGATTCTTCCGCCGTCTCGCAGCTAGGCTAGGCGTCGTCGTCGTAGCGCGGCGAGCCATTGGGGGACAAACTTAAATCATTTCCTCCGCCCCTCGCCCCGCCCCTCTCGCCGCCCCACAGTGGGTCAGGGGTCACGCGGTTGATTCGACTTCCATAAAGCGACCGTGGAGCTCAAAACGCGTCTTGATTTTTGTCTGCCTCTGACCTACTGTGGGCTGGAGCTGGGCAGGTGCGGGCGTTAGTCACGCCGACAGTCCGAGACGTTCCACTCAATGACGGTGCCGAGCCGAGCCGAGCCGAGCCGAGCCGAGCCGAGCCGAGCCGAGCCGAGCCGAAGCCGGAGCCGCCCACCGCGAAAACGATAATATTTCAGCCGCAGCCTTGTCGGTCGCGTCATTAACGCTGAAAGGTACGGCGTCCCGAAACGAGCCACTGAGCAGGGCGGTGCGGGCCAAGGCCTTTGGAAAGGGGGGGGGGGGAGGGGGCAGGGACTGCGAGAGAAGCGCTAGGGGCAGGGAGACAGTGATGTGTCGCCATCCAGTCTCCGACCTGGCCACCAATGGATGAACCACCCACATTGATTCGATGTGTCGAACCAATGAGTTTTACGTGTCGAGTCTCTCGCTACCCGCCGCACCACGCCTTTAGATCGGACCAATAACTTCGCACCGAGAATGCGTTCACATCAGGGGGCTTTCCCGGCAGGTGACGACGTGTTCTCCCAGAGCGAGGCCCAGACATTTCCAGGCATTTCCAGGCTCTTCCGGGCACTTCCGGGCTGCGAAACGCGCGCGGGGCCTCTCACAGCCGCCAATACCAGACCAATACGGAGGCCCCACTGCAGCTCGACCTCAGCCACGTCCCCAGCCACGGCCCCAGCCACGGCCCCAGCCACTAGCACGCAACTGGTTTACACATAAATCTGCCACCCTTGCCACTTACCCCGCCCCCTCTCCTTCCCCCCTTCCTCCTCCTCCTCCTCCTCCGGGGCCGCGACACTCGCCAAACTCTTTTCCTTTCCTATAATCGGCAGCATCCTTCCGCTGTACATCTTCTGGAGATGCTTCCTCCTTCTTATCTTTAGCCGCCCCTTTCTTGCGTCTTTCCGTTCGGATCACGATCGTCCTAATAACAAACCGCAACCCTTTTATGATGCTTTTTTCTGCACGTCCTTTGAGTGAGTGTGTGTGCGCGCGCGCGTGCTCATTAGCGGTCATAGATTAGGTATTTTTCAGAAATCAAACAGGAATTGACGTGTGGAGGCGGGTGCTCGTGAATCTTTCGAGTCCTCTTGGAAACACTACTGCGGGTCTCAGAGGTGCGCGCCCACACACAGACAGACAATCTCTCTCTCTCTCTCTCTCTCTCACACACACACACGTAGAATCCGGCCGACACGAGCATCCAGCCTTGCAGCCGCGCGCCGTGCATTATGCAACACAGGCCCCATAGACGCACAGGGCCACAGCCCAGCCTTTCAAACGCGGTGTCCGCATGTCCCTCTCGGCCTTCTCGCAGTAGGGCACGCACACACACACACACACACACACACACACACACACATTCATTCTCTCTCACACACACCGCGCGATAAAACCCCGCCGCAGGGTAGCCGCTTTGGCGCTCGCTTTGGGCTTTGCGGCAACGCGGCCACCTCGTTGCGAGAAAAAGGATGGAAAAAATCAAAACTAGCGGAAAATGCTTTTATTTTTTAAAAAACGCTAACGCTAACGTGGAAGCAGATGATATACTGATTAGAATGGTTATTTTAATGTATGGATGTTTATCACGTGATTCACAAAAAAAAAGACATTTACGCCCCTACAATACTGCAGCAAGCTGACACCTTCAGAGCATCAGCTTATCAGGTATCATCTGCTAAAAATATGTGATGAAACAGTGACGGTGAAACGATCACCGTATGAACAGTAATGAAATAATGCCAGTCTAGGATAGAGTCCGGGAAGCGGGCGATTAGGAATCTACACGAAGTGCACGGTGTAGGATCGGAGTCGAGTCACCCTGGCTGGAGCTGAGCTGACTTTGTAATTTTATTACCGTGAACGGGCTGCACCCCTTTTTTTTATTCGGTGCAAATTGTTTCGAGAAAAAAAGTGAAAGTAAACACGCATTGTAGCGGAAAGGGTTTGGCAGACAATTCTACAACGCGGTGTGCGGGAAAAAAAGTACAAGCGAAAGCAAAAAAAAATATAAAAAAAATTACAACAACCAGCTGCACGCAATACGGTCTCCTAAAATGAAAATAGGAAAAAAAGAAAATGTCCGATAATTGATGATACTGCCACGCTAGAATAAGCTTTTCGGGTTTCAGGTCCATCAAATGGCTCGCAGGGCCCACAAAAGGACTGCCTGTCTACTTTCCAGCCGAAAAAACTATGCGCGTGAAAATGGCTTTGGATGGGTTAGGTCAACCAGAGGAAGGAGTCAACATCGGACCTCCGCCTAAAATAACGACGAGATAACGGTTGCGTTATTTGTACGCTGATTTCGAAAACCAGGCGCACAATACCACACGCGGTGCATATTCCTCATCGCATTAAAACGAAAGCGCTGGAAAAGTATGCTAGTCATCAGAACTCAGCCAACTTTTTTCAAAAGTATTTTTCGCTCCGTTTCGCATATTTTTTTCCCCTTACTGGGATGACGTGTAGACCCCGTGGACGCGCCGTGCCGGGTCAACAGGAACTGCCGTCCGTGTCTGGCCGGGATCCAGGGGGGATTCTCTCTCTCTCTCTCTCTCTCTCTCTCTCTCTCTCTCTCTCTCTCTCTCTCTCTCTCTCTCTCTCTCTCTCACTCTGTAACGCCCTGAGCGCTATCGTGGGCTGAATCAGCGCCTCGAGCACACGGCCAGGCCGCTCTGGCCACGCGCCCATCAGCTAGCCAGTCCCGCAACGCCCGCCTGCGTCGCGGCACAGCCTACCCGCCGCAGCCGGGCGCTCCCTACCACCCGGCACAGGGGCGCACAGTGGGCCCACACTAAATTACTATGTAGGTTTTTATGCGCACCCGCGCACGAAATTAAACATGCACTTTGTAACGCACGAATTTGTACGTGACAATGCACGCCTTAGTGCGCGGGTATGCAGAAAATCGTGCGACAGTGTGGCAGCACAGCAAAGTCCAGCGCAGACAAAAGAGTGGGCTCGAATCGATATCGAGAGTTCAATAGTCGAGAGTTGAACTCTCGACGTGGCTGGCGCTGGCTACGCGTATTAATATTCACCCGCCGTACCTGAATTCCCTCTTTTCGCTCCGAGTCCCTGCAGCCCGCCAGCCCGCCATCCTGCCAGCCGTCTATTCAGTCCGGAATGAAACAACACGCGAAAACACACAGTGAAAGGTTCTCGCTGTCTCCGGCGAGTGAAAAATAATTTCAGCTAATGCAGAGGCGGGGAGGGGGGCGGGGGGGGGGGGGAGGGCGAAGGGCAGGCCAGGGCATTAGGTCTTTATCACGTTTCACGTCTGAGTGACCGCTGTGCTCCCCGGTCGGCCTGGACAACGGGGCCGCTGCCAACAGGCATCCAGCCAGGCATCCAGCCAGGCGGCGGCGGGGCGCGGCCGGTCCGGGGCTCTGCTCTGCTGCCCCACGCCGCCGTCCAGCGCCGCCCAGCGCCGCCCAGCGCGTTTCAGTTGATGACTCTATTTCCATTGCTTCGTTTTGAGCCTCACCGCGCCCACGCGAGTGTGCGCGTGTGTGTGTGTTTATATGTGTGTGTGTGTGCGTGGACGCGCGCGCGACGCGCCCGCGTGGACGTGTATCTCTGTTTTGTCTCTCGATTCAATCCCTTGCCGTCCCCACCAGCACATTCACCCGCGCGCGCGCGCGCGCACACACACACACACACACACACACACACAGAGAGAGAGAGAGAGAGAGAGAGAGAGAGAGAGAGAGAGAGAGAGAGAGAGAGAGAGAGAGAGAGAGAGAGCTATTACTCCCACTAGCACCGCACCACCCCGCGCTTGGCGTCACATGTCACCATCTTTGTCCGGCTATCGACCAGGAGTGCTTCACTCACGCGCGTCCGCGCGCTTTCTCTTCGTCCCGCTGCCTCCACTTATTTTCCTTTGGCAGTGCCGCCGCACCTGACTGCGCTCTCGAGATCCTACTCACTGAGCTTTTTCCTCGTACTATTTCGAACGAAAAGCGTAGTATAGTGACAGAACAGCGCAGGTTGTAACCTTTTGGTTGTCAGTTCTTCAGACTGCGAGCAATTCAATGGTGTGTTGCAGAGTTCTGAGAGTTGTGACTATGCACGGCATTTATCGCTAGGAAATTGGGAGTGTGGCTCGTCTGGCTCGTCTTGCACACTTTCGCGCGCTTTTGGGGTTCGATTGGCGAAGCACATTGGCTAGGATACTTTGGGCCCGGCAAGCCTCAGCCGGAAGTTCTCCCCCCGGCCACGCTTAAAGCCCAGGGCCCGGCCGACGCTGGCAAACCGTTGAGGCGTCTCAAACAGGGACAGGCATTCCGCTGGAAAGTTGCTGATGAAGTGGCGGTGCACGGAATATGAGACGCTGCGGCGCCGAACGGTCGGTAAGGAACGGCGAGAAGCAGGGAGCGGGCCGGGGGAAGTGGAGAACACTTTGAATTTGCTCCGAGAAACAATAAATCAAAAAAATAAGTCAAAAAAATACAAATAAAATTAAATTTTGTGACTTCCTGGTTACAATTTTGACCGACTTTCACGGACGAACCACATCTGACCCGTAGTTGCAAATTTGAGCCTCTCGATGGAAAGGCCTACAGGTTGTTTTTAATGCTCTGCCACGAGTGTGCGCCTTAAATTAAGTATCAAAAGCCCAAAATCTTGAGACCCAAATTTCAGAACTTCCCGCTCGGAACAGAGCAAACTTGGGGCCATAGGCCTGGAACAATCGCGGCAGCCATTGCAGGAGACAATGCCGCGGGCCGCCTTTCACACGCAGAGGGGCCTACGTCCACCCGCGAAGGGTCTCGGGGTGATTAGGGGCGGGTCTCTGCCCAATGTGTTGGCCGGCGAGCCGCGTCCCGCCTCGCCCCGCCCCGCCCCGCCCCGCCTCAACCCGCCCCGCCCCAACCCGCGCGTCAGTCAAGGCGACGGACAGCCGGCGAGGCGAATTTAAATATGTATACCGGCACAACATGGGTCCATTTAGCGGGTGAATAAATGACGACGCCGACTTGACGGCTGGCTTCCACTTCAACGACGACGAGGCTTCGCGATAGCGCGCCACGCCGTAGTTAGCCAGTCTCGGCAACTATCTTGGGAAAGTGGCGCCGGAAACCGTCGTCCACTTTGCGAAATAAATCGTTCGCACTTTCCATTCAATTTCTATTTGTTTATCTGTTTATTTATTTACTGATTTATTTTTTTATTTTATTTTTTCGTTGTGGCAGAGCGAAAATTACCCGCAGGTGGCCCACGAGCGCCTTTCGGCTCCCTTTTGTCCGTCGATTGACAAAAATGTCGAAGACGGAGGCAACTTGCGGGTGGGCGGGCCGCCTTGGAGGCGGCTGGCCGGGCCGGCTGGCCGCAGCACAGGGGCTTTGCTGTGGCGGCGCGGCGCGGCGCCGGGGGGCAGGTTTGACGGAGGTATTTGGGGACAGTGAGTGGCAGATTGACCGGGGAGGAGGGGAGAGGCCCTCGGCTGGCCTGTCCGCTGCCGCTCTGCCCGACTGTCATCATTCAGTGCAGGCCGTCGACTGACCGGTCCACCCCCGACTTTGCGTCCTCACACTCGCGTAACACCTTGCAACGTATTGTACGGTACAACCTATTTAGTTTGCTATACGAAGGAATAGTTCTCACATGACCCGGTGTTTTCTTGGCGGGCTCATGAGTGGTCAAAACACTATTTTTCAAACTCACTCTAAACGTCTTACAATGAAATTTGACCTTTGTTATTTGTATGTTACAGTGAATTCGGCGCAAGCATAATACGAAGGAATATTTCTGCGCAATACGAATCTTTTAAGCTTTTGCAGGATAAGATACAAAGAAAAAACCTTCGTAATACGAAGGAAAACCACCTTCGTACTATGCTTGCGCCCTTTCCTTCGTATTATGGGAAATTTCTTCGTAAGACATTTAGAGTGCTTATGCTTCGTTCTATTGTGAGGCCTAAAATAGTTTGAGGTTTTTAGAGCACGGCCGTCGGGCCGGCGCCTCAAAGGGCTGCAGGGCCGTATCAGCGTCCACGTCAGGTGCGTCCAATTAGAAGGAGAGTGAAGCGTGGCGGCGGCGGCGGCGGCGGCGGCGGTGTCTGAATGGGTCGGATCGGCTGATGGGACATCCATCAAGCGACTCGGGCGCACCCATCATGAAAGGGCCGGCGACGTCGCCGTCCTTCGACGAAGATGAGGCGGCCAGGGCCACAGAGTGTAGACTGCTCTCGGAACGAGAAATCCATTGGTGGGGTCACACCGGGTCACACGTTCGATTTGAGTCCCATACGGCGACTCTGGAGCTCAAAACCAATCCTGGATATTGACCGCCTCCACCGATCTTCTGGCCCACTCTACGGCAGGGCCACAGGGTCGGCTGGGCCAGTGAGGGATGAGGGTCGGGATGAGAAAGGCGTGGCCCTTTTGTCACGCGTGGACCGAAGACCGAAGGGCGAATCAAACTTTGGAAAAAAAAGAATCTCATCAAATAGAGGAGCAGGGAGGTCTTCCTCATGTCGGACCGCCACCAGAGAATTCTGGAAAAAATGTCAGTCATGTTCAAACCAACATATCTCCTCCACCAAAAAAAAAAAAAACAATCCAGAGGGCAGTGGGCTACAGTCCTAGGGTCAACTTCAAACATTTATTATTTTTCACTCTTTCCGCCAGTGTGCTTCAAAGCCACAGCAATGCGCAGTCACCGTTATGTGCCGTGGTGGCTGGATGTGTCGACGCGTCAGTCCCGGTATGAGGATCGGCGGTTCAAATCTTATTACTTCACAACTTTTTTCTCTGACCGCTGCTCATTGTCGCGTCAAGAACCCGCTTCAATCGGCGTCAGACATGAGCCGTGGTGGCTGAGGGCGTTAAGGCGTCCGACCCCGACCAAAAGGTCCGGGGATCTAATCCCGATATCTCCTTTCATTTTTCGACTGGCTTCCTCCCACTGCGACTCAAACCCGTCGTCCAACACTCGGCAGACGTGCAAGTCAGGGTGGTGTAGTGGTCTAGGCTCAATCCAGGCCATTACACCCGGGTGTCTAAAAAGCAGTCCGCTTCGGCGGATTGGCCTCGGCACTGGTTCGATCCCCGATCGAGCCAGCCACTCGAAATTGGTCGCGAGTGGGTCCATTCCGATTCGTCGGATGGAGTTGATAAGTCCTTTGAAGCTGGCCCACTGACTGCATGTTCGGGTCTGGGAGCGCCGGACAGCGGGTGTACCATTTGGGTACCGACCAGCCTGCGCAAACAAAAGCTCCCAAAACTACTCTCTCTTTCTTTCTTTCTCTCTCTCTCTATCGTCTCTGCCTTACTCTACTCTGCCCATGTTGGGCCGTGTCGGCGGCTCGGGTCCTACTGGGTCCCCCGGCGTACGATATCGAAGTCGCTGGATCGGATTAACCCCAGTTACCTGATAGCACCGGTTCCCATCCCGAACACCGAAGTAAAGCAGGAGGCCTCCCCATTAAGACTGGGGAGGGGGTGTAGAGTACCATTTTTTAAATTTATTTTTAGTTAAACACGATAAACAGCGCCTGGCGGTACACCGTCACCCACATCGAAACACCAAAATTATTTTTTTTTAAAAAAAAAACCTTAAAAAATTTCAAGAATAATTTTTAAAACGTACACAAAAATTTTAAGTTTGTTCCCCCTCGGTGTTCGCCCGTTCAGCATCCATCATTGCAAACTTTGATCCTGTTGGCAGTAGCAGCGCTGCACCTGGGCGGCCCCTCAGCCCGCGAGGGACGGTCCGCCTCGCCCGGAGCATGCTGTCGCGGATCTCAAACTAACTTGTCTGCGGGTTGCTGGGGCGCAGTGCACAGTGGGTCAGAAGACCGTTGAGGCGGCCCAAATTCAAGACGCGTTTTGAGCTCCAGAGTCGCGAAATGGGACTCGAACCGTACGTGTGACCCCACCAATGGACTCCTAGTTTGGAGAGAGATCCATTGGTGGGGTCACACGTACGATTCGAGTCCCATTAAGCGACTCTGGAGCTTGAAACGCGTCTAGAATTTTGGCCGCGTCAACGTTCTTCTGACCCACTGTGCGGTGGCGCCGCCCGCCCGCCACGGCCTCTATCTAGAAATTGGTGTTGAGGGGAAAACGAGCATGCAGATTCAATTTGGCACTTGGCGAAGTTGCTGTCATCTTTCCTCCTTTTTCATCCCGCTGGCTGGGCGGCAAGGGAGATCGGGCGCCCCGAGGACGGACGCGGTCGCCTCGTCCTCGCCAGCCTGCCAGGCTGCTCTAGTGGGAGACACAGCCGCACAGTGGGCCAGAACACCACGCAGGCGGCCAACACTCTAGACGCGTTTTCAGCTCCAGAGCCGCTAAACAGGACTCGAACTGCACGTGTGACCCCATCAATGGATTCCTCGTTTGGAAAGCAATCCATTGGTGGGGTCACAAGCTCGGTTCGAGTCCCATGTAGCGACTCTGGAGCTCGAAACGCGTCTAGAGTTTTGGCCGCCAGCGCGGTCCTCTGGCCCACTGTGCGGCGGCCCTGGACACTCCACTGCTGACGTGGCGATGCTTTACTTTTGTTTTGACCAGCAGTTACTGGAACGCCGTTCTCCATAATTAATACTCCAGAGACGGCGAGCCCCGCGAAGCGCGGAGCGCGCGCCGGGATGGCGGGACTGCAGGGTTAATTGGCTGGAGAGCCACTGTAGCCAGTAAGCCAGCTCAGCAGCCGAACGGTACACGCCAAGTCACTTCACGTTTTTTTTTCTCCCCCAGCCCACCCGGTTCCCTTCTTCTTTTTGAATAAAAGACCTTGAATAAAAGACCTAGCTGCTCTCCACCTAACTTTTCTCGCCGGCGACTCTGCGGCGGTGAAGACCAAGTTATAACAGAGCGTAAACCTCCGCGCAGCGCGATTGTTTGCGGAGATTGGCCGCCCGCACCGCTGCAGGAAATTACCCGCGCAAACACGAGCAGTGTCGTGTGGGACCGCGTGAGGGGCCGCTCATAAGCCACGCGACACAAAGTGGGCCAGAAGACCGGTTGAGGCGGCCGCAATTCTAGACGCGTTTCGAGCTACAGAGTCACTAAATGGGACCCGAACCGAGCGTGCGTGAACCCACCACTGAAATGCTCTCCGATCGAGGAATCCACGTGCAGTTCGAGTCATGCTTAGCGACGCTGGAGCTATCAAAACGCGTCGAGAATTTTGGCCGCCTGCGCCGGTCTTCTGGTCCACTGTGCGAGGCCAGTGACGAAAATGGTCTCTATAGACGCTGTCGAATTATTCCCTGTTTTCATGACCGAGCTGTTCATCCAGAAGCAGCGGAGCAGCCCCCTGCAAACACAAACAGCCAGCCGAGCGGGGTGGGCGGTGGTGGGGGAAGCCCAGCAGGGGCACGCCGGACACATTACACTGCCGGGTCAGGCCCCATTGTCAAGGGCTAACGCACGGATCACAGTGGACAGCAATAAGAGTCCCTGCCGCTCTGGCTCAGCCGTCCGGCTGGCCCGGCTGGGCTGCCCGCTGGACGGAAAATATTATCTTCACTGGAAAAAAAAAAGTATCGATGGACTTGGGGAACGTGAACGCAAGGAATTGGGTACCGATTGCTCCAGTCCCAGTCTGGTCAAATATTTACCAAAACAGTTCGTCGATTTTTTTTTATTTTTTATTTTTTTTAATATTTTTTTTTTTGTTTTACCAGTTTACGCCGGTGAGAGGACTTGGGAGACGACGGCTGCTGATGATAAACATTTGGCCCCTTTCTGATCCCCACAGATCCGTCACAACTTGCGCCATACGCTTTCAAGTTCGAACACTCTTGAAGTTCGCCGGCTTTTGACTGATTGATGCTTTGATCCGCGAGGTTTTTGTCCGGGCAGCCTCTCTTCGGCAGCGCTACAGCAAAGCACGAGCCAGCCCGCGGCCCAGACACCCGAAACCGCTTCGTCGGTTCTCGGACCGTGCAACGGATTCCGTAACAGATTCCGTAACGGATTCCGTGATCAAACAGAAGAGGAGGGCCATTGCCATTGTACCGGTGTCGGCTGCGACACAGAAGCGCACAGTGGGCCGGAAGACAGTGCAGGCGGCCGACATTCTAGACGCATTTTGAGCTCCAGAGGCACTGAATGGGACTCGAACCGAACGTGTGACCCCACCCACGGATCGCTCTCCAAACGAGGCGTCCGTTAGTGGGGTATAACGTTCGATTCGAGTCCCACTTAGCGACTCTGGATCTCAAAACGCGTCTAGAATTTGGGCCGCCTCGACGGTCTTCTGACCCTCTGTGCAGTGGCCGTCCACAAAACGGGAGGAATGCCAGCTAGCCATCACATTGAGGACTCTGAATGCCATCCCCGCCGCCCCCGCCGCCCCCGCCGCCCCCGCCCACTCGGGGGGGCTGCCTGCCTGGACCCTGGCTGCCAGGCATCTGATATAAACGTCCGGCGATGCGCGAAGCAGACCTGAAATACGAGCCTCTGGCTGGAAACGGCGAGCCGTTTGAATAATTTGCCCATTGAAAATCCAAAAGCAGAACGGTGTGCGTTCGCTAGTTCCTTGCAATGGACTTGCGTAGCGCGTATAGCAGGGTTGGAGGGGGGGGGGGGGTCCTGCGCCGACGAACCGGCAAACTCTCCCCGAGCCAACAGCAGAGCCCCCGGCGAGCGTTCCACTTTATTTCTCTTCATTTTCCAGACGCCACGCGAACCTCGCACTTCTCGCTGAACCAACTATCAATCGGCCATTCATGTCTGTCGGGCGCCACTTCATGAAAAGACAGGGACCTACCTTCACTAAACGAGCGATATGCTTTAAGGATTCATGAACCAAATATTGATCCGGCGGCGGCAGCAGCAGCATAGTTCCATGGGTGTAAGGCGCGCCGGCGCAGCGGCCGGACGATGTGTATGGCATCACCTGCACGCCCTGCCGCCGCCGGGGCACTAAAAGCAGACGCGTTTATCGTTTGAGCAGATTCGCCGCCCGATAGCCGGGCCGCATACTCACACGCTCTCTCTCTCTCTCTCTCTCTCTCTCTCTCTCTCTCTCTCTCTCTCTCTCTCTCTCTCTCTCTCTCTCTCTCTCTCTCTCTCTCTGTCATACACACACACACACACACACGCGCGCGCACAGACACTGCCAGTCCCACAGTGCCGCTGTTTACGACTTGGGATGCATTACGCCGTTCGGACCCTCGCGTCCTTTGCCATGAAAAGCTGCGCATACCGCCCAGCATCCAGTTTCGGACGCAATAAACAAGGCTGCGGCGCATCATATGCCACTCACACACACAGAGAGGCGGCTGGCAGACAGAGGCGCACAGACAGAGAGGCGTTGGTCTGCGAGAGTGTCTCGTGAGGGCTGCAACAATCGTTTGTCTCTCTCTCTCTCTCTCTCTCTCTCTCTCTCTCTCTCTCTCTCTCTCTCTCTCTCTCTCTCTCTCTCTCTCTCTCCGCCTGCGCGCAGCAAAGCCTTGAGAGAGAAGAGGACGGGGAAGAACGCCGGATGCCATAATTCGCTTTGGCGGGAAACGCCGCCGCCTCGAATTACGCGCCAAAACGCGCCGCGCTGATTGGTGCAATCCGGCCTCGCAACAAGACGCACTTATGGCACGTGGAGCGCCAATCAGCAGCGCGCTATCAAAGAGCGGCGGTCATGCGGAAGGAGTACAATTTTAGGAGAGAGAGAGAGAGAGAGAGAGAGAGAGAGAGAGAGAGAGAGAGAGAGAGAGAGAGAGAGAGAGAGAGAGAGAGAGAGAGAGAGAGAGAGAGAGAGAGAGAGAGAGAGAGCAGTGTGTGTTTTCCGGCGACTCGCTTCCGGGAGACGAGTCTGGAGGAGGAGCCGGAGGAGCAGGGGCCGCGCGGGGTCACCATATAAACCCCACGGGAGGCGACCGATGGCGACCGCGCCGGCTCCATTCCGATGCCGTTCCCCTCTGGCCCACTGTGCGTCCCCCTTCGCTCCCTTCGACGTCGTCGTCGTCCTCGTCTCCCCGGTCGACAGGCTCGCGCTACCACGGCCGGGGTCACGGAGTGTTCGCAAGGGACGCGCGCCGATCTCCGGGCAAAGACCTATCACCTGTGTGGCGCTGCGTGGCCATTGTTTGTTTCCGTGTGTGTGTTTGTGTGCGCGCGCGCAGGCGTCGAAAAGAACGTGTCCGCGCATGTGGGCTGGATGGATGAGTGGCAGGAATCACGGCTAGGACGTGGCAGCGGACACCAACGCGCACACACACACACACACACACATTCACGTAAAAACACAAACACTTCCACAAAGAGGAATAGTGTTGCAATTCCGGGAAAACAGGGACCCCCGGCCCGGGGGCTGGATACAATGTATCTGCGTTGAGGCCTTAAAAGATTTAATGGCCGTCGCTTGCTGCAGTTTCCTGCACGAACAGCCTTCGGCTGAAAAGAGGGAACAGGGGCTGCAATCCAGCGAGGAGAGTGAAAGGGGGAGGGCCCCGTCTAGGCAACTCTGTGTGTGTGTGTGTGTGTGTGTGCGTGTGTGTGTGTGTGCAAGGAACGCTACTAAATGAGGAGTAGATGCGTGAGTTATCACTAAGAGCACCCCGCGTTGATACACGGTACAAAACGACGGTGTTTGCGAGCTTGAGTGTGAGTGTGTTTATGTGTGACTGACAAATACGAATCCCTTTGCGCTCTCTCAGACGCAGCGCTGCATTCAATAATTCAAACCCATCCATACACCGACTGAGTCGAGGACACACAGTCACTCGCCGTCTCTCTCTCCTTCTCTCTCTCTCTCTCTCTCTCTCTCTCTCTCTCTCTCTCTCTCTCTCTCTCTCTCTCTCTCTCTCTCTCTCTCTCTCTCTCTCTCTCTCTCACACACACACAGCGGGGCGAGTGCATGCTCCAGTTTCTAAGCCAAAAGGTCCTGATCAGTTTCCCTCGACTGGTCGCCTCGCCGCCACTGTATGAGGAAGAAGAAAAATAAAGCGAAGGGAGAGAAACTCGGGGGTAGATTTAGAGAGCAGAGATTGATCGGGCGGGAGGTCTGGCTGGCCTGCAGCATTATCCCACCGTCCCCGACCGGGCGCGGACTGAGGCAGGGGGGAGGGGAAGGGGTCAAGGAGCGGGAAAAGGCGGGCTGGATCTGGGCCGGACTCTGCATTCGGCAACGGTGAGCGCGCCAACTCAAATATTGAAGCAGAAGCAGGGCTGCAGCGGGTTCGCCGATCAAGTGATCTCCGTCCGAAGAACGACTCTCTCTCTCCCGACTCTCCCTCCCCCGACTCTCCCTCTCCCGACTCTCCGGCTGCGGGGCAAGGAGCGGCGTAACAAGCCGTTGATGCCAGCCGCGGCAGCGCCCCCAGCGGAGAGCAGAGACGCGAACGTACAGTCGTTGCATTCAAATCCCCCTCCCCACCGCCCTAAAAATGGCAAAAACCGTAGTACAACCTAAAACTGAAAAATTTAATATTTCCCTCCAAAGTCTGCTTTGTTAAACATTCAAGAGCTGCCGGGCCGGCATCGCGCACTGCTGGTGACGCAAACTGCACACAGACAGCCCGTCCTGCCAACCGATTATAACTTTGCGAGAAAAAGGAAACCAACTTCTTTGACAGTGACGGGCTGATTAGGCGAGTGACAACGCCATTACCGACTCCTGGGGACGAAAAAGTTGCGCGTTATTGACGGATTGACAGTGGGCAGGAGCAGGCGGTCTAAGGTGTTTCCGAATTTATGTGCTAACTTTGAGAGAGTGTGTGAGTGTGAGCAGCTTCTCGCTCGCTGTGGTGGTGTGTGCTGCCCATCGGGTTGGGTGAGCTGAGCTACGCCGTGCTGCCGTCGCTGAGCGGCGTTCCTCTCGCGGTGATGGCTAGCATTGCCATCATGTGTAGTCGAATCGAAAAACACCTCTCTGCGCCGGTAGATGGCGCCACAGGCAGCCAGTAGCTATTTCATCGCGGTGATGGCGCGCAATGCCTGCGCACCTAGCCGAATCGCAAAAATACGTCGCACGGCGTCGGTAGATGTCGCTGATGTCGTCCGGCTAACGTTCCCTCGCGGTGATGGCTAGCAATGCCTGCGCACCTAGGCTATCTGAATTAGTGTACCTGGTCGCGCCGCTAGAGGGTGCTGCTGTCGTCGAGCGGGCGTTCTCTCGCGGTGGTGGCTAGCATTGCTATCCCATGTAGTCGAATCGAAAAACATCCCGCGTCGTGCCGGTAGGTGGAGCCACAGTAGTCTATCAGCCGTTTCCTCGCGGTGATGGCTAGCAATGCCTGCGCACCTTGGCTAATCGGATTAGTTTTGCCCTCCGCGCCGGTAGATGGCGCCACAGTCGGCCAATAGCTTTTTCATCGCGGTGATGGCTAGCAACACCTGCGCACCTGGGCTCACTGAATAACTTTGCGTGGTCGCGCCGCTAGGGGGTGCTGATGTCGTCGAGCGGGCGTTCTCTCGCGGTGGTGGCTAGCATTGCCATCCCATGTAGTCGAATCGGAAAACATCGCTCGACGTGCCGGTAGGTGGCGCCACAGTAGTCTATCAGCCGTTTCCTCCCGGTGACGGCTACCAATGTCTGTGCACCTAGGGACATTGATCCGAATTTCTTGATGGTTCCGCTAGATGGTGCTGCCGTCGTACTGCGGTCTTGCTTTCGCGGTGATAGCTAGCAATTCCTGCGCACCTACCCCAGTGGAACAAATCATTCCTATGTGGTCGGTAGATGGCGCTGTTGCCGTCCGGCTAGTGTTCCTTCGCGGTGATGGCTAGCAACGCCTGCGCACGTAGGCGGTGCTGCTGCAGTCGAGCGGGCGTTCTCTCGCGGTGGTGGCTAGCATTGCCATCCCATCTAGTCGAATCGAAAAACATAGCTCGTCGTGCCGGTAGGTGGCGCCACAGTCGTCTATTAGCCGTTTCCTCGCGGTGACGGCTACCAATTTCTTTGCACCTAGGGGCATTGATTTGAACTTTTTGACGCCTCCACTAGGTGGTGCTGCCGTCGTACAGCGGTCTTGCTCTCGCGGTGATAGCTAGCAATCCCTGCGCACCTACCCCGGTCGCACAAATGATTCCCATGTGGTCGGTAGATGGCGCTGTTGCCGTCAGGCGAGCGCTCTCTCGCGGTGATGGCTAGCAATGCCTGCACACCTAGGCTATCTGAATTAGTGTACCTGGTCGCGCCGCTAGAGGGTGCTGCTGTCGTCGAGCGGGCGTTCTCTCGCGGTGGTGGCTAGCATTGCTATCCCATGTAGTCGAATCGAAAAACATCCCGCGTCGTGCCGGTAGGTGGAGCCACAGTAGTCTATCAGCCGTTTCCTCGCGGTGATGGCTAGCAATGCCTGCGCACCTTGGCTAATCGGATTAGTTTTGCCCTCCGCGCCGGTAGATGGCGCCACAGTTAGCCAATAGCTTTTTCATCGCGGTGATGGCTAGCAATGCCTGCGCACCCTGGCTGACCGAATTTGTGTTCGTGGTCGAGTCGCCAAGGGGTGCTGTTGATGTCGAGCGGGCGTTCTCTCGCGTCTCTTTCTCCACTTGCGGTGGTCGCCCACAAAGTGCGAGAGAGACGGAGAGAGCAGGTGGGCGGTAATCCCGTCACTGTCACGGTAAGTCTCCGCCGAGGAGGGTGGGCCGATCGGTGCAAGCCGGTCCAACGGGCCGCCCAAAGTCCGAGGACGAGGACAGAGCAAAGGGAATGGCCAAGGCCGGGCTCAGGCTGCGCGGCGTCCGGCGGCTCCCCAACGTGTCGTCATGTATTCGCTGACATGTGCGGGGCAGTCAATGGGCTGATCCATCCCCGCAGTGGGACAGTGAGTGTTGCTTAGCGGGACTCTCCGCCGCGCCGTCAAAGGCCTGTTCAATGCGTAATGCATGCACCTTCGCGAGAAGTAGCCGCGCCGGTCAACACGGTGGGCCGCGTTGCCGCCTGCGGCTTTTTCCCTCTCTTCCAAATTCTCTCTGTGCGGCGCTGTGCGTGCGGTGTGTGCGTTGTTTCACGCTGGTGTTGCCTGACCGCTGTGCGAGCTTGCGGACGGGGTCTGCAGCCAGGCTGATTTCGAAAAGTCGTCGCTCTGTCTCTGTCGCACTCATCGGTCAGTGGTACCAGCTTAGACATCCAAAACAGTCGTATAAGAGGTCGCACCGTACGGGTGTCGAACCTACACTTAGGGGGCTACTGACAGCTACGCTATCCATTGCGCTATCAATGAAATGAGAGACGCGCGGTCCAGCACAGCATCTTCCCGGACAATGCAGGGTCGGCTCCCATTTTTCGGTTCAGATGTTGGCGTACCTCTGGTGTCGGTGCGCTGCGCAGACGGGCCACGCGCACCAATAAGAGACATCCCCCTTTGTCTCACAGCGCTGGCACTGAGTGGACTACCCATTGCAGACCTTTGGCCCTCAAGAGCGAGACAGATCGACGGAGCGACTCGGCTGCAGGGCTGTGAGCCCACTCCTCGCGACATTCACACTCGGGTGACTGATCACAGGGCTCGGGGGCAGCGGTGCTGCTCCAGGCCGGTCCCAAGCAGTCCCACAGTGGGCCAAAAGACCGGTGGAGACGGTCAAAATGCCGGACGCGGAATGAGACTCGAACTGAACGTGGTGACCCCACCAAACGGATTGCTCTCCGAACGAGGAATCCATTGGCGGGGTCGACACGTTCGGTTCGAGTCCCGTTCGGCGACGCTGGAGCTCAAAACGCGTCTAGAGTTTTGGCCACCTGCTCCGCGGTCTTCCGGCCCACTGTGCGTCCCTGGCCGGGGCCCTTGCCGTCCTCACAGAGCCGCCACCCACGCTGCCGCGCTGCCGCGCCGCCGCGCTTTGGCGGTCTCTCTGTTTGCCTCACTACCAGTCACTGGTCCGTGCCGTCCCACGGAGCGCTGCAAAGGGCCCTTTATTACCTGGGGACTGATTCCGCAGGGCCTCGTCGCCCTGTCTCTGTCCCTCTCGAGAGGAGTTCGAAAGGGACGGAGCGGTGCAATCGATGTTAAATCGGTGTTAAAGTTTATTTTGAGCGCGCCCGATACAAACCCAAAACCAAAATACCGGGGAAAAAAAAGGGAAAAAAAGAATGCAAACTCCCCGGTGGTCGAGGCCACGACAAAAACAAGTCTCTTCCGCTGCAGGGGGGCTCAATACCCTTGATTTCACTCATTCGGGTGTATTTCGGAGAGGCAGCGCACAGTGGGCCAGAGGACTCTGGAGTTCATAACGCGTCTAGAATTTTGGCCGACTTCGCTGGTCTTCTGGCCCACTGTGCAGGGGCCTGTGACCTATGGCCGCCCATGGCCGACAAGGGGCGGATGATTGCAGGGAATGAGGGGGTGCAGCTCCTGGAGGCCTGGAGGGCCCGCAGACTGAAGGGGGTCACCGAGCCCCGCGGGGGGTCCGGCTCGGCTCGGTTCACTTGGCTCGGCTCGGTTCACTCGGCTCGGCTCGGCAGGTTCAGCGTGCCAGAGCGTTAGTTGTCGCGGCCGCCATTCCCACACATTTCCATAATTGCCACGGGGTCGTTTCCCCCCACTCCCCCCTCCCCTCCCCCTTCCGCGGGCCGTGGCGGCGCGTAGCGTGCTATCACCAGCGCGCGCTGCCGATTCCGAATAAAAGGCGAGGGCAATTGAAAATCTCGATCAACGCCGGCATTAAAGGGTCACCGGAAGGGCCGCCAAAAGGTGGGGCCGGAAGTGGGAGGGGGCGTCGCGTAACAAAGGAGGTGCTTTTTGAAACCGCGAGGCGGAGCGCGGCGGCGCGCGCCTGCGTCCTCCAGGGTGGGCCACACGCCGACACGCGTGTGTGGCGGGCTGGCCCACCCGACAGGGGCTCCCGCTGATCTGCGTCGTGGTGGGCAAGTTCATCCTGCAAGTTATTCTGCGATTTTCTAAAGAGACAGTGTACCACTTGTCGCGAGAGCGTGAAAACGAACCACTCTCCTGTCTGTCCGTCCTGGGAGGCGAACAAAATGAAAAGGCGTGAAGCAAGACCGCGGGGCGCGGCGGGGCGGGGCGGGGCGGGGTGGCAAGGTGAATCACAGAGCGCGCCGCCAGCCCCACCCCGCCCCGCCCCGCGAGACGACGCAATCTCCCGGACGAGGGGCGTCGCGACGGAAGACGTAAGGGACGGGGAAGGGGGAGGGGAGGGGGAGGCGGAATTAGAAAGGAATGAGGCGCGCGCGGCGCTGGCGTGAAAAAAGGGAAAGGGTTGCAGAGCATCGGGTGTTTGAGGGAGAGTTGAAGAGGGCAGCAGCACGCTGCGACAAAGACGGCTTCCTTGGAGTTGGACGGTGAGGGGAGGGAGGCCTTGCAGTTCACAGCGCGCGGCGCGGCCTCGGCCCTTGTGTTCGCTGGTTAACACCCCCAACCCTCATCAAGCCCTGGCGCGGCCCGGCGAGGCCTGCCAAGAGGCTGTGAAGGGGTCGCGACGCGATACACGGCGCGATGCACGCCCCCGCCGCCCCCGCCGCCCCCGCACGATGACACCGCGATAACAGGGAAAAGCGCTTTCGGTCCGAGCGAGGCGGACCGGGCGGGGCTCGGGATTGCAAGAAGCAAAGGGAGCGAGACATCAAGAGGCCGGGAGCGAGGTGTCGAGTCTGGCATCGTGGCATCGTCCAGCTGTGAAGCAGAGGTATCACGCTCGGGTCAGGCTCGGGGCAAGGTGTAAACCTTGGGTCCAGCTTTGAAACCGGGCGAAGCTCAGAGAAAAGGAGTGGCAAAGGGGTGCTCATTAGCGCATGGGGAAAAAAAGACAAAACATAAAACAACATTTAGGAGTCGCGATTTTAAAAAAAGCAACCGTCGAGCAGCAAGGTGTGTGGTGGCAGGCAGGTCAGGTGACGGAAAGGCGTCACGTAGTATATGAACGTCACCGCGTGGTGCTGAAACGAGAAACAGAACGTGTGCCGCCAGGCGGCAGCGGCCTCTTGAGTGACACCTCCCCCTTTGTGCCGATCTCTTGCTGCGGGCGGGGCGGGGCGGGGTGGGGCGGGGTGGGGTGGGGCGGGGCGGGGCGGAGGGATTCCGCGCCCCAGGCCCCGGCCTCTGCCGCCCCGGCCTCCACCATCCTCCTGGCCTCGCCACAACGCCGACCTTAAAAATTAAAGCAAACTGCGGGGCTCTCCGAACGAGGAATCCATCGGTGGGGCCACACGCTCGGTTCGAGTCCTGTTTAGCGACGCTGGAGCTCAAAACGCGTCAAGAGTTTTGGCCGCCTGCGCCGGTCTTCTGGCCCACTGTGCGGCTGTGCGTCGTCGCCAGCACATCGGCAGCGTATTCCGTGTGAGGCCCCGGCCGGTCCCGGGCAGGCAGCAGGCCTGGCAGGCCCTGCTAATGAAACGCACGTCAAAGTGCACCAGCCGCTCCGAGTTTGCGGAGGCGGCTCCGCTTTGACGGGGAAGGGACGGCCTCTATTTGTGCGTCTGGGGCGAGCGGTCAGCGGCACGGCGACCGGTGCAGCCCAGTGGGCCTCTCGCCCACCCTGCTCTCGGTTGGATATCAGGGGAGGCGACGGCAGGACCCTGGTCCTGGACCAGGACCCAGGGGCTAGTCGTATCCAGTGGCAATCGTCACTTACAGGAAACGGCAATAACTCTCATCCCATTCATTCGAGCCGACGACCGGGTTCGACTTACCTGAAACAAATAAGAAAAACAAAGGATATCACATGAGTAAATTCTACACCGGAATGGACTGCCGCTAGGGCGCGGCTCCATACCCTTCGGACTCTCCTTCTCTCTCTCTCTGTCTCTCTCTGTCTCTCTGTCTGTCTCTCTCTCTCTCTCTCTCTCTCTCTCTCTCTCTCTCTCTCTCTCTCTCTCTCTCTCTCTCCCCCCCCCCCTCCGTCTGTCCCCGGTCGTGATTGCCCCGCGCGCCAACGTGCTTCGGCTGGAATGTGTATATTAATTAGCCTCGCACGTTGAGGCGGTGCCAAGAGACCCACCATTGCAGTGGGCACGTGCAACGCCCCTCCCACCGTGCTTAACTTCTTCATTTATTTTTTTTCTAATAGGGCTTTGACAAGGCTCGAGTGAATGCCCTTCCTCCCCCCCACACACACACATATTGGACCCCACCTTCATTGCTCCTTTTTTTCCATTTTTTCTTTTTTTTCAGTGAAAAGAAACAGTGTTTTAAAGCTCGTTTTGGCAGAGTACCAATAGGTGCTCGTGCCGACCTACCTCCTCCACCACGAGTCCAGACTTCACGAACACGCCCCTACCAACGCCGCGCCAGCGCCGCTCCGCCCCGCCCCACCCCGCCCCACCACGCCGCACCCCTCGCCTGTACAGCCTCATTGCTATGCAGTAGACGGGCGAACCTATAGCAATTATCCGTTACGGTGCGGAGCACCATCTTAACGTTCGGCCCCGCGCTCGGCACACAACCCCCTCGCTGCGTTTCCCAGTGTACAGGTAGAGAGAGGCCGCAACGGGGTAGGCAGCCCGCCAAGGTTGGCGCCGCCACCGCGGGACGGAGGCGCGTCCCCGAGGTCGCGCGGCTCTGTCGTGCACGAGGACGGCGGCGCATGCAGCGGCCGCAAGAAATATTGCAGTTGGTGAACAATCTGCGGGATGTTTTCATCGCTTTACGCTTCGCGCTGCTGCGTCGCGTGGCCGGGTGAGGCTTGGTGCTGCGCGCGGCTCGTTAGACGCCTTTTATTAAGCGTCATTATTAAGGCGGCACCCATAGCCGGGCGGTCGGGCGCGTTTAGGACCGCCAGCAGCGCTCACCGTGCTTCACCGAGCATCGCGGCGCACAGTGGGCCAGAGGACCGGCGGATAAAAACTCTAGACGCGTTTTGAGCGCTTGCGTCGCGAAATGGGACAAGAACCGAAAGCGTGACCACACCAATGGATTGCTCTCCAAACGAGGGATCCTTTCGTTAGGTCACACGTTCGGTTCGAGTCCCATCTAGCAACTCTGGAGCTCAAAACACGTCCGGGATTTTGACCACCTCCGCCGTCTTCTGGCCCACTATGCGCAGCGCTTTGTGCCCAAAGACACAATGCGCGATAAATTCCTGGCCGTTGGTCTTAACGACACACACAAAGCTGCTGCCCACAACGCCGCGCCCCAGAAGGGGGAAAGGGAGGGGATGGTCCATTTTTAGAGCGTCTCGACCCGATTTCATGGACCGTTTTGTCCGTTTTTATCAGTCGCGCAAGTGCGTGTCGTCTGCTCGACGCGCGTCTTGTCGTAATTCTGCAGTTCCCCGCACTGGAACGAAAGAAAACCATGTTTTGAATTGGTTTTGATTAAGAAAGTTACTTTGGTTTTGATTTTGAGTTTACTTTGATTTTGATTTGGTATTTATTGTGGGGACACACTGAAGTCTAGCCAATTTTTTGAGTAGTATAACATAACTGGGAGCCGATCTATTTCGCATCGTTTCGACTCCAACCTCTTGATTATGTTCAACAGGCGCAGACCGGGCACTGCGACACCCAACTCATTCTAATGTTTACCCCCCTCCCCCAATCCGCGTTCTGCGTTTGATTTGCTGGCTTTCGCTGGCGATGTGAAAACCCCCTCCCACCTTTTCCACAAATCACGGATTTTTTTGGCGTCTCTGCAATCTTCTGTCTGGCGTCAGTCGATACTACACGCGCACTCAATCGTACACGCACTTGTCATAGGAACAAGCACCGCTGCTTTTTTTTGCCTTGTGTGTGTGTGTGTGTGTGTGTGTGTGTGTGTGTGTGTGTGTGTGTGTGTGTGTGTGTGTTTGTGTTCCTCTTTTACCGAAAGAATGACTCTTTTTTTCGTGTGCCATGTCTTTATTTGTTGCGTTCGCCCTGAAGAGCACGAACGTAGGTCAGAAGTCCGCCCTCGGATGTGTAGCTGTTGAAATCATTTTTAATTCCTGATATAACGAAGCTTTTTTTTTAAAAAAATATTTGCGGTGCTTTTTGTTTTATTTTGCAGCGCCCGTCTGGCGGAACACACGAGTCACGGATCCGGTTCCACTCCGCACGCTACTTTGAGGGGAAAAGAAAGCTCTCGCCGAATCCAGGCCAGGCCACCTGGAGGTCCTGGAGCGGAACGGTTCCGGGCAGAAGAGAAAGCCTGGAAATCCTGGAAACTCTGGCAAGCGTGGAAAACCTGGGAAAAGATGGAATAGAGACGAGAACTAGCACCCCCCATAGCCTGGCCTTGAATTCTGCCTCACCTTTTACGTGACTGTCACAAGTACCAGTTTAATGAATACAGTTTCCTGATCGGAGCTGTGCAGCTTGGGTGCAGCCGTCTGAGTCCAGCGCCGAGAAGACAATCAGTGCCGCTCCCTCAAAGCCCTCGTTTTCTCTCTCCAGTCTGCCAACTCCTCCACGTCAGGTAATCCCACCTCCCTTTCTTTAACTGCCGGATAATATTTGTTTTTCATTTTAGCCGCATTTAGTGGCGTGGGTAAATCTACCTCGTCCTTCTTCATGAGGCGACCGCGCGCTTCGAGGCGACCAAGCTTTATTTTTTTTTCTCGTCTGCCACGTAAAGGGTAAAAAGGAAAAATCAGCCCTGTTCTTTCTTTCAGGAAAAGGATGATTTTGAGCGTGAGGTGGCGATTCTCGGCGGCCGAAAGCGACCAGCCAGGGGGGGGGGGGCGTGAAGAAATAAGGGGGTGGGGGAAGGGAGGGAGAACCTCTCCACAGGGCGGCGCCCGGGCCGGTAAACCCTTTTCATTAAAATGCGCTGGCGTCAGGCCGTCAGGGGGCGGGCAATATTAGGAGAGAGCGGTTCCTCTTCAGGTGCCTCCCGGACTCCAACTTCCGGTGATGTGGGAGGATTATTGGGGATGATAAACTTGGCCAAATTATTAATCGCACCACCGTCCATAACGAAAGCGCGGCCAAAGGCTTGGCACCACAGGTGCAGCAGCCAGACCACGAGGCGCGCGCGCGGAAATTCAAAATGGGGCACGCGGTGCGGGTCAATTTTTCATAATCACTCAAAAAAATTAAAAAAAAAAACATAAATATTCACTCAAAAAAAAAATAAAGAGAAAACTGTATGAGAGGGATATATACACAGAGTTGCGGCCCTGACTCACCGCACCCAATCTTGCAGCGCCCCGCCCTGCCCCGCCCCGCCCCGCCCCGCCCCGCCCTGTCCGGTCCCGCCCCACCGGCCTACCAACCTTTTATTAACTTTAACCACGCAGAGCTGCTGCTGGCCCTTTGCATCGGACAAACGCCGCGCGCGGCCCTCAAGGCCCTCAAGGCCCGAACGCCCCGCGATAGTGAAATGACGCAACGACACAGCCGCCATTTGTGCGCGTGTGTGTGTGTGTGTGTGTGTGTGCTAGTGTGTGAGTTGAGGAACAAAGGAACATTTTTGCACCCGTCGGGTGATATTTTTAAAAAGTGTTCACATTGGCAGTGAGCGTTTCGAAACCAAATCCAAGAAAACTTATTTCTTTTTCGGCACGTGTGTGTGGGTGTGTGTGCGTGTGTGTGTGTGTAAGAGGGAGAGGGGCGAGGAGGGAGTATGTGAGTACCGTAGTGCCAGGCAAGGCACCCCCAGCGCGCTATGGAGGAAAACACCCACCTTGAGATAATTCCGGGTGATAAAAAGTTACGAGGCGCGCCACCCACGCCGTACGGTCATCCCCGAGCCAAAATAAAACAGGGACAGAGTGAGAGGGAGCGAGAGAGAGGGAGAGAGGGTACCAGGTGAGCGATGACGCCATGTTCCGGTCATAAAGGAAGGGGGAGGGGCGGGTGGGGGTGTAGGACGGTCCGAAAGGGGTGGGTCTGGGCGGCGGAGAAGGACACGTCGGGCATTACTATGCTGGGAACCTCAAGGATTTCTCGTCGTTAAATTCACTCGGCTCGCGCGCTGTCACGCCTCTCGATCGGAGACGTGTTCGCGCCGCCGCCCCGGGGATTCGCCGGCCAATTTTCATCACTAGCCGCCAGTTTAAACAGCGGAGGGGAAATGAGTCCACTGTTCCCGTCGCCATAATGAGCCGTGCGCCAACTGGGTCTTGTAGCTCTCAGCGTCGTTAAAAAAAGGTTATTAAAAGACTTGAATCTTTTGAATTTGTCACGTTGAGCTTCTGAAAATTCCACAAAATTTTGAATTCGAAACAAATGAAGTTCTTTCATTTCATCTGATTAATGTTAATGTTTTTGTCGGTTCAGCGACAATTTAAAGCACATTTAAAAGAACCCAACTTTTGACAAACAAACACATTATTTTATTTTGTACCTTTTACAAAAAGAGTGGGGATTTTTTAATCTACTATTTGCGGACTGGCTTCATGCCTACGTTCGTGTTCTGTTTAACGAACCGGCCAGCGGGCTGCACAGTACACCCCGGCCCCCTCACCACACAGCGCCATAACGACAGGGTGTATTCCAGTGTATCCCCGCAGCGGCAGTAAAGAAAAGCAGATAAGATTGTTTCGTGTAATCACTTTGAGGCCGTAAATCAGCTACTGCACTCCCGTAATGAGTTGCATGCATTTCCTCGCCGATATTCTGCTGGTTAACAATCACTCGCTCGCATGAAAAGGGGGGGGGGGGGTCTTGCTGTCAGGGGTGGGTGCCCTCAGGGCCTCGGGGCTGTGACGTCAACATGTCAAATAAGTGCCAATACTCACATTTTTTATGGAGTTTTTTCTCAACTAGCGCTATTTCTTTTTGTTTGGCATTTCATGCATTGTTTTTTACAGTTTGCGGCCACCATGAAAGCTTTCCACTCGCGTCGACTAGAGTCACTTTTTGCTGTTCTTCATGCACTTTTTTTTCAGTGTGCCCCCGTTGACACAGCCGTCTCCTTATCGAGCGATGTGTTCGTGTCTCGCGCCTCCAACGAGGCCGTGTTTCATGTCGACACGGTTGCTCCGGCCCATTGTGAGGCCCACTGTGTTGCCTTGATTGGTGGGAAAAAGAAAGTTTCTTCCCCTTGTTTTGGCCGGCCTTATCGCAGTGATCAGTGATCATAGCGGAGCGAGACAGCGAGAAATAGAAACCGCGGCGGCTAAGTGATTTGGATCGCGGGGCTTTCATATCGGGCGGCCCACAGTGGGCCAGAAGACCGGTGGTGGAGGTCAAAATCTCAGACGCGTTTTGAGCTCTTGACTCGCCAAAGGAGACTCAAAACGAACGAGTGACCCGACCAACGATTTTCTCTCCGAACGAGGAATCCATCGGTGGGGTCACACGTTAGGTTCGAGTTCCATTTAGCGACTCTGGCGCTCAAAACGCGTCCAGAGTTTTGGCGCCGCCTGCGCCGGTCTTCTGGCCCACTGTACGGTCGACGCCTCGCGCCCAGCGCTCACCACCGGCAATTTCGACACGAAATATATTCGCCACATCAGGGGCGCAGGGCCGCCGCCTGGTAAGTACAGGGTGTTGCTAACACTCTGGAGACACGTAGGGCTGCCCAAAGGGCATGGAAAAAATTAGAGAAGGAAAGTAAAAAAAAAAAAGGATCAGTATTACACACTGTAATAAACCCTCGGTACAATATTTTAGGTGAACCCACAGTTTTTGGAACACGCGAAATTTTTCGAATTGTTTCTTTGCAGGTTCCTACTATGACCTCTCGTAGAAATTTACGAAGGGCACATTTTTGCAACGTTTGGCATACCAAGAGAAATTCTCAGATTAAAATTGAAACTTTCCACGCATTGGTTTATTTTTTATTTTTTCGAATTTTCCGGAATTTTCTACGCGTCAAGATAATGAGCCGGGCGGCGTGAAGCCCACGCTCGTCGCACGGCCGTTCATTAGCGGGGCAGACAGCAGATTAATTTACAAAGAAACGTCGAGAAAAGGACGCCTTCTTTTGCGATTCCGAAAGGAGGAGTGGTGGAGCCCCCCGTGACCCCCGCGGGGCCCCCGACGGCTAAAAAGCAACATTGACAAACTCGGACGAAAGGGAACGTGACTCGAGGTGCTGCCCGGCCAGTCCACTTGACGGCGGCAAATGGAAATACAGGGTGAAAAGTTGCCTCATTTCTGCTCCACTTTGTATGACTCGCGTTTTCCGCGTTGTTTTTTTTTTGTTTTGTTTTGTTTTGTTTTTTTCTCTCCCGTTTTTCATTACGGTCGGTACCTACCCCCTGCGTGTGCAGCCAACCCCCCTGCTGCAAAACTCCTTGCAAGGCGAGTCTCTAGCCCCCCCCCCCCTCCCCCCCCCCCTAGGCCACCCACGAAGGCCATGGAGGGTGCGGCCTTAAAAGGGCTGCCAACCCAAACAGGTCTCGTAATTTCAGAAAACAGGAAGCGAGTAATTTCAGGGGAAGAACATGGCGTGATAGCGGCTGATAAAGGCGGCGAGCTAACCACCTGCCGCGAGCTGAAAGAAAACGAGAAACCAGCGACGCGGGGAGGGAAGGGAGGCGGTTGCGGCGTCGAGACGGGAACTCACGACGCGCTGGCTTGCGGGGAGGGAGTAAGCAGACGGAGAGTTGTTGGCGTCTGACAAGGTGAAAGACAAAACGAAGAAGCCAGTATTTGAACCCACGATTTTTGCGCATTTTGGTCTTGCGTGGAACAGAGTCGTCGTCCGTGTCGATTATTAATTTTCAGACGCTATAAATGCATTTGGCTGCTGCCGTTGGCCCAGACACAGTCACACACACACACACACACACAGCGATAAGGCCACACACCGCGGTGGTCAATAACGGCGGTGCCGCACGCGCGCGTGAGCGGGGACCGTAGCAGATAAAGGTGCCTTTCAATCTTCACGTCAATTTGCGCGCACCGGACGGCAAGCCAACGCGGCAAGCCGGGCAGACGGGGCTGGCGGCCGCGCGGCGGGGCGGGCGGGGCAACAGTTGGCCTCCCTGGCGGGGCTGGCGGCGGTCAAGGCGCCGCGCTGTGTGCGTCCAGGCGCATGGGGGTGGTGGCGGTGGCCAAGATGTAGGGAGGGCGGCGACGCCACCACGGCCCCGCACAGTGGGCCAGAAGACCGACGCAGGCGCGTTTTGAGCCACAGGGTCGCTATAGCGACTAGCCAGTGGGGGGGCACTCATTCGGCGCGCCCCACTTGGCGTGTCCTCCCTCGTTGCCGTGTGTTTATGTGGCCAACTTTCCGGCCAACTCAATGGAGGCTTTCATGGCGGCCAACGCAGTGATGCCAACTTGCCGCCAAGTCGCCGCGACCGAAACAACTACTACACTATCGGCTCCCAAAGACGAGCGGGGAGAAAAAAAAATGGCCCGCGCGCGTGTGGAACGGTCTGTATTGTGGTGGGGTTTCGGGCTATTCCTTTTCGTATCGGGTTTGAAGACGCGGGCCCCCTCCCTTAAGGGCAGGAAGCTCTAGCAGGGGCGCAAACATCTCCGAGGGGATGAATCACATCCCCCGCAACATCCGGGCTGGAAACAGACCGCGAGAGGGGGGAGCGGGAAGGGGCAAGGCCGCACGGGAAGGTGCTGGGAGGGGGAAGGGCGAGGGGGAGGGGGGACGGGGCAGGGGGGAGGGGGTAGCTGGCAGCGCGCTGAGGACGGACGCCACAAATCCCGCTTCCGGCAAGAGGCGTCGCTGCGTTCGCGCTGCTCAAAAAGCGCTGCCAAATTTTCAAAAAAAAAAAAAAAAAAAAATCTCGCTTTATGGCGGAGCCTGCCTTTTGTTTTTGTTTACGGCGGGGCTCATCCTTCCGGAGCGGCGACTCCATCCGATCCCGCTTTGACCTCGATGTGTTTGTCTTGGCAGGGGCCGCGTGAGGACGCCCCATCCCGCCCCGCCGCACAGTGGGCCGGAAGACCCGGCGGCGCCGGCGCCCAAAACTCTAGGCGCGTTTTGAGCTCCAGAGTCGCTGTACAGGACTCGAACCGAACGTGTGACCCCACTAATAGGGTCCTCGTTCGGAGAGCAATCCATTGGTGGGGGGTCACACGTTCGGTTCACGTCTCATTCAGCGGCTCTGGAGCTCAAAACGCGTCTAGAGTTTTGGCCGCCTGCACCGATCTTCTGGCCCACTGCGCTACCGGCCGCGCTGTCCCGCCCCGCCCAGGCAGGCCCTCGGCCAGCCAGGCCAGGGCCCCGGCCGCGGAGCGAATCGATCTCAAGTTACTTGGAGCACGCACTGCGCGCCGCTACGCATAGCCCCGGGCCATCCCCGAGCGAGGCCTGGTCAGCGTTTAACATGTCTCACGATCCCACGCGTGGGGTAAGAAACAAAAACAAAACAAACAACAACAACAACAAAAATCAAAACAAAAAAAAAAACAACAACAACATGTCGAACTGGACTCGAAGGCCGCGGAAAGCGAGAGCGGTGGAAAACTGTCGCTGGGAAGAGGGACGGCCCGGACCGGACCGGCCTCGCTTCAGCCACCTCCTTCAAGTCCCCCCGGCCACTAAACTGCCCCGGCTTCTTTTATTGCAACATAAAACCGCTCCCGCGGCGACTTGTGTTTTAGTGTGCGGCCGGTAGTGGTGACAGGGGGAGGGGGGGGACAGGGGGGAGGGCTGGAAAAAAGGGGGAAGGGTGGGAAGGAAACGGAATGGAAACGGAATGGAAAAGGAATGGGTGGGGAAAGGTGAAGGGGTGGCAGGGAATGGGGGGTAGGAAGAGGAGTGGAAAAAGGCAAGGCATGGAAGCGGAATGTGGAAGGGGCGGGAAGGGTCGTCAGGTCAAGAGGACGGGAAGAAGGTGGAAAGCCACCGGCGGGGAATGCCCATCGCGGCGTCATACTCGGCGAAGCATTGGTCCGAGTCACCCGCTCCGCACAGCGCGGGAAGGGAAAGAATCCGAAATGAGATACAGTCATATCGGAGGAATGCCGAATTAAAACGTTGCCCCGAAAGAATGTTGCCGAACCTGAGCGCCGCCGACGCGCGCGCCGACAGAATGTTGCTCTCTGCTGAGGCGTGCCGCTATCGCATACTTGGGATGGAGGATCGGACCTCGTCGTGTGGATTTCACAGCATACCGGTGGAAACAATTATTCGAGCCACCACAGGCTTTTCGAAACTATTTCCCTCTTTTTTTTTTCTTCTATTCGCGCACGCTCCGTGCTGGGGCTCACCCCTCATCCCCACGCACTCCACGGCGTGGACGAATTCGTTTTAATTAGCGACTGATCCCACGTACGCGTCTCCCCTTCCGAGTGGAGAGAGAGAGAGAGAGAGAGAGAGAGAGAGAGAGAGAGAGAGAGAGAGAGAGAGAGAGAGAGAGAGAGAGAGAGAGAGAGAGAGAGAGAGAGAGAGAGAGAGAGAGAGAGGAGGGTCGTCTGGATCGCGGCCCCGCCACCACCGCGACGACCTGGACGCACCTGTTGTCGAGCGCTCATACGTCTCACTGTCACACTCGCCTTAGGAATGCCACTGACTCAATCATGGCCGCGACCGACACTGCGAATAATCTCTAAAAATAAGGTACGGAAAAAAAATCTGTACTTCTTTTTTTTTTTCTACCAGTGGACGCTCTAACCTTTTACAGCAACTTGCCTGCCTCCAAAATTATGACCCCTGAAAATCTACACGCACAGTGTTCGGGAGTCTGCTGGCTGCTGGGAAACGGGCACTGGGGTTCGACAAGTGGAACGCCAGGTGGGATTGGTACTCCTGGTGGGGCGGGGCGGGGCGGGGCGGGGCGGGGCGGGGCGGCAGTCGCGCTGCTGTCACGGCCACGTGAAGTATGGCCGTGGAATGCGGCGCAAAGATTACCCTGGCCGTGGCTCCAGCTCTCCAGCCCCTCCGGGGCCGCCCTACAGAGGGTCAGAAGACCGTTGGGGCGGCCAAAATCCCGGACATGTTTTGAGCTCCAGAGTCGCTAAATAGGACTCGATTCGAACGTGCTGACCCCATCAATGGATTCCTCGTTCGGAGAGCAATCGATTGGGGTGGTCACACGTTCGATTCGAGTCAGTCACTCTGGAGCATAAGACGCGTCCGGGATTTTGGCCGCCTCAACGGTCTTCTGGCCCACTGTGCGGCCGCCCTCCAGCGGGGCCTCCAGCGGGGCCTCCAGTGGGGCCTCCAGTGGGGCGCCGTGCCCGCGTTCTTCAGTCAACCGCACGCACGGCACGGCGCGCGGACCGCTCACTAGAAAGACGGCGTAACGGCGGTCGGGACGCGGCGCAGATAGGGCGGCTCCAACCCGAATATGAATGGCTCGGCAGCACCGCCCCCTCGAAACAATCTCGACCGATTCCAAGTGACAGGGGCGGTGGCTTGTCCGTAATGCGAGGGGGTGGTGGGGGAGGCCGGGTCGCGAAATGAAGGTCGAAACGTTTCCATTTTGGGCTGCCAGAGTGCTGCAGTCGGAGGCACGCGAGGCGTCAGCAGGCAGCGCGCCACAGTATCAGAAGACCGACGGGGAAACAACTGGACAAATACATGTACACCAAAAATTTAAACGTCAAAAAATTTGAGAAATTTAATTTAAAAATATAAAAAATATTATTTAAAAATTTGAAAAATTTTATGGAACAATTTAAAAAGTTCTATTGATTTTTTTTTAGAAACTTTGAAGATTTTTTGAAAAACATTACGAAAAATGCATTTTTTACTGCCCTTCCCGGTGTGCTTTACACCCACAGCAATGCGCAGTCACCGTTATGTGCCGTGGTGACTGGATGTGTCGACGCTTCAGTCCAGGTATGAGGATCGGCGGTTCAAATCTTATTACTTCACAACTTTTTTCTCTGACCGCTGCTCATTGTCGCGTCAAGAACCCGCTTCAATCGGCGTCAGACATGAGCCGTGGTGGCTGTGGGCGTTAAGGCGTCCGACCCCGACCATAAGGTCCGGGGATCGAATCCCCGTAATACCTTTCATTTTTCGACTGGCTTCCTCCCACTGCGACTCAAACCCGTCGTCCAACACTCGGCAGACGTGCAAGTCAGGGTGGTGTAGTGGTCTAGGCTCAATCCAGGCCATTACACCCGGGTGTCTAAAAAGCAGTCCGCTCCGGCGGATTGGCCTCGGCACTGGTTCGATCCCCGATCGAGTCAGCCACTCGAAATTGGTCGCGAGTGGGTCCATTCCGATTCGTCGGATGGAGTTGATAAGTCCTTTGAAGCTGGCCCACTGACTGCATGTTCGGGTCTGGGAGCGCCGGACAGCGGGTGTACCATTTGGGTACCGACCAGCCTGCGCAAACAAAAGCTCCCAAAACTACTCTCTCTCTTTCTTTCTTTCTCTGTCTCTCTATCGTCTCTGCCTTACTCTACTCTGCCCATGTTTGAGGCGTGTCGGCGTCCTCGGGTCCTACTGGGTCCCCCGGCGTACGATATCGAAGTCGCTGGATCGGATTAACCCCAGTTACCTGATAGCACCGGTTCCCATCCCGAACACCGAAGTAAAGCAGGAGGCCTCCCCATTAAGACTGGGGAGGGGGTGTAGAGTTCCATTTTTTTAAATTTATTTTTAGTTAAACACGATCGCCAGCGCCTGGGTACACCGTTTCCCACATCCGAACAATAGTAAAATTGTGAAAAAATGAGTGCGTCTCGAGACTCACTGCGAGGCGGCCTCCGGGGATCGCGCGATGCGTTGTATCGATGGCGTTTATCAAATTGAATTTTCCATCAGCGCGCCTCTGCCTTTCGCTCGCCCCCTACTCCCTGTCTCCATACGCGACCGTTTTGAATAACATGATTTATGGGTGGAGTGCTGGAGAGGGAAAGGTTCGGAGGCGGCACACCATGCCACGCCAGGCCACGCCACGCCAGGCCACGCCACGCCACGCCACGCCAGGCAACGCCACGCCAGGCCAGCCAGGCCAGGCCGGCGCGCGGAGATGTGTCCTGCGTCATATATCTTCATTAGCACTTGCCACCTCTTGGTTCCGTGTGGAATGCCTTGTTTTACAAGTCCCCCCTCCGCCGCCCGCTCCGCGACCCCTTCCGCATTAGCGCCCCAAATCCCCCGGCCCCCACCTCAAACCACCCCCCGCCACCCCCAGTCCATGAGCGCGACGAAAAAAGAAGGAAGAAAGGAGGAAAACTTGTCTCTTCTGTCCCACATCCACATCGCCACACATCCACGGCCGTAGTCCGGGGGAGAAGAGGTGGAAAGGGGGGGGGGGGGGGAGCAATGTTCTTTATCCTCGGCGGACACGGCTGCTAAGACACGCAGAATGCCAGCAGGCCAGTGGGGCGAAACGGTCCTGTTAGAGTGCGCGCCAGAGACAGTGAACACGCCCCGCACAGATAGGGAAAAGGAGAAAACCGTTTTTAAGTTCTCAAGTTTAAGATGGAACTATGGTTCAGTATTTTTTAAAAAAATTCATAATAAAAACTAAAAACAATAAAAATTGACAATCTTAAATTTTAAATTCGATTCTTTTCTTAGAGTTAATTTTTTTTTAAATGTCCGCTTGTTCCTATCTGTCTGTCTGTCCGTCTGTGCAGCTGTCCGTCCGTCCGTCCGTCCGTCTCTCTGTCTGCCCGTGCGTCCGTCCGGTGATTACCGCGCCCCTCGACCCAATGGCGTCCATGGCGATGTAACGAGCGTGGTGCGCGTCCCTCTCGTTGACGCGGCGCCGCGACGCCGCGATGAACCGAGGCGTCGCTTATTCCCTCTCGGAACGTGCCGCGGACGCCTTTATGAAGGAAAGGCCTCTAGATGTTTTATTTAAAATTCTTTTTTTTTCCCCCTTTTTTTCCCCTCGCGCGCGCGCACATCTAGCTGATAGCTCAATCCCCGCGAAGCGGCGACGCCGCCCGAGGCGGCAGGCCTCCCACTGGAGTGTGTCCGAGGCAGTGTAGCAGAAGGGCTGCTGTATCAACAGTCACACCTGTTAGTCTTAACGAGGCTAACGCTTCTCGTGTTGTACACCTCTCGAGATCTCGAGACGCCGAGCGCGCTCTCGAGGCCGCCGTCGTTATCCCGATTGCAATAATAATCACGGAGTCACTACTTGAGTTTGAGTTACGGAATCCAGTTCGTGCGCGGCATGAGGCAGCGAGGCGCCCAGGCAGCGTCTGACGAGTGGAGGGACTTTGCCCGCTCGACGACGCTCATCGACTGCGGGGCCGCGCGTGCGCCATTTCGGAGCCCCCCCCCCCCCAAACCCGGACGCTTTCCGCGCAGAGACGAACCGAACCGAGTTGATCCCAGCCGGAGGACGGCTGAGGCGCCGGAGAACAAAAGGCTCTTATTTCAGGGCGTCTCGCCTGCAGCCCCGCCTTCTGCACCTTCTGGTAATCCTCCCTCCCCCCCTCCAACCCCCTTTGCCCCAACGCGCCCCTTTCTTTCCTTGATTGCGGTCGCTGCGATTTTCCGAAGTGCTCGTCGAAGTGACAGCGTTAGCGATGGCAGCGCCACGGCGCCGGCGCGGACAAAATCGGCGTGCTCGCATTGCTATGGCGATCATCCCTCTGGGAACGAAACCAACCTGACTGGCTGACCGACTGAGAGACGGACTGGCAGACACATAGACAGACAGACAAAGACTGACAGACGCGAGAGGTATCCCTGGCCGGCCTGCCGGTTCAGATGGATGCCACCCCAGCCAGGGTGGCGCTGCAGCAGCGTCCGGGTCAGAAGGCTAATAAGCCACGACTCGGAATCTCATCGCGTCCCCGAGAAATTCAGATATCAGGCCTGGGGCTGCTGAGGGTAACGGGGAGCGGAGGGGGGAAGGGGAGGGGAGGGGAGGGGAGGGGAGGGGAGGGGAGGGGAGTGGTGGGGAGGGGAGGGGAGGGGAGTGGTGGGGAGGGGAGGGGAGGGCCGCCTGCTGCCGTGACGAGGAAGGCGAATCTGGAGGGCCCGGGCGGCCAGGCCGTGGAGACAATAGGCTCCAGCTCCAGCCTGTTGCTGGAGAAAGAAATACTCCCCTTCATCGGTGCCAGCCTGCCAGCCAGGCAGCCAGGCAGCCAGGCAGCCAGCCCCGCGGGCACGAGGACGGATATCCGTGCGAATTCCAGCAGCGTGAGGTGCGAAGGGAACGACCGGAGTGGATTCAGCGAGAGGCCCGGCCGGGATGGCCTCTGGACACCTGCCCGCCGTCCGAGAGGGATGTGTTCGTTGCAAGGAGCGGGAGAAGCGGTGATCGAGCCTCGAGCACCCCGCTGCCCTACCCGCACAGCCAAGGAGGTGGTGAGCTGCCTTCTCTACGGATAAAGTTGCCACGAGGTTCCGCTGCCTTGCCTGCCCGTTGCGAGGGCGTAGACCCATAGCGTGTCCCCGGCGCAGTCCTTTCGGAAACAAACCAACAACATCCTGACCGCTTCTTTCCATTGTTCGCTTTCCTTGGACCCATTTCCGCCCCAGTTCCGAGTCTGATTCCGGCTCGGTTCCGGTCGCGTGATTTTCATCTCTCTTTGTTCCGGTTGACTTTGTAGGGCCGAGTCGACCGTGCCCGATCCCTTGCCGAGCCCAAATTCAGCGTCCGGGACCTTATAGCCCTTCGACGAGCCAAAATGTAGCCACCGGGCTCCTCGTTGGGAGAGCAACCCATTGGTGCGGTCGGTCACTTGTTCGGTTCGAGTCCCATTCACACTGAAAATCCATCGGCGTGACTTCGTGCCGTTTTAGGGGCGTGAATAAAGTGTCACGCCAAAAAACGGCATGACAAAAAGGCATGCCCAAAATCGGCGTGACTCAGAAATTCACGCCAATTTTTGGCGTGAATTTCCTGTCATGCCGGTTTTTGGCATGACTTTTCTCGTAAAACGCTCTGCTCTTCACGCCACATGACGGCGTGACTCACATGTCATGCCATTTTTCGGCGTGAATTTCCTGTCACGCCAATTTTTGGCGTGACTTTTTGTCAAGCCATAATTTGGCCATGTGTCCGACCGTAACATTTTCAGTGCAGCGACTCTAGAGCTCAAAATACGTCAAGGATTTTGACCGCCACCTCCGATCTTTTGGCCCACTGTGCGTCTATCCCCCCGGGATAGATCATCACTATCCTCCCCTTGGCCGTTCTATCGCCCCCGAGCTCCACGCCGCGTGCGGACGAGTGTACAGTCCCATTTAAAAGCCACGAAGACGGCCTGCATATTGATGAGCGCATGGCGCGATGGATCGGATAGGCTTCCTGGCCCTATCTAACGAGGCGCCCCCCTGCTGCTGTTGCCAGCCCTGCCTGCCCGCCAGCGGTGCTGCCAGCGGCCCACATGCATTGCAAATCACGCGTTCAACTCCTGGCTCGGAGTGTACCTCGCCCAAGCGCAGCGCTTGCCGAATAAAACATGTCGGATCGAACGCCGGCGGCAGTATTCATTCTCATTAGAGACTGAGCTCCTTGCTCTGCGGGTGACGAGGACGAGGAGGACGCCCGCCCGGCCCCGCCAACGGCGGTGGTTTCCGCTCCAGCGCCTGCTGGCGTTACTGTCCGAAGCACATTCGCCGCGACTTTTACGATCATAATCTCAACCGAACACGGCCGAGTCCCAACCTGCCCCCTCTCGTCCGTATATATATATATATATATATATATAGTCGGCCGCGCCGCGCCACGCCACGCCCGGGACCCGGCCCCCGATCTGTGAAGCGCTCTCTCCGAGGCTCTCTCTCTCCACTCAGTGGGCGAGATGTATGGAAATCGGTGCTGGCCGCTGGCCGGGGCCGCCAGCGCCGCCCAGATGGGTTTAAACCCTTCTTGGTCGCGGGGAGGGAGGGTCTTCTTGCAGTCGAGCCCTGACTGGCGGACACTGATGCGACTTTCATGGAGCGCGTCACCGCCGCTGCATATTCATTCCCAACCTTTCCCGCTCGCGTTGCCAACGTGCTGCCAAGTGGGGCACCATCACCCGCCCGGTCGATATCAGGCAGGGAAAATTCCATGTCAAGTGACTGCTTCTCTGAAACCAACCCCATTTTCAAGATTCAATTTCCCGATTTTCGGCATCCACCCAGTGTACACATAACACTCACTGGTCGCGCAAGAGACAGCGACGTATCTCTGTAAATTCACCCTGTTAAGTTGGCACTCGATTGCGCGTTCGCAGAGTGTAGGCGCCACTGGCCCTCAATGGCGGCGTTAACGACGGCCAAATCTTCAAAGAGCCTCTTTCCTTCCGCCATCGTCACCACGCCTCGCGACGCCCTCTTGAAATCATCCAGACGAAGCAGCGCAAGCCTTTTAAATATGCAAAATACCGCGCGTAGCCGAAACCTATCCCGGTCGCGCTGATTCAATCAGAGGGATCAAGGATTCGCAGAGGATCAGCACCGATCTCGTCTGACGGTAGGGGAAGGGGGGCAGGTGAAACCACTGCCGCACAGTGGGTCAGAACACCGTCGAGGCGGCCAAAATTCAAGACGCGTTTTGAGCTCCAGAGTCGCTAAATGGGACTGGAATCGAAGGTGTGACCCCCACCATTGGATCGCTCGTTAGGAGAGCAATCCATTGGTGGGGTCGCACGTTCGATTCGAGTCCCATTTAGCGACTCTGGAGCTCAAAACGCGTCTCGAGTTTCTGCCGCCTCAACGACGGTCTTCTGACCCACTGTGCGGCAGCACGATGAAGCTCGCTTGCATCGCGCTAACTTCGCCGAGGTTCGCTTTTCGTGACAAAGGGCTGTTCGACGGGTGTGCCTTTCTCCCCGAACTTGGCGCTGTGATGCCCGCGGAAGCAGAGCCCGCGCCAGCGAGGCCAGCCAGGACGTCCAGGGCCGCGATGGACCCCCCGGGGCTCACGAGCTGACAATGGCCAGCCAGCAGCCAGCCAGCAGCCAGCCAGCAGCCAGCCAGCAGCCAGCCAGGCCCAGGACGTCCGAAAGGCATCCCAAGGTGTCACAAGAGCAACCCAGAGTGAGTTACTCGATGGAGGTGGTGGTGGTGGTGGTGGTCGTGCCAGCGGTGGTGGGGGCGAGCCTAGCCTCGTACTCAACTCTTTCGCCCTTCTCGGAAAATGTTATGGCGTCAACTTAAGGAGGTGGTGGGGTGGGGGTTGCTGCTACGTACTAATTATTCGTCATCACACAAGGCAGACCCTTCGCTCTCCAACCCTTTCCCCTTGAATGCCGTCGCCACCCCCTTCTCCCTTCGCCTCCAGTCCTCTCTCTCCCTCTCTCTCTCTCTACTTCACACACTTCTTCCTCTTGTCCTTCGCCGCCATTGCTTCCAATCCATCCTAATTCCCCGTTCACGTCCCTCCCTCCCCCTTCTCCTCCTCCTCCTCCTTTTTCATATTTTTTTCTGCGCGTTTGGCGCGGCGGTGTCCCGAGGGCCAGGTGATTATGCTCGCACTCCCCCCCCTCCCCTTTTGTCTTATTCGTGTAAATATTAAAGTGCGGAAGGCGAGAGAAAGGGGCGGGGCCAGACAGATGCACCGATACCAATGCACAATGCAACCTTTGTGGGCCAAACAAAGAGCAGCCGCGACCCGCCGCCACCTCCACGTCAGGTACTCGCATTTCACCATCAACAGCAACGTCGACAACGACGACGACGACGATGACGACGACAACAACAACAACAACATAAACAACAACGACAGCAATACTGAAGGCATTACACGGTGTGCCGATCTCGTGAACAAAGACTAAGTAATTTCATATTTTCAGGAACTAAAAATGTTAAAAATAAATTAAACTTACGGTGGCACCGCAGTGCTCGGTGTCGCAAAACTTACCTGGAACAGAATCAAAACAAAAAACATTATAATTTTTCTGCAATTCAATAGAAATGGAAAGTGAGTTGGAGACAGCAAGGCACCTCGGACGGGGAGGGAGTGACTCGATTAATCAAGCGACTTATTGGATGCATTCGATTACCACCGCCGCCCGCGCTGCCGGCCAATAGCTGTTCGCACGCGACCTTCAGTCTAATCAACTGGCTGGGTACGGCGCGGCACGGCACGGCACGGCTCGGTGGTGGGGGGAGCACTAGAGAGCCGCGCTGCGCCGCGCCGCTCCCCCCCCCCCCCTTGTTCCACTCCACACACGAAGCGTACGGGTCGTTACCAACCGAAGTACCTGATGGAGCGCGCCCTGTGCGTCGCGCTACGAAAAATTTCCAGCTTATTCAAGGTACGTACGATTTTGTTTGTTACACGAAGAATTGACGAAGTATTTTAAGCATACATAATACAAACTAATTTTCTTTGTTATACGAAGAAATAGTTCGTAAATTTCGAAGTATTTTCTTTGTAAGCTTATGTAGGCTCAAAATACGTCGATACAACAAACTCCTTTTGTTTGTAAGCCCACCTAAAACAGTTTGTGAGGTTTTCTGAAGTGTTCGGGCCGAACAACAACAGCGAGACCCGCGCTTTTTATCGACGAGTGGCAGGTTGACGTATACAAAACATATAGTTTTTGCACGCGAGGCAGCATGACGGTGTACGTCAAGACGCCGAGTCGGCGCGGCACTGCAGCATGCAGCGCGACGCCCTGGAGGACGTCCTCACAGCCACGCCCTCCACCAGCAGGCACTACTGGGCCACACGCTGGAGTGGCGCGGCGGCCTAGCTGCCGCGGCTGCTGCTGCCGCTGCTGCCGCTGCCGTGACCGTTCATTTTGGCTCGCTTGTGCTCGCGCCATAAAATAGTAGTTGGCACGTCAGGGAGGCGTGCATGCTGCGTCTCACACTTCAGCACTCACACACACACACGCTCGCTCTCTCTCTCTCTCTCTCTCTCTCTCTCTCTCTCTCTCTCTCTCTCTCTCTCTCTCTCTCTCTCTCTCTCTCTCTCTCTCTCTCTCTCACACACACACACACACAAATACAGGCACACCCTCACATATGCGTGCGAAATATGGAATGCACGCACAATGCCAACTACGTACTCGTACCACTCCAACGACGACGCCGCCTCCTCACCCCGCTGCTTGCCGCCTCCCCCACGACTTCCATTAACGCGTGTCCCTTTTTAGCACCAACGGCCTTTCGAATTAAGCGGCGCGTCACGGGCGCGTTGCTGGCACGACCACCACTCACTGGAGAATCGGTCGCTTCCCCGCATTATATCAGACAGTAAAATGCGGTTCGTCGCACACTCAACACCTTGCAAACTACACTCTAAATGTCTTACAATGAAGTTTGACCTGTGGCGACCTGTGCCATACGTATGTTACAGTGAATTCGGCGTAAGCATAATACGAAAGAATATTTCTTCGTAATACGAATCTTTTTGGCTTTTTCATCGTAAGGTACAGAAAAAAATTTAAAAACTACTTTCTCATGTGGCAAACTTATAGTTTTTACCATATATTATGCTGAAAATACCTCGTTCGTTTTAGAGCGTGCGCTTCCTCCGTTTCGAGAACCTGTATCGTCTGACCGTCAATATTTAAACGCTTTCCCACAAGCTTCTATAATGGCACATTCACCATTCAACCCATTAAATTATTTTTCATCGTGAAGCTTTTATTCCTTGACGGCTACCAGCTCCATTGTTAATCAAACGTAAAGACGTCATTCCGACAGCGGGTACAGTGTCTGCAGGGCCCCATGATAAATGGAGCGTGCTTGCAAACGCCCTGACGTGGCGTGGCAGAGCGTGGCGGGGGGATGGGGCGGGGCGGGGCGGGGTGGCTGGCGTCCCGAGGGTGGAAGCCCGATTTCAAAATTCAGTTTAATTAATGGTGTGTGTTGTGTGTTGCCGTAGCGATCGGCTCTGCAGCACAAAGCGGCCAGCTAACAAGGAACTCAGTCAAAACTCGCGGGTCTCAAATTAATTGGCTGCGAAGCATAGCACACGCCCCCGCGCCCCACTACTGGGCAAGGCGGGGCACAGTGGGCCGGAAGATCAGCGCAGGTGGTCAAAACTACTCTAGACGCGTTTTGAGCTCCAGAGTCGCTAAATGGGACTCGAATCAAAAGTGTTACCCCATCATTGGATTCCTCGTTCGGAGAGCAATCCATTTATCACATGTTCGATCCGAGATTTTGACCGCCTCCACCAGGCTTCCTGCCCGCTGTGCGGGGCCAGCTCCCCACGGTAAAAACGGTCCCCGGTTTTTCCAGGAAAAGACATGTAGAAAAGACATGGGCGATTTCCACGGAGTTCCTAGGAAAACCAGGAACCGTTTTTACTGTGCTGGCTGGGAGTGTACCCACCCTGACACTCCCGGCTTCGGCTGTCGGCACGGCAGTCAGCGGGCTGCGCGTGACTGACTGACGGATTCGATTAATCTCGCCTATTAATTGCAGCTCACACCCCTCTATTGCCAGAACGACGTGTGAGAGAGAGAGAGAGAGAGAGAGAGAGAGAGAGAGAGAGAGAGAGAGAGAGAGAGAGAGAGAGAGAGAGAGAGAGAGAGAGAGAGAGAGAGTCTGTTTGCCTGCGGCTGCTATTGGCCGGTTCGAACTCCCCGCCCGGCGAAACGGAATATATTCGCTCTCCGGGAAGAAGGTCGTAAAGTGAGCCGCTCCGGTTGCACGGCGGGGCACGGCCGTGAGTCGCACGCGATGACGCACGCCTCCCTGCTGGCGGGGTGAGAGAGACAGAGAGAGAGAGAGAGAGAGAGAGAGAGAGAGAGAGAGAGAGAGGGGGGGAGGGGGGAAGGAAAGCGCGCCGACAATGGGCGGCACGCAACCAGACGCACGGCTACGGAAAATCGCGCGAGCAGACTTGCGTGCCTCTGCCGCCCGGAAGGCCCATGTGGTACCGCCTCACGTGTCACCACCCGTTTATTATTTCTCGCTCCCTTTTCGTAACTAGATATACGGCCCGGGGAAAGTGATCGAGCGTGCGTAAATAAGAAGCTGCTTTCGGTCAGATGATACACCACCACTCTTTGATGATAAAAAAAAAATAAAAAAAATTGGCCTGTGCCATTTCCTTCCATATAGTACCACGTTTTCGAACGACCGACGCCACGCACTACTCAAATCCTCTTCTAACCACAACTGACATGAACGCAAAACCGCTCTCAACAAACACCAAATTAACAATACGCAACAAAAAAAAATGGAAAAAGAAAAACGATTATGGAACACCTGGCGAGCACTCACGCGCTCGCTCTTTCACTCCAACGCGGATGAATGTGACAGACGACGGCATTCAACGCGGCGTGACTAATTGGTGCGCATTGTGATTGGCCGGCCCTTGTCACCCACTGCCTGGGAGTGACGTAACGTGTTTCGATTTAAGACCAGACTTTTTTTTTCAATACTGACTGAGAGATTCTGATGCTGTTATCCGGCTATTGTGAACGGGATGTTGCAACACGCTGAGCGGCATGGCACACAGTGGGCCAGAAGACCGCGCAGGCGGCCAAAACTCTAGACGCGTTTTGAGCTCCAGAGTCGCTCAACAGGATAAGAACTTAACGAGTGACCCCACCAAATGAGTTGCTCTCCGAACGAGGAATCCATTGGCGTCGTCACACGTTTGGTACGTGTCCCTATTAAGCTACTCTGGAGCTCAAACCACGTCCGGGATTTCGACCGCATCCACCGGTATTCTGGCCGGCACTGTGCGTGGCGAACCGCCACGGCAAGAAGTGTGTCGACGACGCCCGAATTGAATGGCTCTAGCCAGTTATCTCTCAATCCCACATGACGAGGGACTCAGAGACCCGGCTGCCAAGTTTATGAAACTATTTCCGGGGCAGGAAGGCAGGAAGCCGGGTCCAGGCCGGAAACGCTGGCCAACTGTCGTACGCGCGCCGCTCGTGGGGCTTTTGTGAAACTACGGAGCCGCCTGCTACACTGCTAACTGGTGGAATTGGCATGCGCGCTCGCCTCGGCGGCGGAAACAAGTCATCTCCGTCTCTCTCACATCCGGGACGCCCCGTGAGTGCGAGAGAGACGGTTGCGGTCTTGTCGGGCAGTCCGCCACGTTGGCATATAGCACACCGCTCCAGGCGGCCGAGGCATCAATGGGGCTCCCTCCCCGGGGACGACACACATGTCCACGAAACCAACACACTTCGCGCCCGCGGCGCACAGTGGGCTAGCCTAGGCCAGCCGACCCATCGGCCGGCTGCTCATTGTCAGTCTGGACCACAATGACGGACCGGACCGCCAGGCCCGCTCCGTTGCAGGGCGCTGACGGCGGGGACGCGGCGCACAGTGGGCCAGACGACCGCGGCGCAGGCGGCCAACAGTCTGCACGCGTTTTGAGCTCCAGAGTCGCTAAACAGGACCCGAACCGAACGTATGACCCCACCGATGGACCGCTCTCCGAGCGAGGAGTCCATTGGTGGGGTCACACGTAGGGCTCCGAGCCCCATTTAGCGACTCCGGAGCTCAAAACCCGTCCTGGATTGTCTGGCCCACCACCGTGCGGCGCCGCAAGCACTACCAGCAGTGCGGCGTACTCCAGAGCGGCCTGCAGCGGCGCCATTGCGGCGCAACTTGGACGCCGACCCGCTGCTGCGCGCTCCTGCCGATAATCCGAACGGACCCAACTACTTTCTCTGCAGGACGGTTCCGAGGCCCGCGTGGCGCCGTCCCACTCGCACAGAGGCGGCGCGCCCCGCGAGTGCGAGAGAGACAGCGGCAGCCAAGGCGGCAGCCTAGGCGGCAGCCAAGGCGGCAGCCGGAACGAGCGTCGCCGAGGACGGTGACGTAAAGCAGCGCGCCGCGTGGAATTAAGAACAGCCGATGCAAGTTTATTCGGCCGAGCGGCCCGATTCGATGGGAGCGCAGGACTACCGCCTGCTGGAGACGGCGTCGGGAAGGTACTGGAGTTGAAAATCCCTCCAACCCCGAGGAGGGTACACCTTTAGCTGCCCGCTTCGATTGTTCCTTACTCTGCATTCCACTTTTCAAGTTTTATTGTTAACCAAAGGTGTTTGCAACGGTGGTTTTTTCCAGTACGCTGTAAACGTGCCGCACCCTCCGAGCCACGCCGAGGCCAGCGACGGGCGGTTCATCGTTTTTCGAAAAGCCCGCCGCTCCGCAGAGTGGGCCAGAAGACAGGCGCCGGTGGCCAAAACTCTAGTCGCTATGAGGGACTCTAACTGTACCAATGGATTGCTCTCCGAACGAGGAATCCATCGGTGGGGTCACCACGTTCGGTTCGAGTCCCGTTTAGCGACTCCAGAGCTAAAAACGCGTCTCGGGTTTTCGCAGTCCGAGCCGGTTCTTCTGGCCCACTATGCTCCGGCGTCCACGCGATTGGCCGCATTGAAGGCAGCCGCGCCGCCGGACGTCCTGGCCGACTTCCAGCGTGCCGCGCCGTGCCGCGACGTGCCGCGCCGTCTGTCAGGGACGTATATGCAATAAAACGTTTTATTTTCAGAGAGTGCAATACGTCCCCGCGTGCAGTCTCCTTATTTGAGGGATGTGGGCCAAGGCGGGCCAAGGCACACAGTGGGCCAGAAGACCGGTGGGGGCGGTCGAAATCCCGAACCGAACGGGTTTTGAGCTCTGGCGTCGCTGAGTGGGTCTCGAACCGAACGTAGGATCCCACCAATGGATTGCTCTCCGAACGAGGAATCCATCGGTGGGGTCACACGTATTCGGTTCGAGTCCCATCTAGCGACTCCGGAGCTCAAAACGCGTCTGGAGTGTTGGCCGCCCGCGCCGGTCTTCTGGTCCACCGTGGGGCGGCCAGGCAGCAGGGCCGGCGGGACGCACACGACTTACTTTATAGAGCACACAAAGTCCGGCGGGACGCTGGTACCCCGGCCGGCCGTGGCGCCGGCTGCGGCGCTGGAGTAGACTGGAAGCCCCCGAACGGAAACTCGAGGGAAGGCCGGGGGAGGGGGTTAAAAATAAGCGACATTGGTCCGGGAAATCACGGACCGGAGTGCGGCATTTCCGGCAGCGGCTCTTCCACTCGACCGACCGAACAGCGGCACTAAACGTTACGCTTTTCTTGTCATTATTTACTGACTTCATGCGCAAACGGGACGCAGATAAAACTAAACATTTTGTTTTACGGACAGTGCGGTTGGCTCTATTGGAGGGCGTGGCGGGGTGGAGTGTCGCGGGGCGGGGTGGGGCGGGGCGGGGCGGGTCGATCTTTGGGACGATTTCCCTGCTGCAGACGGCAGTCTGAGGGTCGTTTTGCTGACGCCGCTTCGGCCGGAACTCCTTCAAGAAGACCGCCGTCCTGCCGGAGGAAGAGCGTGAGCGCGCCTCTCACACGCAAACGCCGCAAACCATTTTCTACTGCGTCCTTTTTTCTCTTATTTCGCATAAAAGGAAAATTTACAAAATTTTTTTTTTTTATTGCTATGCGGCAAGGAGGGGGCCCTGGTCTAGGCAGCTGCTGTTGGCGCCTGCAGTGGACCCGATAGGCAACACGCCACGTCTAGGAACGCGGCGGGCTAGTCTAGCCATCCGCTGGCAGGGGCTCGGGGGGGGGGGGGCAGGGGCACAATCTTGAAAACTGGGTTCAAATCCTCTATTCCCCGAGGTTTTTTTTCCCCTCTTTTTTGCGGTACATTACTGCCAATTTACCGCCTCAAAACAAAAAGCGTTTATCATATTTCATCTTTTTCAACACAGTGCCACCACCACCGTCAACCAACAGCGTCATGATGAAATACACGCAGGTTTTTTTCCCAGCTGCAAGTCGTTGGAATACCAAATTCCAAAGAAATATCAGGCTGCTGCTGCTGCTGCTGTCCTATGTAAAGCAGGTGAGCTTCCCTGCCGGTGCTGCGCGCCGCGCGGGCGGTGAAATGGAATCATCGAAAATGAATAGAAGGGCCCCGTCCCCGTGCACCACCACAAACGAGAATGAAAACCGCAAACACGGAACGCATCGAATGTCTTACAACAAGAAGAGGGGGAACAGCAAGGGGAGCCCACTCGCAAACGAGGAGGAGGAGGAGGAGGAGGAGGGCGGAGAGAGAGAGAGAGAGAGAGAGAGAGAGAGAGAGAGAGAGAGAGAGAGAGAGAGAGAGAGAGAGAGAAACTTGTTTCAATGCTCTTAAGGCACCGACAGACACTGGCACGCACCGTGAAACCAGAGTCGAACTGCAATATAAAGGATGCACGCCATGCTAATGTAACGGCCCCGAATCGCAATGTGTGAAAGGTGGCGGCACTGTCGGTCCATTATTGATTCGGGTGCAGCAGTATTTGCATGGCAGCTGGGACCACGGAGGCAGTAGGCCGGGGCGGCATGGCGGCGCTCGGCTCGGCTCGGCTCGGCTCGGCTCGGCTCGGCTCGGCTCGGCTCGGCTCGGCTCGGCTCCGTGCTGGGCCAGCCCATGCTTGCCCTAGGCCCGTCCCCGGCATATGGTTAATGCCTCAGTCAGCAGTAGCGGTGCTCACCCCTCCTCCTCAGCAGGCGGACTGTCACACGTTTCCCAAACGCTCTGCTGCAAGGCTCTGAAGGTCATCTTGGGCTGTACTCCAAATATGTCCTTCGGAGAAAGGCTGCACCAACATATTATGATGCGGATTTTCTCTATAATACAAGAAAAATTCCGCAAAATATCTATAAGGTATAAAGAATATTTAAAGGTATGTTACAAAGGCAGCTGCACCACCATATTATAGAGAATTTTCTCCATAGTATGGAGAATCTTCACTGTAAGACATTGTGCTGCAGGGGCACCACCGAGATGGATACGACAAGGAGCAAAGAGAGATAAACAAAAGAGAAGAGCCCCTGACCACGCGCGCGCACACGCACGCAGGATGACACGCCGGCACCACACTGTTAAGTCGGCGATCGCCGGCGCAGATAGAAGAGGATAGAGGCGAGCAGATCGTCAGGGCGATAGAGATAGAGAGGCCAGCAGCAAGATGACCACACTGAAGAAAAAAAAGGTTATAATTTTTTAAAAAAATTAAAAAAGGCAGCAAAAAACAATTACATTTTTTAAAGTGTACAAAACTGCTTTTAATGAGTTTTACAAGTATTAACCGCCAATTTGAACCAATGAACGTACAAAACGTTTGGTTCCCCTGCGTTGGCGAGCGAAGTGGAGCGGTGGAGCTGCAGTCCTCGCCTAGCCTTGCGCCCGGCCTGCACGGCCTGCAGGGCCGCGGCCAGGACCCCCCGGCAACTTTGTTGGCAAGCCTACTGACCCGTTAAGTTGCTGACCTTTTTCCCTTGCTTCGGTTTGCCGGCCATCAGTGCAGGGACCGGGGAGGTGGGGGGAGAGGGGGGGGGCAGAGGAAGAGGGAGCATTGCTAAAAGTTGGAGAGACAGAGGAGCACGAAACGGTGCGAGAAGAGAAGGAAGGACAACGAGAGAGAGAGAGAGAGAGAGAGAGAGAGAGAGAGAGAGAGAGAGAGAGAGAGAGTCAGCGCAAGGACAGCTCGGAGCCAGCCTGCAGGGCAGCACCGGCAGCGCCACGCACCAATGCCCCCGGGTCATCCCCTCTCTCGACCCTGTTTGCTCTCCGGCCCACATAAAGGAACCCGAAAGGGTCGACGGCAAATCACGCGGCCACACACACACACACACACAGACTGCATCGGCGTCTGGAGTCGCGACCACCGTAAGTGTGCATCAGATAGACGGCAGTGTCACGGCACCCCCGCCAGAGAAATGGCTGCGCCGGAACGACACCGAACCATTCGATAAATCGATATCGACCCTGTTTGCGTTATTTTTGTCGGCGCAGGGGGTCAAAAGAGGAGCAGCAAGCGATTTCAGTTGCGGAATTTAGTGAGTGAACTCCCCCGCACAATTCAGAGGGAAAAATATAAAGTTTTTTTTTTTTTTGATGGTATGTATTGGGTGCGGAAGGCAGCGCAGACATATGAGCGTGTCGTGAATAGCACGGATTGCACGCGTGTGCGTGTCACACACACACACACACACACACACACACACACACACACACACACACACACACACACACACACTCAAACGCGGAATGTAGCTTCCTCCAATCGCCTGCTACAGAAGTCGCTGGCAGTGGCGCGGCACGGCGGCGCACGCCATCGCTGCCACCAGCCCGTAACAGTCACAAATAGCTTCGGGCACAGAAAGGAAGGAAGGAGAGAGAGAGAGAGAGAGCGAGAGAGAGAGAGAGAGAGAGAGAGAGAGAGAGAGAGAGAGAGAGAGAGAGAGAGAGAGAGAGAGAGAGAGAGAGAGAGAGAGAGAGAGAGAGAGAAAGAGAGGTGACTGGGGGCGGTGGGAGTGGAGGGCAGGCGGGTACGAGTCTGGTGGGTACACTGGCGATGAGAGCGATGACGACTGCAGCGGGATGGTGACGGTGCAGGGAGGGTGGCCGCCTCGTTGCCCGAGGGGCTCGAGGCGTGCCAACGACGTGTGGCGTGTTAAGGGTCGCGCGGGGTCGCGCGTCACGGCATCGAGGGGTCGCGCTGCGGCAAAGGGTCGGCGGCGGCGGGTGGCGGCAGCAGCGGCAGCAGCGGCAGCAGCGGCAGCAGCGGCGCGGGGGTCGCCGCCCTGATTGTTTTGTATTTGTCACGAAGATGGACTGCCGTGCCACGCCGCCGCGCCGCCCCGCCGACGCTGCCACGCGACTGTGGCGCATGTTAGCCCTGGGCGCCGCGCCGCGCTGCGCCACTCCGCCAATGTCGACACCATCCAACCGCTGCGGGGCGCGGGGCCGGGGGGCCCGGAGGGGGCGGGGGGGGGGGAGGGGCTACACACGCTCAACTATTTTTCACACCACCGCGCTGTGCAAGGCCTTCGACTTAGGGACTTGTGTAGGACATTGCAGGGCTTTGTAGGGCACTTAGGGGTGGAAGCTACATGCTCAGGCATTTTTTAGCGTGAAAGAATTAAATATTTTTCTTGATTATTTTTTTAGGGGTTCCGACAGGAGCCCCTATTGCATTTGACCGAAATTTCTCTTTTTTATTCCACCGTCGTGACTTACGACATGTCAGTGACATGTTCGTGACATGTCAGTGACATGTTCGTGACATGTCAGTGACATGTTCGTGACATGTCAGTGACATGTTTGTGACATGTTCGTGACATGTCACAACGATATTATCGTTGACCTCAACGATACTATCGTTGACGTTAACGATACTATCGTTGACTTCAACCTTCGAAAGTACCGACGGTACTTGACGTACCCACGGGTACCACGGACTCCATGCGCTGCAAACCGCTGTACAGCGGCGCATCCAACAAAAGAACTTGGAGGGGAAAAAAAAGAAGAAAAAATGGGGGCCCTTCTCCCACCTCCCCACACAGTAGGGAGGACCGCCTGCAACTTCGGTGGATCGGGGGAACCGGTGCATTCCAGGCGGCGACCCCAGGGGTTCTCATCTGATGTGGGCCGGGTGAAGGGCGGGGGTTGAGAGCCTTTGGTTTTCGCGGGGTGGTCAGTGGTACCCACAGTGGTACCCCCGCTGTCCGGCGCTCTCTACCGAACATGCAGTGTGAAGGGCCAGCTTCAAAGGACTTATCAACTCCAAACCGACGAATCAGAATGGACCCACTCGCGACCAATTGCGAGTGGCTGGAACGACCGGGGATCGAACCAGTGCCGAGGCCAATCCGCCGAAGCGGACTGCTTTTTAGACACCCAAGCATAGTGGACGACAAATGATCCAGACCACTACGCTATCACGACTGCACGTCTGCCGAGTGTCGGACGACGGGTTTGAGTCGTATTGGGATGAGGGAGGCAGTCGTAAAATGTATTGTAATGTTGGGATACGATCCCCGGACCTTACTGTTCAAGTCCGACGCCTTAGCGATCTCAGCCACCACGGCTCATGGTAGGTGCGGCGTCAGCCGGGCTCTAGACGCGGCAGGGATGGAGCCGCAGTGAGCGGGTCATTCGAAAAATGTTGAGAAAAAGTGGGACTCGATCCGTCGACCCCGGTACCGGGAACCGACGCCTATACCACCTGTACCACCTGGTACCGCGGTACTTTACTTTACTTTCCTGCCCATGCCTGGTTGGCAATAAAAAACTACTTTCGCAACTATTTTTTAAATTAGCGGAACACCACGCAATGCATGAGCATTGGAATTTTTTTTTTTTGGTACAAGATGACCAGTTTAAAATTGATCCGGCTACACTCATACTGCCGAAATAATATTCCGATTCCTGATTTATAGTTTAGCAGTGCCGCTCATTATCCTCCGCGAAACGCGATCGCGTCGGACTGCCGCTGTCTGCCAGCGTGACTGCCGGCATGGCTGCCAGCGTGACTGCCGGCCGGCTCGGCTCCGCACCGCGCCCGATCCCCGAATCATCCCCAATTAACAGCGTTCGAGCGGTAACGAAGCGAGTGAACAGGTTGAGGCGGTTTCGGCTTTCCGGACCGCCGAGGTCCAGCGGTATGAGCCGGCCCGGCCACGGCAGGACTTACCCCATATCAACAACAACAACAAATTTATAGTGGCATTGCCTGATCATTTCGTCCTACACTGTACAAACCATACTAAGTTCAGGACGAGAATCCTCAGCCTCACGACCGAAATGGTTCCTGGATTTCCCAGGGAGCCTTAAGTAAACACATAAGCGATTTCCAGAAAGTTCCCGAAAAAAAAAGGAACAAGAAAAAAAAACTAGGAACCGATTTAGCCGTGCGCTTTACCTGCAGTGTGACACACGCAGGTGAAAAAACACAAACAACAACAACAAAACCGCTGCAGACCGTGTCATCCGCAGAGAAGTCCGCCGCTCGCTTCCCTTCCGGGGAAAAAAGCAGCAGCCCTTTGCGACATTTTAGCCGGGCGACAGGAGACAGACACCGCGCAAGCGACGCAGGCACCAAAGTAAAAAAAAAAAGAAAAAAAAAAACTGCCGCAAGACACATACCGTGAGTGCGGGCATACAGTATGGCCGCGATTACTCAGGCATAATATCCTATTTTGTATTCGCCCGCCGCGCCTGGATTGAGACGTGGAATAAAAAAAAAAGGTGTGTGTGTGTGTGTGTGTGTGAGTGAGAGAGAGAGAGAGAGAGAGAGAGAGAGAGAGAGAGAGAGAGAGAGAGAGAGAGAGTGCGTGTGTGGTGCCCCGTCCTTGCGCGCACGCCGATCCATTATGGATGGATGAGACAGAGAGGATGGGGAAAGGGGAGGGGGGGGGGCGGATTTTTATCCCCACTCTCTCTAGCTCGCGCGCAAAACACGTGAGAAATAAACGACAGAAATAATACAAGAGACGTCACACGACCGTAAGGAAGGTGGGCGCGCGCGCCACTCAGTGACACACACACGCACGCTCTCTCTCTCACACACGCACACACGCACACACACACACACACACACACACACACACACACACACACAAGGGGAGATTCTCTCCAGGATGATGCGGGTGGATGGCCCCACGCTGTCCATTTGCATCGGGAACCATGGCGAATGCTCCGCCGCGCCTGCAAGTGCAGTAGCCAAACGCAGCAAGGGCCTGCACTGCACACGGCGAGGCTTCGCATTTAATTATCAAAAGGCAGTCGAGTAATGACACGGCAGGCCTGCGTGATGACGGTCCCGGCCACGCCCACCCCGCCCCACCCCGCCCCACCCCGCCCCACCCCACCCCGCCCCAAATTTTCCACCGCCCCCATCGGATGAGGGTGAGTCCCATATGCATTTTCCGACGCTATTTGGGTTCACACGCCCGACCGGCCGAGTGCCACCCCTTCCGTGTCCCAGACAAACCCGGACGAAACCTGATGAACCCTGTCACCCTGTCCCGCCGAGGTGCACACCACCCGAGGACTGCCAACGCAACGCGGGCTCGGCTAAGTGGCGTTCTTTCTCTGATTTTTTTTTTCGACTTTCTCGGCAGGTATTTAAATTGGAAGGCGGAAGGGATTTGCTTGGTCACATCAGAGTCTGTTACTCAACAAGCTTGTCTCAGACGTCACGCCCTCGGCTCGCCACGCGTTACACGAACAGGGGCAGCAAGACGCGGCAGACAGGGTAGAGTGGGACGGAGGGAGGCCGAGGAGGTGGAAAGGAAGTGTTGGCTCGCTCCGAAGTTGTCTCATCTGCAGCCTTAAGGGCGCCTTCAAGGCGCCTTCAAGGCGCCGCCGGCCGGTTTAAGTTCCCAATGCTCTAACGAACTGGACTAGTTTTACTTTTTCCGCTTCACGCCAGCCACTTTCCATTCCGGTCTGCTTCCTGCCGTACACCTCCACCCTCTCCACCCCCTCCACCCCCTCAACCCATCCCAACTCCAGCCCCTCCACCTCCTCTCCGGCCACGCCCATCGGAAAAAAATGAAAGAGAGAGAGGGAGAGAGAGAGAGAGAGAGAGAGAGAGAGAGAGAGAGAGAGAGAGAGAGAGAGAAAGAGAGAAAGATAATGATGCAAAGATCTGCGGCGAGCAGTGTAACCCTTTCCGCCCGCCCCACCTTAAATAAAGGGTGCATACAAACAGCAACGCGAAGAAAAGACTGCCGATGCGGACGTCGGAACACTGACGCCTTCTGAACAATGAGGACACGCGTACCGTCTTTCTCTCTCTCTCTCTCTCTCTCTCTCTCTCTCTCTCTCTCTCTCTCTCTCTCTCTCTCTCTCTCTCTCTCTCTCTCTCTCTCTCTCTCTCTCTCTCTCTCTCCCTCCACCCCCTTCGCCTCGGGCACCGCGCGGTCACGGCACGCCAGCCCTGAGCGCCTGCCAAACCATGGCCGCGTCCGGAACGCTGACACGGAAGGAACAGAGAGAGAAAGAGAGAAAGAGAAAAAAAATAAAAAATCCGTCGAGGTGGGCGGGCGATAGACAGGGAGACCCACCGTGGACGCCGCCCGGAGAGAGAGAGAGGCGGTGTCTCGGACGCGGCCGCTCGGCGCTGCGGTGGATCAGGGGGTGGGGCGGTGGCGTGGCGATGGCGTGGCTCGTTGCGAACGATCCAACGAAACAGATTTCATCACGGCATCGGCGTGAATCGCGGAGCACAACAAAACTTGTGCTTCTCGCGGCGCGGCGTTGGTTTGCGCTTCACATCAGCGGCACGCGAGGAGGAGGGGGAGGGGGATGGGAGTGGGAGGGGAGGGGAGGGAAGGGGGAAGGCTAAGACGCGGCGCCCAAGTGGCGGTGAATGGGAGTGCAGGCGTGTGGCGGGTGACGCGGTTAGCGATAGGGACACATGTGCTCCCGCAAAGACACGGAGGCTTGGCGAATCCCGTTGCGGCCGCGCCACGAGGCGTAGTCAGCGGTCGAACCGGGGAGCCAGGCCAGCCCAGGCAAGGCCTAGGCAAGGCCCAGGCCCAGGCTAGGGGATTCGGGAGTGCTGCGAGAAGTACCACGGAGGGGGCGGGGAAGATATAATCAACAACGCCAAGAGCTCTGTGCGTGTGTGTGGTGCGGGTGCGGCCTGCACAAGCTCGCCGGGGCTTAGCCGGGGGGCTGCCGCCTCCTCCCCTTCCCCCCCCCCCTCCGGGGCCAAGGCCCAACCCTTCCGTGCCCGAGTCAAATTTTCACTTAGCCGTTTGAGAGCCGCACGCACGGCCGTGCGCGTTTCGGGCCGTGCTCACAGTGAGACCGACCGGCCATTTCCGCGGCACGCAAAAGCGCGACGCTGCACAGTGGGCCAGAAGACCGTCAAAAGTCTACACGCTTTTAAAGCTCCACGGGCGCTACCCAGAAGTCGAACCGAACGTGTGACCCCCGCCAATCGATTCCTCGTTCAGAGAGCCATCTAGCCTATTGGGGGGACCCTGTACCTCAAAAAGCGTCTTCTGGACCACTGTGCGCGGCGGTCGCGTGCGAAGCGGCAGCAATGCGGGCGGCACTCCGGACGCGGCGATTAAAGAAAAACACGAAAATATTTACGCGGCCGCGCGCTGCGAGTGTGTCCCCGCTGCCAATACAGCGCCGCGCTCCACTCTCTCCCGGACAACAACTCACAAGAGGGGGCCCTCGGATCGGCCTCGAGGCGGAGGGGGGCACGGCGATAGCCGCAGCGCCGCAGCCAGGCCGGCCGGCCCCCAGTCCAGTGCACACTCGGCTGCGGCCCCGCGCCACTAAATTCCGACCCGGTGCCTACTGGCGTGGCCTTGAACGGCAAAGGGCAGTGCTGTCCCTTCTCGGCAGGACGTCCGATTCTCAGTTGGCTGGATCTGTATTAAGAGCTCGTGAACGGGTCTGCAGCAGACGGCCCCCGTGGGGCCCAGCGCGGCTTCACGCCCCCACGCCCCCTCGCCCCCACGCCAGCCACGTCCGGAGGGCTCGGCGCGCCCACTGGGACGCACGCCCTGACGCTTCCCAGAGCACACCGAGCACCGTCAGCACGACTTTACCTCACTTTTTTTTTCGACATTTTTTTTTAACCGATGTTTTTCTTTATTTTTTGCTTTCTTTTCTTTGCAACTCACCGGTGGTGAAAGCGTCGTCGTTTCTTGGACATTGGATTACTTCCGCGCGATCGGTGTTAATAATACTAATGCGTCTGTCCTAGATCGAACGGGGGCGACTTTCTCATTCGCTCTCGCCGAACGAACGGACACCCTCGCTCGCCTCGTTCCCTGCGGACGGACCGACTGAGGCCGCCATGCTCGACTACACATACGTACCCTCTCTCTCTCTCTCTCTCTCTCTCTCTCTCTCTCTCTCTCTCTCTCTCTCTCTCTCTCTCTCTCTCTCTCTCTCTCTCTCTCTCTCTCTCTCTCTCTCTCTCTCTCCCTCACACACATCCACACGCACACACAGAGCTTTCCTCTTTCTTCTTTGTATCGATGCCGAGGTGCTAAACGGATTCCGGCGGGCAGTAAGCTCAAGTTTATTACAGCCAGGGGCACAGTAGCCCCCCCACCCCCACCCCCACCCGGTTCACCCTTTTCCTGTGTGCGACTACAGAAGGTGCCATAGAAGGGAAAGGTTGGACCCCCTGCCGCCGCTATGCCGCTTGCCCATTCCGAGCGCCCCCTCTCTTCCCCCCCCCCTCCCTGCCGGTCGCCGGCGGCACGACCCCTCGAGCGAGCAGGCCCCGGGCTGGCCAGAGCTATCAGCCCGGGGGCACCTAGGGAGCCCCAGCGCAGTCAATTCGAGTCTCCGATGTCACTTCCTTCCTTTTAACGCCACCCCGTTCCACTTCCCACATCCCGACCTCATCTTTACCCCCCCCCCCCCCCCGCCCCCCAATCGCCCTTTCCCACCGTGCCCGAACGCCTACAGCATGACCTACTTTTCTCGTCGATGTGTTCAAAAGTCCTGCGCCATGTCCATGTTCAAATTCGAGCACACACGAGTTTTGTCTTGGCTCCGCTACGCTACGATGCGGCCGCGATACGATGGTGGCCGCGTGGGCAGAGGCGTCAACTCGCAAGCCTGGGATCCGGCGATCAAATACTCCCTTCGTTCTGTTTATTTTTTCTCTCTCTCTCTCTCTCTCTCTCTCTCTCTCTCTCTCTCTCTCTCTCTCTCTCTCTCTCTCTCTCTCTCTCTCTCTCTCTCTCTCTTTCTCTCTCTCTCTCTCTCTCTCTCTCTCTCTCTCTCTTTTTCTCTCTCTCTCTCTCCTTTCTCTCTCCTCAAATAACCATCACTCCAACCGGCCGAGCAAACAGCGAGGCGCGCGCCGGCTGAAAGAAGCATGGACACTACAGACACGTTCGGTAATAATTCCGGGTGAAAATTGATTCATTTTCGGAGCGTAGCAGCAACAGTGTGCGGTCCCTTTCGAAATCAATAGCGGCTTCTCTGGCCTCAAACTAAATCCACATCGAGTTGCCGATTGTATTCGGGGAGGGGCCACACAGAGGGCCACCGGCAGGTTGGGGGGGCTATAAACTATTCTAATAGAGGGCGCCACAAAGAGCGAGCGATCATCCGTGCCAGCTAACAGCCCCAGCTCGACAAATTCATGCCGACTCTCCAAAACAATCGCGGCGCGAGGCATGTCGGGAAATGCCCCCCCCCCCCTCCCTGGACCGTGACGAGAGCCCCACACGCACTGTGGGCCAGAAGACCTGTTTAGCGACTCTGGGCCTCTAAAGCGGCTAGAATTTTGGCCGCCTCTACCGGTCTTCTGGCCCACAGTGGAGCCCCAAACGCCCACCCCTCATTTTTCATAATTTATGATGTTCCGAAAGAGGGGGCATCGAGGGCAAGCACACTGCGAAAAAAAAAATAATATCACAGCGTTGGCGGCGTCACGCAGTGCAAAACCGCCATAACATCGCACAGTGGATCGGAAGACCGTCACGAGGCAGTCAAAATCCTGGTCGCGTTTTTAGCTCCCGAGACGCGCAAAATGGGCCTTGACCCGAACGTGTGACCCCACCAATGGATTGCTCTCCGAACGAGGAATCTATTGGTGGGGTCACACGTTCGGTTCGAGTCCCACTTAGCGACTTTGGAGTCCAAACCGCCATGGCGTCGTTGTCGTGCTTGTGGAATCGAGCGGCAGCAGCAGAACTCGGGACAACATTTTCGGGACACTTTGCTAAAATGAGTACGACGTGGATAGTACACACAACCCCTGTGGTTAGCTCGGCGTTAGCCCGGCGCCATAAAGCAGGCCACGCCCCGTCCGGCTGGCCCTGCTCGGCACGGCGCGGCACGCCACGCACGCATTACATAATGCAAAGCAATAAAAGACGCGCAAGGCTAAGAACGCCACCAACCCGGACGCCCTTTTCGTTTTCGCCTCAAACTATAGTTACGACTTCCTCTCTTCTTTTTTTCCCCCCCTCTTTAATGTCCGTTCTTTTCGACGTTTCCTTCTTTTCCGACCGCACACCACGCAGGAAGCGGAAACGCGGCGCTCACCGACCGGCACCACAGCGGAGGGAACTCACCTGCGAGCAGAACAAGAAGGACGAGATTAGTCACCCTGGCACACTGCCAATAATAGATAAGTCAACTCGGTGACAGGGATATTTTTTGGGGGGGCAGGGACAGTTTTCGTCGTAGCTGCTAGTGCTTTCCCCTTACTCAAACACACACACACACACACACAGAGAGAGAGAGAGAGAGAGAGAGAGAGAGAGAGAGAGAGAGAGAGAGAGAGAGAGAGAGAGAGAGAGAGAGAGAGAGAGAGAGAGAGAGAGAGAGAGAGAACAGGGTAATAAATGGGGCTGCACCATGTGCGAAATGGAGGGCACAATACGACACGGTCCTTGATTTGGGGGACAACCGGGGCGGCGAGAGCTTTTATTTAATCCACTTTCATCGCAAATGCATCGCCTCAACCCTTGCTGCACGTCGTGTGTGTGTGTGTGTTTTGTGTATGTGTGTGTGTGTGTGTGTGTGTGTGTGTGTGTGTGTCTGTGTAACATGTTTGGCCGCCACAAATCACCGCCTTGTCAGCACACTCCAGCCACAGCAATTATCACATACATTGCGACACACAAACAAAAACAATGACAACTACACATTCGGGCGTGTCGATACTCCTCCGCCGCTGCAGGCCTATTGCTCAACGACGAGTGGGTCAATCGAGCACACATTCGCATTCACATTCGTGGCCGGATGCGTATGGAGACACAGCCTTTACATGCGGGACGCGAACTGCAATAAAAACGAAAAGATAATTCCCCACCCCCCTTAAGTTTTTTGCCCGTGACGTAATGTCATGCTAACATGCACGGGGAGTACCTCCGCCGTGCGTCTCCCTTCTGCACAGCCCCGCTCCCTAGCGACCACCTCCCCCCCCCTTCCCCCTTAACTCCCCCCCCCCACGCAGGGCCACCGCAGCCCGTCCTCGAGGGGGCAGTCAGCGCTAACGGTCGCATTACTCATAAATTTCCCGCCTAATGTACATAGTCGGGGCCAAGGTATAACCTGTGGCCCCCTAGCTCTCGGCTAGCGCCCACCGTGCGCGCGTGTGTGTGTGTGTGTGTGTGTGTGTGCGTGTGTGAGCGCGTGTGTGCGTGTGTGCGTGTGGGCGCGCGCGAAAGAGTCGGCGGGAACACATGTTCTGCTATTGATATCCTCCTCCCCGCTTCCATGCGAGTTTTATGCACCCGCGCCTCTTTAATCTCAATAAAAGTCCACTGCGATAGAAATTTTCACGCGCTCGCGAAGAGTGTTGGAGTGGAGAATGGGGAAAGAGGGGAGACAGAGGGGAGAGGGAGAGGAGAGGGAGAGGGAGAGGAGAGGGAGGGGAGGGGAGGGGGGAAACAATCGACATAATTCACTCGCTGCGTCTCTTTATTATCGCTTTGCGCACTTCCTGCATCACAACACAAAGGGTCAGCCACACCTCAACGCGGAAAACAGCGGCACCAGCAACAGGGCGTTGTCCAGTGCCCAGAATGATTGCAAAAAATTAAAACAAGGAAGAACATTTTCCTTCCACGGGATTTGAACCCGAACACCTATGATCGGGTACCAGCGTCCTAACCGATCCAGCCACCGGGCACCGACGGTAGAGGCAATCTTCAGACGCGAGTAAGTCCTACATTTGCCATATTCACGTTGCGAGGGCCCCCTGGCGGTGGCCTTGGCAGCGCCCTGGTCTCTCCAGGCTTCGGCGGCTGATCTGCGCCGCCTGTCATGCGGAGGGTGGGCCAGCCCGCAACACGCGCCTGTCCGGCGGGCCGCCCAGTCAGCCGGCCGCAGGCGCCTACACTCCCCTTAACTATGTTTACGAAGTAAAGATAAGGCACTTCGTAGCTTACAAAAAAAAAAAAAAAAAATCTTGAAGCAAGAAGATTAGTGTTGCGTCTTACAAATGTTTGGTACCATTGTTGCCCCGTGCTTTGCCCTCCGGACGGTACAGTAAAAAGCAAAATCATTTTAAAAAAGACGAAGCCTTTGGGAAGCCAAGAAGGGCACTTTCCGTGGTTTTTAAATTTATTTTTCAGAGTGGCGCAGGGTAATAGCGCGGCCGTTCGGCTGGCGGTGGCGCCTGCAGTGACTCGTTCGCGCGTCATCTTTCGGGACGTTTATGAACTCTCAACGGCGAGTCCGATGTCCTCGGGGCCGACAGGGCGGCCAGAAAGCCATAAACGCATTTTACGGGCCGCAGACAAGTCGCGGGCGCAATCGGAGGACGCGGAGCCGAGCGGGACGGGTAAGTGCTGCCCGGCCTCTCTCTCTCTCTCTCTCTCTCTCTCTCTCTCTCTCTCTCTCTCTCTCTCTCTCTCTCTCTCTCTCTCTCTCTCTCTCTCTCTCTCTCTCTCTCTCTCTCTCTCTCTCTCTCTCTCTCTCGGTCCGACTGACGGCCTAATGGTTGTTTTGTGTATCGCTCCGATTCGTTAGGAAGGCAATCACTTCCGAAAATGCCCAAGACGGACAGCGGGCAAGACGTGATGGCACCATCAACCCGAAGTTTTTGGCCGCCTGCGTCTTCTGGCCCACTGTGCACCCCAGGAGTGCGGCAGAGCGACAAAAGCAAAGCCCCGTTCGAAATCGGCCCGCCGCCGCTGGTATTAGTTGCGCGTCTGGCCGCGGGGCGCGCTGCGCGATGATGGCGTTTTTCGTCCGGATTTACGGCAAGCCGCGAGCAATTTCCACGGGAATGACTGGAATAAAACGCGCGTCACATTGCGTGAGTGCGCGCAGCGCCGTAGAATGCCCGCGGCGGGAGAGAGGAAAGGGGGGGGGGGGCACATATGCGGCGCGGCGCAGATTGGGCGCCGCCACCTCCTACGCGCGCACCGCTGCTTGCGGCCGCAACTTTCATTTCTTTCCTTCGCTTCTCAGCCGGCCATAACGTTCCAGTAGCCGAGTGGGTTGAGGGTCGGGCTGGGACCTCTGGGAACTGGGTTCGAGATCGCCTGTCATACAATTTTTTTTCGGCTACCTATTTCTCAAGAAAAGTTTCATGATGATCGTAAGCATGGGGTCCCGGTGGCTCAGTGGTTAAGAGCCTTAGCTGGGAAGTGACTGATCCCGGGTTCGGGTCCGCAACAAATACAACGTTTTGGTACCAGATTTCTCGGCAAGCAGCTCAAAAGGGGTCGGTCTAATTTTTGTCGGTCTACTTTAGGTAGGTCAGATGACTTAGACCCTTCGAGTCCCATCGAGCGACCCTGGAGCTCAGAACGCGTGTAGAGTTTTGGCCGCCTGCCTGTGCCCACTGTGCGGCGTCCGGTCCGTGGCCGCGTCAGAAACTGATGCAGCTATCGGCGGCGACGCCGTCAGGTCGGGGGGCACCTCTTTAATGCCCTGACCGTGGCATCCCGGCAGGGCCGCTGGCAAGGGGCGTGCGGGGAGGGGGGGGGGCTGCACCTGGCGTTATGGCCGCAGTCTCCTGAGCTCCTCAATATCACCTGGTGCCTTGGCTCCCCCACCCCGCGTTTCGACCCAACCGCACAGCCTTACCCCCTCCCCCTTTCGCACCCCCACTCATCCGGCCGAGTATGGCTTGCACAAACGGCTACTGAATTTACCTGGCGGTCGGTGGAGATCGGGGGCGCTGGATGGAAGCAGCGCACACAGAACCGCAGGAGAGGGGGTGGAGGGGTGGGGGCGTCAGGGGGGGGGGGGGGGGCGTGTGGTGGGCTTTCCGCCAAGCCGCTCACGCAGATCCCCGCTGCGGTCATCCGGTGGTCGAGGCTCCGAGGTCCCGGGGGGGAAGTCAGGAGAGATAGCCATGATGGAGGAACACACACACACACACGCACACGCACACACACACACACACACACACGCGCGCGCGCGCGCGGCCAAACACGCACTGCAGCGACACACATGGAACCTCATTACTGGTGATTTCCTATAATCAAGCCGACTGCTGCTGGCGGTGATGGAGGGGTGCCGACTGCTGCAGCGGCATAATGCGTGTGTTTCGTCCGTCCTTGTTCTTTTGTTCCTCCACTCCCGGTCATCAATTAGGCCCACTTATCGGTACAAATAGTATCACAGTTGGAGAAGCCGCACGCAGGAGCCACGCGACAACGCCGCTATCGCTATTGCTCGCGCGGCGACACGCCAAGGCAGGCGGCCATCAGGCTGGGTCACCCGCTCTGTCCCTCGCGCGCTCGTGGGGCGTTCCGCGTGGCGTTCCGCGTGGCGTTCCTCGTGGCGTTCCGCGGGGCGTTCCGCGGGGCGTTCCGCGGGGCGTTCCGCGGGGCGTTCCGCGGGGCGTTCCGCGGGGCGTTCCGCGGGGCGTTCCGCGGGGCGTTCCGCGGGGCGTTCCGCGTGGCGTTCCTCGTGGCGTTCCGCGGGGCGTTCCGCGGGGCGTTCCGCGGGGCGTTCCGCGGGGCGTTCCGTGGGGCGTTCCGCGGGGCACAGTGGCCCAGGGGAATAAGGCGCTGCCCAGCGAGCCAGCAGAGCGGGACCGCCGCCTCTCCAGCAGCAGCTGTCAAGAGTTTGCAGTACTTGTGCGAGCCGAGTACTTGCCGAGTTGGGGCAAATCAGCGGGAGAGGGGGAGGAGGGGGTGGGGAGGGAGAGGAGGCACAGTGGGCCAGAGGACCGCGCAGCTGGTCGAAACTCTATACGTATTTTGAGCTCCAGAGTCGGTAAATAGGACTCGAACAAGCGTGTGACCCCACCATTGGATTGCTCATTATTGAACGAGGAATCCAGTGGGGGAGTCACACGTTCGGTTTGAGTCCCATTTAGCGACTCCGGAGCTCAAAACGCGTCTAGAGTTTTGGCCGCCAGCGCCGGTCTTCTGGCTCACTGCGGTAGGGGGCACCTGGGGCCCGTTATGGCGTGATCGCCTGACTGCGGCCCCGGCCGGCCCTGCCCTGCACTTCCGCCAAGGAATCTTAATTCCCGATCCCAATTAATTACTCCGCCGAACCCCTAATCGACGCGGGAAAACGGCTCGCTGGAGAGAGTCCCGCAACCCGGCCCACCCGGCGGCGCAGTTGCGCGACTGTTCGCGGAGCCACGTCACAACACTGTGAAAATTTGAGTCGTCACTTGATGACAATTTCAAGGCTAATTTTCCTTACAACAATAATATCATCAAAACAATTGATGTCATTGTTGTCACGCCCATGCAGTAAGTATAGGAGCTTTGATGAAAAAGTCGTAAAATTGCGATGACATTGTCATTATTTGATAGTGATGAAAATATCATCCACGATTTTGTCATAAACTGACACAAAAAATTTCAAAGTGAACACGCCGAGCGCCTGGAGGGCAGAGTCCGATTATTTCCACAAGTAGACTCAAGACGCAAACACACTGAAGAGGCAACCCTCCCGTCGTCTGGAATCTCTCTTTTCATTTTTCGATCATTGTGACGGCAACACTGGTAACCCCCTACACACGCGGCGTTCGGTTTTTGGCGCCAAAACGGAGAGCGAGCCTCCTAATGGCCACCCCGCTTGGCAACACCGCGCCGTGTTCCGCTCCGCCAATTTGGCAACGCCGCTCGATTTGAGCCGCGCGGCCATCAAACGAGAAGGGAGGCGATTAATCGCAGAAGCCATCATGCGATGGGACCGTCGGGCCGCCGCGAGCGTGTCTCTCTCGCGGGGCGTCCCGTGCGAAGGAGGCACACTGTTCAGGATGAGAGTCCTATAGTGGGAGGGCGGCGAACTTCTCATACTTTGGCCAAAACGGGGAAAGAGTTATTGCGCGTAGTTTCTGAGCCCGGAGTTTCGGGGTTCAACACCCGCTGTCTCTTTTTTTTTTTTTTTTTTTTTTTTTTTAACCAAAGCTACTGTATTAACTCAATAGGTACAAAATAAACAATAATTTTTTTTGCGGGGGGAGGTGGTGTGGGGTCGCGAATGTTTGGCTGTGGGGCCGCGCAAATGTTTGTCAGCCATTTTTGGGCCAAAGTATGAGAAATAGTAAAGAGCATTTCGAGGCTGGCTGGCGAATCAGTGTATGGCAAATTCAGTTGTTTCGCGTTTCTCTCCCACTATAGGACTCGACTCGAGATCAGCCTCCAGGAGGGGCAGGCCAGCGGCCCGGCCTGCGTCACACGTCAGCCGAGCAGGCCGCACTGCGCCTGGCGAGGGCGACCAACTTGGAAAGTAACACATGTATGAAAAATCTAATCAGCTGTGCGCTGATCCATTTGACAATGTCGTGCTCGCTTTTTCTGGCTCTGGAAGGGAGCAGCAAGGCGGCAGGATGCATCGCCAATGGAGCATGAAGCAGCCCGAGTGGGCCGGCGACACGCCACGCCACGCCCCACCACACCACGCCACGCCACGCCACGCCACGCCACGCCACGCCACGCCACGCCACGCCACGCCACGCCACGCCTCTCTCGGTCATGCCACCGATCGAAGCGACGGACACACGGAGTGGCTGCCTGCCAAGAGCCGAGGCTGCCGAGGCGCGCTGCAGGCTGGAAGCCCTTAGGGAGACAGTCTTCCTCGCACTCCAGAGCGGAGCGAGTGCGGCTGGAGGAAAGCCTAGGCTGCAGCTACACACGGCGCAGCACAACAAGTGGAGCCAAAACACACCTCGATGCAGTTTTGACGCGCAACCGGCAGACTGTCCTCGCCGACTGCTAAGGGAGGGCTGCACAGTGGGCGGGGCTCGCGCCATTCATTTATGGAAAGCGATCCTGTCACCGGAGCCCGCCAATCGGTCTCTCTCTCTTTCTCTCTCTCTCTCTCTCTCTCTCTCTCTCTCTCTCTCTCTCTCTCTCTCTCTCTCTCTCTCTCTCTCGAAAGGTGCGGAAGGGGGATGAACGGACGGAGACCAAAAGAGGATCCCGATCGGAAAACAGCATTGCGCTTTTATGCGGTGCAGGGCCACGCAGAGCCAAAGAGCCTCGCTGGCCTGCCGGCCACACCCAGTTAGCCCCCCCTGCTCTCCTCCTTTTCCCTCGTCCTGTTCGTCCTTTTTATCCCCCGCCCGACCAGGGCGGTATCAGCGCGCAGCCACCGTCGCCCAGGTCGCGGTCGGGCAGCGCGGAGAAGGAAAGAACGCCATTTTTCAGCAGATAATACAAAACACCGAAAGTCATGTGAACGGAGTGGGACATCAGTAGGGATCCTCTAGTTCGTAGTTCAAACACCAACATCTTTTTTTTTTTTTTTTTTTTTTTAAATTTACACCCCGCATAAAAAACTGAGCTTGTTGATATCGGCGCACACGCAGCTAGCGCACACGCGCCGTTGCACTAACAGTGTTTGAGCAGCCTGTGTGTCCCACGCCACGCCACGCCCCGCCCCGCCCCGCCACGCCACGCCCTCGCCCATTGCGAGATTGTTTCGAAACTCGGGCACCCCGGCCCATTGATTATTAAGGAGGCGATATTACAGTTAGTGTGGGACTTGGTGCAGCGCGGCACAGTGGGCCAGATAGCGCCGCCGTGGCCGAGGGAGACGGAGCGGCACAGAGCGAGACGGAGCAGAAGTGAGGTGGATATCGCACGAGTGGCGTCTCCGACCGGAAATTAAGGAGCCAATGCTTACGAATGCTTGGCTCGGCTCGGCTCGCTGTTGGCAGCGCCAGTTTTGCCTCTCGGCTTCTTCGTCCTTGCAGCTTCCAGTGGAGGCAGGCTTGCAGGGCTCACGTCGCTCTGTCTCTCTCGCACTCACCGGACGTCCTTTGAGGGCGGGAGGGAGAGAGAAGCATTGTTCGGAACCAGCCCACCGGGCTCCGGCAGCAGTACTCCAGTCAGACGACGCGAAAGGTTTGCTCAACAAACTGAATCGCTCCGCTCGTTACAGCAGATAAAAGATTTTACGCCCCGGAAACTATAAGTAAGTGTGTTAGTTCCATTCAAACGCCGCCGGCAGTCTGCGCTCTGCGGAAGCTGCCCGGTAGGTATGAAAATAAACCCACAGGATCACGGGAAAAAAATACTTTGTTGAGACGATTTAAATTGTTTGATAGAATAAATTCGATAATTAGCTGCAATCGAAAATCTAGGACCCACAACCAAAAGCTGGTAGCCACTGCCACTTTCGAACATGTGGCAGAGGACCCAACTAAGCTGTGGTCTGTTATCCTCTTGTCGTACGTATGAGAGAAAATTATTCTCTATAACGAGTGAGAGAAAATTATCTTCTACGCGTGAGGTTCGGAATCAAACTCGCAGCGACGCCACGCGCGCGCGCTCGACAACGCCACTTGACACGGCGGGCGCTAAAAGAGAATGAAACGAATAAAAAAAAGTAAAAATTACCGCGCCCGGACAAAAGGTGGCTTTCTTTCGGCGCTCCCGGCGCGTGATCTAATGCAGTGGGCGCATGGCGCGGCGGGGGCGTGGCTCTCTCCCTCTCTCTCGCACTCGCGGGGCGTCGGTATCGCGGGTGCGAGAGAGACAGAGAGACGCCGCCGCTACGGCAACCCCGGCCCAGCACCCCGGAACGTTCGAGAGGCCGCCGTCGACAATGGCGCTTTCTAAGCGAGCGAGCAATGCGAAGCGATGCATACATCGATTTGTGCTCATTGTGATGGATTGCTCGGCTCGTCTCGGAGCGGCACGGCACGACGCGGCACAGTGGGCCAGAGGACCGGCGCAGGCGGCCAAAACGCTAGACGCGTTTTGAGCTCCAGAGTCGCTAAACAGGACCCGAACCGGGCGTGCGGCCCCACCGATGGATTCCCCATTCGGAGAGCAATCCATTGGTGGGGTCACACGTTCGGTTCGAGTCGCAGTTCAAACCGCGTCCAGGGACCGCCTCGACCCGTCTTCTGGCCCACTGCGCGCGGTGCAGCGTGGGGCCTTGCCGCGGGATGATAGGGCGGCCACACACTTCCGGTTGATAAGGCGCTGCGAGGGTGCGCGACCATTGTGCGCGGTCCGTCACTGCGGAAGGTGCGACCCAGCGCTGCTGCTGCTGCTGCCGCCGCCGCTGCTGCTGCTGCAACTGCTGCCTCGTTCTCCCGACAAGCGCGCTCTCCATCTCTCTCGCACGCACGCGCCGTCCCGTGTGCGTGGAGGTGTGCGAGAGAGACAGAGCGACGAATCTGTCAGGAATTAGCCGGCAGCTACGTAGCGCAGTGCCTTCTGTCACGTCAACAACAACAACAACGAACATCAACGACAAGGACACCAACAAGGACAACAACAAGGACAACAACAACGACGACGACGACGAAGCAGTCGTGTCAATTTCAACCAAAATTCCTGCTGCGGTTTTATTTTTGGCACGCGCGGTTTGGCTATGCTGCTGCGGTTGTTGTTATGAAACAAAAAATGTAGGTGGAAAAAAAAATTACTCCCTCGCGCCGCAGCCTCCTTTCTCTCTATCTCTCCCCCTCCCCCTCCCCCCCCCCACCCCCTTCTGGCGGCGATCGCGCGGCCGTGCCGGTGAAAATGACGGGACGGGACGCCCTGGGATGCGCGGTCGTGGTGGGCTTCATAATATTTTAATGAACGCGCCCCCGCAAAAAAAAAGCAAAAGCAAAAAAAAAAAAATTAAAAAAAGGCGGCGAAAAACAACAACATGAGGCAAAAATAAGGGACAAGAAAAATGTTTAGGCGAGGCAGAGCAGCAGGGTGAGGATGCAGCAAGGTGCGCCAACCCTCTGGATCCCTCGTCTTCTGTCTCGGCAGGGCTGACCCATTGCCAGCGGCCTCAGAGCTCCTCACTCAACACAAAAAATGTTTTGAGATTCATACTTTTTTATGTTTTGGCATTTGAATTTAGATTGGAGTGTCCGCCCGCCTAAAAATAGTCCAGAGGAAAGACTTTTTAATGGAGAGTTTAGTTTTCATATGTTGGCGGCATATCTTGCTTTTGGTTTATTGTTATTGTTGTCGTTGCGTTGTTTATTTTTCTCGTGGTCACGTTCTCGTGTGTGCTTCTAGGCTTGTTTATTTCGTTCTTATTCCGTTTTACTGAAACTTGAGTGCTACGATACTGCGAAGTAATAAACCAAATTGAACAAACGGGACGTGGCAAGTGCTTTATGTGTGTCGACACGGCTGGAAACTCGGAAAATCTCTCCGTGTAGTCAGGCCGTCCAACCTCAACAATTTCTCGTCACATGGAGATTGAAAAAGGGACTCTTCAAAGTGTTTCTTCTGACCCTCAAGATTCAAGATGAAGTTTCTATTCTCGCCCTAAGGTTTATTTACTTTTTGACCAACGATAAGATGTGTTTTAAACCAGGTGATGACTGCTACTCGTTGACAAGAAAATTCTGCTTGGTCGTCAGTCGTAGTCCTCCCAATCCTTGGTTGGTTGCATTCAACTCATCATCAACAAATATTTGACAGGTTAGTGTTGCCTCTTTAAGAATTACAAGAATTAAATACTTTGTAGGCTGAACATGTTATGCGTCCATTGTTCGTCTCCAACTAAGCCTTGCTCTGATAATATCGTAGAGCAAATGGAGTTCTTTGCTTGCCAGCGTAGACCACTCTTGGATATTCATAGCTCTCTGATAAAGGTGTGGTTAGTTGCAATCCCTGCCAAGTGTACGCCTAAGGACTTTCAATTTTATTCAGTGCTATTTGGAATCTGTTTATCGTTATAAGCCACTCTGCTAACTTTCCGGGCCTAATAACTTTGTGAATTTTGTGGGCTACCAACAGAGTCGATGTGACTTTGCGTATTTTGTGTTTCACCCACAAGGAATAATGAGGCTTGGCAGAGAGGGTTGGGCTACGCAGGGAAATAAAAAAAATGTTGGGGTTGAGCAAAAATAAAAATAAATAAATAAATAACTCAAACATAGGAAGAAACGGGAAAAAGATATAAGTGATTCGAACGACAAGACAAACGAAATTGGTCGTTATTCGGAGACGCGAGGCGTGGCGAGGCGTGTGTGTCGCGGAGGGGTGGACAAAGGAACGACTGGAAGGACTGGAAGGACTGGAAGGAGGAGCCGAAAGCGAACGTCTATTGTCGGAAAGGACTCACAATGCCGCGCATATGGCCGGGCTCCCATACGCACAAACACACACGCAAATACACAAACTCACACACTCTCACACCCTCACACACACACACACACACACTCACACTCGCGGGGGCGTGGCAAGGCAAACGCGATGACAAGCTTGTCATCCAAATGACAGGAAATTGCGCGTGCTCTCCAACTAGCACAGTGGGAAAGGCTACAGTCGTTCCCCCGATTCGAGATACCGAAATAATTATCAGGAAAAGGGGGGAAAAGGGGGGGGGAGGCAAAAAGCCAGCGCCGCGGCCCTAGTGTGGCGTCGGCCAGACGCGGCGCAGAAGCACTCGCTTTTGACGCAAATGGAGAGTTACGCCAAGGCCTTGCTTTCGGAGGTGCGTCCACTCATGAGTTTACACACTCACACACACAGCTTGAACGCGACGACCTTCACACACACACACACACTCACATGAGCCGCTGAGGGGAAACCCATTCATTCTAAAGCCCGAGTACAAGCTCAGGACAGCGATATGTCCCTGCTCGACGGCGAGCACGGTGAGTTCTACCGTTTGCGCCTGTGTGCGTTTGCATGCGCGCGCGCGCGTGTGTGTGTGTGTGTGTGTGTGTGTGTGTGTGTGTGTGTGGCCAGAGCCGCACGATCCTATCGAGGCGCGACAGTAACACGTTCACAAAAGAGCGCGCGCGAGTGCGCACAGCGAGGTGGACGTTATGTCCTTTCAGTTCCTCCCGCACCTGGCCGCCACCCACCCTCTCTGTCTCTCTCTCTCTCTCTCTCTCTCTCTCTCTCTCTCTCTCTCTCTCTCTCTCTCTCTCTCTCTCTCTCTCTCCGCGATCGGACGTCACGATACGCCCCAACAAACGCCGCGTCGTCATATGGCGACTGCTTGTTATACGTAAGCCTTGGCAGCCGAGCGAGTCCGGAGTCTCGTTTCGGCTCTCTCTCTGTCTCTCTCGCACCCGTACGGGACGCCCCATCAGTGCGAGAGAGAGAGAGCGGCTCGGCGGCCGGGAAGTGTGTCTGTCCCACTGTCCGCGCCCAACCGCCGGGGAACTTGCTTTTCTTCACGCCAATCAGCGTCTGCGTCTCCGGGCGCCCCTTTTCGCCCCGTCCGTCAAAGGTGCCACGCACGGCTTCCGAAGACCGTCGCTCTGTCTCTCTCGCACCCCCACCGCGAGTACCCACGAGAGAGACGTGGTGGGGTTGGTAACTTCACACCACTCCATTACTCGACCCCTCATGAGGTGTATGCGACCCCAAGATTGCCGTGCCGTGCCGGCCCGGGCGTGAGGGCGGCGGGGGCGGTCGAGGGGGTGGCGTGCCGAAAAAAAAAGGTGTTGTATTGTGTGGGGCGGGGTGTAGGTGGGCCGATCCGACTGTCAGCAGTAATTGATAAGAATGGCGCCAGGGAGGGAAGGGCTGAAGCGGGCTGAATAAGCCGCTACACCCCGCCCCGCCCCGCCCCGCCCCGGGACGCCACCTGCTGCGAGGCGAGGGGTGTCTTAGAGCCAGGTAGAGCGAAGCCACCCCATTGGTGGGAATGACACGCCCCGGCTTCCACCTCGACGAGATCATTTCGCATCAGACAAGAGTCCAAGGCTTCTTGCATCCGCACACTACACTGTGAAACCGGGTGTGGATAGGAGTCCATTAGTCGGGTCGCACGTTCCGCACCCAGGAAAATGATTTCTTGAATCAAGTAAAATATTTTTCTTGATTAAACATACTTGATGCAAGCTTAACTGAGTGTCAGATCAATACAAACAGGCTTTGCATTCATTTAACTCTAACCATATCAAGAATATTTCTACTTCTCTCGAAGCAGAATTTTACTTAGGCACATTCATGCAAAAAATTACTTGCATCGAGTAAATTTTACTTGATGCAAGATATCATTTTTCTGGGTGCGTTCGAGTCCCTTTTAGCGACTCTGGAGCTCAAAAGCCGTCCAGGAATTTTGCCCGGCCGCGCCGGTTTTCCAGCCCACTGTGCGTCGGACCCCATTTATCGGGCCGAATCCGCGGCGCGGTACACTGCCATGGCGGGACGCGCAAAACAATGAACAGGAAAGCAATTGAGCGGCCGACCAACAACAAGTACAACTGAGATTAGTTGCCACACAGGCTGCCTGCCTGCCTGCCTGCCGGCCTTTCTGGCCTGCCAGTCTGGCTGGCGGCCAAGGCGGGATCCTACGCTGCTGCCCGGCCTATTTGTTTTTGCATCTATTTTTTTTTTAACGATGAACTGTGACAGCGGCAGCAAGGCCCACGATGCGGGGCCGTGATAACCCGTTATAAGCACCGCGAGTCACTCAGAGTGGGCAACCCGATGGCCATGCGGGTGGAATGCAAAATGAAGACCTCGCCTTGTGTTTTTGTATTCACCCGCCGGAGATGATGATCTGGACTTCCCCCCGCGACGCGCTCAGCGACGGTCCCCCGGGGCGAGAAAAAAGAAAAAAACAACAACAAAAACTTTTTCTTTGTTTTTTGTTTGCCAGGTGGTGGTCGCGCGCGGTGACTGCCTGATTGATGGATAGCCTCCCCCCACCCCTTCTCGTCTTAACTGCTGAGTCGGCCAGCGGGGATAAAAACGCTCTCCGCAGTAATTGGTCGCCGTGCCTCGCGGGGAAAATCTCGAGTTTGGTGAGTTGAGAAAGGGTTATTGCGCCAGGTGTCGACGGTTGTTGCCGAGATTAATCAGTGGTGGTGGTTTTGGGGGAGGGGGATGTAGAGTTGGCGGCGCACAGTGGTCCAGAAGACCGGCGCAGGCGGCCAAAACTCTCTCCAGAGTCGGTCGCTACACAGGACTTGAACGGAACGTGTGACCTCACCTATGGATTGCTCTCGGAACGAGGAATCCATGGGTAGGGTCACAAGTTTGGGTTGAGTCCCATTTAGCGACTCTAGAGCTCAAAACACGTCTGTCTTCTGGCCCACTGTGGTCGCCTCCAACAAGAAGGGTGGTTTGACCGACCGCGAGCTCAACTTTGGCGGCTGCGGTGGAACAACAGCGAGAAAATACACTCGAAAAGAAATTGCTACCATTTTGTTTTTTTCAAACAATTAACTGATTTTATCCTTGGACACGATAAAAAAATAAAATAAAACAAAAGTCGGTAAAAGTAATCATGATTCAGTACAAGGGATAAATAATTGTTGTCTGTCCGTTTCTCCGGTGAATCTCATTGCCTAATGGGCCTCAGTTAATAGATGGAGTTGCCTGACGCGACTTGCTTGGCGCACTCTAGACAGAGGCGCAAGTTGACGGTGCTTCCACCATCCGTCAAAAGAGCGCGCCGCTCGAATTCGGTGGCGCACCTGGGACAGGGTGGGACAGACTGACGCGCGTCACGTGACACGCATGACGAGACGCCAAGATGGACGACGAATTACGCAAATCGAGTTTAAAGCAAGTTAGTCGGCAATAGTAATTACTCGAATGGGCGACTTCCTTGGTTTGGCGAACCTAATGGATTACGGTGGAGCGTGGTGGCCAAACTAATTACGGCAGTGCCCAAAAAAAAAAAAAAAAAAGTGGCTGGAAACGGACACTGAAGTCCAGCTGCGGAAAGTACGTCGTCCTGTCTCTCTCGCTCTCGTGGACGGGCCTTATGACCTGAACACAGACCGATCCTGCCAGGCTCCGAGTTCCGGGGGCGTCCTGCTGGCGTTGTCGTCGCTCTGTCGCGCTCATGGGGCGTCCCGTGCGGGTGCGAGAGAGACAGAGCGACTCTTCGGCTCCGCAGATACATCCCCGCGTGATGACACGGCCGTGCGGGAACGGCGCCGCGCAAAACAAGGGGGAAGCCCTGCGGAGCCTCCTCGCGCAAAAACCGCAATCAGAAATGGAAATCGAGAAAGGGAGGGCCGACCGCGCGGAATACGACTTACTCTCTCTCTCTGTCTCTGTCTCTCTCTCTCTCTCTCTCTCTCTCTCTCTCTCTCTCTCTCTCTCTCTCTCTCTCTCTCTCTCTCTCTCTCACACGTGCGCGCAGGCATGTAGACGCACCACGCCCAAATGCACACGCGCATAACCTCCCTCCCAGAAGTAAGGGTTGCCGACCCCCGGATGGACACTCCGTGAACGCGAAGCCGAGGCGAGCTGCGCTGCCCCGTCTGCTCTGCGTACGTACCTGGAATCAGAGGAGGACAACGACTGTGTGAGTGAGCGCGGCTACTGCACGCCGAGGCGGCGGCTGGCCAGGGCTAGCCCAGCCATGAAGCTAGCCTTCTTTGTGTCTTTGGGGGTCTTCCCCAACCCAGCCCGGGCGGGGCGGCCGCCGGGCCAGCCGTGTGCAGCAGGGACATGGCTTCAGAGCGGGGACAATCAAAGTACACCGCCGCGGGTGAAACCAAAAAGTTTTTTTTTTTTTTTTTTTTTTTTGCCAGTTTCTCACCTTGCGGTTTTCATTTTGATCGCGCAGCAGAGAGACGCGTGGCCTTTTTATTGTTTTTCATTGGCATCATTGTGCATTTCAGCGGCACAGTGGGCCGGGACGTGTGAGCCATCCTTCTCCCGGCCGCCCCGCGCCGTGGGGCCCCTCCCCACTGCACGCTCCGCTGGGAGGCCCCAGTGGGCCGCCCAGGGCCCCGCGCTGCTCCGCACAGTGGGCCAGAAGACCAGCGCCAGCGCCCTCGACTAGACGCGTTTTTTTTTTTTTGCTCCAGAGTCGCTAAATGACACTCAAAGCGAACGTGTGACCCCCACCAACGGATTCCTCGTTCGGAGAGCAATCCATTTGTGGGGTTACACGTTCGGTTAGAGTCCCACTCAGTAACTCTGCAGCTCAAAACGCGTCTAGAGTAGTAGCGGCCTGCGCCGGTCTTCTGGCCCACTGTGCTTGCTGGGGCCGGACGTGCAAGGCCCTGCACTGCAAGGCGGCGCCGGCCGCCCTGACGGCTCCGTGCTGCACAGGCCGAGTCCGGAGAGTCCCGCTCCGTCTGCCTCGCACGGGCCGCCCGGGCGCGCCCCGTGAGTCCGACAGAGACAGAGCGAGGCAACGACTCTCCGAAATCACTCGGACGGCTGCAGCCTCGAGTCACGACCGGAATCACTGATGGGATCTCAAGTGGTGCATGCCTCCCCCCTCCCCCCACCGCAAGGTGGTCGCGCCGGGCCTTGCTGCATGCCGAGCGCGTTGTCTCGGTTAGGTTAGGTTCCGAAACACTGTGCGCATCGCTCCGCCTCTTTCTGGCGCTGAGGCGCCTGCCGGGCGGACTGGCCCGCCGCGCAGAGCTGTCCCGCGGCACGGCCCGCCTGCCAGGCGCGCAGCGCGGCACCCAAACCGAACGTGTGACCCCACCAACGGATTCTTTCGTTCAGAAGCAATCCATTATGGCGGGGTCACGCGTTCAGTACGAGTCCCATTGAGCGGCTTTGGAGCTCACAACACGTCTAGAATTTAGCCCGCCTGCGCCGGTCTTCTGCCGGCCCACTGTGCGGGGGAAACTGGTAGCACTGCCCCCAAAACCACCGCCTTGTCGAGAGGACGGCCTAGGTTGGCGCGGCCGGCGACGTGCGGCGCCGCGGGATAAGAGCGGAAATTGGGGGTATGACGTGGAGGGGCGGGGGAAGGCGGCGGAAAGACAGAGGGTCGCAAGTTGTCCGCGAGACCGCTCCTTCCAAGACTCATTTCTGTCCGGAAGACGCGCGCGCGCCCTTGGCGGGGCTCTCGGCGGGGCTCTCGGCGGGGCCCTTGGCGGGGCCCTTGGCTGGCGGCGGGGGCCCTTTCGCAGCTTCGCCCTCAGACCTTTGGGGGGGGGGGGTCTGGCAGCGCTGTGACAGTTCTGGGCAAGTTACAACTACTGGTTCGGGAAACAGCAAGCAGCGGAGCGGCAGCAGGGCAAGCCTACAAATCAAAGGGCGCGCCGGTCGCGGCGGCGTCGCCGAGGAGGCAGTAGTCGCTGAGAGTTGAGAACAAGATGGGTGGGGGGGGGCCTCCACTGGGAGGGGGGGCCCCCTAGGTAGGTGGCGGCGGCCCATCTCTTTCTCACGCGCGCCACAAAAGCTTCGCCGGGCGGCCGGAGTTTGACTCGGAGCGCCGCGGGTGAGAAATGGCGCGACGATGAATTCGGCGGGGCTACCGCCGCCACAGAGTTCCAGGGGCGTAATAATAAAGTATCGGGGGATCATGCGGGGGAATGGGGGGCCTAAGCGGCGGCAAGCGCGGCAGCAGCAGCGCCAATGGCGGCAATAAACGGCGATGTACTCGTCGCGAGCCGAACTGTCGTTCCGTCGTTGCTCTCTCTCTCTCTCTCTCTCTCTCTCTCTCTCTCTCTCTCTCTCTCTCTCTCTCTCTCTCTCTCTCTCTCTCTCTCTCTCTCTCTCTCTCTCTCTCTCTCTCTCTCTCTCTCTCTCTCTCTCCGACCAGGACAGGTGTCGGCGACTGAGGGTCGCGCGATAGCGCTCGCGGCCACGCGCGGCAAGTTTCAAAACACATGACTATTCAATTTGGCTGCGGCGTCGGCCTTCTCCTCCTTGGTGAGAGCGCGGCGCGGCCAAGGCTGGCCCGGGGGGTGACAGCTCGCTCACCTCGTAACACTTGGTAAAAAGAAAGGGCCGGGTCATAAATCCAGAGTAACGCCCCCTGCATATTAAGTCGTTGGGGGCCGCGCGGTGCCGCGACGCTGTAAAGACCCCGTGGAGCAAGGAGTCAGCTCGTGGGTTCGAATACCGAAACAGTGTTCAGTGTTCTCCATTTCACAAAAAAAAAAAAATTTAAAAAAAATTGCTGACTTGTCTTAAATGAACTTGCGTTTCCTACCCGGCTATTCTTTTGTCGTGGCGCTGACCCACATTTTTCCCGGGAATAACCATGGGCTGTGGCCGAGGCCTGAAGGCCGAGATCGTGGTGTCCCCGAACAGCGGCCACCATCCGGTGCTTCCGTCCTGGAGGGACGTCCTTGAGGGATGTCCTGGAGGGATGGCCGGCATGGCATCGACTGGTCACCGCGTTTTACGGCTCTTTGAAAGTGCTTGCATTATGCACACGTTGGCCCGTTGGGCGCAGCAGGTTACAGTGTCAGGTCAGCTGCCCGGCCAACCGGGAAGAGGAAGTTCTTTTTATGCGGAAAAACATCTTTCCCCTGAGCGATGCCTGGCGCACGTTGGGCCAGAAGCCTGATGTAGGGCGGATAAAACTCTAGACGCGTTTTGAGCTCCAGAGTCGCTAAATGGGACTCGAACCAAACGTGTGACCCCATCAATGGATTCCTCGTTCGGAGAGCAATACATTGGTGGGGTCACATTCGGTTCGAGTCCCTGGAGCTCATAACCCGTCCGGTATTTTGACGCCCTCCACGCCGGTCTTCTGGCCCACTGTGCGCCCGCGCAGCGCCACTGCACGCCACATTTTTCGTGCATCGTAATCCCTGGGGCGTTCTTCACGGAGCCTCGCCGCCGGCAAGCCTCGACCGCACGCTCGTCGACATTATGAAGCAACTTGGCCCATTAGGACAAGACGCATGACTCGTTCCTCCATCCATCGTCACCAGCTCAGCGCATGCCCTTTGACGTAGAGGCCAGGCCGAGTCGCTTGAAAAAGAGAGTCAGGCCGGCTTGGTTCGGAATGCCTGGCCAATCCTACGGATGTCTACGACGTCCAGGCCCTCTTCCCTGAAATCCTGTTGTTGTTTTTTTTTTGTGTTTTTTGTTGTTTTTTCTACCTCCCCACTCATTACGAGGGCCGGCACTACACTGTAACCATGATTCCTGCCGACCGCGCGCTCTGGTCCTTCATTATTTCAAATTTAACTTTTATACCCGGCTATTTTAGCGGCACTCGCCGTGGGTTGATGCCGGGCTGTTGAGGCGGGGCGGGGCGGGGCGGGGCGGGGCGGGGCGGGGCGGCCACCACACTTTAATAAGTTCCCCGCCGCTGGCATCCCTGTGTCGCCGCCTCTGCAGGGACTAGCAAGCCAACCCCCCAATAAAGCGGCGATGCAGGTTCCACAAACGCGATCGGTCTCTATAGGAAGCGGGTCTCCCGGGGAAAAACGGGAAGAACGCGCAAATTTCGTCGGTGGTGCGAGAAATGTGTGAGAAATTGGGCCGCTCGACGGAGTAGCGCTCCTTTTGTGGCTCCGCTCGGCTCCGCTCGGCTCCGCTCGGCTCCGTGATCCGCTTCATGCACGCTTTGTGCCGTCTGAGTACTAACTTTGCCCGGCTCGGCGCGCGTCCCCCAGCGCTGCTGCCGCCGACGCTGCTCCGCCCCATCCATGCAACTATTTATTTCAAAAGGTTGTGTGTGGAGAGGTACACTGAGGCCGCCCGCCCGAACCGTTCCGATATGAGGGACTTCAAAGGAAGTGACAAAAGGCCGTCTCGGGTGAGGGGAGGGGGGCGGGTTTGGCAGGGAGGGCCGGCGGCGCGGGCGGTGGAAGATTGACACAAAGTAAACAAACTATCAACGGGATTCAGTCTGTGACCTCATTCGCCCCGGAGGCCCTCTAAAACCGGCATCCACCGCCTTATCCGCCGGCAGCATCGAAAAGGCGCCGCGCCGCTGCTGGCGGTCTCGCTGGCGGTGACCCCCGCACAGTGGGCCAGAGGACCACCGCATGCGGCCAAAATTCTAGACGGGTTTCTAGCCCCAGAGTCGGTAAATAGGACCCGGACGGAACGATTTCTCGGTCGGAGAGCATTCTATTTGTTTGGTCACACGCTCGGTTCGAGTCCCATTTAGCGACACTGGAGCTCAAAACGCGTTATTTAAAATTATTTTAAATAAATAATTTAAATAATAATAATAATAATAATAATAATAATAATAATAATAATAATAATAATAATAATAATAATAATAATAATAATAATAATAATAAAATTATTCTTGCGCTCCCTCTTCTCTCATCTCGTTAGTCGGAGAGGCCTGGCCGAATCTGTTCGGGTGAAATCCACCCACGGCGAGTGCACGCTTCGACCCGTGAGTGCGAGGGCCCGCGGGGTAAGTCAATAAGCTGTTTCCGTCTTGGACAAAACGGCGCGCCATTCAAGCCGACAGCGGCAGCAGGGTCCGAGGCCTCTCCAGTCCCGAGAGGGAGCCAAGCGATCAGCAAACCAATCCGGCAATAATGATGAGGGCCAACTCAAAAAAAAAAAAATCAAAAGCACGTGAAAAACAACAAGGAGGAGTCAGCCGCCACGGGAATCGCCGGAACACGTGATCCGTCGGAAATTTCCAAGAGCTTCGTCTTAGAAAAAAAAAATAAATAAATTGTACTGTACCTTCTGAAAACTCACAATATGGGAGTTTTTGGAATTTGCTGCGGATCGGAGGCAATTTCTTTTTTTTTCCAACAAGTTCCGCGGGACTTTCCAACATTTGTTTTTAACAGTGTTCCCACCAGGGCTCGCTGCACTTTTTTTTTCCTCGCACTCTGTTGCGCGGCGTGTCCGCACGTCCCGGAGTCGAGCCCCGGAGCCGAGCCCCGGAGCCGAGCCCCGGAGCCGAGCCCCGGAGTGGAACGCACCAACGCGCCGCACCTCGCGTAATGGACGCACAATGCAGCAAATGACAATGCGATATCGGGGCCGCCACTCCAGAGCGTTCGCTCGGACGCACCCGGAAAATGGGGGAGGGGGACTCGTGTGACGAGAGCCCTGCGCCGCGGTCCGCGAGGGCTGCTCGCGGCTCACGCCTGCGGGACGTGAGTGCGAGAGAGACAGAGCGACTGGAGAGGCCACGCGGCCGGCCGAGGGGGAGCCTAGCCCGGGGAGGCTTGCTCACTCATACCTCGAATTAAATACGAGAGGCCCGTCCCGCCACTTGCGATCCCGCCTTGGCTTTTTACCCGCAGCGGCTGGCTGGCCCGGCCGGGCCCGGCCGCCGCGGTCCACTCGACATTATTTTCACCCCCGTGGCTAGGAGAGCCCCAGCCAGATTTTCGGGGAGCCGCCACGCCGTGCCGCGCCGTGCACAGTGGGCCAGAGGACCGGCACACGCGGCCAAAGTCGGCGAAATCAATCATGCACCTCATAGTGCGGCGCAGCACGCCGACGCCACCTCCATTATTCGCGCATCTTACCGTCACTTTTTTTAAATATTTTTTTAAACAAAAATTTGCGCTGAGGTTTATTTCGGATTAACTGCTGTCCCGAACGCAAACGGGGAAACTAATAATGAAATCCAGCGGCGGATACTCCCACTTTCAGCGATTTTCGGATTTTCTCGGCCGCGGCGGCCGGCCGGTCCCCCGACAGGGTGGCGGCGGCGGGGCCGGCACGAGCTTCAGTGAGATTTATAACCCAGCCCGGCAGGGCGCCGCACCCCGCCCCGCCCCGCCCCGCCCCGCCCCGCCCCGCCCCGCCCCGCCCCGCCCCGCCCCGTGGTGCGGTGGGGCCGCGCACCGCAAAGACCACGCTTTTAATTCATCTTGGCCTGGGCGGTGGCGCGCCCTGGCGGGCGTGGCGGCGGAGCGTCAGATCTGCGCTTCATTAAGAGCGACAACGTGGTCATGTTGACGAGGGTCCTGGCGCCGTGGCCGCGCTGCCCGATTTTACAGCGTTTGTATGCATTATTAATTCTCAAAGCTGACGGCCTGAATCCCGAACGTGAAAGAAAATAATCTACACAACACCCTGTGAAAAACAAAAAAAACAAAAAAAAAAAAACTCTAATACGTGGAATTTGTTCAGTGTTTGTTTTTTTTTTTTTTGCAGTGTAATAGAGCTGCCAAACGTGCTACGCCAGCCGTGTGGCATTGACAGTTTGCGACCCCGGCGTGGCGTGGCGTGGCCTGGTGGCGCCCCTGAGCTTGCAATATTCAAAGCCCCAACACCCTTCTGATTAGCGACACAGCCAGCCGGGCCGCCCCGCCCCGCCCCGCCCCCGGCCGAAGGCTTGCCTGGAAGGCTTGCCTCGCTTGGCCCTCTTGTTCGGGCGTATCGCGCCACTCGGTTTCGCACACGCCCCTCCAAACATATTGGCACTTCCCTCGCGTCCTTGGAGCGCGGGCGGGGCGCGGCGGGGCGCGGCGGGGCGCGGCGGGCTAACGCAGGCCAGGGCGGCACAAAGGAAGGACCCCCCCCCCCCACACTCAGCCCCAAGTTGGCCTGGCGTGCCGACACCGCCCACCTCAAACTTTCACGCGCGCGCACGCACTTGTTCTAGCGGAGTAGAGTGAGTGTGAACGACGCGTATTCGAACCGCCGCCGTTCTTGTTTACCTCGCGGACTGGCGGCAGTGTAGTGCTGGCCGCGGCGGGGGGCGCCAGTGAGGCGTGCGCGTCGATAGAGAACGCGGCGCTCAACGCCTCGACAGAGTCAAACTGCTTTATCACTATTAGGGAATCGCACCCGTAGCGCGCCGTGGCGCACAGTGGGCCGGAAGACCGGCGCAGGCGGCCAAAACTCTAGACGCGTTTTGATGAGCTCCAGAGGCGCTGAATGGCACTCGAACCGGACGCATGACCCAACCAATGGACAGCTCTCCGAACGAGGAATCCATTTTCGGGGGTCACACGTTCGGTTCGAGTCCCATTTAGTGACAGTGGTGCTCGAAACCTGTTCGGTGTTCCGACCGCCTCCACTGGTCTTCTGGCCCACTGCGCGGTGGGGCGCGGCCCGTTCCGTTCCCCCCTCGGAACCGCAGCACCGCCAATGCCGAGCCGCGCGCCGCGCGCCGCGAACAAGGAAAATGGGCAAACATTTCCCCTTGCGATGCTGCGGTGTTTGCCGAGCGCCGTGGCGGATGGACTATGGACGGAGTCAGGGGCGTCCGACCTGCCCAGCCTCGTCGGTACCGTGCCACACACCTTGCTGATCGAGCAGGTGGCGCCCAGTCGCTGCGCATACGCCGCTAACTTCTAGAGTCCGCGGCGGTGGAGCCCCTGCTGGTGTAGGCATCCCGGACACCTCGTGGCCAATTTGCACCGCAGAGCGGCGACGCACTTTAGCGTAATCGGCATTACCGCTGCGGTGCCACACCCCGGGAGGGGGGCAGCCAGTGATGCGGCCGCGGCGCCACACTCGGCTCGCTGAAACATTGATGCAGCAGCGCACCAGGTGGCGGCGCTGGCGGTGCGAGGAGCTCAGCGCGCGGGTCAGCCTTGCCAGCGCTCGTCAAGTCCATCAGCGGGGAAAGGGTTGAGAGAGGCCTCATTCCGCCAACGTCGCTTGCTGTCTTACGCACGGTGCGCAGTGGGCCAGAAGACCGGCGCAGGCGGCCAAGACTCTAGACGCTTTTTGAGCTCCAGAGCCGCTTCAATGGGACCCACCAATGGGGATTCCTCGTTCGGAAAGCAACACATTGGTAGGGCACCGAGTCCATCTTAGAGACTCTGGAGGTCACAACCTGTCCGGGATTTTGACGGCCTCCACCGGTCTCCTGGTCCACTGTGCGCCGGGACCCGCAGGATTGCGCCAGACAGACAGGAAGACAGACAGCGCCGCTCGGAGGGAGGCAGCCCGCTGGCGCTTTAAAACCGCGCCGCAAATAAAGAGCGGAGCGCCAAGCGTTCCGCCTGTGGCCCCCGCCGCCCCCCGCCTTGAGCTTATCAATTCATGGCCTGGTTGACGAGGGAGACGGAGCGGAGCGCGCACCACCGGCACGGCGGCGCGGCGGACGAATGAGTTTGTCATCCCCCATCGTCGAGCGCGACGCCCCGCCCCGCCCCGCCCCCGCTCACGTCTGCGCGCCTCACTGGCTCCGGAGGGCGCCTTTTGAAAGCCAAACGGATGTCGCGACGGAATCAGCAAGTCACGGCGCCGGCTTGTTTGGCACACAAGAAGAACGTGCTCATTTTTTTTGGGCCATGAAATTTTATTTTTTATTATAATTTTTGAAAAAGATGTGATACTACATAGTCACATGTTGTCGAAATCAATGTACTAGGTAGGCGGCCAACGCAGCCCTCCCCGAGCCTACCCAAGGCTCCGTCGGGGCTGCGCGAGGGGCGGCCGACGCAGCCCAGGGCGACCGACGCAGCCCTGGGCGGCCGACGCAGACCTCCCGGAGCCAACCCAAGGCTCCGTCAGGGCTGCGTGAGGGTCCGGCGCCCCGCGCAGCCTTCACGGAGCCTCCACAAGGCTCCGTCAGGGCTGCGTGAGGGTCCGGCGCCCCGCGCAGCCTTCACGGAGCCTCCCCAAGGCTCCGTCAGGGAGAACATAATCCCTTGAGATTTTGTACTCCCCCTTTATGGGGAGTACACCATCCCTCTGTCGAGGAAGGGGAGTACACCATTCCTAGGGATGTTGTACTCTCCCTAAGGGGCGGATACATTCTCCCTAGGGATGGTGTGGTCCCGGGAGTCAATGTCAATGGTCACGACGGTACAATGCCACGCCCAGACTGGCGTGCAAAACGGACGGAGCACGGTCGCCGTGGGAAACGGGATCCCGGCGTAGCGCGTAGCCCCGCGTAGTGGCTCAGCACGCCGCTTAAAGCGCCCCGCCCCACCCCGCCCCGCTGCCGGCGTTTGCCCCAACAATGCGAGCCAACAAAGGCACGGAGTGTCCTGTCCACGACGAGTCTGGAACGTCCAGAGCGCGCCAGGCAAAACCGGCCCAAAGCCCACTGCCGTCGTCCCGCTGGCTGCCGGGGCCGGCCGGGCCGGGCAAAGGGGGGCGGGGGCGTCGACATGGGGTCTCATGGGTCCCGTTTCAGCCACGAAAGGGCCCCCCAGCCTGGCACTGTACGTGCCGCGCGGCTGTGTGCGGCCGTGTGTCTGTGTGAAGACAAGAGACCGCCACATGGTGAGTCTCAGCCAGAGAACAGGGGCACAGAGAAGCATTCAAGGGGGCGGGGGTTCGGAGCGCGGTACCGCCGCACGCTCGGCCCGACATACCCAGATCAAACCGCAACGGGTGGGAGGGAGGGGTCGCCCCCAGCAGAGAGGCATCCCACCGCGCTGCCCACGCCGCTCATACACACACGCACACACACACACACACACACACACACACACACACACACAATAAAACCGCAATTTGTCATACCGCGTCACCGGGACTCGAACCGGAGGCGGACACGACGGCGTCCTCGCGGCCGGCAGCGGTGCGGTCACCGAGCAGCAGGGCGCCGCCAGACCACCGCGACGGCGCGGCGCGCGGCATCCTCGTCCGCCGCAAAAATTCATGGCGACCATCCACCAGGCCGTCGCCGCGCGCAACTTTAAATGGAGCGGTTAGGGCGAAAAGTTACACGGCCGCACGCCACGCGCGCAGCCCCGCCCCACCCTCTCCAGGTGGCATTCATCAGACGCCGCACAGTGGGCCAGAAGACCGGCGCAGGCGGCCAAAACTCTGGACGCGTCTGTCGCCGTCAACGGGACTCGAACCGACCATGTGACCCCGCCAATGGATTCCTCGTTCGGAGAGCAATCTATTGGTGGATGGGTCGGGGGCGTCACACCTTCAGTTCGAGTCTCATTTAGCGACTCTGTAGCTCAAAACGCGTCCCGGATTTGGACCGCCTCCACCGGTCTTCTGGCCCACTGTGCCAGCCCGCCGGGCAGGTGCCACCAATTTTTCGGCCGCGGGAGGTGTTGGAAACGGGGGCGTAAAATCCACAGCGCCGTAATCAGGATTGCAGACGCACCGCAACACGGCGGGGCGGGGCGGGGCAGGCTGGTGCAGTATCGACCGCCGCCACGCCCCGCTCTGCATTAGCGGTGCAGTGTTTCCAGAAGGGTTGGCCACCACCTGCGTCACTGCGTTGCGCGCCTTAGTTAAATGTTCAGGGCCACCAACCGCGCACCTGCCTGCCGCCGCCTCGGCGGGGAAGCACCGGCGCGTTACCTGGAGCGGCACACCCACAACGTGAGAAACGAGCTGAGGAAAAAAAAAAAGAAACAGCGTTTTTAACTTGGCGAAAAATAAGCCTAAATACCTTTGTTCCGTATCTCCCTCCCTCTTCGTTCCTTCTTTCACTCTCTCGTCATTTCTCTCACACCCTCTCCTCCGCTCCCTCTCACTCCCCCATTCATTCCTCGGTCCAGCCCTCCGCGCCTCTTTAGTAGCTGATTGTGTTTTGCAGGCTCTGCAGGCCGGCCATTGCCTGTCGCCGGCAGTGCCGCCAATATTTCGCCGCCGCTCCCCCAGCGCAGCTCAGTGCAGCCATTCGGGCCAGTTTTCGCTACGCACGCTCACACACTCCCTCTCGCCCGCACGGGCAGGGGTGGCCGGCGCACAGTGGGCCAGAAGATCGGCGCAGGCGGTCAGAGCTCTACGCGCGTTTCGAGCTCCAGAGTCGCTAAATGGGACTCGAACGGAATGCGTTACCCCACCAATGGATTGCCCGTCCGGAGAGCAATCCATTGATGGGGTCACACGTTCGGTTGGAGGCCTGTTAAGCGATATCCGGAGCTCGAAACGCGACCGGGATTCTGACCGCCTGCGTCTTCTGGCCCACTGTGCGACGGCCGGCTCGTGTCCCTCCTCGTCCGCCGGTCCGCCCCACGGCCGCCCTGTTTACTGCTGATTGACGGCTGCCTCCGAGACTCCGAGTGCCATTTGATTCCGCAAACACGAGGAGGACCGGCATTAGGCATAGGGCCTGGGGACGGCACGGCGGGAAAAGAGATGGGAAAGCCGCGAGGAAAAGCGTCGCAGCGGGGGCGATGGAAAACGTCGACAGAAGAGGTTTCTATATTGAAAAAAAACAACAAAAAAACGGGTAGTGTAAGGGACCACAGTGGTTTAATGTCAAAGCGCGCCCCCGCCTCCTCTCTCTCTCTCTCTCTCTCTCTCTCTCTCTCTCTCTCTCTCTCTCTCTCTCTCTCTCTCTCTCTCTCTCTCTCTCTCTCTCTCTCTCACACACAAACACACGCAAACACACACAAACGCAGTCACCTACAATAAGGAAAAGTGAAACGAGAAACAATTACTGCGTAGGTGATAAACGGCACCGCAGCAACACACACTCTGACTGACGCGACTCGCGCAATCACTTTCGACCGCCGCCACTTGGCCATCCATCAACGCGGCACACTGTGCCAGTCATCGCGCACGTCGTCTCTCCTTCACACGTGGCACGCAAGGCGTCATCTCAAGGTGCCACGTAATTAATGAAGTAGCGGCCACAGCGGAGTAGGCCGAGCGTGACCGCCCCCCCCCCCCCAAACTTGCGAGTCCCAGCGGGGCGGGGCGGGGCGGGGCGGCCGGCCACCCCACCGCACCCACACCGCAACCACATGCCGCGGAGCTAAGGCTGGCTGAATGGCAAGACGTGGGAGAATGGTAACAAAGGGCGCGAAAATGACTCTGGTCTGAAATGGAAAATTATATGATTTTAAACGAAGTTTAGAAAAAACAATTATTCTACGAACGACGATGTTTTTGAAGCAGCCTCCCGGTCGGCGGCGCAGCAACAAACATCCCACTCCACGCGACGCGCAGAGAGCAAGCCTTGTAAAGAATCGAGGAGACGCGGCTGAGAGCGGCAATAACCGCGCTGACGTCAGCGGCGGCGCCGCGGCTCGCGCAGCCCCTGGTCCTGGTGGCGGCCGGGCCACCCTCCAGCAAAGCAAACCGCAAATCAGATAATGATCGATCTCTCTCAGCACGTCACATCGCATTCACAGATGGGTGCCGTGAGGGGCGCGCCTTGCGGGGGAGTCCCACGAGTCTGTCTGCCCTGTCTGTATGTCTGTCTGTCTGTGGGTACGTCGAGGCCCAAAACGCGGCGCCTGCATCGGGGCGTGCGCGGCGTGCGTTTGCAATGCGTTGGCTGCAGCGCCATGATTTACGGCCGTGCCCGAGGAATTCGCTATTGAGGACGCTATATGACTGTCGGGGCGGCTTCTACAGTGCGGCCCACTGTGCGGCCCCGGGGAAGGCCCAGCCCGGCCCGGCCCTGCGGCCCAGACAAAGGTATAGTTCCATTTCGGGAGGGGCGGTGATGATGAAGGCGTGTACGAGCTGCTCCTTCGCCGGCGCGGTGTACGGTAACCTCTCAGAAAAAAAAAATCCACACGCGAGAGGGGGCGTTGTGTTTTTGCCGTGCGTTCTCAAATTCTGGGCCCGCCATGCGTAAATCCCTGTTCTCGGTGTGTGAAATACCGCTGGGTTTTTTTTTTGTGTAAATTTATGAACACTGGCTTGGTGGGGGCTGGCCTTGCGTGTCCTTGCGCGGTCCTTGCCGAGACCAATCATTATCCAGGACTTGGCACGCTGCCGTCCGGGGCCGTTGTCAGGCCAGGCATGCCGCCCCGTCCGTCCAGAGGGCAGCGTCCTCGCCGGGCTCCTCGGGGACGGACGATAAACACGGACGGAGGGTCCAGGGGCGGCTGTTGGCCGAACCAAGCGATGTAATTTTGTAACGCCCGACGTAAAAGGCGGCAAATGAGAGAGGGTGGACCGCAGCAACCTGGGCGCCGCCGACCGAAGCAGAAACTCTTGGCGGGGACCCACTCGGCGTCTCTCTCTCTCTCTCTCTCTCTCTCTCTCTCTCTCTCTCTCTCTCTCTCTCTCTCTCTCTCTCTCTCTCTCTCTCTCTCTCTCTCTCACCCACACACACACACAGACTGACAGACTAGGCGGCGGTTCACCGCGTGCAACCCACCGAGTGAAACGATCGTGAAACCCAATTTCGGCTGGCTGCCGCGCCGCCCTGCTCGGCGCGCGAAGTGGCGACAATGACAATGCAACACTGTGTATGGGATCGTGTAAGTGCACAGCAGTGTTCATCGTAATTACATTATTACGCGCGACGCGGCCTCCCCCGCCTGGAGCCTCCAGTGCGCTCCGGCCCGCCCAGCCCGTAACAAGACGGGGAGGCAGCAACAAAGAGGGCCACCGAAGAATGGGCCGGGCCCCGGGCTGGCGGCCAGGCGCAGCGGGCCAGGCATCCCCGTGGAAAGCAAACAGACTCGCGGTTCGAATATCCGCGCCGCCCGCGCCCGCCGCCGCCTCCGGTTTCACCGCGCGAGGGTTTCACCGAGCGGAAGGAGGGTTTCACCACCGAGCGGAGGGTTTTACAGATTTGAGTAAACTTTTCCGAGAGAGCGCGGCGTCAAAGCCTCGCCCCTCCAAACAGGGCCTCTCGAAGCCACAATGCCAACATTAATTACGGGAAGACCGGCGGGAGGCCATTGATTCCAAGATGGCGGCGCTGGTTGCCGAGACAAGAGAGAGAGACAGACAGACAGACAGAGAGGCGGTGAGTGCGCTTGTGCGTGGGAGTGTGACAGTGAGCGTGAGAGCAAGTGAGTGAGAGTGAGAATGAGAGAGATAGATATACAGAGAGAAGAGGGAAAAATGGAGGAAATCTCTCCGCAATCTTCCCCGGCGGCGCCTCAAACTTGCCGCCGCTATCAACGCCGCTAACTAGGGGCCGGGCCGCCGGGGCAGCGAAGAACAAGAAGGAGGAGGAGGAGGACCGAGAACGACTTGAGCCGAGTCCCATTCCGGATCTGACGAATGGCACCCACACACGCGCCGCCGCTTAGCGTGTGCGCGCGCACAAAACACACACACACACACACACACACACACACATATGCAGATATTTTTTCCTTCCGGGCAGCTTCCCGGCACGGCCCATAGAGGGCGCTGGTGGCGCATTTATGGGGCGAGACGGTTGGAATTAGCGAATCAATTGCAAGGGGTTAATAATGCGGGCGGAAGTGAGGCGGCCTTTCCGGGCCGGACGACGCGCGGGAATTTGAATCGGCATCAGCATAGGGAGGGGCGGCTGGTGGGGCGGCCAGATGCTGCGACGGAATGGACTCGCCGCTCGGGGCCACCACGGCCCACCTTGAGGTCCCACCAGGCCGGCGCACAGTGGGCCAGAAGACCAACCCAGGTGCGGCCAAAACCCTAGACACGTGCGTCCGGCATCTGGACCGCCTCCCGGTCCTCTGGCCCACTGTGCGGTGTGCCTGGAAAAGGCCCGGCAAAACCAGGGAGCAGCTGCAGGAATACGAGCCGCGCGGTCTGGGAAACGGCGAGATTCGAAAAGGGTGCGCAGAGGCGGACTGGACCCCGGGGATTCCAGGCGTGGGCGGCGTGTGGAGGAATGCCTGGAGGGCCTGGAGCCGCCTGGAGCCGCCCACAATCTGCATGCATGGGGCGCGAGCCTAATGTCCACCAGATGGCCGAGCTGTAGTGGCCATACAGTCGGCCTCGCTGTCTGTCTGTCTGTCCGTCTGTCAGTCCATCCGCACGTTGGCCGGCCGCGGAGTGCAAAGCTACTCATCAACAATTTTTAACAAAGCCCTTTGCATACACTTTTATATACCGGCTCCCTCTGCTGCTCCCTCCTCTCCGGACCCGGATATAGCCCTCCATTTTTTTTTCTGCCGCTGCTCTTCGCTCGCAGACATTTACGCCTCTTTTTTCCGACTTATTGTAATATTTCGGGGGTTAGAGTGCTCCTCCCTGGCGCACTTCCTGTCTCGCAGCTCGGCTCGTTTGCACGACGCCGAGTATAGTGCCTCTAGGTGGCAGCAGTTTACTCTTAATGTTCGGAGTAGCCACTATTCCCCGTCAACTCTTGTAGGGCCGTGTTCGGAATAGTAGGAAAAGTAGCGAGGCAAATCGGCTGGCGGCTGGACACTGTATTGTATGTACTGCATGCTTCCCCTCGCAGCCTCAGTCCAGCCCCGGGTTATGGCGGCTAGGCGGCTCCCTCGCTGCATTTAATTGGAAGAATGCGACTTTTATTGCCCACTGGCCAGACATGTTACTGTCCGCTGCGAAAATGATTGGCCGTTTGTGGGCCATAAGCGGCGGGCTCCTCGACACGCAGCCGAGGAGGGGCGGCAGGGGGAGCGGAGAGAGAGAGAGAGAGAGAGAGAGAGAGAGAGAGAGAGAGAGAGAGAGAGAGAGAGAGAGAGAGATGCAAAGCTGCATCCGTTATGACTCAAGCAAGGACTCAAGTTGAAGTGGAAGACCGACGCAAGTCACCAAAAAAAAAACCTCCGCGATTTTGGCGCGAAATTCATTTCCTGTGTGCAGCTGGCCTCGGCCAAGACCTCGGCGAAGGAGACAAGGGGATTCGGCCGGCGTCGCGGAGGAACTTCCGCGGCAAAGCCTGCACCACCACCACGCGAAAAATAGCAAAGTTACTTTTAGTGTTCTTGCTTTTTTTTCCGAGGGGGAAGGAGGGGGGCAAGTTCACCATTTGCATGTTGGGGAAAATCGACGCGCGCGCGGGGAAAACTTTTACTTCCAGGACTCGCAGGACTCGCGCGGTTCCGGGGCGTGGCGATGGAGCTGGGGTCGCCGGGTCGGACAGGCCGCAACACTTTGCCGAAACATCAGAATAATTGCGTAAAGAAAAGGGATAGCCGGGCAGAGTGGTGGAATGGTAATGGCCGCGCGGACGCGAGGAGAGCGCGCGCTGTTGTTGCCGCCAGGCGGCGCGGGCAAACAGACTCCAGGCACTGACTCACGGACGGACGAACGGACAGACAGACAGAGTCACTGACGCCGGCGGCCGGGCCAAAGAGTGACACACTGGCATCGCTTATCGAGGGAGCAACCCAGAACGGCCGATTCAGCGAAACGTAGCCGCCCTTTCGCTCGTCAACAAGGCCGCCTTCTTCCACACTACAGACACACACACACACACACACGCACGCACGGCGCGGGCGACATCGGCCGCGTCACTACGGCGTCCGTTAGTCATACGAGTTCCGCGAAGAGCTCCTCACACATCATTAGGCCCCACATCGTCACGGGGCCGTCAGCGCCACGGCAGCCGCGGCCGCCGGAAGTGAAGTTGCTCCCTCAATCTCTCATGTTGTTGTGTCCAGGAATCTTTTTTTTTTTCCCCTCTCTGTCTCTTTTTTTCGTGTTGTTTATTTTTTTCTCTTACGTCACCTGACACGTCCAAGCGACCAAAGTCGTGTCCCTAACGTAGAACGTCGCTATGTGTGTGTGTGTGTGTGTCTGACTTTGAGTGAATCTGAGTGAAAGGTGCGTGTGCGCCGCGCCTCCGCGGTGCAGTGCGCTGAGAAAACTGATTGCGATGCAAAACAACATGCAAAGTTCCCCTACCCCCCCCCCCTTTCTCTCTCTATCTCCCCCCCCCCCCCCCGCCTCCGGTCCTCGCAGATCTCTCTTCCCCTCATTACACCAGGCTAACGCATAAGCAGAGGGGGGCGTAATTAGACCACGCCTTCTAACGTGTCCTAGCAGCATTCGGCGAGGCGTAATCACAGGCGTCTTCCAGCCGCACCAACACGACAACAACAAAAACAACATAAAAGAACAAGAAACAAAAATAAAAATAGTCGAGAATTTTGGCACGAACCAGCAGCTAGTAGGTTGGCGTCTCCAGCCGCCTACATTCCGCGCCCCAGCGTTTTAACGGCGGCCAAAACGGCTACTGCAGCGGCACCGCAAACAAATCGTCGGCGAGCCCCCCTGGAACGCCCCGCCCCACCCCACCCCACCCCGCCTTGCCCGCCCCGTCAGGCCGATTCCGAAAAGACACATTATGCTCGCGCCGTCTTGAGCCGCATCTTTGGCCGTCCTCCAGGCTGGAGGCTCCAGCGCTGCTTTGCCGCTCCAGAGAGTCCTGGAATGCGGCCGTCCGCCGCGCTCATCAACACTAATTGTTATTCCAAATTGCACGTGCTTATTATACAAACGACATTCTCTTTTATATGAAAAAAAAATAGGCAAAAAAAAACCAGCAACAAAATGAAAGAAGCTCAAAACGCGTCCGGGATTTTGACCGCCTCCGTCCCAGGCGCCCGCGAATGGCCGCGTAGGCAGTCCCGCGACGCTCGCCTGCGAGGCGGCCGGGCCCCGCAGGCTGAACTGGCCGCGCTGGCCGAGCTGGCAGCCTGCCTGGCTGCCCCGGCTGGCGGCGCGGCCGCGGGGATAACTTAGATTGGGGAGAACGGCGTCACTTGAATTCGGCCAAGGTGAACCGGCACGGCGCCGCCAAGGCCGCGCCCCGTGTACTGTACCTGGCCGACCGCCGACTTACCTGGAACGGGACAAAAACAGAGTTAAACAACAACAACAGCAGCAGCGGTGCCAATCGGCCGTGAAAACAAAAGCAAATCAACAACAACAACAACAGCCGATTACGTGCGCGCGCTGGCGACGCCCTCCACACAGTGAAACAGCTTGTTGGGTGTTTACGAGGAAACCAAAATTAAAAGGCGAGGACGAAGAAATATGAGGGGGCGGCGGCAACATAGGCGGCCGGGTAGGCCGAGTTGGACAAAGTTGGAGGCATTAAATTAAGCGACAGATTGGCGGGCTGTTCAGGTGAGGCCGGCAGGGGCGGGTCCCGGCTAGGCCATGGCAGTTCGCCCATATCCAGTCCAAGGTCACCGCGGAGGAAAAAAAAAACGAATTTGAGAAAACGAATAAGGACCAATCGCACACGGCTTGAAACTTAATTTCCCGCTGCTCCAGCGAGTTAGGCCGGTGCGTCAAGGCGGCTGCGCTGGCGCGGCTTCGAGCAGCAGAAAAGAGCCTCTCGCTCATCCCTCAAGGCACCTAAAGGCACCTCAAGGCGGGGCTGGCTGCATCCAGACGGCATTTGCATTCGAAAGAAAACCGCCGGATTCGGAGCAAATGCGCGCACTCAACGCGGTCACGCCACGCCACGCTGCGCCACGCCACGCACGGTGCAAATGCAAAGCAGGCTTCGATCGCGGCGCCGAGCGAGCGGCGACCTTCTTTCGCTCTCATTACTAAGGCTGCCTAGCCTAACGTAAAAGACTCCGACGCCACCACTCCACTCCGCTCTCTGCTGTTTACAAGCAGCCCTTTGGATGCAGCCAAATATCTGGAGCAATTACGGAACTTTTCCCGGCGAGACGAGCGCGGCGGACGCGGCAAGGTCGCGGCAGGATGATTAAGTTTGCGATTAGCTGGGCAGCGCGATGAGGGCAAGACGGAGAGAGAGAGAGAGAGAGAGAGAGAGAGAGAGAGAGAGAGAGAGAGAGAGAGAGAGAGGCAGATCCTCGAGCCAGCGAGCAGGAAACGGGAAGAGAGCAACAAATTCGATCGCTGGCCGAGGAGAGCGGCTCGGTCCAGTGCATCTCGGCGGCAGGGCGTCCCCGAGTCGGAATGAGCGTCAAACACGGCGACGCTGCCGGAAGACCGGGGAGGACCAAGTGGCTGCTCAAACAGTGTCGTTCTTTCTGAGATTTTTTTTTCTTTTTTTACTCCTTTTGAGCTTAACCCGGTCGGCATAACAGTGGGCCAGACTTAAGGCAAAAAACACACACATGTTCTTAAAACTCAAAATAACAGGAAACAGTGCAGGCGACAAAAATATGTAAAACACTCGGCAGCAAAGCGGGGCTGTACATGACATAAGGAACATACGACAGAGGCCGACAGGCAGACAGACGAACAGACAGACAGACAGACAGAAAAACCAGCGAGCAACTTCTCCGAACGCGCCGCCAAGTTCGCGCGCCGCGGCCGCATTCCGCCCAACTTGCCGCGGGGTTGGCCGCGGCGCCGCGGCCGTGACAAGGAATACGTCACAAAAATTTCACGCTCGTTTTATGTCGCCCCTAAACGGGCCCCCGCGCCAGCGCGCGCACTCTGGTGGCCAAATATTGAGTTACACGCAGGCGAGGGTTTGGGCGGGGGGGGGGGCGCTTTTTATGATGAGCTGCCAGGTAACTATGGTGAGACAGACGTTACACTGGTAGAAAAAAAGTACGCGGACCTGGTCAACAATTTGCCTGGACCGTCCGTACTTGTTTTCCGTACCCGTTTACTTGGGTATCTTGGGATACTTGAAGCATCCAAGTCAAATTCACCTCTTTCAAGTGTATTATCTTGGTTCAAGACACGCCTTTTTTGCGGTGTAGCCTCTAATGTTTTTTTTTTTTTTTTTTTTGTTCTTTTAGGTTTTTGTTTTATGAGTGTGTATACACGGGGAATTTATAGTGCGATAGGGTCGGCGCCCCTCATGGGGCTAATTACTCCTGAGGGGGCCCTAGGCAGCCCTACGCGGAGCCCTCGGCGGTAACGGAAAGGTTCGCGCGCACGGACTGCGAGACGGTTGCTGAGGCCGTACTAAGTGCGGCCTAGCTCTGAGACGCTGGCACCGGCAGGGCGGCAGCCTCCTCCACCGGCCCAGCGCCGCGCTCATTCCAAACTTCCGCCGTCGCTCCGTCTCTCTCGCACTCACGGGGCGTGCCGCGGTGTGCGAGAGAGACAGAGGCGCGGCGTCGGCCCGGAGGGTGGCGCGCCCGGCGGCGCGGCGGGACCCAGGTGACTCGGGAGGAAGGTAATGAATCGGCTCATTCCATCACCGCGCGGGACATGATTACATTCTGCTGCGTGTCGCGACGTCTACTCGAACGGCGCGCCGCGCCACACGATACAGTGTGACTAAAAGCGTGACGCGGTCCCCGCTGCTGACACAAGTGCCGCGCCACAGTGGGCCAGAAGACCGGCGACGGCGGCAGCACCGTGTTTTCGGACGTCCTCTGCAGCGCCACGCTCGCTCGCCGGGGCTGATTGAAAATTTGAATCGGCTTTGTAGCGAGGCACAGCGGAGCACTTGGGACTCAATCCGCGGGCCGTTTCGCGTGAACGCCTGGTTGAGCGCTCTCTCCTCTCCCCCCTCCCCCCTCTCTCCTCCCCTCTCTCCCCCCTCCCCTCCCCCTCTCTCCCCTCCCCTCTCTCCCCTCCCCTCCCCCTCTCTCCCCTCCGCCGCTATCGTGCAATATCTCATTTCCCGCGTCTCATCCACCTGCTGGTGATAGCCCGTGGAACATAATGGCTGAATCAGTCGGCTGGTCACATCACAGAGCCGAGCGGACGGCCAGCGGACAGACTGACTGACGGACAGACAGGTGGGAGCGAAAGAGGGTAAACAGGTATGGGGATCGTGCGGGGACGCACAGGGAGTCGCGCAGTGGCGGCGCGGGGGCCCCCCTTGGGATGTGGGATCCACCGGCAGCGACGCGGGAAATGCTCCTTCATGGTCTGATGTGACGGAGTGCACGCGCGCTCACACACACAACACACACACAGTGCCGTGACAGACAGGCCTGTGTGCTGCACACGCGTGGCGGGCAGTGAAAGGGAAAGTTTTGGGGGGACGAGAGAGGGAGGGAGAGAGAGAGGGGTGGGGTAGCAGGTGACCTTTCGCCGTCATAATGCCCTGGCTGGCGCGGCGGCCCCGCTACACTCGCAGCAGCGGTCACCCTATTCGGAAGACCGTTTTAAAATGTCCAGTGGAACGGGCGAGGAGGGGGTGGGGGTCGGAAAAAAGTCATCTGAAGCAATATTTTCCCTCACATTCTCACAGCCGCGACGCGACATGCGTGGAGGGATGGCAAGCAACACACAGTGGGCCAGAGGACGGCGCAAAAAAAAAGGGGACAAACAATAAAATGGATTTAAAAAAAGGAAGGCCAACACACGCCACACAGTGGGCCACACAGTAGCGCGCCAAGCACCACCAAGACGAGGCATCAAAGCCCCCATTTTACGACAATCAATATCTCTCGCATCCCGGGCCGCGTGCGTGTGTGTGTGTGTGTGTGTGTGTGCGTGCGTGCGCGGGCGTCGGAGCCGCCCCCACCACCGCTCCGTCCTAACACGCACCACCACCCTGCCTTATAAATAATAAGGAGTGTGTGGCTGTCTGTGCGGTTGTGGGCTGGCGAGCCGTGTGTGGGTGAAAGGGAGTGGGGGGTGGGGGGGGCGACGGAGAGAGGGAGCAGCCCCTGCCCTGTGCGCAGCGCTCTCGCCCTTGACGCCGGGGGAATCTGCCGCACCGAGTTGTGGAGAAAGGGCGGCAAAAATAACAGCAACGGCAGCTTTATTTTTGAAAACAGACCCAGGTTGTGTGTGACACCAAGGTGACCCAAAACAGAAATAAAAACAGAAGGAAAAGAGAACAATCATGGTCGGGTTTGATGACACCGTTCCTACCGTGTTGTCCTTTATACAAAAAATAAGGTTCTCTAAAAAAAAAAAAATAATTAAATAATTAAAATTTAAGAAGTCACTTTTTGGGGTGCGCTTTCGTCGCTGTCCCAGTTTGCATTTTTGGATCGCGATAGCCAATCCAGTAATCTGACCCCCCTGCATTGGCATCGGCCCGTGCACACGTGAGGCGGTTCTGGGTCCTGGATAAGCCTTATCGGGGGCCTCCCAGACAGAGGCGGCAACAGTTTTATGCGGCCGGCGATGACGCGCTAACGGCGGTGACGTGACGACACACGCACACAGACTCTCACATGACAGACACACCCACACACCCACGCTGAAGCACAGCATATCACAAGACGGCGGGCTGACTTTCTTTGTCCCTTTTTATGCGCGTTCGTAAACCCCGCATAGAGTACGCGATGTGCTGGGCATGAGAGAGAGAGAGAGAGAGAGAGAGAGAGAGAGAGAGAGAGAGAGAGAGAGAGAGAGAGAGAGAGAGAGAGAGAGAGAGAGAGAGAAAAGGAGAGAGCAAAAGTGTGAAAGAACACATCCTGGAGCGAGTGCCTTCCTCACACGCGCGTAAAAACATAGCAGATGGTGGATTTCAAAAATAAATAAATAAATAAATAAATAAATAAATAAATAAATAAATCGAAAACGACGTTTCCCGACGAACAAGAACCCAGAGAGCCCGTCGCAGTGATCAGGATGCCAGCAGCGAGACCTCCGACGGGGGCGATTCCTTTTACTTGACGAGTATTAGGATGGTTGCGACAGTGGCTGCGCCCCCCTCCCTCCCCCTCCGGGGCGTCGGGACGTGCTCCCCCGGGGGACGCACTCCGAACACCGCCCTCGTCCCGCCGTCTCGCTCCGACCGGGGCGCCTCGAAGGTGCGAGGGGGACGGAGCGACGGAGCGGTTCTTCCGGGAGCGGTCGTCAGCCCGATGCCTGCTCAATCAACCCGCCGGCGGGATTGCCACTCACACACTCGCAGCGCCCGAGAGCGGACGAGCAGCAGCAGCATCACGAAAATTCCACGCTCTCACGGTGAAACACGAGCAGTTTTATTTTTATTTACATTTGACTCCTTTTATTTCGCATTTTTTTTTTTTTTTTTTTTTGCAGAGTATTGGTCGAGCCGCCGCCCCGCCCACAGTATCACAGACAACGTGCGTCCGCGGGTCAGCGAGCGAAACACGATCCGGCGGACGCAACACACCGCCTTGATTGATCGCGTGGACCGCGCTCTCTCTCTCTCTCTCTCTCTCTCTCTCTCTCTCTCTCTCTCTCTCTCTCTCTCTCTCTCTCTCTCTCTCTCTCTCTCTCTCTCTCTCTCTCTCTCTCCCTCCCTCCCCCTCACACTCACACTCACACACACACACAAGGCAAGACGTAATCCGAGGCGGGGGAGTGGAGCACTGCGCGGCTCGGAGCCCCGGTGCCCCACGCGGGGAAGGCAGTCCAGCGAACCACAAATGCACCTGTGGCGGCCACGCCCCACCCCGCCCCACCCCGCCCCGCCCCCTCCGCGCTAACAACGTCAAAGGCGGGGCGCCCCCCTCACTTAGGTCGTCCTGGAGGAACCCGAGGAGCAGCAGGGCGCAGGACCGCACCGGACACTGTCCGGGCGCTGGCCCTCAAAACGCCCTCATCGAGCACCGGCAGCACTTTTCAGAATCGTCGGGAGCGCGCGCGCGCACACACGCACACAAACAAACAAACACGAGCTGCTAAGCCCGCGCATGTGTGTGTGGGTGTATGTGTGCAACGCAGCGGGGCCTTGCTAGCACTCCAATTTGCAAGGCTCTTTGGGACGGCCCGTACAGACAGCGTTTAGATGCGCAGCGCACTGCTTGGCGGGGCGGGGCGCCGTGGTGGTGCCGCTCCAACGACAGGGCGTGCAGAGGGGGTGGGGAGGGGCAGTGGTGGTCCCAAGACGTCTGATTGAGGCAGCCTACCCCCTGGCTCCTCCTGTGATACTTTGTAACTGCAGGCCGCATGCAAGGCAGTGCCTGCCTGCCTGGTCTGGCCGGCTGGCTGGCTGCAGGGCTGCCGGCTGCTGCAGGGCTTGATGAGCTGCAGCGAGGCGCCCCACGGGAGGCGAGGGGCGACGCGGCGTCAAGCGGCACACTAGGGGCACCGTTGGCCAGAGGACCGGTGGAGATGGCGATGGCCCGATTGGGAGTGAGTGGTCAAGACATGACTTCGACTCGCGTCGACACCGAAGCATCCCATTCTTGTTTTTTACTTGTTGCTTTCCCGTTCGTTGCTGCTGCTATTTTTCCGATGCAGCGCGGCGTCCAACAGAAAGAAAAAACCCGCTGTCTCTCTCTCTCTTTCTCTCTCTTTCTTTCTTTCTCGCCGACGATCGCCACTCGCTGTCTCCAGCAGCGCATCAGGAATAAATTTTGATGGCAGATTTCCTTCTTGTTTTTTTTTTTTTTTTTATTGCTAGACAGTATCAGAATTGAGTGTGCCCATCATAGGCAGGCGCGCCATCCGCAGGCCGACTCATCCTAATCCCCCTCTTTCTCTCTCTCTCTCTCTCTCTCTCTCTCTCTCTCTCTCTCTCTCTCCCTCTCTCTCCCGTCGCCCCTCCCGCCGGCCCCTTCCTTTCTCATCATACCCCAGTTCCCTCGACACTATTTCGGATTACGTCTCGGTTTTGTAGCCTCCAAAAACTGAGCGACGTTCTTGCTGCCTGCTCGGTCTGCCCGGCCGGTCGGTCCGGCAATTTATACCCGAGTTGAGAAGGGTTAAAGCGGGCCGGGGACAGGTGGCAATGCGAGGGAAAGGAGAGGGTTGGGGCACCAGGTGAGAGGCACCCCGCCACGCCACGCCACGCCCAGGTAAACACTAAGCGTGTTCATGCATAGGGGACAACGGGGCGTGCAATGTCTACAGCTGCAAGTGTGTAAATGTATGCTCTTGGACACGGCTTGTGAGCAAGACGGCGCCCTGACCCGGTTGACACAGCGAGGCGCTTAGCAACGGCCGGTGCGCCTGCGCGTCGCCGCCTAGGCCACCCGCTTGCACCGCTGCTCTGCGGGCCGGCCTGCCGCGCCCGCCGGCCACCCAGCCAGACTGCTACAACCTCTTTGTTTTTGTTGACAGATCATCGGCTGGACGGGCCGTCGGAACGCAGGAACCCATCCCAGACAAGAGGTAATTTTGTGACGAAGAGAATGAGTAGTTCTACACAAATAAATAAATAAATTAAAAAAAAAAAAGAAATAACGAGTTGTATTTGAACCCACGACGTCAGAGTTATGTCCCAAGCGGTTTGCCCATGTGGCCGATCTGGCTGGTAGTACCGAATGTGTGAAAGTGCTCCCAGAGTGGGTGACCAGAGCCGCACCACGCGTTTCTTGCTTGACCCTTGCGGCGCCACCCCCAACAGGCACGGCCTGGGGCATTGCAGGCACCACGATTTATCATACTAACGAACGCGTTCCCAATAAGTGACTGAGCGTTTAAAAAATACACACATTAAAAAAACAAAAACAGAATTTACACCAAAAATCTAACAGCAGTGAAACGCGTACGGCAAGCAAGCAAGCCGAGTTCCAACTTTAATTTTCATTAACTTCTTTTGAAGCGACGGGGACGGCGGCACAGGCGTCCGTGTTGATATTATTTTTCTCTTCTTAACTATTTATGATTGTAATTATTCTTTGTCGGTGGGCAAAGCAGGGGCACTCTAAAGTATTCCGAAAAGAAAGTGGAAAAACGACCGAGAAACTTTGGGTGTCAGAGAAGAGGCACTACGACATCAAGAGGTGTCAGGTACTGGTGCTGCCGGAGAAAAAGAACACAGCAGCCAAACTAAGGAAAAGGACGTTCGGAAACTGTCGTGCTACAGTGGGACTTTTTAGTCCTTTTACATGAACCCTCAATAAAAATAATTTCAATTTCTCTCTTACACACACACTCACACATACACAGACGCACACACACCAAAAAAAACTCTTTACCCGTAAATACTCTAAACAGCGTCGCAAAACAAACCACAAGGACTGCCGCACTAAAAACGGAATGAATGTGTTTCGCGAATAGGAGGGAGGGAAAAAAATGTGAATAAAAGTGCGTTGCGAATTTGTGGGGGGAGAGGGGGGGGGTCGCGAGCGCGGCCGCCACCCACCCACTGGGATGACGCGAGGAGGTGGGGGTCAAGCTGCGCGGGGTTAGCGCGGCCGCGAATACGCACTGATTTATAGCGAGGTGGTGGCCGAGGCCTGATGCAAGGTGGGGGAGGCTGGGAGAAGGGAGATAGGCCACGGCACAGCGAGCCACCACCGCCAGGCAGCCAGCAATCTACAAATGGAGCAGAACAAGCTCGCCGCGGCAATCCAGCTGGGCACATACGACCCCCCCCCCCACACACACACACACACACACACACACACAGGCCTCGCGTGCCGTGGTCTCACGACCCACCGAGTTGAGTTGATCCCGAGCCAGCAAGCAGGGCCGAGCGCGGCCGAGCGCCTCCCCAAAGACCCAAAATCACGACACGTAATGCCTCCCGACAGACGAAGGTTTTTTGTTTTTTTTTTTGCGTAGTGTTTCGCATGCTAGACTTGAATCCAGCTCCCTGGTCTCTCAGTAAAGGAGTCGTCAGGGCCTCTGAAACGTTGGGCCTCGGCGCTCCGCGGCCCGAGACACCCGCAAAGAAAAATATGTTTCAAAGAAAGGCGGGTGGTGTCGAACCACCGACCTGGCTGTCGCAGACCATCGCAGAGCGGTGCCCTAGTGCACTCGGCCACGGGAGATTCAGCGCATAGTGAGGCGGCTCTCATACTGGAGGCAAAAATTCGCCCGCATGTGGCATTGCCTGGACTCGAACCCGCAACTGCAGCGCCGATTGCGCCCAAGGCAACGGAAGACAGCCTAAAGGGGAGCCAGTGGGCCAGATGGCCCTGAGCGCGGAAGCAGCAGCCCTTCACTACGTGAGATGAACAACCAAGGAGGGAACCAAGGGGGCGAGTGGGGCACCTCATGGACCTTGGGCCATGGACCCAGGGCCTGGCCCTGAGTCGTGGAGTAGAGGAAGAGCGGGGGTCAGCCCAACACCACCTGCGGGGTCAACCTCAAAAATGGGCAAGTTTGGAGGACGACATGGGTCACTCAGGGCTCGCAGACGGACTTCGAGAAGGGCAAAGGCAAGAGAGGGAGGAGAGACTGTAAAGCGAGTCAAGTTGGACGGCTCACATTTTTGGCGGGTAATCAGAAGAAGTGCACCAGCAGGCGCGCGGCGCGGGGGTACTAACCTGGTTCCGGCCGCCCCCTCTTGGCGTTTCCACCTCTACCTGGATGGTGCCCTGGATGGCGCCCTGGATGGCGCCCTGGCGCGCGGGGGCCTCATTCGCGTCAAACTTGTAACGGTTGCAGCAGCACCGCCGCCACCCCCCGATCGAACTCCGCCGGGAAGGTCCTCTCAAAAGACCAACAAACTTTCTGATTGACTGGCGCAGGAAGGCATCGAGTAGCTGTTGCCTGCCGGCCTGCCGCCCCGGCCGTGCATTCCAATTAAAGTCGGTTACGCAATTGATTTCGGTGGAGCTGAGCACGCCAACCTGCCGGCACGCAGTGGGTCAGAAGACCGGCGCAGACGGCCGAAACTCTAGACGCGTCGGGGATTTTGACCGCCTCCACCGGTTTCCTGGCCCACTCTGCGGCAGAGCCATGTAATCATAGTCCATATTCGCTCGCAGTGCATTTTTGCAGTGGTGCTCTAGGGCGTGCACTGCGAGGGACGCGACCTTACCCGCAGCCTGTCCGTCCGTGAGTCTGTCTGTCTGTCTGCCTGCCTGTCCGTCCGCTCGCCCCGTCCTAATTAGTTGTAACGCTGTAACGTACCCTTCGTCGCCACGGACAAAGTGAGAGGGGCTGCGAGGGGAGGGGGGTGAAAAAGAAAAGAAAAAAGGAACTGGACGCGTGCAACGCGAGACGAGAACACTTTAAACGTGCGCCCTCTGCCGCCCACCACCGGGCTCCACGCCCCACCAGTGGTGCCCTCCTTGGTGGCCACCATGGCGGCGTAGGCCCAGGCCGTGGTGGGCGAGTCCGTGCGAGCGGTACGGCCGGGCGCCGCCGCCCGCAGCTACAAACTTTTAGCGCCCCCTTGGCCTTCTTTTTGGCGTCGCGGCGGTAACTACACAAACGAGGTGACGATGAGTGCGGCCTGCAAAGCCCTGCAACGCCCTCCGCTCTCTTTGTGGTGACTGTACTGAAGGGCCTTCCGCATTCCCGGGGGAAGTTCTCTCGTTTACAAGGGAGTTACCGACCCCCCCCCCCCAAAAAAAAAAAAAAAAATCAAACTGCCGCGCCACCCGCTCGTCGGGATTCGAAGCCGGGTCCGCTCGCTTCAGCTGACACACGCGCGACAATCCTGCAACGCGGGCCTCGCGACTGTCAGAACGGCTTGATGGATCGACTGCACTCCACCGGCCAATTATTTAACAGCATCGTTAGGCGGACCCCTTTCCGCCGCCTTTCGGACACCTGCCTGGCCATTCATCAAACACCTGCCTCTCTGCGCCGTGCCTCCATTGACCAACACCTGTGCACCTGCCGCGGAGCAGCGCCCTCGGCGCACGCGCGCACACAGCCAGACAGACGGACGGACAGACAGACGGACGGACAGACTTACGTAAGAATCGGTACGGCATCCCAGCAAGCAGTGCGGAACCCCGCACAGTGGGCCAGAAGACCGGTTGAAGGCAGTTGAAATCCAGGACGCGTTTTGTGCTCGAGAGTCGCTGAATGAGACTCGAATCAAACGTGTGACCCCACCAATGGATTTCTCGTTGGGAGAGCAATCCATTGGTGGGGTCACACGTTCGATTCGAGTCCCATTCAGCGACTCTGGAGCTCAAGACGCGTCCGGTACTTGGGCCGCCTCAACGGTCTTCTGGCCTACTGTGCGCTCCTTCTCCGGCGCCCCAGGCGGGGCGTCGGGGCGCCGCGACACGCCCCGGCGGTGACAAAGCGCTGCGCCAGCGCATTATTCCCCGAGTCGTCGGTAACGCGACCTGGCCGACCTGGCCGACCTGGGCGAGCCGCCTTAATTTGAACACAATTATACGGCAGGCGGGGCTCCCCTTTTGGCGCGGGTCTCTCTATCCGCGTCCTTGCCGCACCGCCTGGCCGCCGCCGCCGGGACCAGGACGACGACGCGAGAGCCCCTTGCGCCCCTCCCTGCTGGCTCCTTACAATATTCAAGAGTGCGTACAACCTTGAGGATATTACAGTGCCGCTGACGGAGTGCAACCGGAAGTGGACTGCCCCCCCCCCCCTCTTCGCCTCCCCGCAGGAACATTCACAGAGAGACGTAAATGCGGGCGGGCAGCGCGGCGCGCGAAGCAAAACGAAAAGACAAATCTAAACACACAGAGCACGAAAACAGCCGTGACAGGAAACACCTCCCCAGAAAGAGGCAAGGGGGGGGCGAAAGGGAGTGGAGGGAGAAGGGTAAGAGAACAATAAAACAAAGGGGAATGGATGGGGGGGGCCGCGGGGCTATGGCAGAAGGTGAGAGAGACGTGGGGCTTCAGTCCTGGCAATTATTCGGTGCGACCTCGCACTCCCTTCCTCCCACTTCAGTCCCCCCCCCCCGTCTCCCCCCACCACGAGCCGCTTCCGCCAGGCCACTTTGCCCGCAATCTCAGAGCCGCTCATCGGATTTGTGACGTCATTGCAAGACGGTCCCGAAACGAACCAAACTTCCTCTTTCTAATTTTTGCTTCCTTTGTTGTTGTTGTTGTTGTTGTTGTTGCTGCTGTTCTTCTGCGGCGATCTTCTTCACGGAATGCAGCGCGTCATTTATGCAGGCTCCCTAAGTGCTGCCGCGCGGTGCACTGCAGAATGCAGGCGGGGCAATCATTTCGGATACCTGGCAGCCACCAGCCCCGCCAGTCGCTATCGAGCCTGCTCAAATTTTCATGCAATTACTACCCTATCCCTTTGAAGTGCGCGGAGCGCGGCGGGACAGAGACCCCGGAAAAAAAATGGCGTCCGTTTGGGTCCTCTCTCCACACACTTGCGTTCCATCCCTCACTGCGGCGGGGCGGCGTGTCCCGAGGGCGCTCATCGTGCGCATCCAGGGCAGGGAGAACCTCTCGGTCCCCAGGGTGATATCGGCCGCTGCACCTGATGAACTTCAGCAGCGACGTGGCGGGGCGGGGCGCAACCGAAGAGGTAGGCAACCCGACGCGCACGGCGGCCCCAGAGGATGTCCTTAGCCGCCTAGGCCTGCTCCGCCTGCGCTGCCGGCACACTTCCCTCCTCTTTCCTGCAGGACCCCATCCTTTACCCCGGCCTGGCGGGCCTGGCGGGCCTGGCGGGCCTGGATGCTGCCTCCTCCCCGACGGCGTCCCTGGAGATGCTTCCCCGGCCGACACGACGGCGATGGCTGCGCGGTGCTTCGCCGCTTCGCCTTCCCACACTGCCGCCGCGCTTGCCTGACAGCAGCCAGTAGCGTGGCCCCGTGGGCAACGGCGTCGATTTGCGAATCCATTGTCCGCGATTCGACTCCCGCCCACTCCAGGTTTTTTTTCCGGCTTTGTGATTCTGAAGGGTTTTAACGCGCATGCGATGACTGCGACGACGATGACGGGCAAGGTGGACAAGACCCACACCAGCACGGTACGTATATATCCATCTCAGGAATATCAGGTCGCCGCGTACCGTCAGGCGTTGTGTTCACAGACAGTCAGCGCGAACGCGGTCCAGGAACAGGAAATTGGTAAACCTCCCCGGCGAGAACCTGGAGCGGCCTGGAGCCTCCAGCAGAAGGCGTGTTTAAAGCCGTGCCGTGCCGAGCCGCGCAGTGCCGCGCGTGGGGCCGTGGGCACGGAGGGGCTGCTGGTCTAGGAGGCCCCGAGGGGGCGGGGCCCCGGGAGGGGGCAGCTCGAGGAGGTGGGTCGGAGTAGAGCAGCGTTTTAAGAGGGCGGCGGTTCTAGGCTGATTACCATCGCTAAGCGGGGCTGTATTCGCCTCGTCGCTCTGTCCCTCTCGCACCCGGCCGGCCCTGTGACGACGCCCTGTGAGTGCGGCGGGGCAAGGGCGGAGAGGGCGCCGCCGCTCCGGGAACCGAGCGCATAGCGGCCGAGGCGCGGCGAGCAGCGAGTATCACGCGTGCGGGGACCACTTTATTGCCGCGATCGCGAGCCAAAGACTTCCGCTTCTCTCTCTCTCTCTCTCTCTCTCTCTCTCTCTCTCTCTCTCTCTCTCTCTCTCTCTCTCTCTCTCTCTCTCTCTCTCTCTCTTGTGTGCGCTCTCTCTCTCTCTCTGTCGCTCTCTCTCTCTCTCTCTCTCTCTCTCTCTCTCTCTCTCTCTCTCTCTCTCTCTCTCTCTCTCTCTCTCTCTCTCTCTCTCTCTCTCTCTCTCTCCCCTTCGAAGAGTCCGTTTTGATTCCACGCCCGTTTCGACACACTACCGCCGCCTCACCTGGGCCCTTTCGAATCACCTGCGGGGCAGGAGGCACTTTGTGTGCCGAGACTGTGTTGTTGCAGAGCGCGCGAGCGTGTGTGTGTGTGTGTGTGTGTGTGTGTGTGTGTGTGTGTGTGTGTGTGTGTGTGTGTGTGTGATCCAAACACAGCTGAAGCTTTGCCGAGGTAGGCAAACCCGGCCAAACAACCCCATCGCGGTTACAGATTGGAAAGCAGGGGTGGGGCTACCACCGGCTCTGCGCTGCGGCCGCTAAATGTAGATCATAATCACTTGACTTCCTAATTATGGCCTGCCCGCCTCGCGTGCCCCGTGCAAACCCCGCATTCGCACCAAGGTGCAGGGGAGGGGGGGTGGTCCACTGGGGCCGCTGAGGGGGGGAGGGGGAGGGAGGGGGGCCCAGATCGGCAGCATCAACGAGCACCAGCATCATCAACACTTTTCAATTGTTTGGACAGTCAGCGGAATCTCCTGACGAAGGCAGCCGTCCCGGCGAACGATTGTGGCTGGAATGAGAGTGGCGATGGGGCGTGGTGGGGCGGGGTGGGGCGAGGCGGGGTGGGGCGAGGCGGAGTGGGTGAGGCGCGCCGGTCCCGAGGGTGTTCTCTTTAGAGTACCTGGCCCGACCAAATAATCCTACCCCGGTTTTGGCAGTGTATGCGCTCGCGTCGCGGGAGGTTTGGGTGAAGGATGTGTGCCGAGCCGGTACAGGCAGCACAGGCAGCACGGCCTGACGGCCCCTCCTCCCGCAGCATGTCTTCCCCGGAGACCTCCCCGTGGCCCCCGAGGCCCCCGAGGCCACACGGCCGCCGCGCCTGTGCAGCGAAAGCCGCTGATCCAAACACCGGAGCGAACGCCGTTAATCTGTCGGTGATGGGATTGTGCGTGTTGTTGAATTCACCATCAGCATGTCAAACAACGCGGTAGCGGGGCGGGGCGGCACAGTGGGCCAGAAGACCGGTGGATGCAGTCAAAATCCCGGACGGATTTTGCGCTCCAGGGTCGGTAAATGGGAATCGAACTGAACGTTGGAACCCGCCAATGCATTGCTCTCCCGACGAGGACCCGATCAAGGGGTGAAACGTTTGGTCCGCGTCCTGGTTAGCGACTGTGGAGCTCAAAACGCGTCAAGAGTTGTGGCCCACTGTGGGCTGTGGGCGGGGCGTGTGACCTCGGGGCTGCAGCTGGCTATAGCCAGGTCCGCTTCGTCACGTCGTGAGCTGAGGACGCCGACGACGCCGACGACGCCGCCACCAGGCCGGTGCCCCGTCTGGGGCGCGCCACATCCTCCATTCCAGCACGGCTTTCCCTCCAGTCCGGTGTCCGTCTCCAGGAAGCCGGCCGGATGCCTGCAAAGGGCTGCCGAGAGTACATCGATGCGGCCAGGGGAAAAGGGGGGAGGGGGAGGGCTGGATTAGACTAACGCGGAGGAGTTTCAGCAAACAGACCGAAGGGAGGAGAGAGCAGGACTGCGGGGGAGGGGGAAGGGGCAGGTGAGCCCAGGGGAATGAGGTCCACACACAAACGCCAATCCAGCGTGCAGCCGCGCGCGCCACTGACACGTGATGGCGTGATTGTGGCAAAACAGGGGGGAGGAGAGAGAGAGAGAGAGAGAGAGAGAGAGAGAGAGAGAGAGAGAGAGAGAGAGAGAGAGAGAGAGAGAGAGAGAGAGAGAGTGTTCCCGAGGGGCACCGGGACGAGGTAGTCGATGAGACGGCCCCCTTCCGTGGAGATAGCCTGCCATAGGGAGACATTGAATTTTAGTAAGCCGGTGCACCCGCCGCCCCCGCGCTCCGCCCTGCTCGGCTCAGCTTAGCATAAATTACAGCGAAGCTTCGCAAGGCTCGCCAGACGGTGGCAGAGTCCCACCAGTGTCGGCCCACAGCGCGTCGCGGTACCCGCACACGGCCACTGCTTCAAGGCTTCAAGATTGAGAAGCCCGGCGTCAGGCCGCACAGTAGGCCAGAGGACCGGCGCGGCGCCTGGCGGCCTGAACCGTTCGGACGGAGAGCAATCCATTGGTGGGGTCACGCGGTCGGTTCGAGTCCCACTTGGCGAGTCTGGAGCTGTACTGTGACGTTGAGAAAGTGAACACAACCTACTGCATGCCGCCGATCCAGTCGGATTTGAGCGTTCCTCTGGCTGGAGCAGCGACACCTGCCGCCACATGCGCCCCCACCCCACCCCACCCCACCCCACCCCAGCGTGATTCACGAGTCAGGCCGCATGCGTCCGCCACCCCGTCGCCCCGTCGGCGCACTGGACCGTGTTGACGCGAGCACGGCGATGACCTCGGCCGTCACCTCTGCGGGCCCTTTCACCCCTTTACCTCGCCTTTCCATACATTTCCATTTTATTTTATTTTGAAAAACAACAACAAAAACAGCGAACGGCGAGAAAGTGGCAAGGGAGGGCTCAGTGTCGTCGTCCCCCCCCTTTTTTTCTCGTAGCTCGCTGCGCGACGCGGAGACATTATAATTCGCCCGCTTTCTTTATTCCTTGTAAAGACTCAAACTTTTGCCAGTCCTCCTCTAATCTCAGCAGGCCTGTGAATGAGAACATATCTCTTTTATGTAGGCCACTTTTTTGTTTTTGATTTTTTTTTTGTCCTTCTTACTCGCGGCTCGTGGCGTAGGCGTCTGAAAAGCGTCGCAAGGGCCGCCCTTTTATTCGCCCCGATTATACAGAATCATTCCGGCTGCGCAAATTAGCGCGACGTTCCTTGGGTGTCCCTTCGGCCTCCCTTCGGGTCCCTTTGGCCGCGTGGACTTTATTACGCTCGCTCTTTCATCCTTCTCTCTCTCTCTCTCTCTCTCTCTCTCTCAGTGCGCGAGCGAGACGAGGCAGTGACGAAGCAGTTTCCTCTTCCTGCGGTGTGCTCCGGTGTGCTTCGGCTCCGGCGCTGGCTGCTAATCTGGGCTCACATGACCGCGGCACCGCCAAACTAGCGAGGCAGGCGAGGCAAGGTAAACGCTTTGCCGAACACGGCGTTGTACAAGGTCGATATGCGCCCCCGCCCCCGCCCCGCCCCCACCCCCAGCCCCAGCCCCGGGCCGCCACCGACTCGAAGCGGCAGTAATGGAGCTAAATGCAGCGAGCGAGCATCCGCGCTGGTTACTACACGGAGGCGGTAACATTTGCATGCGAGCTGCCGCGGCGGAGTGGGTGGGGGTGGGGGTGGGGGTGGGGGTGGGGTGGGGGTGGTCCTCTACCCCGCGCTCCAAGCGAGGTGGACTGTGCCCACTCTCCGCTTTAAAAATGCTAAAAGTCAGTGCTAGTGGAAAAGTAATTTTAAAAGTCAAAAGGTCATTATGAAGTCAAAAAGACAAGAGGTAAGCAACTCGAATTTTTTTTTGAATTTTTTGAAATTTTTGGAAACGGTGTTCCCGGGCGCTGTTGATCGTGTTTAACTAAAAGTAAATCTAAAAATGGAACTCTACACCCCCTCCCCAGTCTTAATGGGGAGGCCTCCTGCTTTACTTCGGTGTTCGGGATGGGAACCGGTGCTATCAGGTAACTGGGGTTAATCCGATCCAGCGACTTCGATATCGTACGCCGGGGGACCCAGTAGGACCCGAGCCGCCGACACGGCCCAACATGGGCAGAGTAGAGTAAGGCAGAGACGATAGAGAGACAGAGAAAGAAAGAAAGAGAGAGAGTAGTTTTGGGAGCTTTTGTTTTCGCAGGCTGGTCGGTACCCAAATGGTACACCCGCTGTCCGGCGCTCCCAGACCCGAACATGCAGTCAGTGGGCCAGCTTCAAAGGACTTATCAACTCCATCCGACGAATCGGAATGGACCCACTCGCGACCAATTTCGAGTGGCTGGCTCGATCGGGGATCGAACCAGTGCCGAGGCCAATCCGCCGAAGCGGACTGCTTTTTAGACACCCGGGTGTAATGGCCTGGATTGAGCCTAGACCACTACACCACCCTGACTTGCACATCTGCCGAGTGTTGGACGACGGGTTTGAGTCGCAGTGGGAGGAAGCCAGTCGAAAAATGAAAGGAATTATGGGGATTCGATCCCCGGACCTCATGGTCGGGGTCGGACGCCTTAACGCCCTCAGCCACCACGGCTCATGTCTGCCGCCGATTGAAGCGGGTTCTTGACGCGACAATGAGCAGCGGTCAGAGAAAAAAGTTGTGAAGTTATAAGATTTGATCCACCGATCCTCATACCGGGAATCTGACGCGTCTACACCTCCAGCCACCACGGCAGATGATGGTATACGCGCATTGCTGTGGCTTTGAAGCACACTGGGGAGGGCAGTGAAAAACAATAAATGTTGGGTCGGCCCTGGAAAGACAATTTCTTGATTTTTTTACAATAAATCTTCAAATTTGGTCAAATTTTCCGAAGTGGCCCACTTGTCCTACCATTTCTTTCTCCTACCTATTTTTTTAAAAACAGAAAAAAATTAAAAAATTAAAAAATAAAAAATATTTTAATTTAAATCCAGGGCAAAATAGACGCAGAAAGTCAAGAAAAAAATATCAAAAAGTCACAAAAAAGTAAAAAAAAAAAACAGACAAGAGAGTTGTTTTGGCCGCCTGCGCCGGTCTTGCCTGGCCCACTGTGCACCGTAACGCCGCGGCCGGCTCACCTGTATCGCCGCGCGAACCTGCGGCGGAAAGAAACACGCCGCCGCAATGCGCGTGGCGTCTGGCCGGGTGTGATAGCTGATGGCGGGGCGAGGCGGGGCGGGGCGGGGTGGGGGCGGAAGGGCGAGGCGTCGGGGCCGTCCCTTCCGTAGGGCCGCAGGGCGCCGGGGCCGAAACCGCACCCTGGCCCGCCCTGGGGCCCTACGCCCTCGCACCCCAAAGGGCCCCGGCAGCACGGGCCCTGCCGCCACCGCCCTCGGCTCGACTCATTTTTCCAATCAGAGGCACAAAGAGGAGGCGGAAATGAAGCCACTGAGTGAGCGGAGATGTGCGCGGCGGCGGGGGTGGGGGTGGGGGTACTCCGGGTAGCGCAGCGCGCGTGCAGGGCTGCTGACGGCCACCCCTACCTGCCGCCCCGCCACGCCACGCCGCTCTGTATTTATTGGCGTGCTTTGGACGTTGCACGGCAGCAGCGCTTTGTTATTCTACCTCCCTCGCACTCGTTGAGGACGACGCTCGAGTGCGAGAGAGACAGGACACAGTGGGCCGCCGCTTCTTCCACAGCAAACCCTCCCTCGAGGGCACCCCGACAGCCAGTCCCCACAGCAGGTGGGTCCACGTAAGGAACGACGACGAGGTGCCGAGCCAGGCAGCCAGCCAGCCAGGCAGCCAGGCACAGTTATACGCTCCAGAGATTGCGAGTCCGAACGCCGGCAAGGCAAGGGTGGGGCGGGGGTCGTGGCCAGACCACCTGCTGCTGCTGGGGCCAGAACACTGGACACGCGGCACACTGTGCGCTGCGCGGGGTGCACCACTGCATATTTCAGACTGTCATAAACAGAAACGGCCCGAAAGATGCATGCACGAACCAGGCGCTAAAGTCGTTGTCCGCGCCGCCGAGGGCGTGGAGGCCGTGTCGTGGTCGCGCCGCACCCCACCAGGATGATCCTGGTCCCCGTGCGCCGAGCCGTGCCGCCCGCCGAGCCCCGGACTAGCCGACGCGAACTGATAATGTCGGGATCACACGCCCAGACGCACTTCACCCCTCCGATGTCGTGCTCCCGTGTCGCGACACGCCGCCCCGCCCCGCCCCGCCCCGCCCCGCCCCGCCCCGCCCCGCCCCGCGCACCCACGTGTCATCTCGACACCGCCGTGCCGCGCCGTGCCGCGTTCGCGCGCCCCCGCCGCGCGGGGAACCAATCCGAACGCCAGCGGGGGTCCGCCGTGCGCGCGCGCCCCTCTCGCTCGAGCAGCAGAAGCACGCCGTCTCCTACTCCGGGCCGCGGAGCCTAGCCGGGAGGGGGAGGGGCTGCCATGGTTACCGCGCTTGCTGTTGACACGCGGGGCCGGCGGGGGCAGGCGCACGCCCCCGCTCTGATATGGCTCCTGCTGCTCAGCTGCCTTCAGTCTTCCATAACGCACTGCCGAGCGGCAGAGGGAACGTTCTCGCAACGGCCAGCAAGTGGAGAAGACGCCTTGTGTCATTTCGAAGCTGTCACACCGCCTCGGATTGCGGATCGCATCGTCGCTTTTTCGACCTCCGAAGTGTCTCAATGGACAGGTGGACAAACACGCAAACAGACGGATGGACAGACAGACAGACGGCCGGGCCGGGCGGCCTACTCGCCTAGACGATGGCCGAGCGCGGAGCCCGCACTGTAAACACCCTCTCCGGTAAATTGCCACTTTTCCAGGGATAAGCCCCCCGGCCGCCAGTAGAGCTCTCTAGTGCCACTAGCGGCCGCCGCGCCGCGCTGCGGTCGGCATGGGCAGCGCGCCGCGCATTCAAAGGGCCGAGGAGGAGGAGGGGGGAGAGCCCTGCACCAAACGGTCAAAGGGCCATGACGCCGAAAGGGTTGCGGTGGCGGGCGAAAAAAAAAGGGATCACCGCGCCGGTGTTTGAACCCAGGACCGCACCGTGGAGGTGATTGATTCCGCGCCGTGGGGCACAGACAGACAGACAGAGAACGACGGTCGCTGCCTGGTCGTGACGTGACGCTCCGACACATGATGGGGAGGTTCAAAAATATCGGCCGCCAGCAGTTTTCGCCTCTTTCCTTTTTTTGTGCCCCCCCCCCTCCGACCCTGATATCTTTTCCAGCCCGGCGTCCATCCCGGCATATTATCGGCAGGCATTTACAGTAACGGCTTCGGCCCGGCCCACCACGCCCCGCCACGCCCCACCACACCCCGCCACACCCCGGCTGGCAGCAGCGACGCGGGAAAAATAGGTCCGGGCCGGACACGACGCATAACACACCATCCTGACGGCAGAAGTCGTCCGCCCCGCCCCGCCCTGATTCCCCCTTACCCCTTCCCCGCCAATTACAGCTCTCCCTCGGACAGTAATTGCGCCTCTAATTGGTCGGCGTGGCGGTGCGATGGTGCCGCTGAGTCTGCAGCCAATGGCCTTCTTTTCCGTCCATTTGGCAACGTTTCGGAAAGTAATTCTATTATCCATCCACCTACAACCCCATCAGCATGCATGTTGTTCGGCCGAGTTCCACACACGGGCGCGCTAACCCCTTCCCCCCCCCCCTCCTCCTGCCCCTCCCCCTTCCATGTACTCTCTGCTGCTGCCAACCGCTCTATTAAATATGGCATGGAAAAAAAAAGGCACGTATTACCCTTTTAGGCTTTGCTCGGGAATTGAGTATCGGGGGCAAAGTGGGCCACACCAGCAGGGGAGGGGGGGGGGGTCTGGGAAAGTCATTCATTACACGGCGCGGGGCGTGGCTAGGCGTGGCACACTACTTTTACACCATTTGGCCCCGCACGGCGATCGAGGGCCACAAAACTGCGGGAAAAGAGGGGGGGGCGCGCACTTGCCAAGGAGATAATTACACACTAGAATAAGGGCGGCGAAATAAAGATAATGACTCACGGAGTAGAAGGGGGGGGGGAAGCCCAATTTATGGACGCCGAATTTCTCATAATAATCACGCCCCCTCCCGATGCCTCCTGCGCGTTACCTGTCAAAATAAGAATTCCGCAGCGCGGGAAGGACCGTCTCAGGGGAGCCGCGGTGGGGCTAGCGGGGGCGGAGGGGAGGGGGCGGAGGGGGCGGAGGGGAGGGGGCGGAGGGGAGGGGGCATTAGTTTCCAGGTGATAAACAACTCACACGCCCCGGCCCGGGCGGACCGGTGAGGTGAGGGAAAACTTGTGTAATCGATGAGCTGCAGTTTGTTGGCCCAGCAGCTGGACCGGTGCGGCTCGGCCAGACCACCCCACAGTGGGCCGGGAAACCGGTGGGGGCGGTCAGAATCCCGGACGGGTTTCGAGCTCCAGAGTCGCTAGACAGGACTCGAACCGAACCGAACGTGCGACCCCACGAACGAGGAATCTATCATCGGTGGGGTCGCACGTTCGGTTTCGAGTCGTGTTTAGCAGCGACTCGCCGGAGCTCAAAACGCGTCAACGGTTCTGGCCCACTGTCCGGCCCGGCCGCGGCCAGGCGTGAGGGAGGATACGCACGCACGCGCGGTACAGTACAAGTAATCCGTGGCCAATACGAGCGGCACCCCTAGAGCGGACCAGGCGAAGGGGAAGGGCTTCGAGGGCGAGAAGGGAAGGGCTGATTGAGTAAATGACCTTTTAGCTAAGGCCGGCCAACTTGCATCAAGGGTGTGTGTGTGTGTGTGTGTGTGTGTGTGTGTGTGTGTGTGTGTGTGTAAGTGTGTTGCTTGCATGCGGAGGGTGAGTGAGGCGTGTAAAGCCCGCGTCGGAACAACGGAGCAGGAAAAGCTATTACCCGGCCTTCCCACCACCACAAACTTTCGACAAAGGGTTTGTGTGTCCGCGTCCGCAGGTGAAAGCAGCCCATGCGGAGGCGGCCGGCCGCTCGGTCTGCCCCGCCTGCCTGCCTGCCTGCCCTGCCTGCCCCGCCCGCGCTGCCGTCGGCGCGAAAATGCTCTAGTCGCGTATTGATCCCGGAGCACTTCGGCCAACACACCGGGCCGCGCAAACATGGAGCCGGCCGTCCCTCCTGGTGGGTGATCGGACTGGTGGGTGGACAGACAGACGGACGGACGGACAGACAGACAGACAGTTGGGCTTCATAAAACGCGGCGCGTCCGCTACAACGAGGCCCTGCCGGTCGCGTGCGGCGCGGCGGGCAGCCGTCTGACCAGGCCGTCGTCGCGGCGGGGCGGGGCGGGGCGGGGTGGGGTGGGGCGGGGTGGGGTGGGGTGGCTCGGCGCGAGGGCGGGGTCCCGCCGCGCCAAAAGCCAGAATCTATAATTTATCCTCGTTGGGCGCGCTGCGCGGAGGTGGCGGTCCTGGCTGTCCGGACGGGCCTCCTCGGCGAGGCCCTCGGCCGGCGGGCCCATCATGGAGGGGAAGGGGCGCGCCTCGACAGCTCGCCGGGCGGCAGGCCGTTTCCTTGGGCCGCCACCCTCACTTTGCGATATTGCATTCAACATCAATTATGCATATGAAATGACCGGGCCGGTCGACCTGGCTCTGGGGCGTGAGGGTGCGGGCCGAGGCGGCGCCGTGGTTGGAGAGGTTCCGCCCGCCGCGCCCCCGACGCTACCCTGCCGGGGCGCGGGCCCCGCGCCGTGCACACTGCGGGTGACTCAGCCGGAACTTGGCACCGCACGTGTTGGTAAAACCTATTCCCCATGACACCTCAACAATTTTTGTTTTTTCAAAGTAAGCGAATTCCAAGTTTTTGTCGCGAGCCTTAAGATAGAATATATGTCTGTCTCTGTCGCTCCCTTTTCCCACGGTTTTACGTACTTTTTTTTATCATTATTTCGTTTTGGACAGCGCTCCAGTTTTGAAGCGCTCTGGACCCGAAATATTGCACACATGGTGACAGTTGCCACTTTTGCGGGGAGACACGAACGTCGCTTCCCCTCTCCGGAAGAGGGGTAGGGGGTTGGCGAGGGGAGGGTGAATGACCCACATTGCGCGGGAGGGGAGGGGGCAGTTCGGCCCGGAGGGATGAAAACGCACACACGCCCACAGATACACACACACACACACCACCGGAATTTCGCGGAGGGTGGGTTTTTATAGATGAAGACCTGTGCGAGCGTGTGTGCGTGGAAGTACAGATCTGTGTGTGTGTGTGTGCGTGGCCGCGTGCGTCGTGTCATGTGTACGCAGGGAGGCCCTTTGCGTGCGTGTGTGTGAGTGAGAGAGAGAGACGCGTGTTCTCCCGGAAGTGCGCGAGCGCGGGCGGGCGTGCGGGTCCCGAGCAGCAGCAGCAGCAGCCCTCTGATTTGTAGCGCTTCCGGCAGCCCGGCTCGGCACGGCTCGGCTGACATCAGCCCAGTTCCACACGCACACACACACGCACACGCACACGCATGACTCAGCTTCGCTCATTATGCCCAGGGTCATTTATTTTTATCCCTCCAGGGCCCGGCGGCTTTGGGCTCTCGGTTGTCGCGTTCTCGCCCGGGCAAGGGCATAGGCAGACCACCCAGGTGAAAAGAAGCACATACCAAGGTACCATTTTTGTACACTGGCCTGGGTCTAGGTACACTGGAGTTACGAGTGGACCTCTACCTGGCCAGTACCGAGAGCTTTGCAGCTGCAGCCGCGTTCCTCGGCGCGAGGCGCCTGGAGGGTAGGCATCTCGGGCGCAGGGCCGCTCAGCGGGCAGGTGCAGCCCTCGCCGTGCAGGGGCCCCGCTGCTGCCAGCTGCGGCTTGCCGCCAGGGACTCCACAGTCCGGCGGCCAGCCCGGCAGCCAGCCCAGCGCGGTGCCGGCGTAATCCGCCCACTTACCTGCAAAGCAAACAGAAACAAACATCGTCAGCATTTCCACCGGGAATAAACGAAAGCACCGAGGCGTCCGCTCAGGTTTGGTGAGTCAGCTCTGCTGTTGCGTCGGCGCCGTGGCCGCTCGGTTACAGGCGGTGCATTCGGAACGTCAGGTTCGTGGTTCAAACACTACCTCTACTTTTTATTCATAAGGTTTTTTTTTTTTTTTTTTTTTGTGCTGCTCTTGCGTTGTCGACGCGTTCTCCGTCTAGCGCGGCGGCCCGACGGGAGTCCAGCTTGGTCCGAAATGAAGGGCGTATTTCACGCGCGCTGTATAGGGGGCGCCCCGCGCAAAGAAAGGGCGCATTGCCGGTTGGCAACCTCTGCAATTACCACGCCAACAGTCGCCTATATTGAGGGTCGTTTAAGGCTATGATACTGTGCCAAGCTCCGGGGCGGCGAGCGGCCGGCCGAGGGCCTGGACATTATTTCCATGAACACTGCGGCTGGCTGCCTGCCTGCCTGCCTGCCTGGCCACCTGCCCTATGGCGCCCCGAGGCCGGGCGGTCAATGCAGCCAGCCCTGCCGCCTCGTGATTCCCCCACCCCTCCCTCTCCATGACGCAAAACGTTCGCAACCTTTCCTTTATCTCCGCGGGTAGTAAAGGCCGCGGCGGGTCGCTGTCACGTAACTGGGCGCACCCCGCCCCGCCGCGCCCCGCCCCGCCGCGCCCCGCCCCGCCACGTGTTGCTGGCTATCGCGCACCGCATCCGGCTTTAACGACCGCCTCATTTGAATTCGCGCCAATGTCTTCCTCGCGTTATTGCGCAACAAACGGCAGATTTAAGAAAGGTAATGGGTTAACGACCTCGCGGCCTTTTACAGTGGCGGACACTCTCTCTCTCTCTCTCTCTCTCTCTCTCTCTCTCTCTCTCTCTCTCTCTCTCTCTCTCTCTCTCTCTCTCTCTCACTCCCTCTCTCTGTGTTCGCGTTTCATCCGTGTTTGCTCTCTGTGTTGCGTGTTTCGCGCCGGATTCTGCACCCACACTCGTAGTGTGTGAGTACGCGCCCCGTCGTTTCGTTGGCCTTTAGTCAGTGACACAGCGTGAGAGAAGGAGACAGACAGACAAACAGACAGACAGACGGGTGGTGAGGTGAGGGGGGAGCGAGCTTCTCCCGAGCAACAGGAACCCTTCCTTTCATCCAGCGCGGCAGGAAACGCGGAAATAAGACGGAAGTGAAAAACGCGATTTTTAAGAAAGCGAAACTTATCCCCGAGAGTGGATGGGCGAGAGCGCGAAATGATTAAGGGAGCATCTCAGAGGGGGAGAGAGAGAGAGAGAGAGAGAGAGAGAGAGAGAGAGAGAGAGAGAGAGAGAGAGAGAGAGAGAGAGAGAGAGAGAGAGAGAGAGAGAGAGAGAGAGAGAGAGAGAGCGGCGGAGGGCGGGGCCGCCTCGCATTCGCAAAACGGGGCCTGCAGCGCGGAGCGCGCAACAACATTTCCGCGGCCAAAAGAGTGGCGATGGCACTTGGCGACCCGGCGACCTGAGAGGCACGTCGCCGTCGTCGCCCACGCCTCGCCCCGCCCCGCTCCCACTTTCCAGTCACGCCCTGCCTTGCAGTTTTTCCGTGTCACCGGGCTGGCTGACAGCCCGCCACACTTTTACGGGTTTCTCGCGCCAAAACGAAAACAAGACCGTATAATCGAAATTAAAGTCGAGTGTTTGTCGAGCGGCGCGGAGCAATCACCCGCCCGCCCAGGAAAACAACCCCGGGCAGGGAGGGGGTGGGGCATTTCCCGCCTTCTTTTCGGCCATGTTGCAACTAGCGGGTGGGGGGGGGGGGGCGCAATCGCGGTATTCAGCCGTTCAAAGCAGCACGGTGAAGCAGCGGGGGTCGTTTGCAAAGGAAGGTGAGGCATAGGGCCTAAGCCTGCTTGCAGGGAACCTCTGCGATCGCCAGCCAGAGAGAGGGGGGGCGCGTCCAAGGGTAGTACACTACACGGCGTACAAAGCAGCCCTTCAGCGGAATCGGGTCCGCCCTATCATAGCGACGGGGAGCTGATGCCCCGGCCGGGGAAGAGGGCCCCTCCGGGCCCTTCGCACGCGATCAGTGTATAACGGAGTCTGACGGAGTCTTCAAAGGCGAGAGCGAGAGAGAGAGAGAGAGAGAGAGAGAGAGAGAGAGAGAGAGAGAGAGAGAGAGAGAGAGAGAGAGAGAGAGAGAGAGAGAGAGAGAGAGAGAGAGAGAGAGAGAGAGAGAGAGAGGGGAGGCGAAGGGGGCGGGAAAAGGCCGCCATGCCACGCCCGGGCGCGCCGCGACGGGTGCAAAAAGGCTCCCCGCCCCACATCTTGATCCAAGAGAGAGACAGAGAGAGAGAGAGAGAGAGAGAGAGAGAGAGAGAGAGAGAGAGAGAGAGAGAGAGAGAGAGAGAGAGAGAGAGAGAGAGAGAGAGAGAGAGAGAGGGAGAGAGACAGGAAAGGGTACAGATGGAGATAAAGAAAGCTGGAATATAATGCGTCGAATCTCGCGCTCCTTTTGCGCCCTTTAGAGGCTGGATGCCTTTCCTGCGGGCCACCCTCCCAATTTCGTTTTTTCGTGTTTTACGTTTAACTTCAACCAAGCAAGCACGGCTTTTCAAGCCCCAGACAAGGATTGAGGGAGACAAAATTCACTATTTCCGCCAGTGTGCTTCAAACCCACAGCAATGCGCCTGCACCATCAAGTGCCGTGGTGGCTGGAGGTGTAGACGCGTCGGATTTCCGGTATGAGGATCGGCGGTTCAAATCTTATTACTTCACAACTTTTTTCTCTGAACGCTGCTCATTGTCGCTTCAAGAACCCGCTTCAATCGGCGTCAGACATGAGCCGTGGTGGCTGAGGGCGTTAAGGCGTCCGACCCCGACCATAAGGTCCGGGGATCGAATCCCACTAATGCCTTTCATTTTTCGCCTGGCTTCCTCCCACTGCGACTCAAACCCGTCGTCCAACACTCGGCAGACGTGCAAGTCAGGGTGGTGTAGTGGTCTAGGCTCAATCCAGGCCATTACACCCGGGTGTCTAAAAAGCAGTCCGCTTCGGCGGATTGGCCTCGGCACTGGTTCGATCCCCGATCGAGCCAGCCACTCGAAATTGGTCGCGAGTGGGTCCATTCCGATTCGTCGGATGGAGTTGATAAGTCCTTTGAAGCTGGCCCACTGACTGCATGTTCGGGTCTGGGAGCGCCGGACAGCGGGTGTACCATTTGGGTACCGACCAGCCTGCGAAAACAAAAGCTCCCAAAACAACTCTCTTTCTTTCTTTCTCTGTCTCTCTATCGTCTCTGCCTTACTCTACTCTGCCCATGTTGGGCCGTGTCGGCGGCTCGGGTCCTACTGGGTCCCCCGGCGTACGATATCGAAGTCGCTGGATCGGATTAACCCCAGTTACCTGATAGCACCGGTTCCCATCCCGAACACCGAAGTAAAGCAGGAGGCCTCCCCATTAAGACTGGGGAGGGGGTGTAGAGTTCCATTTTTAGATTTGCTTTTTGTTAAACACGATCAACAGCGCCCGGGTGTACGCCGTCCCCCACATCCAAACACCAAAAATTTTCAAAAATTCAAAAAGTTCCAAGAAATTTTCTAAAACGTACACAACAATTTTGAGTTGTTTCCCCTCAAATTTTTTTCCATACACACTTAATTACTTTGTAGTGTTTTGTGCATAGCATGCGTGTGAAATTCGCAAATTAACGCACACTTTGGGATGGCGCCTGGTTACGCTGAATTTCGTCTATTCCAAAACGCATGCTCAATTTTGTGCAACGCTTGGCTCACGCACAAAAAAACTACATAGTAGTTTTGTTTGTAGTTACCCGAGTCGCGACCTCTAAGTCAGTCCGTCCGTCTGTCCGTCTGTCCGCGTGTTGTGACAGCGGGGTGACGCGCGCTCCTTATGTAAGAGGAGGAGCCCGCAACCCCGAAATTTTTGGCCTTCCCCTCCGAGCGTCTTTAGCGTGGCAGGGTCGAGCCGGCGACGACGCCGTAAAAAATATTATGAAACGTGATCGGGACGATGCCGGCGGGCAGGCAGGCAGGCAGGCAGGGTGTGCGAGGACCTCACGACCCTTCCCTGTGTGGATTTGCGCTGTAAGACCCGGCCGGGGTAGCCGGGCTGCTAGCCCCGGGCTGCCGCCGGCTCTGGGCGCCCCCGAACCCCGTGCCGACGCCCTCCACATAAGGTTGGCGACGCTGGCGTCGGTGCCTCCAACCCTGAGGCCGGCCCACGTGCCAGCAGTGCCGCGCCAGCAGCCACAGGCACGCCAACGTGCCGACGCCAAAGGTGTTGTCGCCGGTCCACGAACCGCAGCACCACTCTTCAACAAAATGAAGGCGGCCGACCTTATTCTCAAAGTCGCGATGTTTTTACGATGTCCTCGGTGGAAACGCGATACGCGCCGCCGCCACACACTGTAGTGGTGGACTCCACCCTGATGACGAGGCACCCCTCGGAGCTCCGAGGACCCCGCCATGGTCCCACCATTAGCCCGGGATTCATGGTTCCTTACGTCACATCGGCTGACATTTCAGCAAGCAACAAACAGCAACCCCTCCGCCGGCCGCCGTCGTGCCGTGCTGACGGGGGCGGACCGACCGCTAAGGCTGGGCAGGAAGTAAACCACTGTCACGGCCTTGCAAACAAACAAACCAACGCTCGCTCTCTCACAAGCCAGTCACTGGCTCGGCCACATTTAGGCCAAGTCAGTCGAGCCAGTCACTCACCAAGCACTCTCTCAGTCACAGGTACGGACGTTCCGTACTTGTGTCCGTATTTCCGCACTATATTCTTCCGTACATTTTCCGTACAAAAGTACAGAAATTTTTCCAGTGCAGCGGCGCCGGAGGGGAAAACACGGGGCCAAACAGGAGGATGTACGCCATGAGCCGCGCGGACGGGGCGGCCCGCACGCGCTCAGGGCGGCGGCGGCGGCGGCGGCGAACTCGATACAAAATGAAGAGTGGATTGGGATCGCGGGGATTTGGGAGGGGAGGGGCGGCCTCCATTCATGGGGGCGGTTACACAACGCGGCCCGGGCACAGTGGGCCGGTGATGAAAGCGCGCGCCGGTCGGACGGCGGCGGCGGCGGCGGCGGCGCTCGGGCCGGGCCGCCGTGTCACGAGCTGGCTGGGCTGGGCCGTCCGGCACGCCCATTCGGATTCTGCAAAACTCGGTCGGGCTGTTGTTGGAAGTCAGCAGGTGCGATCCAGGGGTAAGCCCTCCACGCAATGCGCTGGACAGCGCCCCGAGGGGGGCGCGGCACGGCACGGCGCGGCACGGCGCGGCCCACTGGGGGCCCCGCACCGCCCGCCGCAGTCCAGAGCCCCGAGGGCCTCGACGGTGGCGGCCCTGAAGGCCCTGACGGCCCCGACACCGTGGGTGGCGTGTTCACTGTCGGAAATTCGCAGTGGTTTGTTTCATTTTTATTTTTTATTTTTATTTTTTTTCTGCTCTTCACAGGTCTTTCTGCGTCCCATCGCTTGCTCGCGCGGCATGACCTATCTTAGCCGTAACGGTGGAGCCGCTGCATAGTCCTCTCTGCCTGTCCCCACAGGTTCATTCCACGCATGCTGTGCGTCTTTTGTTGTTCTTGTTCGTGTTTTTCCGAGGCTTCTTTGAATCCGTGTTTTGTTTATCAGTATAATTACGGGCTAGATTCGTAACCGCCGCCGCTCCCCGAGGGAGGGCGGCCGGTCGGACCGGCCAGCGCGCGGGGGAGAGAGAGGTTTTGGAAGCCACGGAACGATATCACAACGCGAGTCACGTCAGTAAGTAGATATATCTGATGGGACCTGGCTGTAATTGTATATAGCAGCACAGCCGCACACGCCGCCACCACTGGGGCAGTCCACCCCTCACAGTCGCCCCCCCTCCCCCCCGTCCCTCAGGTGTCGCTGTCACATCAAGCCAGGCTGTCCAGCAGTGTCCAGCACAGCGATCCCCAGCAGGACGGACGCGACTGTGTCAGAATAATTCTAGACACCTCCTAGCACAGGAAAAATTATACCATCGTATATATATATATATATATATATATATATATATATATATATATATATATATATATATATATATGAGTGTGTGTGTGTGTGTTCGCCTCCTCTTCATTCACCTGTGCGTGCTACCAGCCGAGTCGGCGAGGGCCTGACGGCCTGGCGTCGCCCGATCAGGTTTCCCTCCTCGACCGGCTGTGTTGTGCGTGCCTGCGCGCCTGCGTGGGTCGAAGCGGCCACCGACAATGACATTAGCAGCGGCACCAGGTAGGCGAAAAACCTATCGCTACGCAGGACTATAACCGAAGTGTGACCCCACCAATGGATTCCTCGTTCGGAGAGCAATCCATTGGTGGCGTCACACGTGCTGTTCGAGCCCCATTTAGCGACTCTGAAGCTCAAAACGCGTCTAGAGTTTGCCGCCTGTGCCGGTCGTCTGGTCCACTTTGCGGCGGTGTAGGGATTATTTAACGCGACTCGGCAACGGCAGGAATGATGCAACACTGGCGCGTCTTTGTGGCGACACCGTCGCACAATAATTCAGCGAGCACGACGCTGGACAGTCTGCCTCTCTCGCACCCCAACGGCCCACGAGTGCGAGAGAGACGCTATGCCGCTGAACCAGCTCGCTGGCCGACGTGGTGTCACCGGCTGCTGGTTGATTCAGCGACCCGCCGCGGCCGTGTCGTGCAGGATGCAGCGGTTCCAGACATCGAGCATGCACGCGGCATCGGCTCATCCAAAATGGAGTTGGCGTGACTGCCGCGGTGCGCGGCGCTGCCGCCGCTCCGGCCGGCGCGTCCTTATATTCATCCGCCATCGGTGTCGGATTTCCATCGGACGATCATGGCCAATGACTTCCTGATGGAGGCACGGACCGACGCCAAGCCGGCCCGAGCCCCTGGATGTCGAAAGGCGGGAGAGAGAGAGAGAGAGAGAGAGAGAGAGAGAGAGAGAGAGAGAGAGAGAGAGAGAGAGAGAGAGAGAGAGAGAGAGAGAGAGAGAGGGAGAATCGAGCGAAACGACGGAGAGAGAAACAAGCAGGTTTCAAGCCAGCCCAGCGACGGCCTAGTTGACGCTCTCTGACTGATGCAGTGAGCATTCAATATTCGCGAACTCGCGTTCAGGTCGTTGAATCTCTATTAGACCCCGAGTTCTGTTTTGTTGTTGTTGTTGTTGTTGTTGTTGTTTTGCGTCAGGTGACCCTCTAGCCAATCCTTATGAAAAGGTGGGAGCTTAGGGCAATCCGCTTACTCTCCAAAATCATCATCATCACCATCATCATCACCGTGATCCAGAGGGCTCCGGGGGACAGCAGGGCAGCCGTAAATGGACTGACCTGGTATATCAATTAGGATATCATCCGAGCCGTCTGCCGGCGAGGCACACGTTCGTTTCCCGGCCCCTTTTTTTTTCTCCCGCCACATAAATTTCGCATACTGTCGCGATTTTTTTTTTTTTTGCTGTGACTGTCCTGGAGCGAGCAGGTGAGGCGCGCTGCTAGGCGGCCGAGGGAGCACAGTGGTGGGGAAAAATGACATCGGGTAATGGGCCGATGGGCGGGGCAGTGGAAATGAACGCGAGCCAATCGGAGCAGTGACTCATTTGAGGAAATCCGCTCAGCTGCGCTCCGTGTGATCTTCAATCCATTCCACCACTACACCCGCGAAGCGCTCAGCCATGCCAAATCGCCGACAAAAAAACAAAGTCACTTAGCCCGATGACATTTGCCTCAACTTTTTCCCCCCCCCCTCTCAACGTTAATCGTCCGAAATTGAATCCGGTTACTACGGCAGCAATCCGAGCGGCGCCGGTGGGATTCGAACCCGCGGGCCGCGCGGCGGTGTGGGCTGGCGCGGAGCGTGGAGCTCAGCCAATTACAATGCCTCCCAATCAATTTGCAATCATGCAGAGGGCGGCAGATGCGACATGGGAACCACCCCGCCCCGGCCGGCCGGTGCCGTAGTCGCGGAAGCCCTTTGCGCGGCTCAGGCGGCCCGGACCGGCCCGGACGCGCTGCTGATCTGTCCCCGGAGACGCCGGCCGCCCGGAGCCGGCAGCGGCCCTCCCAGGGCACGGCCAGGGCGGTACGGCGGTCGCCAACACATCGTAAAGGGCCTGGCCGGCCTGGCCGCGCACCCCGCCCACAGTGGCATATGCATCGTAAAGTGGTCGCCGGCCGCGCACCAGTTCCACTGTTTCACATGTTTCACACGCCGCGCCGCGAGCAGGGTGCTAAACCACGCGGCCGGCCGCGCGCGCTCGCCGTCAGCGTGCATTCCCAGCTCGTCTCTCTCGCACTCGCGGGGCTACGCGGGCCGCCTCAGCCACGGAATGAGACCGGCGCCGCCAAGGGTCGGGCTGCGGATATGTTTACTGGCGTGCTTTTATGGCGGGAGGTGGGGGGTGCGAAGGGGTTGCGATTAAAATGCAAATCTGTTGCAAGGCCTGCCGGAAAAAAAAGAAGCGAATCAGCAATAAAAGGAGCGCGACATCTCTGACGACAATAAACAACGGTCAGGCTGGTCGAGATGGCATCCAAGGGAGGGCCGCGCATCCCCCAACGCAATTTGGAATTTTTGGGAACGCGAATGAGTCTAATGCAATCTATATTGCATGCTCTTTTTCGATCTGTGCAAAGCTTTTTCCAATCAACAGCCAAGTTTTCGCAATCTCGTGAGAGTTTGTAACCTCTGCAGAAGCGGGGAGCATTGCTCTTGGTCATTTCGACCCCCTGACTGCACCACCCCCACCCCTCGCCGCCAGCGCGCACCTTCCACCTTCCCCTCCCAGACTTGCCAAAGCAGGGGCAGCTGCCAACTTGGGCCCAATAAACGAAGGAACATGATGCCTGCTGTGTTCCACTGTGTTCCCATTGGCCGGGGGCAGGCTCGCCGCGCCGCGCCGCGCTGCCAGCAGGGCAGTCAACTTTCCACAACTTGATCCAGACTCGTGCAGCCCTCCCGCCCTGCCACCCTGCGGCCTGGCCGCTTAAAAGAGAAGGCGGAAAAAAGCACACACAAAAAAAAAAAAAAAATCCAAGATGATTTGGAGTGCAGTGTTGCGGTGTCCGGGGCGGGCTTCTTCGTTGGCGGCCCTGGGTCTGTGGACGCCGCTGCCTTCGACGCGATCCTAGACGTCACGCAGTGGGCTGGAAGACCGGCGCAAGCGGCCAAAACTCTGAACGCGTTTTGAGCTCCAGAGTCGCTTAATGGGACTCGAACTCGTTGGGAGAGCAATCTATTGGTGGGGTCACACATTCGATTCGAGTCCCATTTAGCGACTCTGGAGCTCAAAACGCGTCTAGAACGTCAACCGCCTGCGCCGGTCTTCTGGCCCGAAGTGCGTCAACCCGCTCCCACCTCCTCGAGGTGATTCGCGACGATTGTTTTATACACCACGGGTAGCACCCACTCCCTGAATCATTCAGGAGACCCCTCCGGAGATCTCTTTCTCTCTCCGCCCCGCCCCACCCCGCCCCACCCGGAGGGGGTTCATGGCGTGCCGAAGCGTTGCAAAAAGAGCCGCAGAGATCAGTGCAGCGGTGGTGGCGTCCCGGCGGCGGCGTGGTGGAGGGAGGGGGGAGGGGGGGGAGGGGGGGGAGGGCGCACCGCACCAAAGTTCGTCAGGAATTCAGTGGCGGCAATTCAACGACGCACTGCGCGAACGCGCGCGCCCGCGCTCGCAGTGATGGCCCCCCGCCCCCTCCCATTGGCCCATTTGCCGGCCCCACCTCATTAAGTCCCGGGGACTATTAACTCGGCCCAATAATGCGGGAAAAAAAAAATATTCATGGATTTTAATTACTGCAGCAAAGGTACCACCGAGCGGCTCTGTACCGCCGCGCCATATAAATTATCGGTTCATTATCAAAATGAAAAATAGCCTTCCTCGTCATTTCCGGAAAACAGAGAGCCTAATTCCTGGGGGGCGCGGCGTGGCGAGGGGGGCGCGCTGCCCAACGAGTGCTTCCCGTGGTTTCTCTCTGTTTCCTCAAGGGGGTGACCTTAATGCGAGGCGAGCAGAGCCAAGGTTCAAATACCGGTGATTTTTTTTTTTATCGGAGCCTTTACCTATTGTCAGGTGTTGGGGGGGTTGGTGACCCGTTGCCGACACAGAACCTCACTCACAATCACACACACACACACACACACGTGTGTGTGTGTCACACGCGCACTGCGGCGAGCCACGGAATCGGCAAAATGGTGCGGAAAATCCGGCGGAACCGGTCAGGAATTAGCGAACAAAAGTCGCCTTGAAATTGAAACATTATCGCCAGCACACTCTGTCTGTCTATGCGTATGTGTGTGCGCGTGGGTGCGTGCGTGCGTGGGTGTGGGTGTGTGAGTGTGTGCGCGCGCGCGCGCGCAATACAAACAGTGATCAATCATGCGCGCCATCGATGAGTCAAGGATGAGTTGACGCCGGCGATGACGCCGCCGACGCAACGGTCGAGCCGAGCCGGGCCGGGCAGGCCGCCGAGCCGCACAAGTAGCAGCTAGCGCAGCCCACACTGCACAGCGTTCAAAGCGTCCCTCTGCCCGCGCGGCCGAGCCAGAGCCGCCGCCGCCGCCACTACCACCCCTTCCCCAGCCGCCCCCCATCCCACCCCAACACTGTTGCCACTCTTCCACCCCAATTTCCAGTTGCCCGCACATAGGCGCGCCGCCGGGCCGCCAGGCGCCTTGGCCAGTGCCGCCACCCCATGCAGCCACGCACTGAGTAGTGTCACGCTCGTGTCCTCGTGGCCGCGGGCCGAGGCGGGGCGGGGCGGGGCGGGGCGGGGCGGGGCGGGGCGGGGCGGCCAATACCGCCGCACGATACTTGGCGGCAAGACAGACAGTCAGTCAGTCCAGCAATCGGTGCCGCCCAGTCAGGGCAGCCAGCCAGCCTCCACCTACGGTGCATGGAGACTAATGGGCCGCCCCGGCCGCACGCCACCCTCCGCCAATCAATAAACTTGTGCCAAGACAAAGGAGAGGACGGTCCTCGGTCCTCGGCGCGAAGGTTTCCGGTCTTCCGGTTGTTAGCTCATCTCCTTGGCTAAGCCCCGCGACTACTTGGCGAACAAGATGACCGACATCGCCTCGCCTCGTGGAGAGAGGGCGGTGCGGGACGCGTCGCTCGCAGAACTGCAATTTTTTTTTAGCTTTAATTCTTTTAAATTTCATTTTTAGTATTTTATTTTAGAATTTTATTTTTTCAGAATCCTGAACAGGCAGTGCTCTGTTGTTGTCGCACGCAGCCCGTTGCGTCGCTGCTGCGGTTGCCATGGAAATGTCTTGGCAGGAGGCAGAGGGGGTGAAGGAATGAGAGGGAAGATGAGGAAAAGGAGGAGCCGAGCCGTAATGAAGGAACAAAAGACAGAGACGGCCTGCCCGGCCAAAGTCGCAGCAGCCAAGGCAGCAGCAGCGAAGGGGTTGCCGCCAACTTCCTCCGTTCACCTTCAAGAACGCCAACACAGGGCACCGGACGACACTCCAAAGAAACTCCCCCAACTCTCTCTCCTCTCTCTCTCTGTCTCTCTCTCTCTCTCTCTCTCTCTCTCTCTCTCTCTCTCTCTCACTCACTCACTCACACACACTCACGCGCTCACAATGCCAGCAGCGGACCCGGACGACGGAGGATTAAAAGCTATTACCGTAATTGAAAACTCAAGTTTCCTCGCGTCGTCCGTGCTGCGAGCGCTCACCAGCAGCGCGCTCGGCCGGTCGGCCACTCACACATCATCATTTTTCACGCACATCCCCCTCCATCAAACCCCTATATCCGCCCCCTCCCCCCCCCCTTTTTCGGTGACGAAGACCGTGTCGAAGGGGATTAGCGCGGAGGGAGTCTTCTCGATGCGCACCGAGCGCACCGCGACCACAGAGATTATCCCCGGGTAATATGCACGCACATAAATCATGGCGCCTCTGCTGCTTGCAAAACCGCCACGGCGCGCACCGCCACCCATCCATCACGGGTTCGTTTGCCGTGCCAAGGGTCCCGGGTTCAAATCCCCCAACTTCAGCTTGTTTGTTTCTTTTTTTTTGTGAGTTTGCGTTTTGTTTTTTTTTCCCCCTTCGTTTGATTTTGTATAAGTAATTGAACGAAGCGCGGCTTTGGATCAAGATGCCGGGTAGAAACTGCCGCGCAGCTCAAACAGCATCCTTCATACTCCGGACAGTTCCAATTTTCGCAAGCAAACGAAAAACGGGTATTTTGGTTTTTTATTTCACCCTACGCATGCAGAGGCAACAGTGAAGGAGATCGGCGTTCTAAATCGGATCGGGTTCGATCGATTTCAGGATTCACTCCTTCAAGGCGCGGTGCGGGCAGCGAGGCAATATTTTTAGCGCGGCATCGGATCAGCTGCTTGCCAAAACATTTCCCTGCAGGAACGCGAAAGACAGGTAGGGCTGGTGTGTGTGTGTGTGTGAGAGAGAGAGAGAGAGAGAGAGAGAGAGAGAGAGAGAGAGAGAGAGAGAGAGAGAGAGAGAGAGAGAGAGAGAGAGAGACTGGAATGTTTTCATCCGAGCGATTGGCTCGGACCGGCGGGACTTCCGGGGAACACTTCACACACGGCTGGCTTCGGAGACACACAAGCAAAAAACCTCATCGAACCCACCGCACCGCCGGTACTCGAACCCGCGGGCCTCAACCTCCATTTTTAATGAGCCTCCACCTGCGGGGCTGCGCCTGGGCTGCGCGCTCAGAAGCAGTGGCCGCCAGCCCAACTAACAGCCGGCTGGACAAACACGAACACGCGCGCCTCCCTCATGACCCTCGCCGTCGGGGACGTCCCTTCCGGCGAGCAAATAGTGGCAACCTATCCGACTGGAGAGCAGCGCTCGCGACGAGACGAGACCCGTCGGCCGAGCCGCCGGCCGTCGCCGGGGCAACCGGAGCGACGGGACGCTGAATAAGGACAACAAACAGCCCGCGCCGCCGCCACACAGTGGGCTGCACCGGCAGCCCAGCCCGCGGATCAGAAAACAACGACGCACTCGAGACGGAGTGTGTTTTTATTTGGCGGACGACGGCAGTTTGCACGGGGACCACTAGCACTGCGCACAGTGGGCCAGAAGACCGGCGTGGGCGGCCAAAATTCTAGACGCGTTTTGAGCCCCAGAGTCGCCGATCCCCATCTGCGCAACTACTATTTTATGGGGAATGAGCGAAGACGCGGCGCGCATGTTGTTGTTGTTGTTGTTGTTGTTGTTGTTGTTGTTGTTGTTGTTGTCGTCTTCTTTTTTTTTGCTCCCTTGGGTCAACGACAAAGCGACGCTTGCGCACGCAACCTCTTCCCTGCCCTCGCGACTCGGCCGCGCTCGCTCGCTCCCCTCCACCCCAAGAAAGCGGGTAGCTGCCGCCTCGCCCCGCCCCGCCTCGCCCCGCCCCGCCCGGCGCGCTGACCATAAGCCTCGCTTCCGCGCCCCTACTCGTTGCGCGGCATTGCAATGACCCTTGCTTTCAATGGCCGAGACACCCGGTGCAGGGGAGGGTAGAGGGAGGGGGTACGCGTGTTCAACACAGCATGTTTGCTCCCGTATAGCGCAGCGCGCACGCCGTGGCAAGACCGTGCCGGGGCTGCGGGGCTCGGGCACTCAGGATGGCTTCCCTGCTGTCCTCAGGTGCTTCAGCGCCCCCCCTCCCCGCCCCTCCCCGCCCCCTCCCCGCCCCCCTCCCTCAGCCCCTCCCAGCGCTACTTCAACAGCAAGCCCCTAGCGCGCCTAGGGGCAGCCCGGGGGCAGCCTAGGGACCTGACTCACCCCGACCCGACGCCCTACGCGGTGGCGCCGGCGTGGTGCGCCGCTCAGCGTCCCGACCGTCGTCGTTTTGGTGCGCCGCCACGCCCCGCCACGCCCCGCCACGCCCCGAGGTGCGAACGGGGTCCCCAAACAGCCGTGTCCAGAAGTCCCCGCCGAAAAGGCAGAGTCAGGATCGGTGTGGGGGGGGGGGGGGGCATAGGACGCGACGGACGACGACGACGTGGTCGGCGACGGCCGCTCGCGGAATTGTTGAATTTTGCCGCCAGACGCTTGAAGGGTTTCCTGCGCCAGCCCTATGAAAGATGGCGGCAGATAGGGCCGGCCAGGGTATAAGGGCATGGGGAGGCATGGGACCTCCTAGGTCAGGCGGGACAGGACATCCCCTTGGAAAATAAAGTGGCCTGTTTATGGTGCGCGTGATGGAGCCCCAAGATACGCGCCGTTCGCTCCGCCTCGCCCCGCCTCGCCCCGCCTCGCTCCGATATTGCGGTGCCGGGGTCAGTGGTGGCCTCGACGCCGACCACGGCGACGGCGGCCCCGGAACAGTAAAATGACTGCCAGCGGAGCGGGGTGTAGCGTTACATAGGGGAACGCGCACGCCGGACTGCAGCGGAATGCCAACGCGGGTCTATCTCTCCCTTTGTAAAGTTTCTCAAATAAAACAATGATGAGGGCCCTTCCTCTCAGTCCTGCGGTGATCCCTTCGTGGGCGCGTGCCGCCGGCAGCCCTTCCCCCTTCCCACACCGCTTGATTGCGCACAGGTAATCATTTCCAGAAAAATCGATCCTCGGCCGTCGGCCGCCGTGTCGTGCACCGGGAGGACGGCACTGCGCCGACGTAAATTAATTGCCAACAAAAACCGCGACAGCCAGGCAGGGCAGCCAGCCAGGCAGGGCAGCCAGCCAGGCAAGGCAGCCAGCCAGGCACAGGGCAGCCAGGCAGAGTGATTCCGTCGGTCTCTCTGTCGCAATTCCACGGGGCATCCCATGAGTGCGAGAGAGACAGGCCGGGACACCTGAGAGGGATTTCTGACTGGGTACGGCGGGAGGCGTAGGCGGCAGCGGCGTCGGTACCGCGAGTGGCCCAGGGGTGGAGGGGAAGGTAAGGAGAGGTGGGTGGGGGAGAGGGCGCCGGTTTTCACATAATGCCACCTTAGTGGGCCACGCTGATAATATCATGCATAACTAACCAGCACACATAGACGACGCCATGAGCGTCGCGGTGGCGGCGGTGCAGGCGGTGCTGTAGGGAGTGGCGGAGCGGGCGATGGGGTGGAAACGCATCGCCGTCGTGCCGCCGTGGCACACTGGGCGGAGGCGGTCAAAATCCCGGACGCGTTATGAGCTTCCAGAGTCGCTAAATGCTGGATGCGCCACTGCTCTGGAGCTCAAAACACGCGTCCAGAATTTTGGCCGCCTCAGCGGTTTTCAGACCCACTATGCGTGGCTCCGCCGCCTCGGCAGTCATCACTGAGGAGGCCGGCGATGATCGCGGCGGTCATCGGCTGCCACGCGGCGCGAGGATATCATGAAGCATGGGCGGTATTGGCGCCGTGCGGACCACTGGCCCAATTTTTCATCCGGAAAGGCGTGGCGCGCGACGGCGCTTCTCTCTCCTTTTTTTTTTTCAGCCCGCGCGCGAGAAATGGAAAAGTCGAGTCGGCACAAAGGCTGACTGGCAGACTGGCACACACGCCGCGGCCTCCGCGCCGCTCTCTCGCTTTCTCTCTCTCTCTCTCTCTCTCTCTCTCTCTCTCTCTCTCTCTCTGTCTCTCTCTCTCTCTCTCTCCCCCACCCCCGCACGTACGCCGGGAGCGTGCTCCCTGAGCATGCTCCCTCGCCCGATGAATAGAAAGCCATTCCTACATAAAGGGAGGCGATCTCGTCGTTTTCCGAGCAAAATTACAGAGCCGGCGGAGTTTCGCTCCCGGCCAGGCTGAATGTAACATGTCGACGAAGTATGCCAGACGCTCGGAACGCACCGCGATGTACCAGCCCCCCGGATTTTGGCGTAGCCACTGTGCGAAATAACTACAGTAAGTCCTGTTCTGATTAATACAGATGTCACTGTAGTTCAGAACACGCGTTTGAAGGTACATTTTTGACAGGATCTAATGTACTTCGTATGGGATTTACCGTATTACAGAAGTGAACACGAAATCTCGTGTACGAGGTACGGAAAACCGTGTAACAATGAACAGTAAAACCTGTATGTCAAGCTTCGGGAAAAGCTGGCAAGGAATAGGCATAGGAATGGGCAGCGCGATAGCTCGACTTGCCAGTCTGCATGTCGTACAACTGATGGCGGGGGGGGGGGAGGGGAAGGGGGGGGGGGCTTGGAGGGGAAGGGGGCGGAATTCACTCTTATCTCTCTGGCCGCTCCAGCGCCCGGGCGTGGGAGGGGGGCTCCAGCTATGCCTCTTGTCCACGGCATTTAGCACCCCCAGGCTGGGGCCCCGGGCTGCCCCGGCCGGCCCACTCGCGTGGCGGGCTGCCGTGTCGGCGATACCGCCCCCCCTCCCCTCTTCCAGCCTCTTTCAACACCTCCCCCCTCCCCCCTCCCCCCCCCCCCCTTCGCGGTCGCCCCTATCCGCCCCCGGGACGCCCAGCACCAGGATGACCAGAATGGGCAATTAGAACCAAATTTACGGCGGGCGGTTCGCAGAAGTTTTCCAAGGAAAGGGCCGGGAAATCTGCGGACGCCCTGCTACAGTGCCCATGACCAGTTTTCAAGGTTTCACCAAACCTGGTGACCCTTTTTCACCAACCATGGTGGCCGTCTTCACCGTCTTCACCCAGCCCAGCGGCCGGTTTCACCTCCGCCTGGTTCACCAGGGCCGGGGCTGCGCCTCCTCCACTGCCGGCCGACAAACAAGGCTGCGCTGTAATTACTCCACCCGCTCGGCCCGGCTGGCCCGGCCCACTGGGTTGTTTCCTTCCTTTGAGGAAATCTCTCATTGTTTGGCTGGGATCGCGATGAGCGTGACCCATTATCGCGGTATTGACCAGCCCCCTTTCTGTCTCTCTCTCTCTCTCTCTCTCTCTCTCTCTCTCTCTCTCTCTCTCTCTCTCTCTCTCTCTCTCTCTCTCTCTCTCTCTCTCTCTCTCTCTCTCTCTCTCGCGGTGCCTGTTCATGATGATCATTCATGCGCGCCGTCGCACTGTGAGCCATTAGATCAGAGCAGGCGGCCAAAACTCTTGACGCGTTTTGAGCTCCGCAGAGTCTGAGAGCAATCCATTGATGGGGCCACACGTTCGGTTCGAGTTCTCGACTCTGGAGCTCGAAACGCGTCCGGGACTTTGACCGCCCCCACCGGTCTTCTGGCCCACTGTGCCGTCGTTCGTTCGTTTTGGGGGGAACGCCTGCACCGCCACGTCCGCACGCGTGGCGCGGCATTCACATGGAAATGCACGACACACGAAATAAAAGGGAAATAAAGAAAAATGGAAAATGTGTTATAAATCAACAAGGTGAAGTCACAGAGGGAAAGTCACGCATGGGGAGCGCAGCACGCGTGCTTGTGGCTGACGTGTGTGACAGGTGGGTGTGTGTGTGCGCGCGCGCGCCTGTTTTTGTGTGCGGACATGACCGGGATCTCCATATCACACACATTCACACTTACGTGCAAAAACAAAACACGTCAACCACTTTGACATGAATTCCATAATTGACATACTTTGACTCACCCTGGCCGGCCGCTGAGAGGAGGCTCGCGGGCAGTTTGAAAAACAATTTCACGTATAGTGTTTTTCGTTGTACGTGCGTGGACGCTCCCTTCAGTTGTCATTTTTCAATTCACCTTTTTGTTTACGTTCAGGATAATGGGTGGCAGGGACTGAAAAAAAAAAAGCTGTCCTCTTTTGGATATGTGCCACAATTCTGCAAGATTTCCGTTTTGTTTTGTTTTATTTTCGTTCTTCTGTGGATACAAATAAATTCAATTTTATTTTATTTTTTAAATAAAAAAGAAGGTTCTTTTTCTTAAATTTACCTCTGGTAGGGCAGCGCCACCTGGAGCGACGGTGCACACGACTCGGGCCGTACTCCCCCGGGGCTGCCCTGGGACTGCCGATGGATTTGTTTAGCAATCAGGCCATTACTTGCAGATGCTGCCCTCCTCCCCCCACCCTCCCCCTCCCCCTCTCCATCAGCGTATCACCAACTTCTGCATTTCAGTATAATGAGGGCGCTTTGTTCTGGGGGAACCCCATCCAGCCAAAATATTCCAAACCACCACCAATCAAAACCGCCGAAATAAAATACGGCGGCCAGTCACTGCGTGGAGGCGGGGCGGGGGCGGGGGCGGGGTGTGGTCGAGGACGTCGTCCAGGGGGGGGGGGGGGGAGCAGGAGCACAGGCGTGCGCTAAGGACCACGCAACCGCAGCAGCCAAGTCCACGTGACGTTCGGAGTGAATGTTCATCCCCCTCACCGTCGTTGTCGCCGCCATGCCGCGGACCGAATCCAACAGTCGTCTTCGTCACTCTGTCTCTCTCGCACCTATACGGGGCGCCGAAGGAGTGCGAGAGAGACAGAGCGACTCTCAGTGTCCAGTCGAGCGGAATGAGGAAGGAGTTACGCGCGAACCGCGGCGGGCCGGCCTGCAGCAGCAGGACACGGCGCGCCCATCCTCCTGTGAAATGCGAAATGTTTCATTTCGTCATCGGGGCGATGTTGCGCGCCCCTTTTAATTGACTTGGCAATAACAACCGGGGTGGATCCTGGTAGGAGCTTTCAGGGGATCAGCACGGTTCAAACACCAGGGCTCGTTTTTATTTTTATTTTCATTTTTTCGTTTGTTTGTTTTTTTCTGCGTTGTTTTTTTTTTTTAAAGTTAAGTTGGTATTTTTTTGGTTAAGCCTATGTATTGTAGCGGGCGCAGCGGCGCATCCGATCTGCGATGGCCCCAGCCAGGCCGCCCCGCCTGTTGCGGGTCGCACAGTGGGCCAGAAGACCGGTGGAGGCGGCGAAAAATCTACACGCGTTTTGAGCTCCAGAGTCGGTAAACAGGACTCGAACGAATTGTGTCACCCCACCAATGGATTCCTCGTTCGGAGAGCAATCCATTGGTGGGGTCACACGTTCGGTTCAAGTCCCATTTCTTAGCGACTCGCTCGGCCCACTGTGCGATGGCGGCGGTGACCGGATGGTGACCGGATGGGGCTGCAGCAGGCTGGCCGCGGCCCCGCCACGCCTTGGAGGAGTAGTCCCGCGATCCACCGTCAGGTGGTGGAAACGAAGCGCCAGCCAATCGACGACGACCCCCCCCCCCATCCCCCCCTCCCCCCCGCCGGCCCGGAAACCCATTCTGAGTTGACAGTTAGGTATGCATAAGTCACCAGCCCGCACCACTCCAGCGCGCTTCTCCCTCCACTTCCCTTGAAAGGCTAGCACGACCCCTCGACACGGGTGTTGGCACGGCGCGAAACTGGAGCGCAGCCGCGCCGCGCCGCGCCGACCATCATGGAGAACGACTAACTTGCGGCAGAAGGGCGGAGCGAACGAGGCGCTATCAAAAGTACCGACCGACACAACACCTCAAAAAGCGCGCCACGATCGCGGATTCGAATACCGGCCACGCAATCGCCTTTTTCTTTGTCGACTTTTCGACCCATCGCGAGGCTTGCACTCTAACAAGTCGACCCCTCGCGTCGTCATGTCATCCCCCTGTACAACGAGTGGGCCAGCATCAACAACTCTTTGCCGGAAAGTCACACAGACGAGGGGCTGACAGAGGAACCGAGATCTCGCTCGTCCTGTCCACCGTATCGGGAAACATGCCCCTCCCCCCCCCCTCCCACTCGCCCGCACCGATATGAATATAAAAGCCCAGTTCGCGACCAGCGGCCCCGGAACAATATGTACATGGGACTTCCCCCAACCCACCCCTTCCCTACCCCCTCCCCTCAACGCTGCCCTGCCCTGCCCTGCACCACCCCGCCCCGCCCCGCCCCGCCCTGCCCGCGGCCCGACTACCGGATCTATGTTATCCTCTGGAGAACAAAACGGACTGCCGCCTGCCGCGGCCCGTGGCCCGTCGGTCGCGCGGAGGGGAAAAAAATTGGCGATCCGATCTGATAGAAATGACGTAACACCACCGGGGAGGAAAGAGGGGGGGGGGATGGGGTCGAACCTCAGAGGTCGGGTCGCAGTGACGTCATCAGCTGCCACGCAGTGACACGTGCCCGCCGGCCAGTTGTTAGGCAACCGCACGGTGGACGCGACGAAGGCAATACGCTGGTCAAGATGCTCCAAAACGCGCCCCGCTGCCGGGGCTGCTGGCCATGGCCAGGCCACTCTCTCCAACATATCGGCACAATCAGAACAGTGTGCAGCCATATTCAGAGTGAGGGACCCCTCGTGAATGACTGTGTTATTGTCTCTCTTATCCTGTCTCTCACTAGCACGGGTGCGAGGGAGACAGAGCGAGGAAGCAACCCCCCCTCGCACTCACATTGGATTCGTGGCGTTCCAGTAGATGTCGGACAGCTTGGTGAAGGTGGGCTTCTGCGGGAACACCTCCTTGACGGCGAGCAGCAGGATGTAGAGCAGCGGCCACGGCATCGCGGAGCGGTGGAGTCGGGGCGGCGGCGTGGGACAATCCAGTGCGCACACGCACTCACTCACACACACGCGCGCGCACGCACCAACGCGCCCACTAGGCAGCGACACCTCATGACACGTGACCGCGGGGACGCCGGCAGGTACCGGCTAGGTACCCAGCGGGCAGCACTTCACAACACAGTCCCTGTCACTCAGCAGTGCTTGCCGGTAGCAGGGCAGGACACACACACACACACAGACACTGAACCACTCGCGGGTAAGGCACGCGTATCCTACCGCACCCAGCGGGTGGGCGCGACACACAGACACTGGCACTAACACACACGCAGAGTCATCCAGAGTATCCAAGGCGGCGGGCGGCGCGCGGACGGGGGCGGCGGCGAACTCCGCGACGAGGACGTCGTCAGCGACGCGGCTCGGCTGACGCGAACGGCAGGACCCACTCGGCGCGGCGCTCTCTCGCGGTCTGGCGCGACGGACGACGCCGACGCCGGGTGTCCTGCAAAACAGAGCGGCAGTGGCGCGCTCTGGCGGCGGGCGGCGGCACCCGCTCGCCGGCAGGACGTCGTCGAGGCCGCGGTACGGTAGGGGTGCCGCCGCCGCGACGCATGCGCGCGCCGCCTGGCTTCCGCTAGCGCTTCCCTTCTTCCTTTCGCCCTCCGCGTGCTCCGCCACGGGGAAGCGCGTTCGGCGCGCGAAGGCGCAGCTTTTGAACAGCAGCAAGACAGAGGTGTGAAAGAGTGGCTAGAGAGCTGCAAGGGTGCGCCAGCAAGCACTGTTGTTCAACGAATGTGACGTCATATTCGTTCGAATGTGAACGAACGCCTTGGCCGACGCCTTGACCGACGCCGTCACGGACACCGCGTAAACCGGGCGGTCCGCGCAAAAACCACCGCGTGATGGGGGGTGGGGGGCTAGCGCCGCGCTCTCCGCCGCGCGAGGGGCAGGGGGGCGGTCCTTACTGGTCCTCCAGGCTTTTCCAGACTAATCAGGGAATTTCGCCGGTCATTGTCTCGCCGCGATGAATGGCTGCGAATAAAGGAAGGCGAGGCGCTCACAAAGCTCGCATGGCCCGCAGCCGGCCCGCCCCCTTCACTCTGACCAAAACCTAGCTTTTATTTGTTTTTTGTTGGGGTTTTTTTTTCGGCCCAATTGCTCTACTGAGGTTTTTATTTTTAGTTGGTTGGTGAATGCAGCTACGCTTGTTTTGCTTGCTCTTGTTCGTATGTGCAGCTCAATGCAAAATGCGTCCGCACGACACCAATATTCGGCTTGCCTGAGGTAGAGCCATAGGTAGTTCATTTCATAGTCAGAAGGTTCATGGTTCAAACACCACACTCACAAAACGTTGGTTCATTTTATTATTATTTTTTTTCGGGGGAGGGGGTGAAAACAGGTAAAATAATCCGGCGGGGTTTGTCATCTGTTATGCTCCTTTCTGCTGCAAAGTGATTAAAATGAGCGCTCGGCCGAATGAGACGAAAAATTCGCTCTCTCGATATTGAGCGAGGAGCTCTGCCTTGGCCGGTGCAACACTCTCCAGTTTGGCAAGGATCAACATCTGCTCCAAATCGCTGCTCCGCCCGGCCCTGCCCGGCCCTGCCGCTCAGCAGCGGCGCCGGCCGCCTCGCTCCGCGCATTTTCACGGCGGCGGCAATGGCTCTATTTGCATCGAAATTAGAAATCTAAATATTTGGTCCGCCGCTGCTGCTGCTTCCTGCGGCCCTGGCGCCTCGAGTCGCGAAGAAAAGTCCGGCAGGGGGAGAAAAAAAGTGCATCTTATTGCCAATGGCGAGGCTCGAACCCTCTCTCGTGTTGATGCTGTGTAGAGGTCACCGCTCCGCCCCCTCGGAACAAGGCGGCAGCGCAGGCCGGCCGACGCGAGCAGCCTGGCCACGCGCCGCGGGGGTGCGAGAGAGACAGACTGCTCCACGCACGTTAATTGGCACCGCGGCCGCGCGGTGCGCTGGGAGCGCCGCACACCGTGCAAAGGAAAGGGGTTCTGCATAGAGCGCCCCCTTCAATCTAGCGCGCACTACTTTCAATTTTTTTACGCCTTTTTCCCGCCCCCCTTCACTGCTTGTGCCGTGTTGTTTTGTTGGGCTTCTTTGGCTGCTGGGCCGCGAGAGTTTGTTGAGGCGGAAGACGAGTGCCGTCGATACCGCGGCAAGCCAAACTCAGCGCCGCACGCCCAAACTACAACCCCCCACCCCCACCCCCCCCCCGCGCGGCGCGGAACGCTGCTGCTAAGCTGCACTGGCCGAAAAGCGGAAAAGCATGCGCCTGGCTTGACAACTCGCTGGCCGCGGCTCCGGTCTTTGGTTTCCGCTTCCTTTTTATTGTTTTCCGAAGCGGCAGAACGGGAAAGAAAGAGCTGCTTCTTCTAACTCAATCCGGTCCGCCTCTTGGATCCTCTCACCGCCTGGTCGGCGGCGATCGGCCGCTCTGCTGCGCCCACCGCCCTCTAATTGGTTCCTCGCCGAGCAGCGCGTCTCCGGGGGTTAATCAGACCCTTATTTAACCACCATCAGTGCCCCGTTGAACCGGGACGGGTTAGGCTCCCGGACCTAACCTCGTCTTGCGGCCCCTGAGCCTCCGATCACGGTGGGCCAGAAGACCGGTGAAGGCGGTCCCAATCCCAGACGCGTTGTGAGCTCCAGCGTCGCTCAATGGGACTCCAACCGAACGTGTGACCCCACCGATGGATTGCTCCCCGTGCGAGGAATCCATCGGCAGGGTCACTCATACGGTTCGAGTCCTGTTCAGCGACTCTGGACCTCAAAACGCGTCTCGAGTTTCGGCCGCCTGCGCCGGTCTTCTGGCCCACTGTGCCAGTCCGCGCCTTGCCGACCGGCCGCGCAGCCCCGGGGATGCGCATTAATCCTCAATTAGGCCGTGCCGGCGGTAATCTGAGTGACCGCGCACCGCGGCCGGCCCTCCATCGCTCTGTCTCTGTCGCACTCATGGAGCGTCGCGGTGCGAGAGATACCCTTTCGATATCCTCGAGACCCTGTCAGTCTCCGCTGGCCCGCAGGCCTGAGGTCGAGTCCGCTTCGATATCTCGATAGGTGCACGCTCAAAACCTTACGAAGTATTTTGAGCATACATAGTACAAACTAATTTACTCTGTTGTACAAAGAAATAGTTCGTAAATTACAAAGTATTCTCTTTGTAAGCTTACGTATGCTCAAAATACTTTGTCATAACAAGCTGCTTTTTTTTGCAAGGCCTAAAATAGTTTGTAAGGTTTTCTCAGTGTGCGGGGGCCGGCCCACCCCACGCCCACGACGCCCCCCTGCCCCGCCCTCCAATTTTTTTCCCGCCACCTTCGTGTACACTGCATGGCCCATGGCGGCCCATGGCGGCCCATCCCATGGCCGCCGCGCCGTTGCCCTCTGCCGGGCGATTCCGAAGGATCGCTCCACCGCTCCGTCTCTCCCTGCCGCACTCACCGCGTCCCGCGGGGCTGCGAGAGAGACAGAGCCACGAAGCGCCCCGCCGTTCGGGTTCGCTCGGCAGGCGCTCGGCCCGCTGCGCTGCGCTATTGTTTTTCGTTCCGCAGTCTTGGAGGGTGTCCAAAACGATTTGCGGCGCCTGCGAAGCACGCCGAAGAGGGAAGGCCCCGGAGAACGGGCGTGAGCGACGGGTGGAGGGGGAAGGGGGGGGGGGACACCCTCTTATGGTCGGGGAGCGGGGGCAGTAACAAGAGAGGAAGTCTTCATGGAATGCAGCCAATGATAAATATGCATCTCCGGCCAGCCGTGCGCTGCTTCGAGCACCCTCTCATCGTGGCGCTACGCGGCCGCTTCTTCTCGCCTTCCTCGGATTGCTCCATGATGGCGCCCCGTCCGGCCCGGCGAGCGACCCTCGCTGCAGACATGCAGACGTTCACGCTTGTCTGATTTGCACCCTTTGCCATTTTGGCCCTGGCACCGCGCTGCACCCCCGGGGGTGGGGGGGGGGGGGGCTGCCCAGCCAGGGGAAAGGAGGGGGGCGTATCATCATCTTGCCATGAGGGTGGAGGCTGCTGTGGCTAGAGCGGATCGAGTTGGTTGGACCTTCGTCGTCCTCTGCCTTTTTTTTCTTTGTGTGTGTGTGTGTGTGTGTGTGTGTCTGTCTGTCTGTGTGCGTGTCCGTGTGTCTGTCTGTCTGTCTGTCTGACCCTCTGCTCCTCGCACCGCCTTCTTGGCTCGTGCTGCCCGGCGCTGCCCTCAATTTATCTCGATCATCCGCGGCGAGGCCAGGGAGGCGAGCTTCGCACGCTGCCAGGCGGTGGCGCCGCCCGGAGGTAGGCAACCCTTCGGGCGCGTGGACGGGCGGGCCGCCTGGCGGGTAGGCAACCCATTCGGCGCCGCCGGCCCCGCCGCCCCACCCCAGGCAGGGCGCGAGGGGGTTTACGAAGGTTGCCTGCCGGACAGCTCCCGAACTGTGACTGCGATTACTGACCTGGAAGCCGTTAAGATAGGACGCAAGTTGGCAGTGCTGGGCGGGCCTGGGCTGGCCTGGGCTGGCGTGTGGCGCACTGGCACGGCCTCCCGGACGCAGAGACGAAGAGGCCCTCCCGCGGAAAGCCTGGGAACCGAGCCACAGTGGGCCAGAAGACCGGCGCATGTGGCCAAAACTCTCGACGCGTTTTGAGCTCCAGAGTCGCTAAATGGGGCTAAATGTGACCCCCACCAATGGATTCCACGTTAGGAGAGCAATCCGTTGGTGGGGTCACACGTTCGGAGCTAAAAGCGCGTCTAGTTCGGGCCGCCTGCGCCGTCGTCTGGCCCACTGTGCGAGCTAGGAACACATCGGCAACCGCCTTCTTTATTGCGGGACCCACTATCTCCCGCCCTGTTGTCATCAATTTTCCGACCGTAGAGGGTTGCTACTCGTCGGGAGGTTTCAAACTGGGGAAATGGTTTTGTACTTTGAGGAGTTAGCTTCAAGAAACAGACACCCGAGGACACACACTAGGATAGCCGTCATTTTATTCACCTCGCTGCCTGAAACAGCCGCTGTTGACACCACAGCCCTTTGAACATTTTCACATTGCAAAAGCGACTGCCTAGTCGTCGTACATTTTGCCCACGATCCACGTGGTGTACATGGCCACGTCGTAGTAGGCGGTGGTCTCGAGGCACGCCTTGGCGTCCTGGGCGCCCGACACAAGGCCCACCAGCTTGTACACGCCGTTCTTGAGGTCCTGCACGATGGGGCTCCCCTCGTCGCCCTGCGCATATCGTGCAGTGAATTAGCCCGCGTTCAGACACCAGCAGCGGTTCCTCTTGCGCTAATTTGGTGCGTGCTTGCCACTCTTTTAAGTTTGCCGCGTATTTTTTTTTTATTTATTTGCGGCTGACTCACCCCGCAGGCTCCCTTGCCCTCGTCGGCGGAGCAGAGCATGCCGTCTTCGACGCCCTTCAGGTAGCACTCCGCCGCGGACAGGACGTTGACGGTCTCAGACTGGAGCGTGTCCTTGGTGCTGCCCCAGCTGGCCAGCAGCGCCATCGCCTCTGCACAGCGACAACGATCGTCACGCAACTCTCTCTCTCTCTCTCTCTCTCTCTCTCTCTCTCTCTCTCTCTCTCTCTCTCTCTCTCTCTCTCTCTCTGCACGACTCCTTGGCCGTTTGATGACGTCACCTTGGTTGTTGGTGTGGCTGCGCGGCAGGTTGGCGGGCTTGGTCAGCGCGTCCAGCTTCACCTCCTCCTTGAGCTTGAGCAGCATGAGGCCGTCGGGGTGCTCCGCGCTGTTCTTGTAGTCGATCTCCACCGCGACGCCCTCTCCGCCATTGCTGCGGCCCACCACCACCTGCGGCGCGGAGTCACTGTCATGCCGCAGTGCCGTCTCCGTCGCCCCCACGGGGCGCATGGCGGCCCCGTGGGCGTGCGAGAGAGACAGGGCGCGCCGTGCGGATGCCACTCACGTGACGCTGCTTGGCTCCTCCAGGCTCCCCCGCGGCCGTCTTGGTGGAGAGGACGAATTTTGAGGTGATGAGCACCCCGGATGCTCGGTGCGTTGGCTTGAAGGGCCAGGTTGTTTCAGTGATCTCGACGATGGAAGTGAGGTGCCCCGGGTCTGGAACCGAGACAGCATCGTCACTGGGTCGTCACAGTGCACCCGAACGGAGGTGGCCCGGTAGGTACCTCACTTCGGAAATGGGTGCACACTGACTCAATTTCCACTTTGACTAGATTGAAAATCTCTAGACATTCGTTACAAAAATGCCGCAACTAGGGTCAAGTTACACTGTTGTGCCAGCTGTTTCTAGACTGAAACAAAGCAGTGACTGGAGTTGAGGGTGCACACCGACTGGACGCAGTGAGGCGCCCCTCTCCCAGCTCCCCCAGCTCACTCACCACCAGTCTGCCGGACCCCGGCGCCGGAGACGAGGGCCGCACCTGGAAAAGCGGGGTTCGAGTTGAGCAGACTGCTTGCTCCACATTGTCTCGCCGCCACGCCGCTCTGTCTGAGCGCGAGTGCGGAGCGAGCAGAGCGACCAAAGCACTGTTCGAAATCGATCTTTAGATGGCAGCCAATTACTTTCTCATTGACCTGCCGAGATAACGCTAGTCAATAAAGCGGCGGTTGGTTCACGACACAGAACTGCAGTGCGCATGCATCTCACCCAGAAGGGCCGAAGCCAGGACGAGGGTCGCCGCCAGTGCCTGCATCGCGAAGGCCAGACTGACAGGGCCCGCGCCTGTCCCACGGTAGCAGCCAGCTCGCTATCTCATAATCGGCTATCTGGGAATCAGGATCAGCGGCGCCTCATCCTCAACCTGACGGTGGCACAGACATGGCAGGCTGGTTGGGGCCAGCAGGGCCGGGCAGCGTGCCGCGCCCTGATTTGAACCCCGCCCCGCCCCGCCCCCGTCAAGGGGCGCTCAGCAATGTCCCTTTTCCCTTCCCGATGCGACGCAGCCGACGCGCCGCTGACTGATTCCGAGAGTCGTTTTCGTCGCTCCGCCTCTCTCGCACTCATTGGGCGTCGCGTCCAAATGCGAGAGAGACAGCGACAGAAACGACGCTCGGAATCAGTCTTGAGACGCGAGTCGGTTTTGTTTCTTTTATTTTGCCCTCTGCCGGCTGCTGCCCGAGCCCCCTCCCCTCGCCGGCCCCCCGCCCCCTTCCCGCTCGGTTATGTTCGTCTCCTCCGCTTCGTCAGGCAGTTCCCTGTTCGGTTTCAGTTACCACAAACATCCGTCGGCGTCGGCGTCCCGGCCCGGGCCCAGCAGGCCCCACACACGCGCTGCGCTTCACTTCACGAGTCGTGCCTTGCTTCGCATTGCTTCGGCCGGATAGTGCGCGCGTGTCCGCGTCCGTCACTCGGGATGGCCATCCGCGCGCCATGAAGCTGCGCATCGGGCTGGCCGGCGGCCTGGCCCTGCTGTGCTGCGCCGTCTTGCTGTTCCAGGCACAGCTGGCCTGCGCGCGGGACGCCGAGGAGCACGCCGTCGACGATGTCCAGGACGCCGCCGGTGAGGAGCGCGCTGTCAACGACCAGGACGCCACCGCCACCCATGCCCAGGACGACGCGGAAGAGAACGCCGAGCAGGACGACGCACAGGATGTCGAACAGGTCACCGATGCCTTGAACACTAACGCCGTCGACGCCGAGGATGTTGACTCGCTCGACACCCGCGAGGACGACGCAGACGACAACCTCATAGGCGCGCAGGAAGCCACCGCTGACGACGTCCAGGACGCCGCCGACACCTCTCCAGCGCCGGACGACGCCGCCACCAGCCCGTCGCCGCCCCCGGCCAGCACCCCGTCGCCGCCCCCGCCCGGCACCTCGGCGTCAGAGTCCTCGGAGCCGCGGGAGCCCGCGTCGAACCGGTCGGTGGCCGCGTGGTTCCGAGTGGGCGTGGAGGCGTACCTCAGCGAGGACTGGAAGACGTGCGCCACGGCGCTGGAGAACGCCATCATGGAGTGGCAGTACTTCCTGCGCGCCAACATCGACTGCCGGCTCAAGTGCGGCGAGGAGGCGCGGCGAACACCGCCGCTCTTCGACAAGGACATCGAGCACCTTCACCACGCCGAGGAGCTGGTGCGCAGCACGCTGTGCATCATGAAGTGCAAGCGGCGCGCCTTCCACGGCCGCGTCACCACGGACACCATCGCGGCCTCGGACCAGAGGGCGTTCCGGGACCTCAAGGCCTACGAGTACCTGCAGCTCTGCTACTACCAGGTACTTCCATGCGAGTGCCGCGCCAGTCGCTCGGCGTTTCGTCCCTCTGTCTCTCTCGCGCCTCTTGGGAACGCTTCATGAGTGCGACAGAGACAGAGCAACAAAACGACTGTTGGGAAGCAAGCCTGCTAACCGCGCCTGACCTGCGCTGACACCGGACACCCTCGCCGGCTAGACGCGCGACAGCGATCGCGCCGTTTCTGGTGAAATCTCCCCTTTCCTTTCCTTTCCTTCCGTCAAACTGATTCCGCAATGCGTGTCGCGCTTCCGCGCCAATCTGGCACCGCCGGGTCAGCGCGATAATTTTGGCGATGCCGCGAATGGACTCATTCCACGCGTCTTTTGAGCTTCAGAGTCGCTAAATGGGACTCGAACCGAACGCGTGACCCCACCAATGGATTGCTCTCCGAACGAGGAAGCCAGTGGTGGGATCATACTTTCGGTTTCAGTCATGTTCAGCGACTCTGGATCTCAAAACGCGTCTAGAGTTTTGGCCGCCTGCGCCGGTCTTTCGGCCCACTGTGTCTATGGCTGTACTGCTGCGGGGCTGTTGAGCGCGGCGATGCGTTGATGTGCTGATTTGTTGACTGCCGGCGTCCATAAGAGGCTCTGGTCCGTGCCGCGTGGCTGGCCCACTGGGCTGGCCGCCCCAGCCGGCGGCGCGACAGCCTCGGTAGCGCTGGCTATCGCCGCCGGGCCCGCATGACTATATCCAAGTCAGCCAGCTAGAAGCAGCTAGAAGTCACTTTGGCGCGCGGGCCGGGCCGCTGTGCGTGCTGTGCAACAGTGTTGCTTTGCCGGGGTGGGGCGGGCAGCATTCGCTGCGTTTGTTTGGGCCGGGCGCGTCGGGAACGCGTCGCCTGGCGGCCTGGCCAGGCCTGGCAGACTCAGTCAGTACACTGTAAACAAACATCACGAGTCGGGTCACCCTGCCAAAAAGAGGAATCACCGCTCTGCACGGCTCAAATCCGCAAATCTCGCGGCACTGATGTGCGTCCCGCGTCCCAGCAGGCCACCACCTAACAGTCGTTCTGTCTCTCTCGCACTCATGCGCTGCCGGTCCGGAGGGGTGCGTGAGGGACAGGAACACAGTTCGGACTCAGCCGCAAGCGAAGTGCGAGGCCCCAGATTAGATTGGTCGAGCCTAGCCCTTTATCAGCTGGTCGCACTGTGGTCTGGCCCACTGTGCGTCACCGCCGCCGTGGCTGTTTGAATCCCGCGCGCCGGCCGCCGGCCGGGAGCTGCGACGTTGCCGCTGTGACGTCACAGTGGCCTGCCCCCTCCCTTGCTTGTGCCGCCGCTGTGAGTGTGTAGATGGCGCCCCTCCCCACCGTGCAGGCCGCAGTCGTGGCCGAGTGGTTAAGGCGACTGACTAGAAATCAGTTTCCCTCTGGGAGCGTAGGTTCGAGTCCTACCGACTGCGTAATATTTTTCGCTGGTCGTTAACTTTGTGGTGATGTGTGACTAACCAGTTCTTCTGTTTGCAGTCATTGCAGTTTCAAAAGGCGGCATCGGCCGTGTTCACCATTATTTCTCACGACCCGAGCAATGAAATAATGAGGCAGAACCTTCAGTACTATCTCTCAATGCCCGAGGTGGATGCAAATAATCTTGAGAATTACGAATCAGAGGTACGTAATGGACTACAAATCCACCAACAAATATGCTCTATATAGTGTGCACTACTGTCAAAATATACTTGACCACTAAAATTTTTATGTTCCAGCCATATGTTCCACTATATCTTGCTGGTACAGATGCCTACTTCTCAGGAAATTATGAATCTGCAGTATCAAATCTGGAGGAATCATTACATGAATTTCTGAATGCCATTGATCGATGTCGAGCTGATTGTGAGGGGCCTTTTGATCAAGGGTGGTTACCAGATTTCACACCGTCAATCACCAGTAAGTGCTAATACCAGCTACTCACGGTTCTCCTGTTTTTCCTATTTTTAATTTACTGACTGATGTTCTTTCAGACCACTATGTTTATTGCTTGAAGTGCAAAACTAAGTGCCACTCCAAGCTGAGTCAAATGAATGGAGAAAGATACGATGACTTTCTTCCGCTACACTATAATTACCTTCAGTTTGCATACTTTAAACGTATGTTATCATCGCAAGCAATATTTTTTTAAAAATTGTGTAATTTGAAGTTACAGTATTGTTCAGCGTGTTCAATATTTCCTATGTTGCAGTTGGACGCTTAAAGGACGCTTGTGCAGCTGCTGCTACCTATCTCATGTTCCTCCCAGCAGATGAAATAATGCTAGAAAACATTGCGTACTACAAGGCATTGCCAAAATTTAAAACCAGTATGTTCCAGCCTCGCTCTGTAAGTTCATAGCAAAGATTGTTCGTTTGTCTGCTAATCATTGAAACTAGCCTTTAATACGCATTTAACCCTATTGCAGGAGGCTGTTGATTACATCCACAGACAGACCTATGAAGATGCGTTGTTGAAATATGTAGCAGATGAATTTATATTTCCGGACATAGAAGAGAAAGACCAACCTCCTTCGAATGAGGTAAAGTGATGTTGCATGCTATGTACTGAGAATCTCATTGTACTTCCAAGCTATTCAAAATTTTAAGGGATAATGCGTTTACAGCCTCACAAAGATTTTGGTAACAAAGTTGCATGCTGCCTCGCTGTATAATTTCTGTTTTTTGTTTTCTTTGTTGTGGTGGGTTTATGTATCTGCATGAGCATATTGACCTTCCTATTTCCACTCACTACCCTTAAAAATGGAATATATGGTTGAAATATTGTATAAAATTTTCCCTTAGCTTCATACTTGTGTTTTTATTTCAGGGTAATCAATATTTCAGATTTACCTATGGAATGGGAATATGAGTCGTGTAAGATTTTTACAATAATCAATTGTTAAAATCATTCTTTCAGAGAGTGTGATGCCAATGCTGAATTGTCATGTTGTAATACTGATATTTCTGTGATGCCATTTCTATTTGTACTTACATGTGTCACTCATTAATAAATCTTAACATTCTATTTTAACTTGTTGTGGATTTATCCTTTCTATTTCACTATTCTTTGGGGCTATTGGGCCTTTGCTGTCCTTTTACTACCTGGTTTTTCATTGAAGTTGCCCGGGAACTAACAAACTTTGCAAACATTTAAAATTTTATCATCAATGTGGTAAAACAGTATTGTGGTGCTTGTTTGGGTGTAAGAAGTGTTTCACAAGAACAGTCTTTGCTTTAGCTAGTTGTTTCTCTCTCCAGAAAATCTTCATACACATTTATATTGAAAAATGCACATTAATTTATTTTATTTCATTTAATAGATGAGAAGTATGAATAACTTTTTCTGGCCTGCAGATTCGTGAGATAGGGAAAAAGTCCCCATGGAAAAAAAAAGATCTGCTTCATTCAACATTAAGTGAACTATTTAATCCAAGTCAAAACATTGCTTTAGAAATAAGCTCAGAAAGTAAGGACAAACAGTATTTACTTGAAGAAGTCAAGGGTAATATTAAACCAAACATCTATCCACCAGCCAATGACATGACATTAAACTTGGATAAATACTTATTAGACCTAGTTAAAACAAAAGAACTGGAAAGATTAAAGAAATTGTCTAGATGGCCTCTCTTTAATTTTCGAGGAGAAAGTGATTTGGGAGGAAAGAAGCGTTTTGTGGTTGATGGTCTTGCCAATAAATTAGAATGCAAGCAGCTTGTGCAGTTTGCAAAAGTAAGTATAGCAGAGTAGCAAATGGCAAAAAATTGAGAGTCTCAAATCTGATTTATTGTCCAAAATTATTTTTTTGTAGGTGAATGGTGTGAGAGGCGATGGATATGATGGTAAAAAAAGCCCTCATTCACCACTTGAAATATTTGAAGGAATTACATTAGGCCAGGCTGCTTTGGTATGCATAGCTATTTATTCAGGGAATTTCCAGAATTAAGTGGCAAGTGCAGAAATTAAATGAAATTATTTTCTAGATGGTGAACTTTGGCTTGATCGAACTTTCAACTCTACAACTTTTTCTAAGCCTAAGTGAAAGAGGTAAAAATATAATTGCTACCTACTTCAACATCTCTGACAGTGATCTGCATTTTAGTTTTACTCATCTTGTTTGTCGTTCTTCTGTGCCAGGTATGTGGTCAAATATAATGCTGCAATGAATTACAGTTTCTAATTACATGTACCACCTATATGAAACCTTTTCCAGGGAAATCAGAGAATGGGTCAGCGTTAAGTCACAAGATTCATGCTGACAATTGTTGGTTTTTGAAAGAGGGAAGATGTGTGAAAACGTATCCTGCATATTACTGGAGGGATTATAGGTGACCCTTAGATTGTTTCGATTAATTTATGTAATGTCAATGTAGAGAAACTTATTCATTGTGATGGAATTACAGCGCACTACTGTACTTAAATGATGACTTTGATGGCGGGGAGTTCATGTTCAGTGCTGATCCATTCGGAAAATTAATCCAAGTCGGTTGAATATTTTATTTATTTTGGCCTTCACTGACACTGATTCTTCACTCCATAAAATTTCTGATTGTGATAAATGTTACAGAGCTCCATCAAACCCAATTGTGGTCGTCTAGTTGGGTTTTCAGCAGGACATGAAAACTTACATGGTGTTCAAGGAGTGAAAAGAGGAACGCGCTGTGCTTTGGCTCTGTGGTTCACCCTGGACTCAACTCGATCAGAGTGGGGTCGAATATTGACAGAACGGGTAAGGGACAGTTATCGTTTTTTGACCTTCCAAAAAAAAAAAAATTGCTTTCTGTATATCTGGTTTCCTTTTCTTTTATAGATGATTGATTATTTAGAAGCAGGACAAAAGCCAAGTGTAGTGCTGATTTCAGAACTTGAAGATTTGGTGCAGTTTGACTTGGAGGAAGCTAAAAAGAAGATATCCCAAGCTGCTCATGCTGATTGTCTTAGGGACACATATTCCAAAGAAGTTGAATGAAATTCTGTGCTGCTAACAAAAGTCAATCACAGTCAACACTAATTTTGTTCACACTCCATTGAATGTCTAAAAATTATAGATAACATTTTGAAGCAGAAACAAGTAAGAAAAAGACAGCAGTGGAAAAATTGGCTATATCATTACTTGATGTAGGCATCGTAATGGAGCTGGCCTTGCAGCAAGTGTGGCAAGTAATCTTTGTGATGCAGTAAATAATTCTGAAAATAATACGTATTCTATGCACATACATGCTGATTTTATTTTTTTTACCAACTTTCAGTGTTTTGATTCAAGAAATTGTTGCAAAAGGAGAAAGTTCACTTGACATGAAATGCAAAGTAGACTTATGATTTATAAACAGGTCAGTGCGTTTGGTTTTTGCCTCCTTTTTTTTTTTCGCCCTGCAACTTAATTGTGTGTCGATGGACAAACATGGCGTGGGTAAAAAAATAAAATAACTGTGGCGTGATTGCAGGTGATGACTCCAACAACAACCCTCAGGAAGCAGCGCACGGCGATACCCCCCGCTCAAGGAGCGACAGGTGGGAGGACGTGGAGTATATCCACTTGAGGCGACGGTGGTGGCGCCTCCAAGGACCCTCAGCGGCCATATTCCCAACTACTGTGGTCGCGCCACATTTCAAACCAACTGAGCGCCAGGAAATATTTGCCAAAGAGAGACAATTATGTTGTATTTCCAAAGAAGGAGCTGGTGTGTATATTTATTTTTTGTTGAACATTTGTTGACGTTTTTATTTTTGTTTTGTTGTTACTTGGTTTATACAAATGTTAAAATAGCGAATAAAACGCGTCCTCCCCAAACAAACAAAAAAAAACGGCACGCCTATCTAATGACGCTTCTTCGTCTTGGTCTCATTAGACTTCATGCGTAACATGCAGGTGTACAAGGAGTATGAATTCTTCACAATCTGAAATAAACAGACATTGCCATTAGGAAAGGCATTTAAAACTCTGACGTAATTGATAGACACTGCGCATGAATATCTACGGCCTCGTGGTTTACTAAGCGGTGCCATACATCGAGGTACACAGGGTAGTTGAGCTTGACCATCTTCATGCCCGTGAGGCACAAGGGGCGCTGCGTTCTCAGCATCATCATCCGCATGTCGTTCTGGAAGTCCCTGCCCGCGCCCAACCAGGAGCACCGCCCAGCTATCGTGGCCAAGTTCTTACTCTATTGAAAAAAAAAATATAACTGTTTATTTTTCATTTCAGTCCAGAGCAAATATGTTAGACTTGCATATCAGGAATGGTGAATGAAAATATTCCATACCCTTGTCGCAATATTTTCTCCACTCCAGCACAAGATCCAAAGTTGGAGGAGAAGCCAGAGTAGGAAGTTGATCAGAGGCACCGCCTCCGCAGGAGAAGGCTGCGAGGAAAACGAGGAAAACAATCAAGGCACTCGTGCGAAAGTGTACAAATGTGCCCGAAAAAAAAAAGAGAAAAAAGTGTGTGTTGCGGTAGCTGCACAGCGCACCGGGGCCGCGGTGAGCCTGTAGGCCTGCAGGCACACGGCGGCAAGCGACTCCAGCAGCTGGGCCAGGGACATGGACGACAGGGCGCTCTCCAACTCATCCACGAACCTGCAAAACCAAAACGAGGGCCGCGTGAAGCAGTGCCTTCTGCCTCCTACTCACAGGGGCTTGTTGCCTCGAGGCGGCGTATGTGGTACCTTCGGGGGGTACCTGGACTGACTCTACTGACAGGCGGAGCTGACGCCGCTCTCGGCGACTTCACCCTACAGGTGCTTCACCTGATGATGCGCTGGTGTAGTCGCACCGCATCGTGCAGCCGCTGCAGCCGCTCGCGCTGCACCTCGTCGAGGCCGTGGCCGTGGCCCTGCACGGCCGGCGCTGCGTCTACCGGCCTCGGCTCCTCCTCCAGGGTGCGCAGCAGGCGCGCCAGGTTGTCGATCTTGGCGCCGAGGTCCATGCTGAAGGTCAGGATCATGGTGTCGAAGACGGTGGTGTGGATGCCCGACATAAGCGCGGCCGAGATCGGCACGCACGCGTAGAAGAAGAAGGTGAGGTTGTTGGTGCGGCGCAGCGACAGCGGGTCCCACTGCGGGACCCCCACCTTGTCGCTCCACTCGGCGCGCAGGAACATGAAGATGTAGGTGGCGTCCACGGACAGCAGCACCATGTAGTACCAGAACGTCAGCTGGCGAGCACAAAGCAAACGCGGAGCAGCAAGGAGCGTGGGAACACACTAAATTACTATGTAGGTTTTTGTGCAGACGTAACGCACGAAATTAAACATGCACTACGTTGCGCACAAAATTGTGCGCCATCTAGCGACTCTGGAGCTCAAAACGGGTCTAGAGTTTTGGCCCCGGGCGCACTGTGCAGCGGGGCGAGCGCCTGGTCGGTAGGCAGTCCGCCGCGCCGCCCTGCGTCGCAGCCCGCCGGTTGCCTATCGTCACTTCGCAGGCGCTAAAGGCGTGCACGACATCCTGGGGCAGCATCCCCCTGCATCCGTCTCCGGATCCGCCCCTGGCAGGCTCGGCTCACCTTGGTGGCCTGCTTGTGGGTCTGCTCCTCGTGCTCGCGGCACGCGCGCCTCAGCGGGCCGTGCTGCACGTCCATGTCGAACTTGAGTGCCTCGACCAGGCTGCGGATGAGCTGCTTGTTCTTGAGCAGCACGAAGATCTTGTAGATGGAGAGGTAGATGACGAAGGCGTCGCACAGCGCCCCGGTGGCCTTGTCGATGCTGTCGATGTTCATCATGGCCGCGGTGTACCTGCGGACGGACGGCGTTCCGTTCATACTCGCGGCCGCACAGTGGGCCAGAGAACCGGCCCAGGCGGCCAAAAATTTGGACGCGTTTTGAGCTCCAGAGTCGGTAAACAGGACTCGAACGGAACGTGTGACCCCACCGATGGATTCCTCGTTCGGAGATCAATCCATTGGTTCGAGTCCTGTTCAACGCACTTGGTTTCACAGTGATCGACCAGGCTCACGTGATGGACGAGTAGAAGAAGAAGAGGTGCGCGATGGAGCTGAGCACGATGTACAGGGCGCGGGCGGGGGCGGCGAGGTCGTCCGGCGGCCAGATGCCGGACAGCGCCAGCAGGACGTAGTTGAGCGCGAAGAAGTTGATGGGGGCGGACGGCTCGGCCGCCGTCCCTTGCCGCCGTCCGTCCGGTCCGTCCGGCAGCGGGGCGCCCCCGCTCACCCGCCGGACGCCATTGCCTCTGGAAACGACCTGCAGTCACACTCGGCCTCGGAGCACAGAGGGTCAGAAGACCGTTTAGGCGGCAAAAATTCTATACGCGTTTTCAGCTCCATAGTCGCTAAAGGTGACTCGAATCGAACGTGTGACCCCACCAATGGATTGCTCTCTGAACGAGGTATTAATTGGTGGGGTCACACGTTCGACTCGGGTTCGATTCAGCGACCCATTATTTAGCTCAAAACGCGTCTAGTTATGGCCGCCTGCGCGTTGAACGCCTACAGGCTGGACACCACCATCTCGGGCAGCAGCAGCGGACGCACTCGTCCCGGCAACAGCCCGGCCTTCCCAGCGGGCACACTGTTTCCGAACACGTCGCTCTGTCTCTCTCGTTGAGTGTTCCAGATGGGTGCGAGAGAGACAGAGGGAGCAGTCTGCCGCCCAGCCCTTTCCGGGGAAGGGCCGGCCCCTCGCCTCGCGAACCGAGCATTACAGCATAGCCAACGAGACCAGCCGCGACGCGAGGCGATGATCCCGCCAACCCCATCCATGATGCAGCGCCGAGTCAATAGTGATCAGGCGCGCGGGTGGGACGGAAATAGTGACGCATCAGGCACAACACTGCAGGACGAACAAAAACAAAAACCAATAAGAAAGCATGGTAGGTTGCATTATTCGACCCAGGGGTGCCGCGGTTGCATAGAAGAGAACCTTGCCCTGCGAATTTGGAGTGAAACTGAGAATATCGACGCTAGGCCGTGGGGACAAATTTAACCATCCAACACGTGGTGTGGTAAATTAACCTTTTTTTTTTTTTTTTAACAGTGGGCCTCACTTTGCGCCGAGTTTTAACTGCAGCAACTTTGCGGCGGCGCAGGCCGCTGCACCGCCGGCCCGTCCGGGCCACCCCCTCGGCGGGGCCTCGGCAGCCCGGCGGCCCGGCAGGCAGTAAGGCGGCGAGGGCGAGGCCATGCTGACGCGTCGGGAGAACCTGCTGGTGCGGCCCTGGCAGCAGCGCCGCTTCCACCACCACAGGAAAAAGGTATTGTACACTGTACAGGCCGGCGTCGGCTGGGCGTCGGCTGGGCGTCGGCTGGGCGTCGCCGACGGTGGCCGACGACGAGCCCCGTGGCAGGGGAGAGGGCTCCTTGCATCATGCACAGCAGCCCTGGAGGGCGAAACGCCCCCCTTTCAAGAGGGCCACCGTTCCATCATGCAGGGAGTGTTTAGGCATCAAAGCTGTCATTTTCGGAATCCTCCAGTAATGCGGGGTGTGCGTGTTTCCTGGGAGCAGCCCGGCGGGACCGGCCGCTGCCGGCAGGCATTGATCAAACAGGGGTTGGTAGGGCCGCTCAAGGGATGGCAGTGACAACGAGTTCCCCCTCCCCCTGCCCAAAAAAGGGAATCCACTTGCTGACCCCCTTGGATTAATCCTCGTTCGGAGAGCAATCCATTGGTTGGGTCCCTCGTTCGGTCCGAGTCCCATTCAGCGACTCGGGAGCTCGAGACGCGTCAAGAGTTTTGTCCGCCTTGACCGGTCTTGTGGCCCACTGTGCAGGTGGAGTCGGCCCTGCCGGTGATCGACGTGGGCCCCCCCGCCGAGCGGGGCCACGTGTCGTGCAAGCTGAAACAGGCGCAGAGCGAGTCGGAGCGCTGCGCGCAGATCGGCAAGGACAACTGCGCGCTCGTCCTGCGGCTGGCGCACATCATGCGGACCTCCAGGGTGGACAACGGCTGGCGGCAACCCCCGCCCACGTAAGCCCCGGGTCTTCTCTCTGTCTACTGCATGTCGAGTGGCTGTGCTGGTTCAGGGGTTCCCACTCGCAGCCTTGGGTCGGCTTCACGTCCGTAACTTGGATGCGCAGCTTCCTCCGCAGAGTCGGCATCTACCTGGACCCGGCGTTCCCGCCGCCGCCGCGCTCACTGTCGCCGCCGCGCCGGCCTCGCACCGCCAGGCCGACGCCAGAGCTGGAGGCCGTGGACCAGGACTCGCGGGACGGGTCGCAGGACTCGGAGGGGCGCAACCTGCGCTGCTCGGCGTGCCACCCCCGCACCGCCCGTCGGAGGGGCCGGAGGGACAGGGCGTCGTCGGCGGCCAAGCCTGGCGACGGCGACGACCGGGCCGCGTCCACGGCCGTCGAGCTGCTCCCCGCCGCCAAGCCCCGGCACGCGCGCAGCGCCCCCGCCGTCCCCGGGCTGGCCGGACGCCACGGCCACGCCAGCCTGCCCCTGGACCAGGTCGTCATCACCTACAAGGCCCTGCGGCTCGCCATTAGCTTCCCGCCCCACGCGTCGGTGCGCATCAGGAGTGCGCGGACCGCCGGGGACCCGGAGGACCGCCGTCAGCCACTCAGGCCGGCGCGCCTCCCGAGTCGCAGCCGAGAGACGCGCACTATTTGACACCCATTCAAGTCTTTTCACATTCCGTATTTTTATTTTCATGAATTTTTTTTTTTTTTCCATTTTGCATAGTTGAAATAAAATACTTGCTAAAACATCTTTGGTTTTTTAGTTGCTGAGAATACATCGGTGCACATAGATAAATAGATAACAAATTGGACGGAAGTTCTACTGAATACTAAGTGACTAGAAGTGATAGAAACACGATTAAGTTGATGAGACACAATGACAAACTATTGCAATACAAGCGTTTCAGATCCTCTCTCTATGGTGACAGTCCCAGACATCTCCTTGGCTCTGCTGTAGCATTGAAGTTTTGCCTCCATCAACCTGAGGATAAAAAAGAAAAAAAGCAGGACTGTGGTGAGCCTTGTTACAGAAGTAAATGGCTTCAAATAAATGTGACAGCAGAATGAGACCAAGTAGCTGACTTGTGTCTGGTGAACGTACTCTTGAATTTGACTCCAGAGTTGTTTCTGGAGCTGATTGTTCACTTGAACTTCTTGAACAGTCTTCTGTTCTTCCTTTAATACCCGGCTTTGCTTTTCGCGCTCCGATATGGCAGCCCCAAGCTGCTCACTGTGCAAGAAATAGAATATAAATGGACACGAAAAAGCTAGAATCGTACAAAAGACGCCAGATACAGATATTTACCGAAGAGTTTTCTTTCCCTTTTCAACACCATCTCCACCTCGGTACAACCGAATTTCTTCAGCAACACGCTCAAGCTCTGTTTCCATAATTACACTTTTAGCCTCAAGTAAGTGACATTCTGATTCCCAATCATCACGTTCTTCTTGCAATGCGTTGGTTTCCTGTAGCAATAAAAAAAATGTTACCATACTAAAGATAACAGAAAGTTGACAAGGTACAATAAAAACTGAAAACAATTCCTGTATTGGTGTATACCTGTTCCAGTTTAGCCAAGCTGCTGTCTAGTCCAGCAGCAGTTGAGTCATGTCTCTGCTTGGTTTGATTGTATTCAGCAGTAAGTTCCTGACACTTTTCACGCAAAGGTCTCAGCTCTAGCAAGGAAAAATGAGAAAATGAATTACCATGTAGTACATTTAAGACATAACTTGTGAAAATAAATTGCAACAAAATTACCTTTGATTACTGGAGCAAGTTGGGCTTTCCGACTTGCAATCTGTTCTCTGAGTTGAAGAACCAACCCAGAAATCTGCTCTAGACTCTGCCCTTTAGCCATGTCCAGCTCACTTTTTTTAAGAGCCACTTCATCTAAGCGTGACTCTGTTTCCAAGATTCCAGACATTCCATGCTGAGCAGCAACTGCAGCCTAGGCCATTCAAAGAGAAGTTCATTAACACAACCCTTCAAAAAGAAAATAAACATACGAATAAAATAATAAAAATAATGTTTACCATTCCAGACAAAGTTTTCTCAGTACGAGAGGTCAATATTTGAGTTGTCCATGACAAAACACCTGATTCTGCTTTCAAAGCAGAGAGTTGACTTCGGTGCCTTTTATACAAGGAGCTTCGGCCACGCAGTTTGTTCACATATCGTTTAAATTCTTCCCCTCGTAAAACGGCATCGCCAGCCACAGACTGCAGTTGACTTTGCTTTTCCTGAAAAGAATCGAAAACTAAATTGCACAAAACCAAAATCATACTATAATTTAATTTCAATCTTTTTTTTAAGGTGAGCAACACCTGAAGCTCTTCATCAAGAGATGCTACTCGGGCACGCATTTCAGCAAGCTGTTCAGCTGTCGACTCCTTTTTGCGAGCAATTATTGCAGCCTGTTGTCGAAAAGGGGCTAGTTTATCTTCGGCAGGATTTTTAGTCGCTAAATGTCGCTGCACCAACTGACTAATCTCTGCATTGACAGCTTGAAGCTATGAAAATTTAAAATCATCAATTAATATTGAGAAAAAAAATAAAATAAGTTAAAAAGCTTCAGACACAGTACCTTGTTGTTTAGAGCATCTAATTCACTGTGGCCCATGACGGGTTCTGCCAAAACAGCACTCATGATAGCGACATCCTGTTCTCTTGCTTCAATCTCTCTTGGTAGCTTTTGTTTAGCTAAGTAAGAATTGACACTTGTCTCCTCTTCAAGTCTTTGCAACAGACCTACAGTTATTTCAAAAGAGAAATGAAATAATCTTATTTTAAATTAAAGAGAATTTCATCCTATTTATAGTTATTACACAGCACTAAAACTCACCCTGAGGTGAGGCACCAACACTAGCATGACGCAAGTCTTTCAGTTGCTGTTGTAACCGCTGTAACCTTTGATCACGATGAGAAAGAGTGGTCTCTTCATCTTGCCGTTGATTGATGAGTTCCTTCTCAAGTTCACGCTGAACCCTTAAATCATGAGCAGCTACTAGCATAGCCTCAAATGAGGGAACACCTTCAACCTGAAAAGATAAAATATGCTAATGAAATGACTCTGCAAATGTTTGCAATGGACCATAACAGCTGCACAAATTATACCTTTCTCTGAACTTGCTGAATACGGTTCAAAACAATATCTCGTTCTTTTTCCATGGCTTCCATATCACTCTTGAGCTCTCCAACAGAATAACCGCTGTTCTTCACGGTCTCAGTTTCCTTGTGGATGAGCTTGAATTCCTCAATGAGGTTCTCATACTGAAACATATAAATCAATTGATCATTAAGTAAAAGAAACAAAGACATTACTAAAGAAAATAGAGTATTAGGCATTACCTGTTCATACATTGCTGCAATATCTGCATCTCCGAGAATCTCAGGAGGCACTTCCAATTTTACCAGAAACTTTGCAAGGTAAGCTCGCTTTCTTAAATCTTCTAGATTACGAAGCAGCCACTCTAAAACTGGGTGCAATATTTGTTTGTCTCCCTGAACAATTCCTTGACCAAAGGCTTTCCTACAGTACAGTATTTCATTGGTGGTAATAGAGCGCCACTAGCAAGATAAGAAATGTGAAGACAATTTCAAAAGTAAACTTACAATGATACATCTGGTGGTGGTTTATATTTCAGTATCCGTAGAGCGTTAATCAAACGCATAGTTGTTGCCTCAGGCTCCTCCGTGCGGATGTCAACGTTGTGAGCAGGATCCATCTCAGCCAAAACATCGCTCAATACCTTAGCAAGGGGGGCAATTAGACATGAGTATTACACACAGAAGGCAGACAGAAATAACACATGTCATGCAAAGTAGAAATCAAACTCACTTGCAAAAGTTGCTCTGAACTTGAGGAGTCAAATGATATCAGATTAAAGTTCTTGTTGAATGGGCTCTCATTTAACCTTTCCACTATGAATTTGAGTTGCTCACTCATCTTGAATTGGATTCGTTTTTTTACGATTCTCTAAGAGGTTGTCAACAGATTCTTTGACAGCAAGTAAACTCGTAACGTTTACAGGAATGGAATGTCTGTAGTTGTTTGTTTACTCCGCTCCGCTATTCACCGCTCCCTTCCACCACTCCCTATACGCAGTCATTCCAGAACTGCGAATAGACTACCGACACCGACAGTCAGTTGTTGTTCGAAATTCGCAGTTCGCCGTGTCTTCTGCTGACTTGATGCTCGAGTTTCTAAAAACAAACAAACAAGTGCTCAAGCCGCTTTTGTATACAGTGGCGAGGTTTCCCCGAGACACTGAAATTATGTCATTTCATTATTTTATCTGAAGACTTCCATTCAAACTGTCACATTTTCATTTGACAGCTACTGAGGTATGCGTAAATGTAGTAGTCTTATTGTTGAGGAAGGCTACTGTTTACGTTCATTGTTGGCCAAACAATAATAATCTTTACTGTGGCCGACTGTGACCAGTTGCAGCCCTGAAGCCGGCATGCTGGATGGTGTGCAATGTCGATCGAAGCAGAAATGCAAGATTTAGCTCTGGCATCTCATGGTTGCCGCATTTCATTTTCCTCGTGCGGACATGAAGACGTAGCTTCAAGCGAAAACATAATTGATGGGTAAGTAAGGCATACATGCATTGTTTTAAGGAAATTAACGAACACAGATATTAAGGTTCAAATGTCTAACCTGTTTCAGGTCAAGGAACACATTTTGGACAACCACAGGCCTCTATCCACATTCTTTCATAATATCATTCCCAAAACCTATCAACCTGAGTACCATCACTATAAGGAGTTATTGTGGTAAGCTTTAGGTAGAAATTTTTGAAAAACCATCTTATGTCTTAAATTTTTTCCTGGCCAGGATCGGCAATAAATGTTCCTTTCTTTTGGCTTACAGTGAAGAACATGCTTATAGAAGCATGTTCTGGAAATTTGTCAACAGGTTTTGTTGAAATAAAAACGCTTGGTAAGCAACATTTTCTTAAAATAAAATAAAGTTTTGCTCTGATGACTCCTTGTTTTGTTCAACTCAAAAAGAATATATGTACTATCTTTTGTAAACAGATATGCAGCTAACAGATCTTCATCACCAAGTTTCAAAAGTAAATCTTGATTCCACTACTGCACATCATTTGCGGTTTACCATTAAAGATGGCTTTCAAGAATTTTGTGCCATTTACAAGGTAAGCAGATTCATTTGTCTTTTGCAACTCATTCGTCCTATTTTTCTGCTGTTGTACTCAGGGACTTGAATTAGCACCTCTCCATTGACTGAGGAAAAAAATTTATTTTCAGGTAGAGGTGTTAGGCATGCAGTTACAACATCGTTTGTAACCTGAAGGCCTTCCCGACTCCAGACCTGTTAGAATTGAGAGGGAGATTAGAGCAGTTGTGCTGACTTCTCCCGCAAGAAACAGGTACTGCAACAATTATCCAATATGACACCCTTTTGCACCTTTCAGTATTTTGTAAATTTTCCCTAGATGTCAACTTTTGTGCCCATCAGAATGTAGTAGTGCACACCAAAATTCCTACTTCAAATAATTTAGATCAGAACTCCTCTTTGGAGGACCCCAAAATTTCTATAAAATTAATAAACTTCAATGCACAACTTTGTTGACTAAACTTTTACTTCATCTCTTAGAGGGCTCTCTCTTAGAGCTTGGCTGGAAAGAGTGAGTGCTGTTTTGCTGTTTATTTTTTTTTTTTGTCTGTGTGCTCCTGTTTGTGTTTACTTGCTCCTCCCATTACGACGCCTACGTTAAGATTCGCCCCGCACGTCCGCGCATGGCTTAATTATCACTTGACCCATTACGGGTGTAGTGGGCCCCAGTGCCTTGGCAGGAAGGTCCAGATTCAGGAGGTGACACGTGACACGTCCACGACACGTCGGCGCCAAAGCCGTTAGCTGCTTGGCCAAGGACACCGCGCCGCGCCACGTGGTTTGTTACCTCTCCACTCGCGCAAAGCCACCCGGGGTCTTTACCTCAACAGGTTGTTAATCAATCAATTCGCTAACGTGCTCGTCGATTTTTTTTTCCCCAGAGAGAGCGTCGTGTCACGAATGACGTCGTGACAGCTCCTCCTCTCGTCGTGGCCTCGCGCCACGTGCTTCTGAGTGCCGTCCGCACTGTACTACGCGCGTGCCGCACTTGATGAGACTCACGTTTTCCTTTTCACTTGCGTAGAAGTGCGTCCACTATCTTTCCGCTTCCCGTGGTTCCTTTCAGACAGTTCTCCCGAGCGTCGCGTCGGAAGGTTTCATGGTCGAAGAAAGCGTCTCCAACGAATCAGGTCATCAGAGAGAATCCAAAAGCACTGTACACGCCCCTCCCCCCTTCTCCCTAGTGAAAGCAAGTAAAACCCGTTTCAAACTCAGTCACATATTTTTTCCGTTCGTCGTAAATAAGGAAATGATTTGCCAATCTTCACTTCTCCTTGGCAAAAACCGGTGCCTGGTTTTCTCAGGAACCAATTTTTTGCCGTGTCCGTGGGGCATATGTTATCTCGCAATACCTAACAAGAAATCCCGTTAATCCCAGACTAATCTTGGCCTTCAAGTGTTTACAATTGGCGACGTGGTGTTCCATCGTTCCCACACGGCACCTTTCTTTCGTCCACGTGCTGCTGTACTTCCCCTTACTGGAAACACTCGGGTCGCGAGCGTTTCTTTTCTCGACGTCGCGAAGTTCGGTGAACACAGCTGTAGGAGCCTGCCTTTTAATGGGTGGGATAAAAGTCTGCTTGGCCAAGCATACATCTACAGAAGTGTGCTTGTAAGTACGCTCCCACAGCTGTGTACAAAGCACACATTTGATCTTGTAGTGTGGGATCACACGTTCGGTTCGAGTTCTGTGTACCGACTCTGAAACTCAAAACGCGTCTAGAGTTTCGGCCGCGTGCACCGGTCCTCTGGCCCACTGTGAGACGTGGTGAGACGGACTGTCGGATCGGCCGGAGTGCGTGCGAGTGCGACGGAGGACGCGAGGATGTGTTCGGCCGGCCGGTCGGCTGGTTATCAGTGTCGGCCCGGTCTCTGCAGGCGGCGCAGTCCCTGGCCGCAGGTTGCCCCCCTCGGAGGCTCGCCGGCGACTGCGACACCTCGGCGACGACATGACGGGGGCCGTGCTGGTGGACAGCAAGACCGGCGTTGCCGTGGCGGACGACTCCAGGATGACGCCGCTGGGCGTCGTGCTGGTGGCGCTGAGCGCCGTGTCCGGTATCCTCTTCGGCTACGACACGGGCGTGGTGTCCGGCGCCATGCTGGTCATCAAGTGAGTCCTTGTTTTGACGTGCCCATAGTCTGCCTGGCCGGCCGGGCGCTGGACTGGACTGCCGCCCCGCCCCCGCCTGCCCCACAGAACGTAAACAAAGGAGGGGGCGTGGGCCAGATGGCCGTTGGAGGCGGTCAAAACCCCGGACGCGTTTTCAGCTCCAGAGTCGAACTGAACGTGTGATCCCGCCAATGGATTGCTCTCCCATCGAGGAATCCATTGGTGGGGGTCACACGTTCGGTTTGGGTCCTGATTGGCGACTCTGGAGCTGAAAACACGTCCAGTGTTTTAGCCGCCTGCGCCGGGCTTCTGGCCCACTGTGCGGCTTGCATGCTACCTACGACCGGTCAGATAGGGCCGCCAATCAACCCGGGGCAAACAATGCTATCCATCGCGGTATGCAGCATCAAGTGGCGCCAATAAAGAGGCGCGTTATCGTTGTAGCGCTTACACTCCTCGTTAATCCGGCTTCCAGTGCCAACCCACGTGGGACTAGAAAGATTTTTTTTAAATGTTGCCACTTCCTCTGATTTTCGCCCTCTGGTTCTGCCAGGAACTCCATGGTCCTGAGCGACCTGTGGCACGAGGTCATCGTGGCCGGCACCATCGCCTCTGCCTGGGCCTGCTCCCTCATCGGCGGATACTCCACCGGTAACCAAAGTTCCTCATTAGCAGATCACCCTAAATCGAGCGGCAACACAGAGGCGGCAAATGCACCGCCTTTCACAGCTGCCAGCCTTGAATTTTCCGTTAGCACTTTTAGTTGTTTTTTTTAACTGAAGTTTTTTTTTTGTTTTTTTCCAGACCGGTTCGGGCGGAGGGTGACGATACTGGTGGCGGCCGTGGCGTTCACCGGGGGCTCGCTGGTCATGGGTTTCGCGACCGGCAAGGAGATGCTGCTGGCCGGCAGGCTAATTGTAGGCGTCGGCGTGGGTAAGTGCGTTACGGTGGCGGGGTTGGCTCTCAGATTGGACAGGTCCAGATATACATCTTCGAAGACTGGACGACTGGCACCAAGTGGCAAAGGCTATCTTTAGCGTGCTTCCGCCAAGGAGCGAGGGGCGGCTGCCGAGTCAGGCCATGTTTGCGTGCGTGCTGTCGTGATGGAGAGGCGTGTGCGCACGCGATTAGTAATACGTCCGCTATTCCGTGCAAAAAAAAAACCAAAAAAAAACACAAAAAAAACACTTTTTTTAGGCACGATTCTGCCTTATAATCTCTCTAAAGTTGTCTTTTTTTTTTTTTTTTTTTTTTTCTTAATTCCAGTATGGCCCCTCATGCATTTCCGAAATTTCCGATATCTTTTGTTCTGTTTTTCAATTCCAACTCAATTTTTAAACACTTTTTTTTTCTAGGTTTGGCTAGCATGAGCACCCCGATGTACATCGCGGAGAGCTCAGCTCCCAAGTACCGTGGCGTGCTGGTGTTGATGTACACGGTGGGCGTGACGGGGGGCCAGTTCGTGGCGGGCATCGTCAGCGGCCTGCTCTCCGGCGTGGACGAGGGCTGGAGGTGAGTGAGACAGACAGACAGACAGAGCAGGCTGTGTCGCGTCCAAGGGTGGCGAGCCTGGCTCCGAGCGGTGTCAGTTCGATTGTAATCGAACTTGTAATCCGAGTGTCAGGGCCGGAGAGGGCCGTGCCCGCCCCGCCCGTCCTGGTTAAACAGACGCCGCGTTAATACGGTGTTTGCCGTCCAAAGGAACCCGCTCTCCCGACCCTTCCAAACCAATCCGGGCGAAGCCTCGCCCAGTGGGCCGGAAGACCGTTCGAGGCGGTCACAATCCCGGATTGGTTTTGACCTCGAGAGTCGCCCAATGGGACTCGGGGGCTAACAACATGTCAGAGTTTTGGCCGCCTGTGTCGGTCTTCTGGCCCACTGCGCGTCGAACCGCGTCGAACACCGACACTGGCACCTCAGGCGTGTGATCCGAGTGGGCTGGTGCAGGTGGATGCTGGGGCTGGGCGCGGTGCCGTCCGTCGTGCTGCTGGTGGGCTTCCTGTTCCTGCCCGAGAGCCCCCGCTGGCTGGTGGCGTGCGGCCGGCTGGCCGACGCCGAGGCGGTGCTGCGCCGGCTCCGCGGCCCGGACGCCGCGGTCGGCGAGGAGGTCAAGGCCATCAAGGAGGCGTGTGACGAGCAGCTCCAGCAGAAGCTGCAGGTGAGTGAGGGCGTGTGTCCGTAGTTATGTACGATTTTGCACATGCGTAAGCTTCTGCATAATATCATGCATAACAACGTATAATTTATTCATAGTTATGAAAAAATTCTGCATAACAACGCATTGCAAAATCGTGCATAACTATGTACAAAAAAGTACATAAGAATTTAGTGTGCAGCCCGCCAGGATGGCGTCGTCGCTCTGCTTCCAGGTGAAGCAGAACGTGCTGATGCAGATCCTGCGCACGGAGCACGCCCGCCGCGCGCTGGTGCTGAGCTGCGCGCTGCAGGCCTACCAGCAGCTGGCGGGCATCAACACCGTCATGTACTACAGCGCCAGCGTGCTCAAGATGAGCGGCATCGGCGACGACTCGACGGCCATCTGGGTGGCGGCCGGCGTGGCGGGCGTCAACTGCCTGTGCACGTTCATCGGCATGGTGATGATCGACCGGCTGGGCCGGCGGCCGCTGGCGCTGGGCTCGCTGGTCGGCGCCTGCGTGTCCCTCGTGGTCCTGGGCCTGGGCTTCATGCTCATGTACCACACGGCGGCCCCCGTCACCGACGTCAACACCCTGGGCGACGCCTGCGCCACGTTCATGTAAGGCCCCGTTCCACAGTGGGTCGGAAGACCGGCGCAGGCGGCCCGAATTCTAGACGCGTTTTGAGCTCCAGGGTTGCTACATGGGACTGGAACCGAACGTGTGACTTTACCGGTGGATTGCTCTTCGAACGAGGAGCGAATCTCGAGCTCAAGACGCGTCTAAAATTTCGGCCGCATGCGCCGGTCCTTGGACCCACTGTGCGTTCCCGCGCGCCCACCACCCGTTTCCAATTGAAACTTTCTTTCATTTTGGCTTGTTTTTTCTGCATCCTTGGCAGGACCTGCTCCGCCTGCACCAGCCCCCACTCCGTGTGCGGCTTCTGCGTGGACGGCAACAGCACGTCGTGCTGGCCGCGCGACGCGGACACCAGCGCGGCCCTGGGCGGCGCCTGCATGGCCCCGCTGGCCGCCGACGTGGAGTGGGCCGTGGGTTACTGCCCGTCCGCCTACTCGTGGATCACCGTGGCCGCGCTCGTGCTCTACCTCTTCTGCTTCGCCCCTGGTGCGTACCCGCTGGGCGTGCTGCTGCACAGAGGGCCAGAGGACCGGCGCATGCGGCCCGCTTCGCAGAGAAGTCCTGCGCCGGTCTTCTGGCCCACTGTGCGCTGCCACATGGGTGAGGGGTTGGTGTTGTTTTTTAAGACCTTATTTCTAACACGAAAAATTGGCGGTGCGCAGGCATGGGCGGTATTCCATGGGTTGTGAATGCCGAGGTGCACCCTCTGTGGGCGCGGGACGTGAGTACCAGCATCGCCACGTCCTCCAACTGGCTGCTGAACCTGGTCGTCTCCATCAGCTTCCTGTCTCTCATCGACGCCCTCTCGGCTGCAGGTTCGGAGCCCCTCCTCTTCCCACTGTGCAGCAGGTCCATCCATTTCCAAGTCGACGATGCGACCCTTTTTGCTTTTGCAGGAGCCTTTTTCTTCTACGCCGCGGTGGCTTTCACCGGCGTGATCCTGCTGTGGTTCATCCAGCCCGAGACGAAGGGGGTCGCCCTGGAGGACATTCAGTCGCTCTTCATGAAACTTCCGAAAGACGCGAACGAAAACTCCACGGTGGCAAGCAAAGCTCAGTAAGTCGAGCATAGTCAGTACACCCTAAATTACTTATTAGTATTTTTTTTTTTTTTGCGTAGTTTTGCACGAAAGCTAGCATACCTTTTACAATGCACGAAAATGTGCGTTAAAAATTTAAATTGTGATTTAAAACATGTTGCTTTCCTGCCATGTTTTCTCAGGACTGCCAGTAATGCGGATGCCTGACTGGCGGCGCGCTGCAGTCTGTTGGTGGTTGTGCTGCACTGCCCGGTGCTAGGCCCCGCCTCTTTAATACGCTGTGATATTTGTCTCAGAGCAAAGCTGTAAGTGGATGGCGTTGTGATTGCTTTGGTTGTGTAATTTAGTGGCATTTGTATCTTCTAGTCAATGAGTTGTCAGCTAACTTTTCTGAAGTAAGAGGAGTGGCTGGAGATGCTTAGTACAAAGACTTCATGAAAATATTTTGCACTGTGAATTACCTCGGGTATCACCTTTTGTTTTTAATATTGTTACATAGAGGTGTCTCATAGTCCTTATTTTTTTTTTTATCTGTGTTATTATTGTTTGAAGTCTGAAACTCATGGATGTTTCATTTTATGGAGTTGAAGAGTTCATCATAGCATGAGATTTAGTGAATAAGTATACCACGATTTAAATGCTTGGAATTTTCAAGTTGATTGTGTTGAAAGTATTTGTGCTACAAATGTGAAACGACAGTTGGTTGCCAAAATCAAGATATTTGCATTATTATTTTTTAAATATTTATGTTAAATCGAACTGCAGTTATCACTTTTTCATTGACCCATTCACAACACTGACATATTCATTTCATCTTCTTTCAGTTTCTTGATTCCATTACTTTTCTTTTTGTTTTACTGTGTGTACTTTATGTTTTACTCTCTCTCTCTCTCTCTCTCTCCGCGCGCCTCTGCCCCTTCCACGAGGTGCCTGTTGCCGTGGGGCTGGCAGACGAAAGCGCGCGAAAGCTCCGAACTCCTTCGGGGGCGCTCACTAAAAGCCTCTACTTTCCCAGAGGATTCCGGATTCCGGGTACGGTCTCGAAAACATGCGGGCTGCGGGTGGGAAACGGAAAGGGGGGGGGGGGGGGCGCTTCGATAGTGCGGGTGGAAACAAGACCCTCTTCATGTTGACGTCCCCACTGCCCCACCGGCCGCACAAAAGCCAGGTGGTCTCAGGAAGGAAGCGACATTCGAAAAAAAAAGAAGAAAAAAACAACATAAATACGCTGGTGCTGCAATTGAGAGACGCAGCTGCCTGAGGCGCTGGGTGCGATACCAGCGAGTTTGTGTCGCGTCCCGGCCGCGCGGCCGTCGCGGGGCGCTGCAGTGAATAGAACTCGCACGAGAAGCACGCGCCTCGGTCCGGAAGACGGTGCCCCCTCCCGGCCCACCCTGCCGCCCCCACCGCCCCCACCGCCGCCCGGCGCACTGCGCACCGCGCTGGAACCGTGCAAACACCCACGTCCCCGTGAAGGGCGACCTTGCGCGACACTTTCGGCTCGGCGTGGCGGAGCGAGGGGGCGGTGCGGCAGAATAGAAAAAGATCTTGTAAGGGTGCAGATTAAAAGGTTTCATAAGTCCCACCAGATCAGCATTCCAACCTTTATTGCAAAAAAAAGGCAATACATTATAGTGGAGTAATATGATCATACTTTCTATCCCCAGTAATAAATCTGATACGCGCATTTGCCCGTTGTAGTTTTATCGTGGGTTTTATGCCGGACGAGACAGTAAGACCGGAGAAGAAAACACTACCATAATCAAAGATGGGCACAATAAGAAAGTGGTGGCGTGGGTGGTGGAGGGGGTGGGGCGGGCCGCGGCAGCAGCGGCGGCACGCCCCGCAGCCCAGTCGGGTGGCGGCGGCGCGAGGCGCGAGATCGGAGTCCAGCATCCCCGCCGGCGGCGCGGCACTCGCCCAGCACGTCGTCGTCGTCGTCGTCCTCGAGGTCGTCCTGCACCACGCCATGACGGCGTGGCGGTCCTCGGCCCGCCGCCGCGCTCTGGTCACAGCGTTCCCTTCCGCCCTGCAGCGGCCGGCCGGCGGCCCGAGCAGCTCGCCGACGTGATCCCCGGCGAGACCGTCGCCGCGCCACCGGACCGCCCACCCGCCTCACCACGTCCGCGGTAGAGGGAGCAGGTGAGCCACCGTGGACGCGGCGCCGTCACGTAACAAGTGGCCGCCATTGAGTTTCATAATCCCGACCCGGGAAGGCGGAGAGGCACGGTGGGTCAGGAGACGCGTTTCGATCTCCAGAGTCGCTGAATGGGACTCGAACCGAACGTGTGACCCCACCAATGGATTGCGCTCCGAACGAGGAATCCAAGCCACTTGCTCGCACGGCCGGGCGCCTGCGAGGTAGGCAATCCTCTGGAGGCGACGCACGGGTGTGCGCGGCTGGCCTACCCGTCGGTTCGCAGGCTGACGGCCTCCGCTGCGCTTGCTTGTCGCGTTGGCGGCGGCCACTCCGATTGTTGTAGTTTGCTCCAGACTCGCCTGGACGCGGCCGGACGCAAACAGGTCTCCCCGCTTCAGTCACGTTCGCGCGGCAACTCGACTTGGCGGGCTTCGCACAGTGGGCCAGCCAGAAGACCGGCGCAGGCGGCCAAGACTCTGGACGTGTTTTGAGCTTCATAGTCGCTAAATGGGACTTGAACCGATCGTGTGACAAACGGAACAATGACGCCGTTTTTTTGTTTTTTTTTTGGTTTTGTTTTTTTTTCGGGCATTGCCGGGTTTTTAATTACGGCCTTGCCGACATCAACACAGGTCCATCAGGCGGATTTGGCGGGCAATGGTGTATCAAAGCCCCGCCGTATCACATGTCCCCGGCGGGGGAGGGGGGGGGGGGTCCAGGGCGCACGCGTCCCTTAGACCGGCCTCGAGTCTCTCGCCTCCACTACCGACCTCCACTCCACACACGCCCCCGATTCAATTTATTTTTCGTTTTGGTGTTTTTCTTTGCGTTAGCAAATAGCCCGGTCCGGACTCTCGTCGGCCGTGTCGTGGTTCCGTCTTGAGAGCTCCTTGCCGTGGGGACGGAATAAAACAAAAACACTGTGAAAACAAAATAAAAACAATCGAGAAGACGCGAAAAAAAAAATACAGATATGAAATATGCTAATTCGGCGGTCGACTCGACAGTCTGGCTCTTTAGGTTGATGCAGTACACCACCTCGATGGCCTCATTCATGATTCATGCCGGCGGGCGGGCAGATGCTCCGAACCGAAACAAGTTGCACCAACAAAAGCTGGGCCCCGTTTCATGCCCAAAGTATAAAGAGAAAAATTGTAAAAAAAGTTAACGTTAACGTGAAAGCAGCTGGTAATAATGAGAAGTTTAATTTTAATGTACATTAATCCACGACTTTTGTCACATTCTGTCACATTCGTTTCAAAGTGTTGCCACGTTCCTGGAATGATAGTGTGAAAAGTATTCCTTTAACGAGAAAACTTTGACGTCATACGACAAGTACGAGACAGTGCCTAGCTCCTGAGACCTGGGCGGCGAGCTTAAGCCAGCAGTGCCGCCTTTCAAGAGGACGCTTGCAAAGGGTGTCAAGGGACGGTGTTGGCGGAAGGCCGGTTCGGCGACGGCGTCCTTTGACGGCGTGCCCCGCACAGTGGGCCAGAAGACCCTGGAGGCGGCCCAAACCCCGGACGCGTTTTGTGCTCCAGAGCCGCTAAATGGGACTCGAACCGCTCGTGTGACCCCACCAATGGGTTGCTTTTCGAACGAGGAATCCATTGGTGGGGTCACTCGTTCGCGTCGAGCCCTGTTTAGAGACTCCTGGAGAGTCTACAAGTTTTGCCGCCTGCGTAGGCCATCTGGCCCACTGTGCGCCGTGGGCCGAGGCTGCGTCGAGGGCTCCGAGGGTCGGATTCCCTGGTCTAAGACGCCGCGCTGCCGCGCTGCAGGAGGTCCGATCGATGTTCCGAGAACTGAATAACGATTTACTCGTGTCTCCCCTCCGTTCCCCGTCCATGCCCGGCCACGGGCCGCGCCGGCCTGCGGAATCTAAACTTACCCCGCAAGCAGGACCAGGAACGAGCGGGGCGGGAACCAGGGCAAAGCCATCAGCGGCGGTGCGGTCCTGGCCTTGGCGTTCTGGCGCCGCGCTGCTCCTGGCTGGTGCAGTAAGGGAAGCGGCCTGGAGAGCGAGGGGGACAGCAGTCTAAAGGTGCGTTCATGTCGCGTTGGGCGGCGTAGCGTAGCGGACGCGACAAAAACCTCCTAGATTCTTGTGTTTTGCGAACGAATCTAGGAGGTTTTTCTCAGAAACAGAAATTTCTGACGATGTTTACCGCGGAGTGGCAGTGCCGATTCCACTCAGGGAAAGTGACACATGGAACTCTTGACTCCAATTTCTTACCGTACTGCCTCGTCCTCCAGCGCCACGCCGCCTCAACCGGCCCGACGTCGACATGGCGCAGGATTTGTCAACACTCCCTTATCCCGGGCCTCGGATCCCGAAGGACTCTCATTGGCCCGGGGGTGCACCCCCTGCCAGCCTTTTTCCCTTTTTCCAGGACCTCCCAGGACCTCGCAGAGAAGAAATAAATCACTGCCACTGAGTGAGTGGCCGTCTAGCCGACGAACTAGAGTGAACTGCGTCGTGTTATGCTCGCTCTGTGACATAACTTTCTCTGTTTCGAGTCTCCTCCCCCCCTCCCCCTCCCTCCTCTCCCCGTCCTTTCCGTGGCACGGCGCCGGCGCCATAGTTCAACTAAAAGCCCTAACATCCTACAATCAAAGGAAAACGCGTGGGTTCGAATCCCGGTAGTGGCGGCCGGTTTCCATTAGCTGCCCTTTTTTTAAAGCTTTTCCTCTCAGCAGCGTGTTTGACGACAGTTCATTTTTTCTCCGGACCTTTCCGGGCTGGGACTACCCCGCCGGCTCTTAAAAAGGTTATCAGAAACAAAGTCAACAGAAAATCTCATTTACACGATGTGGGCCAGCCTGCGACGTACGCCGTGTTGTGTGCGCACCGTGCGCCCAGTGACGGAGTGACCATCGTGATTGAATCCGACGTGTTTGTGTTGCCTGCGGGCAGCGTCGCGGCGACTCTCTCGCGGGGCGTCGCGACGTCCCGCAGCGGCGCGAGAGAGACGCAGCGACGCGGGGAGCGCGCCTTTCTGACACTGCTGTCGATATGGATTGCCGGGGGGTCTGGCGTCCTGGGGCTCAGGCATCAGTCTCGCAACAACGCCCCGGGAGCGAGGCGGCCGAGGCCTCAAAGGCGCCCCACAGTGGGCCAGACGACCGGCGCAGGTGACCAAGATTCTAAACGTGTTTTGAGCTCCAGATTCGCAAAATGGGACTCAAACCGAACGTGTGACCCGACCTATGGATTCCTCGTTCGGAGAGCAATCCATTGGTGGGGTCACACGTTTGTTTCGAGTCCCATTTAGCGACTCTGGAGCTCAAAACGCGTCCAGAGTTTTGGCCCCGTGCGCCGGTCTTGGCCCACTGTGCGCCCCCTCCCCCCTGGATCCGCTGGTATCAGCTGGGTATCAGCCGCCCGGGCCACCCAGTGAGGTAGGAGGGACGGAGGCGGCGATGAGCAACGGCTGTTTCCAGGCAATGAGTCGTTGTTAGCAGCGTAGTCGGCCAGGGTCGCCTCGCCGCGCTGCCGAGGCGCTGCCGCCTTTATCCGCGACGTAGCGCCGTTGGAGCGCGGCGCCCCGCCTGCCGGGCCCTGCCGGGGCCTGCCGCCCGGACGCGGCTTAGCCGGGCTCAGCTGCGCGGACGGACGTGGCTTCGAATCCCCCTACCCCGCTCTACTTTTTCCGGCGAAATTTTAGCGGCCGTCGGGAGTCGGTCTCTGGTTTAGTGGCCAGCAAGCAGGCCTTGCGCGGTGCGTGGCCGTGGCAAGTTGCTCCCCCCACCCCCTCTTTCCCTCCCTGCCCCTTCCCCTCCCCGGCTTGCCTTTTCCGGTGGCCGCACCGCCTTTAGAAACAAAGCGCCTCGGGCAAAAGCGCTGTTCGCATGAGGACTAATAACGCGCTCGTTAGCACGCGGTGAGGGAAAAAGCAGAGGATAACAACAACATCAACAACAACAACAACGACGACGACGACGACGACGACGAACAACAACAGCAGAGTAGGAACAAAATCAAACGAAGCGGCAGGCGAGAAAGAGAAAAACGATGGCGTCGGTTGGAGTCGTCCCGCGGCGAGGCGACGGGACTGGGTCTGCGGTTCGGGAATCAAGTCCGTCAAACGCCAAGTCGACGCTTTGCCGCCAGCGCCGCCAGCTGCCAGGCCGGACTGGCAGCACCAGCCACACTGGGGCAAAAGAAAACGACAACAAAAGAAAATAAATACGGAGACGTCCATCGGACGACGCCCGCGAGCAGAGACACTCCGAGTAGCTGCCACGCCGACAGCCACGCCTCAGCCACGGAGCCACGGCCACATCCCGCTCGCTCACTCACGCTCGCTGGCCGGCGGCGGCGGCCAGCACCACCCCCTCACCCCTCGCCCAGCCGGTGGGCTGCCGGCGACCGCGTCTGTCTGTCGGCCAGACACGCCGCCGCTCCCGCGCCGCCACGCTGGCTTGCTGGCTAGCCGCAGCCGCTAGCCCGGCCGATCATCCGAGCCGAGGTCTGGCGCAGGCGGCCTAGACGCGTTTTTAGCTCCAGAGTCGCTAAATGGGACTCGAGCCGAACGTGGGACCACCACTAATGGATTGCTCTCCGACCGAGGATTCCATTGGTGGCGTCACACGAAACTTGGAGACCAAAGTGACCGCAGCGACCAGAGCGACCAGGCGGGCGTGTCGCGGATGAAACATCGACAAAGAGCGGCGGACGGAGAGGGCCTCTGTCCGGGTTGCGCGGCATCAGGACTTCTGCCAAGTCAAATACAAGCGGGCCTCGTCCCGCCCCACGCTGCACAGTGGGCCAGAAGGCTGGTAGAGGCGGTCCGAATCTCGGACGCGTTTTGAGCTCCCAAGTCGCTAAATGCGACTCGTACCGTACATGTGACCCCTCCGATGGATTGCTCTCCGAACGAGGAATCCATTGGCGGGGTCACACGTTCGGTTCGAGTCCCGTTTAGCGACTGTGTAGCCCAAAACACGTCGTGACTTTTGGCCGCTTGCGCCGGTCATCTGGCCCACTGTGCCCCGCCACGCTGCGCCACGCCACGTCCGGGCCCAAAGAGGTTGTGGAGCGAGGCCATGGCCAGGCCCAGCCAGGCCCGCGCGGTCCATTCCGATTGCTCTCGCAGAAACTACCCCTCTTGCTTGATTCAGTTGGCTTGGTCCGTGACTCCAGACGACCCTCCCTGGGAACAAAGACCAGTTGCTCTCTCCAGTCGGTTTACCTTCGGCTCAACGCCGACTCGCTGCCTCCCCTGAAATAACAGCCCTCTGTCCATCACCAGTGCCGATGAGGAGGAGGTCGTCGGATAGAGCGGGAGGGAGAGAGAGAGAGAGAGAGAGAGAGAGAGAGAGAGAGAGAGAGAGAGAGAGAGAGAGAGAGAGAGAGAGAGAGAGAAGCAATTTGATAGCTATATGCGGTGGGCCTGGCAGCAGCGCGTCCCCCCCCCCTTACCCCCGCCCTCCGGTTCAAAGCCGGGGACACACGGCCGTGTGTGCGGAAGGCAGCAGGAAACACCAATCTGGGGAGAGTTGCGTTTTTTCGTCAGGTTTCGGGTAACGAGCAACGCGTGTGGCCTGCCGGGCCAATCCGCACCCAGCACATTAATGACCACACCGAGTGACCCCTGGCCCCGTGTGAGTGTGTGTGTGTGTGTTTCTCACCCCGTGTGTGTCTGTGTGTGGTAGGGGTGCTGCAGGAGGGAGGGGGAGCCTTAAGCCCATGAATGTTAATGAAGCTCGGGGTATGAGCTGAGTTTCGCCAACATCCCGGCGCTGCGCTGCCCTTCAGGAAGTGATTGGTTTTAAGCAAACACAATTTTGTCACGCGCGCAAACACACACACACACACACACACTCCGATTCGTCCCAAAGTGTCAAGCGCCAACTTCGCAGTCGTACGTTTGTGACACAGTGCTGACCAGCCGCACCTCCTGCCGCAAGGCAAAACCGCGCTGGACTTGTTAGTGTTGTTGTTGTTGTTGACAACATCGGCAGGATGGATGCACGACTTCGTACGATTTGGCATCAGCGAGTCCGGCCAGTCAGCCATTTCCCTGTAACGACGTCTAAAAACAAAAAAGGAAAAGTTGAAATGGGCGTCCCTGATTGGCGTGCCTGCGGCGCCCTTCCTCTCTGCAGCGCGGCAGCGGACGGCAGGAAGCAGAGCCGCGTTACGCCATTCGGTGACTCCAAGTTGGGCTGGCACAGACTTGCAAAAACAAAGCTGCATCTTCTGAAAGAATAGACACCCAATGTCCGTGGCGTTATTGCTTCGGCAATCCAGACTTGGTGGTATTTCCGGAGAAGGGCACAGCCTCGAAATATCTGAGAGTGTGTCGTCAAGGCATTGCACGCTGTGCACAGTGGGTCAGAAGACCGTTGAGGCGGCCAAAATTCTAGACGCGTTTTGAACTCCAGAGTCGCGAAATGGAACTCGAATCGAACGTATGACCCCACCAATGGATTACTCTCCAAACGAGGAACCCATTGGTGCGGGGTCACTCGTTCGATTCGAGTCCCATTTGGCGACTCTGGAGCTCAAAACGAGTCCGGGATTTTGACCGCCTCAACGTCTTCTGACCCACGGTGTTGTGGTCGCGCGGACCGCCACCACGCCGCCCAGTGGGCGAAGGGCCGCGGGCTGGCCCGTCGCGGCGCCCTTCATTTTAATAAGTTGCCGCGGGGATGCCGCTCCTGGCCAATAATGGACAGGAGGGAGAGGGAAGGAGAGAAAACTCTTTCCTATTATTCTTATTATTTTCGACCTAGTGCCCGTCCGGAGAGGAGCAGTACTTATATATACTTAAGCGGCAGTCGATGTTTTTCATTACTCTCTCTCTCTCTCTCTCTCTCTCTCTCTCTCTCTCTCTCTCTCTCTCTCTCTCTCTCTCTCTCTCTCTCTCTCTCTCTCTCTCTCTCTCTCTCTCTCTCTCTCTCTCTCTCTCTCTCTCTCTCTCTCTCTCGCACAGTCGATATCGTCGAGCGTGCCCTAAGGCATTCGGCGGCTGCGACGCTGCCAAGGGAACCCACTTCATAACCAACCAACCTTGTGGTGGACTTCCTGCGTTAACGTTGAAATAATAGCATAGATGAAAGCATGTACACCAAAAATTAAATTTCAAAATTTTTTGAACATACAGTAGTGTCCGGCTAACGCAAGGGGCAAAATCTCGCACTATTTTGTCTCGAACCACGACAACAGCGAGGTGTTTTTTTTTTTCGCGCGAGGAGTGGAGCACCGCTCAGCCGCTGATCCGCGAGGCCCGACGAGTTTAAAAGGACGGGGCGTGCGCCGTGGCCGCGCTGTGTCTCTCCCACTCACGGCGCGCGCCATGCGGGTGAGTGAGAGACAGCGCGGCGGCCTTGGGGCGGGGGGGGGGAGGGCACTGTTTGGAAGTAAACTAAAGCGCCAGAGGGTCGCTCTCCTACACCCGGCAGCGCCGCACCACCGAGCGGACGGCACCGTGTTTAAGGTATCAGGGTGGTTGTCGAGTTATCGACCTCGGTGGCGTCAGTGGCGGCGGCCGGGGACGGCCGGGGACGGACAGCGTCCATTGTGGCCCCGCCGGCTGAATGCGACCCTCACGGCCAGCCTTCAGCCCGCTCAGCACAGTGATGCCCGGTTTATGGCAACCCGCCGGCCCCCGGCCATAGGGACCATTTTGCCGACGACGCCGGCCTGGCGCTGGCGCGCTGGCACCCGTACCTCATGTCGGCGTCCCCAACCCTCACTATCTCTCTCTCACTATCTCTCTTCCCCACCCCTTCTCTCTCTCTCTCTCTCTCTCTCTCTCTCTCTCTCTCTCTCTCTCTGTGACACACACACACAAACCCACCCCCTACACACCCATATCCTAACAAATGTGAATAACAGTGCACCGCAGGAACAGGTTGGTTCGACAGACTGCTGGTCCAGCCAGGCCAGGCCAGGCAGCCGGTGGGCGGGTTGCTGGGGTGATGAATAGGCCATCGAGCGTCAAGCAGTCGGGGTGTTCGGCCGGGATGGCCGATGGCCGCAGCTGGTCTCCTACAAACTGCATGCGCCCTTCGAGGGGCAGCGGCAACTTCGCCCCTGCACGGTCCACAGAGCGGCACTGTAACCCCCCAGTCACTGACTGCCGCTCAAGGCACTACTTTGCATTTCGGCGGGGAGTGTACACCAGGCCCAGCACTCGGCCCAGCAGCCGCCCAGCCAGGTCGCGGTAGCACAGTGGGCCAGAAGACCGACACAGGCAGCCAAAACTGCAGACGCTTTTTTGAACTCCAGAGGCGCTTAATTGGATCCCAACCGAACGAGTGACGCAACCGGCGAATTCCTCGTTTGGAGAGCAGTCCATTGGTGGGGACATCCGTTCGGTTCGAGTCCTATTAGGCGACCCTCAAGCTCGAAACGCGTCTAGAGTTTCGTCCGCCGGTCATCTGGCCCACTGTGGGTCGATCGGCCGCATCAATCAAACAGGAGGGCCATGCATTCGCCATGCGAGACGCCTCACCCCGTCATCCGAGTCTCTGCGAGTGCGAGAGAGACGGAGCGATCCCTCGGCAGGAGGCGGCGCGCCTCGCGCAGACTTTCTGATTAAACCGGGGAACGCGCCCCTCGGTGGTTGTGTTGCGCGGCCCGTTGGCCTGGCCGGTGCCAGCCAGCCTGCCTAAGTAGCAATCCTCGTCTGGGCGCGGCGGTGCCGGCTCGCAGTTAGGACCGCCGATGTTTCGGAAGATATTTACGGGCATGGCTGGCAATACCCGCGGACCGGGCAGAGCAGGGCACTACAGCGCTACAGTCTGCAGCAGTAAAGTGCCCCGCCGCGCCCCGCCGCGCCCCGCCCCACCCCGCCCCGCCCCACCCCACCCCGCCCCGCCGCGCCCCGCCCCGCCCCGCTGTGCCTCATCTTCCAGCACCGGCATGCCATGCCATGGAGGATGACGTCACTGCCCCATTGTCTGCGTCCACGCCGCCAGCGCCACAAATCATCAAAACAGGGCAAAGTGAGGTACTACCGGGGGGTAAATAGGGGTGCGGAGCCCGCTAGACAGGGAGCGTCACCATGTTATGCGTCCGTGAAGAAAAGAACCCTCGTAATACACGCACAAAAAATTAACTTCTGGTTTTCCTTTTTTTTTAAAAAAAAAAAGTGAAGAATTTTTTTTATTATTATTATTTTTTTGGTGTACCACAGTGTGTGTTGTCGACGGGCCTCCGTCACGGCGCTTCGATCGGCCCATTGTAGTATCGCATTGCCTTCAAAGGGGCTGTCTTCTGCTTCTTCAGCGCGGGCAGGGGGGGGGGGAATAGCTCACCCGAAGAAGAGAAAAAAGAAAACGTCGGAGAAAAGCACCCAGTAAAAAAAATATATATCATTATTTTTTTAAATGTAATATTAGTGCGCGCACTCTCGGCTGCATTTTCAGCACGCCGCGCTCCTCCGTCGTCAGATATTCAAAGGAGCTGTTGCTTTGTGTGCGTGCGCGCGCGCGCGCGAGAGAGAGAGAGAGAGAGAGAGAGAGAGAGAGAGAGAGAGAGGGGGGGGGGGGGGGTAGCTGTCGATTAGAGGGCGTCGCGTCGGCGAAGCGCCATGATCTTCTCCAAGCAGACGACGACACGCGTTGCCAGGCGTTCCCACGCGCGGCGCCCTTCTGATGGCCTCTCCGCTTTGTTTTATCGTCTGGAAGGAGGGGGAGGGGGAAGGGGGCGAAAGAATACAAGATGAGCCGCCACGACTAATGTGACGATACAGCACAGAACGCGGGCGCACCCCCAGCACAGTGGACCAGAAGATCGGAGGAGGCGGTCAAAATCTGGCCAAAACTCTAGACGCGTCTTAAGCTCCAGAGTCGCTAAATGGGACTCGAACCGAACGTGTGACCACACCAACGAGAAATCCAAACAGAGACGCGCAACACTCGCAGCACATGCTGTTCTCCTGGTGCACCCGAGAGGAAGTGGAGGTCCCTGTCAAGGTCGACCTGAAAATACGCACCAGGGCGGAAACTCTATCTCTCTCTCTCTCTCGCTCCCCTGCGAGTTTTAGTGGAGCCGCAGCCTCGGGTCATCGTTAGAGGGTCGGGGGCGGTGGCGGCGGCGGCGGGGGTGGCGGCGGGGGTGGCGGGGGTGGCGGGGGTGGCGGGGGTGGCGGCGGCGGCGGAGCTGACCTCTGTGTCTGTCACGCTGACAGGACAGTGACAGTCGGCGTGCAATGGGGCTGTCCGCCCGTCCGTTCGGGTCGCGCACGTTGTGCCCTCCGCATCCCCTTGCAAAAATAAGGGACACGCTAGAGAGCCATCGGATCGCCGCAGTCGCCAGCAGACGCTGATTCCTAGAGTCATTTTCGTCGCTCTGTCTCTCTCGCACTCATGGGGCGTCCCGTGTAGGTGCGAGAGAGACAGAGCGACCATTCTGGCATTACGACCCTCGCCGCCTCGCTCGGCGCTAGCTCGGCCTGGCCTGGCAAATGGCAAATGGACCGGGCGGCGGCACGCCACGCCGGCCTTGTGCGTGCGACAAAAGGTAAAGTCTTTTGACTGGGGAATGTGATCGGCCGACCTTGGCACTCGGCCCTGCCGCCCTCACGACTGTGGGCCAAAAGACTGTTGGAGGCCGGTAAACATTCCGGACGCGTTTTGAGCTCCAGAGTCGCTAAATGGGACTCGAACCGAATGTGTGACCTCACCAATGGATTGCTCTCCGAACGAGGAATCTATTGGTGGGGTCACGCCCCGTTTAGCGACACAGGAGGTCAAAACGCGTCTAGAATTTTGGCCGCCTGCGCCGGTCTTCTGGCCCACTGTGCGGCCCTGCCGCTTCACGGCGTGGAGAGAGATGGAAAGCAGATATATTGTGCCTGCCCTGCGAAGAAAACTTGGCAGCCCAAGTGTGGGACGGGCTTCGTGAGCGGTGTACGTACACACGTCTTTGCCGCACACACCGCGCGCTCCAATGCTCCTGCGGCCCGTCCTCCATGACTGCGTCCTATGTTCTCGCTGATGATTCCCGCAGCACTGAAAAAAAAAATCGGCGGACTTTCCCAATAATTGGCCAGACTTGATCCGTACCCTTTTCCGTACACGTACGGTGAGGGGCACGGCTTAAGTCTGGCGGTCAATTATTTACTTGCAAAGACCGTCGATTTTTTTTCCAGCGTATTTACACCCAGGCGAACTCCGACTTTCCTGCATTGTTGGCCTCTGCGGCGAGCAAGCGCCTCGCACGGCCAACGTGTCCGAAGCAGTAGCCCTTGAATCTTGAATGTCCCACTCTGCAAATCGAACAGCGTACATCGTGTGCACTGGCTGGAGCATGCCTGCCAGGAACGCACCAACTAGTGCATACATGCTGTATGTACACGCCAACTAAGGCATCTAGTGCACAATGGATAGGGATTTGTCCGCTACATGCCTCTTCTCTCACCCATGTACTATCACTCGCAAAAAAATTGAGCCTTAGATACTCCATGCCCAAGAGATCTCCCATACATCCAGCATTGAAAGTCTCTTGCGCATGGGGTATCTACGGCTCAATTCTTTTGCGAGTGATAGTACACAAGCGGGCCCCAACCTCGCCTGTGTGGTCAGCCGGGTCACCCCCTCCTTGAATGCGGAGCTTAGCCCTGCTGCTCACAGACGGTTATGGGCCTAACCTCAAGGACGCGCTGCGACGCCCAGGGCTCTCCTTGAGCGGACCACTCACACCAACCCACACACACCCACCCCCGCCAACGGATAGCTCTCCGAATGAAGAATCCCTTGGTGGGGTCACACGATCGAGTCGAGCCCCATTTAGCGACTCTGGAGCTAAAAACGTGTCTCGAGTTTTAGCCGGCTGCCCTCATTGAAGGCAGGTGTCAACAGTGCTTTACAAGCCGCACAGCCTCGTCGTCGTCCTCGTCGCCGCCCTCACAAAGAAGAGTCCCGAGACAAAGGCGGCGCTGTTATTAATTCCCGACACGCGCGCTCGGCCACGCCTCTATATATGAGGCACGGCGAAAGGGAAAAACAGAAAGAAAATACGAACAAATGTTATGGTTTTATGATCATATTTTTTAAACTTTTTTTTTTCTACAAGACTCTTGGCTGTTTTTTTCCTTGGTTTAGTGCTATCCTGGTCAATTCTGGAGCATGCTGCAGAAGCTTGAGCACGCCCTGTTGAGTTTCTTGAGTGGTGGTTTCCCCTCTCGCGCACTCACATGCACCCACACACACACGGGGCAGAGCTCCGCGAACTCAGCTTATCCCACAACAGGTGTGTGTCGACGGAGCGCGGCGGAGGTGCCACCGCACCGCCTGTCTGTCTGTCTGTCTGTCCGTCCGTCCGTCCGTCCGCCCGTCCGCTATTTGTCCCTGGTGAGGCGGGAGGTAATCCGGCTAATCACGACCCGACGCGACCCGACCGTCCGTGCCGCTCGTTTCCTCCAGCCGCTGGCTCTCTGAATGTCTTGCTATGAAATTTGAGCTGTGCCTCAATGAATTCGGCGCCAGCATAATATGCGAAGGAATATTTCCCCACGAATCTTTTCTCGGATTTTCGTCGTTAGGTACCAAAAAGAAACCTACGATAATGTTATGCTTGCTGTTCGCGCAATTTTCGTCGTATAGTGATAATGGTAAATTTCTTCGTGAGACACGTCAAGTGCGCTTGCTGACCTGGAGATCGTAAACAGATGAAGTCGAATTACGAATTGCCGACTGGACGAAAGACCTCGGGGTCGGCCCAGTCTTTTCTTCCTCCGGACCAGACTGTCTCCCAGTGAAGTCCGCGCCGTAAAAAAGCATTAGCTTTGTTGGCCTACCTTGCCTTGGAAAGAGCAAAGCGCCATCGTAATGACGACAAACGGCAGCATAGAAGCATTAATTTCCTTTTCTGTGTGCCGCGGCGCACAGTGGGCCAGAAGAGTCTTGACGCGTTTTGAGCTCCAGAGTCGCTTAATGGGACTCAAACCGAACGTGTGACCCTACCAATAGATTCCTCGTTCAGAGAGCAATCGATCGGTGGGGTCACACGTTCGGTTCGAGTCCCATTTAGCGACTCTGGAGCTCGAAACGCGTCCGGGATTTTGACAGCCTCCGCTGCTGGTCCTCTGGCCCACTGTGCGGCGCCGCGGCGAAAGCGGGCGTGGAAAGCCCTTGCAAAGCCTTGTCGCAACTTTGACAGTAATTTCAGCTCACTGGCCTTTTAGCCGGGCCCGGCCCCCGCCCGCCCCCCGCCTGCCCCCCGCCCGCCCCCCGCCTACCTCCGACAGCTCCCGGGGGCGTGGTTAGGTGACGCGTGCTTTCCGAATGTGACACCAAGCGCGCCAAGTTTGCTCTGTGGGGCGGTCCCCCGCAGCGTTTTGTCGCCCTGTTTCCCTCGCACCCTGACGGGGCGACCCCATGAGTGCGAGAGAGACAGAGCGACGAAACCTTGTCGGCTGTTTCATTGCCTCCGGGGAACTCCACACGGGGAATGGAACGTTATAAGGGCGTCCCGGACCATCTGCGAGCCTTCGTGGCGCGAAAAGGATCGCACCTGGCCCCGCCACACTCCAGAGCTGTACATTGGGCTCGATGTAGGGCTATGCCACACCCCACCACGCCCCATCACACCCCACCCCACCACGCCCCGCCCTGCCCCACCCCACCACGCCCCGCCAGGGGCCCTTCTGCACCAATTTACAGGGCAGACTGACACCGGCCGTCATGCCCCCCCTCCCTCTCTGTCACCGCCACGCCCCCGCGAGTGCGAGGGCGACAGTGCGCCTCTCTGCAGCACTCCCTCGAGACTGACGGAGTTATTATGCCACCGTGACGCGGCAGGGCCGCCAGGGCCGCCAGGGCCGCCAGGCCAAACGAGATTGATCGGGAATGTTGCATTGGATCAACCCCGCCGTTCAAAATGAGGCAGTGAGCCATGCACAGTGGGCCAGAAGACCGGCGGCGCAGGCGGCAAAAACTCCGCGCGTTTTGAGCTCCGGCGTCGCTAAATGGGTCTCGAACCAAACGTGTGGCCCTAACAATGGACTCCTCGTTCGGAGAGCAATCCATTGGTGGGGCAGCGACTCTGGAGCTCAAAACGCGTCCGGTATTTTGACCGCCTCCACCGGTCTTGTGGCTGTTCCACTGTGCGCGCCCCGTCGCCCCGCCTCTCCCTCTTTTCCGGTGGGAGCACGGGGAACGCGAGCCTCTCTGACGCCCACACCCGCACACCACTGCGTGAGTGACAAAGACAAAGGGTTTTGATACAAAGGGCCCGGCGGGGCGGCTCGCACCAAACGGCGCCGGGTAGCGGAGTCAGGGGTATTGTCTATTGAGCCAACCTCGGCTGTTTCCACGGCGGCTTTCGACTTTCGAATCGGATTATCGGCTGCGATGTGGCGGCAGTGCGCAGCGGGTGTCGCTACCGGGTACCGCGGCAGCCTCAAGGTCGGCCCCGCAAGGGGTTCATAATTACACACGCGTAATTGTACCCCCGCGTTAGCTGACGGCAACACTGCCCAAAATAATGAACCAAAACTTGGTCGATCGCCTGGGTAATTCGTCATACTACGAGAGAGTACAGTGAGTGCACGACGCGGACACCCGAATATGAACCCGCCGCGGTCGCCCCCCGCGGCGAGGCATCGTCATCAAGGAGAAGCCCCCGCGGGGGTCCCCAGGGAGGGAAGCGTGGGGGGGGGGGGGGAAGCCCTCGAAAGCAAACACGACATTGCTGACAAACGCAGCCGCGGGCCTGCTCCCGGACAACAGCTCTATCATTGTTCACAATGGAGCCATTTTTCAACGGCCCACTGTGCCCGGCCCTAACCTGTCGCCCTAGTATTCGCCCTCCTGGACCTTCCCTCGGCGTCTCGCGAACTCCGCGCCCGCCTCCTCGGTCGCCAGGACCGTGGTGTGCAGGCGAGCCGAGTCCTGTCCTGTCCTGCGCGGCCCTGGGTGATTGGATTTGTTGTAAGGTTTCTCTGCCAAACAGTTGCACGCCGAATTAGGCCTGAATTAGACGCCGTGGCGTTACCTTGCGCGTCCGCTGCAGGCTGCCTCCGAGATGGCGGTTCCGTCGTCTGTCTCTCTCGCACCCGCGCGGGACGCCCCGCAAGTGCGAGAGAAGACAGACGGCGCGTGAAATTGAGCTTGCCGGACTTGGCGAGTTGATTACCGGCGCCAGTGAGTCACTTAGGGGATCCTACCCACCACCACGACCACAAACAACAACAGGGAAAACAAAAACATTGGCAAGCAACTATCTCTCCTGAACCCAGCAGCCCGGTGACCTTGATTCGATCATCGGGGGGGGGGGGGGAGAAATTGCGCGTCCAGTTCGCTCACCGAAACCATTACGCACCATGGATGGCCATGGCAATTGCAATCAGATGAACCCCCTCCCCCTCGAACTGTACCTCTCCCAGCCCAGCTCAACAGATGACATCCCCCCCCGCCGGCCGCCCACCGCCGCCCCCGACGACCAGCCGCGGGCCAGAACAACCCCCTTCCTTCAAGGACAGGGGTCGCTGCCTTGTTGGAAATAGAAAGAAGAAAACTAAAATACATTGCGACACTCCCTTATTAGACCCCGCCCCCGGGGGGAAAGGGGGGGGGGGGGGCTTTGCCGTTCTCGTATCAGCGCCGGTGGGGCTCGCGGGCATTGCCTGGCATTGCGTGGCCTGGCTTGGGCAGGAGACGGCCAGTTTGCCGGTCTGCCGTCACCGGGATCACTGGGAGAAAAATGTGTGGAAAACGAAGTCCTAATAGAACACTCCTAACTGTCAGTGCAGATCCAAGACAATCCTAACTAAGAAAAGACCAATTTTCACGTCACGTGAAGTTAGGATATTTCTGTATCGACACTGACAGTTAGGATTGTCTTGGGCCTGCACTGACAGTTAGGATTAATCTATTAAGACGCGTCGAAGTGGAACCTCGCGAAATTCAAGTGTTTGGTTGTGTTGCAGGCATGGCGAGCCTGCCCTGGGTGCCGTGGCAGACGAACCGCACCGAGGTGCTGTCGCAGGCGCAGATCGAGCGCATCGTGCAGATGCACCGCGAGTCCAAGCAGAACGCCGTCATCTACGTGATGGTGGTGCTGGTGCTGTACTTCGTGGCGCTCGCCATCCTGGTGGGGCGCTACCTGCACCACGAGCGCGACCACGACCTGGCGGTGTGCGTCGGCCAGGCCCTGGAGCGGTGCGTGGCCACATGCCGCCGCGCCACGTCCGCGTCTCCGGGCGCCACCCCCGCCGCCGCCAACCTCCGGGAAGGCGTCAAGGACGGCGCCAAGGACGGCGCCAAGGCCCCCGCCCCGCCTGTCATCGCCATCACGGCGGCGGCACCCACCGCCAGGAAGTTCTCGCTCAAGCTGGCGGGCTGGACCGCGCCCAGCGCGCACCGGGTGCCCCGCAGGGCGCGGCCGCGCGCGCCCCAGACCGACGACGAGTCCTCCGACTGCTCTTCGCCGCCGTACTCGCCCGCGGCCGACGGCGGCGACACGCTGTCCGCGCCGTCGTGCGAGGCCAGGGACATGGACAGCTCGGACGGCGAGGCCTGGCCCAGCCAGGGCCCCGGCGCCTGCCACCCCAGCGGCCTTCCCGGCAGGGCCTCCCCCGCCGTCGTCAGCGTCATGGTGTGCGACCTCCAGGACACGCAGGTCTAGTGGGACGTCGTGCGTCTTGCGTGTGCCCAAGGCAGGTCGCTCTGTCTCTCTCGCACCCCTACGACGCCTTGAGGGCTTTGAGGGCTTACGGCTCACGCTGTGTACCGCGTACTCCTGGGAGGTGGCCGGGCCGGGCCGGCGGCGATAAGAAGAGCGTCCCCGACGCTAACCGCTCGTTGGTGGATATCGGGTTACCGCGCCATGGATTCCAAAGTGGCGCCGTCGGCCGGCCGGGCCCGGGGCTGCCATGACGCCAGCAGTGTTTTCCGTCGCTCTGTCTCTCTCGCATCCCTACGGGACACCCCATCAGTGCGAGAGAGACAGAGCGACGAAAGCACTGTTCGGAACCAGGCGGTGCAGGGCCAGGCAGGGGCCGTATTGACTATCAGCGCGAATGAAAAGGCATCCGCGGTCATCATTTTCTCTTTGTGTGTGTGTGTGGGGGGGGGTCGTTCTCCACCGCACTGTTTTACTGCCTGTCTGGCCATAACACTTTAAGGGGGAAAGGTCGCTTTGAGGGCGGAGAATAGAAGCGATGACGAAAAGAGGAGAGGGCCACCCGGTGCCCGCGTTTGAGCCGATAGGCAATTTTAAAGAGGGGAGGGGAGTAACATCCCGCGAAGGGGCGCACACGACCGTACGGGGTCGTTGGCTCGGTGTGAAGTAGACTGTGCTTTGATACAGGCCGAGCCAAAAGCAACGTCTGCCTACGTATACCACCTGCCAGCGCTACAGGCTAGTTCGAGCTACGATAGTTCGTTCAAGTTGACCTCATGTATCTTTATCCCCTACTCATTGTGATTGTGTCAGGTTGTATTTTTTTTTCTCTCTCTGGACGGCCTTGATGACAAAGCGCATAGCGCTGAAGCCATCATTGTAAGTTGTAAGATATGTGTATTTTGCTGGTTTACAATAAAATGATTATTCTATTATGTCGTCACAAACTGAAGCTGGACTCCATGGTTTCTGTTCCAATTCCTCATGACAATTTTCCATCCCCAATCAGCACTACTTCCATCCCAACGCCCCCATTCCCTTGCACAGTGGGCAGGCCAAGACCGGCGCACCGGAGCTGTGCCTTGTTTCCGCCGTGATTGTGTCGAGGAAGGCGGAGCGCGCGTGCACGGGATGTCTCCAGACAGACGCAATCCAAACGGGACAGTGCCAATAACAAAGACAAATAGCAGCATGGGACGAGAGGACGACCGACAGGCCAGTCGCAGCGACTGTTTCGACTGTCACCTGGCCGCGGGGCCCTGTCACCCGGCCGGGCCAGGCGCCTCTCTTCGTTTTAATTCTCGCTTGAACAAACAGAGTGAAATCCAGGCTGCCTCGCGTGCGGTCACGAAACGACCTTCGAACGAACGGGGCGTGACAGTTGAACGACCCCAAAACGATTTACTCGGTCCGAACGAAGGAATGGGGTGGTCAGGGAGGTCCCACCACCAACACCACAACGTACCCTCGGTCTAGCGTCCGTGTGTGTGTATGTGTGTGTGTGTGGGGGGGGGGGCCTTGAGGTGCTGAAGGGTAGGCAATGAGACGAATCTGGTGCCGCCGACAGCCTGCGCGTGCGCTCACAGGGAATGCCCACACAAAATGTTATGCAACATTTCTACTGTGCCTAAGTGAAATCAGGAGAATGCCTGAGGGGAAAATGCATTAGGTTACAAAGAACAAGCCGAATGAATTTTTCAAAAGAAAAAAAAATGGAAAGTAGGAAACAATTTAAAAAATCTGAAAGGGCTGAATGTGACTTTGAAAAGCGGCGGCAAGGCAAAAGCCGGCAAACTAGCAACAACACCATTTTTCATACAAAAAAAAATAGTAGCATAACTAAAAAGTTGAAAGATGTTTTAAAAATACTAAAAGTATATATTTTAAAATCAAGAAGATTCTTATCGTGGCTCAATGTTCTTGAACATTTCTATGCAGCTAAATTATTTTTGATTTTCGCATTTCACGTTGGTGGTTGTTCGGTTCCACTCTCGAATCTTGAGTCTCGATCTCGATTGGACCGAAGCGAGAAGCGAGCGAAGTGCTTGCGACGTCCGCGGACGACAAGTTGAATTGAGGGGCGTTGATTCCGTTCGTGATTCTAGTGTTGTAAGTATCTATTTCCGTTACTATTGTCATAGTTTAACTTTAATGATTTTCTGAATTCCCCTCAACCACTACAAGACATCAATCGTTTGATCCCGTTTAATATTTTGTCTCCGGTCTCTGTCACTATGTACTACCACCTAATGTCAGTACGTGCTGGTTTTCGTGAACTCTCTCCTATTAGTCGACCATAGATGATATTTCTTTGCCGTATGATGATTTGGTAATTATCATGCAGTCGTCTCACATTCTTTTTGCTCTTTAAACTTACTCGGAGTTAATCATGAAGTGTTTTCTTTGATCCATCCTAACCTCTACATCACCTCACCATTCATTTTGTCACTGTCGTGTGTTTGTCTGTGGTACTCATTATGCCATGTTTCAAGCTCAGTTCAGTCTAGATTTTTCGCTATCAGTGGATTCTGGTTTTCTTATTTGAATCTTTTTAACAGGAAACAAAGGAATCACCATGACAGACTCCAAATATTTTACAACCACGAAGAAGGGCGAAATATTTGAGCTTAAGTCTGAGCTGAACAATGACAAGAAGGAAAAGAAAAGAGAAGCTGTTAAGAAGGTAGTTGTTTTATTTATGAAGTTCTACATTGTTTATTCTGGTAGTGATACTATCTTGACGCTAACGTTACCTTTGCAGGTGATAGCGTCCATGACTGTTGGCAAAGATGTTTCTGCTCTCTTCCCCGATGTTGTTAACTGCATGCAAACTGATAACTTGGAACTGAAGAAGCTTGTTTACTTATACTTGATGAATTATGCCAAAAGCCAACCTGACATGGCAATTATGGCTGTCAACACTTTTGTAAAGGTATTCATCACGTCTGTAGCCTGTTAATGTTGTTGAATTTAAGTTAACTGCCACTTACGATAATGTTCTCTCTACAGGATTGTGAAGATCCTAATCCCCTGATCCGTGCCTTAGCAGTGAGAACCATGGGATGCATTCGTGTTGACAAAATTACTGAGTATCTTTGCGAACCCTTGAGAAAGTGCCTGAAAGATGAAGATCCCTATGTTCGCAAAACAGCTGCTGTATGTGTTGCCAAGCTCTATGATATCAATGCCCATCTTGTAGAGGACCAGGGTTTTCTTGACCAGTTAAAAGATTTACTGTCTGATTCAAATCCCATGGTGAGTTATCTATCAATATCTGAGTGCTTCTCGTATTCACTGTAAGATGTTTCATGGGATATTAATAATATCATTGTTTGCTAGGTTGTGGCAAATGCTGTTGCTGCTTTATCTGAAATAAATGAATCCAGTGCAAGTGGATCACCCCTGATTGAAATGAATGCTCAGACCATCAACAAACTGCTGACTGCGCTGAATGAGTGCACTGAGTGGGGTCAAGTTTTCATCCTCGACTCACTGGCAAATTACAGCCCAAAGGACGACAGAGAAGCTCAAAGGTACTGCCTAAATTTATTTAGTTATTGCTGTGTGTGCGCTACAGTAATTAGTTTCCGTCGAATAATCCAGTTTATTTCAATTCCATGTTTTCCCTAGCATTTGCGAGCGTATTACTCCACGATTGGCTCATGCAAACGCTGCTGTAGTACTCTCAGCTGTGAAAGTCTTGATGAAGTTTATGGAAATGCTTCCAGGGGAGTCTGATTTTGTTCAAACTTTGACAAAGAAGTTGGCTCCTCCCCTAGTCACTTTGCTGTCCTCTGAACCCGAGGTAACTATTGAATAAACGTGTCTTTTTTGAAGCTTTGGGTCCTGATGCATTTGTTTGATTTCCTTAAATACTTTTTTTTAGGTTCAGTATGTTGCTCTCCGAAACATTAATCTCATTGTCCAGAAAAGGCCTGACATCCTGAAACATGAGATGAAAGTTTTCTTTGTGAAGTACAATGATCCTATCTATGTGAAGTTGGAGAAGCTGGACATTATGATCAGGCTTGCATCTCAGGCTAATATTGCCCAAGTGCTCTCTGAACTTAAAGAGTAAGTGGACTTCATTCGTTGTTTTCCTACCCTTATGAATTGAATTGTTCATTCTATTTTGCATTTTAGATACGCAACTGAGGTCGATGTGGATTTTGTCCGCAAAGCTGTTCGTGCCATTGGGCGATGTGCCATTAAGGTTGAACAGTCAGCGGAACGTTGTGTTTCCACACTACTGGATCTCATTCAGACTAAGGTATGAATTTTAAAATCAAATTTTTATCTTCAAAGTTTTCATGGTCAAGTAGTTTTAAAGTATTTTATTTGTAATTTTTATAGGTTAACTATGTTGTCCAAGAGGCTATTGTTGTCATTAAGGATATTTTCCGCAAGTATCCAAACAAATATGAGAGTATAATCTCGACTCTTTGTGAGAATCTGGACACCTTAGATGAGCCTGAGGCAAGGTAAGACATTAAACAAATGTATTGTTCATTTGGTCTCTTATTTTTATAATTTATTATAATCATCAGTATTTAACTACACATTCCCTTCACTTTACAGGGCATCAATGATCTGGATTATCGGAGAATATGCTGAACGAATTGACAATGCAGATGAACTCCTGGAAAGCTTCCTTGAAGGTTTCCATGATGAAAATACTCAAGTTCAACTGCAGTTACTAACAGCCATTGTGAAGTTGTTCTTGAAGAGGCCTTCAGACACCCAAGAGCTTGTACAGCAGGTGATGCACATTTAGCAATATCTTAAACTTTTATTTGCTAAATTAAGTTTGAAGCCTGACTTTCTTATTGTCTTGTTTTGCAGGTGCTCAGTTTGGCAACTCAGGACTCTGATAACCCCGATCTGAGAGATCGTGGGTTCATTTATTGGCGTTTGTTGTCTACTGACCCCGCTGCTGCTAAGGAAGTTGTGCTTGCAGAGAAGCCATTGATTTCAGAGGAAAA
>CM060094.1:11779444-11939472 GCA_030522485.1 Stenchaetothrips biformis | reverse complement strand
GGAACCAAGGAAATAGAGGTGGTGGTGGATACAGAGGACCTGGGCGTAAGAGGCATGGGTAGTATGCAGAAGGGATGATTTTTACCGGTAATTGTTGTAATAAAAAAAATTATGTCTTTTGTTACATGGGTTGCCCTTTTTTTTGGAAGACTGTTGATCTCTTATGGCTAATTTTTTTTGTGTTTGTATATAACTGATTCTGTAAAATAAGTACTTTATTACCTTTTTTTGATAGTTAGATATTTAACATATGTGTACTGTCTATTGCAATTGAAACAGTGATGTTTATTTAAAAATAAATTTGTGAATGTTACCTTATATTAAAAATCAAGTGTTTAAAGCAATGGATGTTTTTATTCATCATACTTTGTTCATTGGTAAAGTCTTTGAAAGGAAACAAAGACAGTAGTACACTTCTGGCACCTGGAATGGGCTAAAAAAAATTAATCATCTGTTGGTGCAAGATTTTGAGGAAACATCACATTTTGTTTGATATTTACATATAGTTCTTTGGTAAAGAATGTCATTAATTCACAAGTTACTAAAAGAACAGCCTTCTTTGTAACCTACTCCCTTCTCACCATACCCCTGGCAGAACAACTTTTCACAGAAGCCAGTGTAGGTCTGTTGTGAACTAGTTCGCTACAGGACTATTCTATCATTAAATAGACAATAAGAGACAAAGAGAAAGGAAGAGAAAAACAAGCCCATTTCTACCAGTGGCTGCGCGGTTTTGTTTGCTGTGGCAATCCATCAAACCATAGCGAAACTGCACAACCAGGGAAATCTCCATTCTGATGAGTTTTTATCATCATATTATTCCAACTTGTGATGAAAGCAGAATTCAAATGTTCTTGTTTGTCTTTTCTTGGTGGTGAGTCATTAAGTATATAAAAGTAATGTTGAAAAAGAACGAGGGCACAAATAAAAAATAGATGGGTTGGTACAATATTTGCCTGATAAATACAATATTGAGAGAGAATTAAGAATAAAACAGCCTTTGGGGAATGTCATACATACTTACAAGGTGAACAGTTCTAGCAACCTACATAACAAACAACATTCACAACCAATGAGGACTAAAAGAAATTACTATATCATTAATCACAGATACATCAAAATACTCCCTATGTGCCATAAATTTTAGATTTCTTGGAAGATAATTTCAAAATGCCATGAATTCTAAAAGACGTTGCAGATGAAACAAACAAAAATTACTAGCAATATTTTCACTTGTGCTAATCACTTCCCTTAATTTTTAAGTATTGGATATATGATGCTATTTCCCATTAAGAGGAGTTGGAATACTGACATGCTTAATACTTCTGAAGGTAAATTTAATCTCTCTTTTGGATAGATTTCTTGCGCTTTTCAATACTGGTTTCAACAAATTCCCTGTGTGAAAAGACATGTTAGATAAATGAGATACTTGATATAAAGTTGCGGCAAAGATTAGCAAGTACACTCACTTAATAATGTAAGAACAGATTGATCCTTATAAATGTACTTATGGCCATAGCCAAATTTGGACTCAAATCTCCAAAACTGTTCTCCCAAAGACTGCACACTGCGATTCTCTAGCATGAAATGGTACAGCTGTAGGGGGCAAAAAAAAAATGAAGCTTATAGATTCCTAGTTTTAAAAAATGGCACTTGATTTATTAGACGAATGGTAAACTCGCCTTCTGTCCCAGATAAAACGGGACAATGCGGTCATCTTCAGCATGAAGAATAGCGACTGGTGCACGAATCTTAGAGACATGCACATCTGAATCAAATTTGAGACCATTGTTGTACAAGGGCCAGACAAAGCAGTTATCAAACCATGGCAAAAAGGAAAACAACTGAAAAAAAGGAATCAGAGTATTAAAATTAGATTTAAGTGAACCACCATATGATGCTTAAATGTAAATTGACCTACTTGGGCAAATGGGTGCGCTCTGAGCTCATCCCTCATGTTATTGAATGGAGATTCAAGTACAAGGCCATGACTTTCAACACCCTCAGCAGCAAGTTTGGCAAGGGCGTGTGAAGATACTCTAAAAGTGATTCAATTGGTTTTGATTAATGGCACAGCACACGAGACAGCAACGAATTTCCATTTAACATTATCTCTCACCCAGTTCCTAGAGAATGGCCCCACACAAACAGTGGACTGTTACCCACACGCTTCTGCAGCCACTTGAACATGAACAAGCCATCAGCCACAACGCCACCCTCTGAAGGTTCGACTGGACTTGAGTCTCCATAGCCTGAGGGCGAGAACAAAATTTGAAATGTGGCATGTGACCTAATAAAGACTTATCACGCAAATTCGTATGACAGAAAACTTACTGCGGTAGTCAAAGGTAACAACATGATAGTCCATGTTTCTCAGCACTTTATATAATTGAAGACGGTGTTCTGCAGCTCTTGATCCGGAGTTTCCATGCATGTATAAAAAAACAGGCTTACCATCTTTCAACTGTGCTTCATACCATTCGTCAGTAGCATCTACTTTCCTTGACTCATTTATGAGGACACCTGGCAAAATTTGCCTGTGAACATGAGCACTTTACTCTTAGTAACTGCTTTAGTGCTAATTAAGTTTTTAAGTACAGATTCAACAAACATACTAACCAAACTCCCAGCTTAACACCATCATCTGAGGTCAAGTAGAAATTTCTTGTTCCAGACAGACCAGCTTTTTCTGGAGCACTGTAATTGAAGTTTCTTGGCCATCTCACTAGAGGTTGTATAAAAACTTGTTAATTTTTAATAATTGAATTAATTGACTACCATACATGATGTAGAATTTCACAATTACGCTCACCAAAATTCAAAAACAACATACTCCTTTGGAGTGTGTAGCTGTAGCGAAAGATCAAAGGCACCACAACAAACAGGAATACACATACTGAAAGTATCAGATGGGCACTACCCAGCATTAGCCTGTAAATGCATTTTCATGTTAATTAAGTATAAAACCAAGATATAAGTTTCACTATGCCTCCTGTTTTCAATGAAAACATGACAGGAGTTGCTTCTGAACTTAAAAATATTAGACAAAATTCTGTGCTTTTCCTTCCCATGGTCTCTGTACTTACATTAAGCTAAAGCATGTTAGAAAAAAACAGAAAACGCCACATTGTGTACTCATAAGCTGACAGGTCTAAATCCATTGTTGCCCAACCAAATCATACACACCTGCAACAGGAGAAGAAGAGTAGTTGTAACACTTGTTGTAAATGCACAGCGCTTTCTTCTTTCAAATTGAGTTTTAGTTTGGAACAATAAAAGAGAGAAAGGAATATTTTAGGTGGAGGGAAAGGGAGGGATGGATGGCATTTAAATTGAAGATAAATTAGCATCTTGGTTAAGTATCGGCTTTCTACAGCATCTGAAAACATTTGTGGATGTTAGGCAATTTTGAAATGTTTGTTTAAACAATTGGGTACACTTGATGTGTGTTACTGACGCAAAGCAGAAGCATTACATGGAATGAAAATAGCGAAAGATAAAAAGGATGGAGAAGCTCAAAGCTGGAACTACATTTAACAAGCCCAAAATCTTGAAGCAGGAGCTAGCCAGTATTAGACATAAATACACACAGATACACATAATTTTTTTTAATGTAAGTATTCACCTGCGCGGGAATCTTCTTCTACCTGGGAGCAGCATCCTTCGCATCACATGGTTCTTCAAACACTACACTACTGAAAAGAACAAAATCAGCAACATTAAGAAGCTGAAAAATCATGCAATGGACTGTTGAGAGGATTTAAATAGTGTTCAAACTATGTTCTTTCTCCTTAGCTTCCGACCAAAATGTGGGAGTTACTTGGCAGCATAATGCACTTTATTTAACAATTTATATAATTTTTCAAGGCTAATTTATCCTACACAGATTGAATTTTCAAAAATAAAAATTAATGAAACAATGTTTTTATTAGAAACACCGACAAGGGATACAACTCATGATTGACACACCTGCTAACAAAGGAATTGTGGAGGGACGCAGAGCTGAAGTAAGAGCTTGTATGAGACAAAACGCAGGCCGAGGCAATCCACATGCTGAATCATGGTGCGCAAGCAGTTCAATCCAAAAGAAAGCCTCCCACTTTGTGATCAGTCAAATAAAAAAAGGATGATGCTGATGTAGCATAGAAAGGAACAGCTGACTAAGATGTTTTGCAATTTCTGCCAGAATAAAGAAAATTCAAGGTGTGATATGGTTTAACTTAAGGTAAAAAGCTGATACATGTACATGGCAATGAGATAAAGCATAGCTTTCAATACGACACCACCCAAGGCAAAGTAACATGTTAAAGTGACCAAGATGACACATGACATCTGCTTAGTAACCAGATCTCCTTACAAAGGAGGTTAGGCCTGGCTGGTCATCAAAAATAATAAATGAAAGTTGGAGTCTGATGAATGAAATAGGCTTACAGTGGGCGAAAAAAAGGTAAAATGGTTGTTCTAAATAGCATCCAAATAACACAATCAGAGGTCGTCTGATACACTAACCGAGATCGGTGGTGCAAAGGCAAGGCGGCCAAGGGCCTCCTATTGTTGCTTGCTACGACAGCAAGTCGCTTACTTCGAAATGGAAGCTTCAGACCGACGGGAAGGCAGCTGTCACGGCGTCTGAGCCTGACTAGACTAAAGGTTGGAGTGGACTTTATACTTGGAGATCAGTAGTGATCACATCAGCTGATGGACTCCCAACAGGATTTTCTTTCAAGAGCATCAACAACAACAAGGGAATATCGAAAATAGATTGCAATAGATTGTGTATGTTTTCATACTTGAGTGCAAGATGAAATTTTCATAGGGACAAGCACCAGTGCGCAGAGGCCAATTTCAAATTATGCTGGAGTAGCCAAAGTTGAAAAAGTAACAGCGAGCTCTAGAATTTTTCTCAAAAGGTAGGTATTTCAGTATAAGAGTGTATGGTAGATTGATTCAGAACAACAGTTAGAAAATATTAATAAATAGTATTATTCAATTAGTTAGATATAGAATTCAGACAAAAAGCAGTACAGTACAAAAACTGGAAATACAGTGAAAGATACAGATGCCTATTTTAATTAATACAACTATGAAACACTACCGCCTCAACATAACTGAAGTAAAAAGTTCTTAAAGTTTTCTCTTATGTGTATTTTAAAATATAATTATGCACAAAATAACATTGAGTTCAAAGTCAACATGAATAAATTATCTTTTAATCTTAGAACATTACCTATATAATTTGGTCAAGCAAACTGATGTTTGAAAAAAGTAGAATCCAATCCAAAGCAATTATATTCCCCCCCCCCCCGCTTTCTTTTTCCCTTTCCTAACTTTCCCTATTGAAGAAAAACTGCATGGAATTTAAAGTTACAATACATAATCAGAAGTGAACTTAAGATTGCTATTCCATTTTTTTCTCCATGGCACCAACCAAGTACAACATTGACACTCTGTCTGTGAATGAATGCTGACTGTATCATAGTATGCATGTTAGTTGTGTTTTTTCATAGGAAAATCATGTAACATATGCTTCATCCTCTACTTTAGAATTCTTCAAAAAGCATGACTTGAGATGATGCATTCACAAGAAAGCCAAGATGAACCCAAAACATTGGCTTTATTAAGCCAAAATAAATGATTAACAACAATTTTCAAAGAGGAAAAATATTAATTATATGACTAGAGTAAATACACAGTAAAATTGCTCACTCCATGTAAATCTTAATTTTTAGCCATGTCTTAACTTACACACCTCAAAATTCCCACACAAAGCACCATTGATTTGCAAAGCAAAGTATCTAATGTTATGTTCACTGTAAAACAAAACCAAAGTAATAATCTTCCCAATGTGAGGAAGCAAAATATTTAACAGCCAAATAAATGAATTGATTTGTGAAAATAGGCTCGATGTCCGAGACAGTTTAGGAACCCTTTCTTATTCACAAAAATTGTAGTTCACTGGTAACTACTATTGCAAAACAAAACCATCCAGTAAACCTCTCTACAAGGCAATACAGTAAATTACGGGAAAACAAACTGCATACACAAGTCCTTCTCACCAGCCAAACTGCACTGCAAACCTTGACATCAATCGCTTGATTTCACCATTAGCTGGTCTTCGAACACTACTGGCTACAGATCTGTGACCACAACAGTTTCTGCGTACTTCATGAGCTTTGGGCAACAACTTGGAATCCAGCCCAAATTCTTTTGAGCGATGCTTTGAGTGCCACACTTTCACAGTACAGTCATCAGATACAGTGACAAGCATTTCAGAATCTTTGGGATTAAATGCTACACAAGTCACAACATCTTGATGTGGATATTTATTCAAACACGTCTCATAGTGTCGATCCCAAAGATAACCATGTTTGTCTTCAGCACCACTGCAACAAAATTAAGATGGACAAATTATCCTTTCACTTCCAAAATAATATATTTGTTTTCTTGAAAGCAAAAACATAAATTTTAACTGACATACCTGGCGACAAATTCATTACACACATCCAAGGCAATAAAAAAGCATTCATTAAATGGAGTATAAGCAATGTGTGAGCGTAACACTTTGCCACATTCCTTCATCAATGCAAGGTCAATGACATGAATGTCTATTTCTTGAGCACAAGGAGGAGGCATTAAAGGATTCTCAACAACGTAACCAGGAGGCCATGACCGAGCATTTACATATAGAAATCTGGGCACAGAATACAAATAAAAACAATATTAAAAAATGTAGGAAAAATCTCAAATTAAGACAACCACAGGTGAGGACAGAAAATAGTTTCACCTGTGATCAGGGGACAATGCCATGCCAATGATGTGACCATGAAGATCAATTAAGTGATCAACTTCATCGTATTCTGTCCCTTCTGCAATGTCGTTTTGAACTTCATTTGGATTTTCATGTGAAGGTTGATATTCTCGATTCAGGTTAGCAATTCTTTCACGGAAAGGTAACCCTGGGTCCATTCTTCGTGGGAAAGAAATAGGCTTGATGCGCTTGATACCTTTAAAACAGGTTATAATAGAGTACACAAAGCTCAAGGCTTAATAGGATTCACATTTTATAAGAGGTGTATACACAAACCAATTTGGTGAGGAGAAAATGTGTTTGACCCAGTAGTAAATATTAGGAACTTATCCTCTTGAACACACAACTCATTCATCATCACTCAGCTCTGTATCAGCAGATGCTTCTGATATTTCAGACACATCTGATGCATCGTCTGCGCATTTTTCATCAACTGCTGCGAGAAAAAAAAAAGGGTCAGTCCTAAAAAAATTGCAACATGACAAAGGCTATAGGACTACTCATTTGAAAATTCATTCATTATACCTTGAAGATTTGGCAGACCACATGGCAGCTCTTTGGAATCCACCCCAAAATTTTTCTCCACATCTCCAAATGAGCATTCTGTGTTAAACCGATATTCATCTTCATCTCTTCCACACTGATTTAAGCTGGAGTTACTAGAGGCATTTCTAATTTCATTGGAAGTTGCTGATGAGCTGCCATCTGCGATGGGGCATGATGCAAACATGGCAGCACGTACAGAGCTTCCATTGCAGTTGTAGAATCGAAACATTTGATTCATGATTGGGATGTGCTCTGAGGCTGTTTCTTGTGAAGCCTTGTTCAGCCACAACACAGACTGACTGATAAGGTGGCCCAACCGATGGACATCTCCCGACAGAAAATGTTGATCACTGTACCAAGCTCCACAAATATCATAGGGCTTCATTAGAACACGGCATTGCAATTCCAAATCATCTGTAAAATTAGACATAACCATAAGCCAAAACAAAATTGATTGCAGACAAGAGTGTGTTTGTTATCAGTATTCTCCTTACCGCCTAAACTGAACACAGCAATCTCGCCTGATGTGCTTTGAGGCAAACCAAAATGTACTCCAGAAACAAGCAGTAGGGTGTCAGACTGATTAAACTGAGAAAAGTGTGTGAACTTCCAACAAAACTTTGTCATGTCCTTTTGATGTCTGATTGTTACAGGATGATTGGAATTCCAAACCTAAATAAACAAACGCAATTTAAAAAAAAATATTTCCATCACATATGAAGCCAGATGAGCCAGATTAATTATTTACTTACAACCACATAACCATCCTTGGAACAGGTAGCAAACATAGTTCCATTATGAGCAAAGCTGACATGTAGTACTTGGTCTGTGTGTTTTCTCAGTTCACTAGTTTGGCAATGAGGAGTATGGTATGACAAACGTTTGTACTCTTTCAGCCAAGAGGTTTGTCCTGAAATTAAATAATAATTAGGTGATTCATTTCCTTATTATTCAAAGAATGTGAGGAAACATCTTAAAAAATGTCAAAAATTATAGAACTAAAAATATTACCAGGTCTGATGCCAATAGAAGTGTCAATGCCGAAGTCTTTTCGCAGTAAATCTCTCCATAGGAGCTCATCCGCACTTGTCTGTTGCCATGTACTACAGGTGAGACCTGCTTTTATCAGATCTGGGGCCGAGAGATACTGAAAAACATTCAGTAATAATGGTTTTGGAATGTGATACCAACTATCTCCCAATAACCGTTTTCGATTTTCTACAATATTAATGACATCATCTTCCAAGAATGCACTTCTGAGATGATTCTGTAATGTTGACCCTGAAACAATATGCATTATTTTACAAAGAGGGAGTAGGAATTTTAATTCCTAAATTTAATAAAGTTTCACAATTTTGATTTGCAGCAAATAATACTAAGAACTTACCTTGATCAGTGAAACATTTAGTCCGTTCCTTCTCGGTCATGGTGGAATTATTACCTGAAAACAAGCAAAACAAATAAGCAACTGATTCAAAAATGTAAAAGACAGCTGGAATTTTTTTTAATGAGAACGTCAGCTTTTTTGGAATATCAATGACTCAAATGGGGTTTTTTTGAATACTAATAGTTCAAAACACATAATTGGTGAAGTTTGGGAATGAGCTACAGGTGTGGAGGCTATTCAAGGCAATGAAGGCCTACTTTATACATCACATTAAATACAACCATATTGAAATAAAGGCCTACAAATAGAATTTTGAGATGAGCCATTACAAGCACCTGAGAAATAAAATGGTCTATCAAAACTTAAGATGGAAAAGTTTATTCGAAATGAAGCACAAACCATAAACAGATGTAGAAAAGGGTAACAATAAAGGCCCCAAAAGCTGTCAAAATTCAAACTGTACTGTCAACCAACGCAACACGCTGCACAATACTCAGATCATCATTTCGGACACAAAATAGCTGCAGCCGAGATACCTCTCACTGACAATCTCTCGGGGCCTTGAAATGTTGCGAAAAATGGAAATGTACATGGAGGGGGTTTAAATGGCATTTTCTGGACGGACATAACCTCACATCCACTGCGAAACTTTGTTAGTGCGTCGTTTCCTTTCAAATGTTCCTTACCACCAAAACCACATAAGTGTCTTCAGGTCGAATAGGATGCGGATCGTGGTAGAAGATTCGGGCGACAAGAAATCCCACTGCCGTTCTTGTTGTCAGCTGACTGATCCTGCGAGCTCGTTGTATTTACGAATGAGTGTGTTCGTTTGTGTACACACAGACAGACGACGAAGCGCAGGGCAAGGGGGGGGGGGGGAGAAATCCTTACCAGCTTCGTGTCGAACCATGGGTCTATACGCTACCGATACTTTTGATCTGAAAATCCGTACAGGTATTCGTTTAAGGGCGAGCCAAGATAAAATACGCGACACGAACAATCATAGCTCCAGCTGATGAGGGCGGTTAGGTAGGCAACCCAATTAACGCTGATGTAAGATTAGTGGTGGACCCATAGGGAACCGAAACCATCAACCGGGTGCAAAATACTGTACTCTTTGCCAACAGTGCAAATTCACTGAGTTTTGGGTTAAGTATGTGTGGGTGTAGGAGGGAGAGAGAGCTGGAGGAGAAGATAAGTCTTCAGGTTAAATTTGAAACATTATTACGATTGCTTTTATTTTTTCAAAACCTGTCTCTGAAACAAAAACAAGAGAGACAAATAAAACCCAACAGCTCATACCTATCGAAACTCCAGCAAAAAATGGGCAGAAGGAAGAGTTGAGGAAAAATGTGAAAAATAAGAGAGCTTTCGACTTTATAGCTTTGACTGTAGAATTATATTTTTTCCAAGGTATAATGAATACAGTGGGAACACTGTCAGAAATTTTATAAAATTATTCTTAAATGAGCTCTATGGACAATCCTTTAAAACAATATTAACAACACAAGACAAAATCAGAACTGCAAGACAAATACACTTTTTGAGCACACAAAAACACACACATGAGAGGAATGGTTAAGATGCACTGATGAATGGAGAGAGAGAGATAATGAGTAAATCTTTAAGACCAGAGCCTTCATTTATCTTTCTTTTCTTTTAACAAACTATCATGAAGTTTGCAAATCTCTGGTTCGAGTAAGTCATACAGTAAAACTCCTTCCTCATCAAAAAAGTTGGCAACTGATTTTACAAAGCTGGCATCTTTCTTGTTCTTCCCCTTTCCATAATAAACAGTGAAGTCAAGATGGTATTTGTCGTCAAACCTGAAAAAAGGATTTGATATCAAGAAGTTTCCAGAGAAACAGAGCAATTTAACTTTACAGAACTACTTACTTATTAAGATAAGAGCTGACTTCCCATTTGTTGTCGGGATTGAAGCCAGCAGGGTCCTTCTGAATAGCTATGATAAATATGCCCTTTTCCTTATATGTTGTATAAAGGGTTAGAAGACCCATAAATGCAAAGTATGTGGAAACGCAGATAATAAGAATCGGCCTGTTTGAGAAAAAGCTCGTTCATTCGATATGTCTTCAGCTTTGAATACATAAGATTCGACATTACTTACTTAGATTTAGGAAAAGGATAGACATAATCATATCCAAGGGCAAATAGAGCCACAGAGACTGCAATGCTGCACATCACCAATCTGCCATCCATAAGGCCAAAGTTTTCCTGATAGTTGTACTTCTTTATAAGGACCTGGGGGGAAAAAAAAGGGGTGTACTTTGAGTTTATTGATCAAACACATAAAAACAATACTCAACAGGTATGCTTACCTCTTTGACGGCATCGTCAAGGGCGTTCTTCACAGCGGCGCCATCCCACTTGTTCACTTTGAAAAACTGAAAATGAAAGGAAAGTGAGTAACTTTTTGCCGTGGGAAGGTGATGTGGTTTCGATGGGCCTAATGCAAGGGAGACCTGCTGATGAGGTCATTACGATTGCAGGAGGATTCTAAGAAAATACAGGGCACTAGAAGCTTATGACATTCGTTATAGAGTAACGAATAGCGCAAGTTCTGCATTGAGGTCTGTGTGTACGTCACGCTAGGTTATGTCTTCACGACACATATTGGCCGAAAACAATGTACATCAGCATTACTCCTCACGCATGTAAAGGCCGAAAAAAGCTAGCTGCTCAAAAAACACTTACTGGCTTCTCATCTTCCCCTTTCTCTGTGTTGTTTCCAGCCATTTCAGCTGCTTTTGACACCGGTGACGTTGAATCAAGTGCAGTCCAGGCGGAACGAAATGAACGCACGCACGCAACGCAACGAAATCTTTGTTTTCTAGACGATCGCAAGCACAGGATGACAAATTTCACCATTCGTTTCCAAGTTGTACAGGTGAGTTCCGCTGCGTATGACAAGTTTCCCGAACCGCTGCGGAGTGGGCGACGACTTGGGCGCGCTCTGGCGGCGACTTCGCCGCTGGCCGGCGAGCGCCAGCAGAACCAAAACAAGTGGCGAGGGGGCAGTTTGGTGCAGACCGTTCCCGAGGCACGATCGCGCCACGCCCCCCGCGCTGTCTGCTCCCCGACGTTCGTGAGTGTGATGTGATCGTCGCGACCACCGAGTGAGAGCGATGGCGTCCGACGTGTCGGTGACGGCCAAGCCGAGCAAGCAGGCGAAGCAAGTGATACGCAAGTGCACCCTGGACGACAACGGGTGCGTGTCGCTGCTGGATATCCTGCACTCGTTCAACGCCCCGATCAATGAGGAGCACGCGTGGGCCCTGTGCTTCCAGTGCGCCGTGTGCTTCAAGACTGCCGTGGAGAGCGACAAGAACAAGTGTGTGCTAGTGGATTCCGTGGACCAGGTGTTTGTGAGCAAGGAGGGCACCGTGCACCCCAAGACCGTGCTGGGCACGCCGGAGGATGCAGGTAAGCAGAAGTGTCGTCTGCTGTCGCTGTGTGTTTATGGCGTGCCGAGGTTAGGAGTCGGTCCTTATCAGCTGCTCGGTCGGTGGGCAGCCGCAGGGATGATGCGACTCATGCGGACAGCACTCACCAGCCGCAGCCAGCTGTCTCAGCTGTTGTCAGTTTCGAAAATGTGGCGAAAACGTCGTGAGTCGCGACTCGTCGTACGCTGGTTGCGACACGGGTCCGTTTTCGCCCCCTCCCGTCGCTGAATGGGACTCGAATCGAACGTGTGATCCCACCGGTGGGTCGCTCGGAGAGCAATCCATTGGTGGGGTCACACGTTCCGTCCGAGTCTCATTCAGCGACTCTGAAGCTCAAAACGCGTCTAGAGTTTTGGCCGCCTGCGCCGCCGCTCCTCTGGCCCACTGTGCACCGCGCGGAGCGGATCAAGTGCGTCCGTCTCTGTCGCACGCGCTAAGCCGGCGCGAGTGTGGGACGACCACGGCGACCATGATCGACTGACCGCTCCTGGCAGCTCATGAGCGTCTCGCCGTGCACCTGCCTGTCATGAACAGCTGTGCGCGCTGCGCCTCCGGGCCTCCGCTCCGCGCCAACCTCGCTCTGCCTCTCTCGCACTCATGGGTCGTCCCATGAGGGCGCCAGAGAGACAGGATTGACTAGGCAGCGCGCAGGGCGAAGCGTGTACGTTTGCATCGGGACGAGAGTATGGACTCGTGGACGCCATGACCAGGCGCGGATACGGGGGGAGGTGCCCCCACATAGCTCCTCGGTAGTCGCCTGAAAGGCAGGCAAAAGGTGCTACTTTCCCCTGTAAGTAGTCAAAAAGTGCTACTTTGCCCCCTTCCCCCCTCAAAGGCCGCCTCTGGATCCGCCACTGGCCACGACTGGCGCGCCATAATGCTGTCCTAGGCCAGGGCCAGCCGGCCGCGGTGATAACAGGGAGGAGGGGAAGTCCGAAGATAAGGGTTGCTGAGATTACTACGGCCTGGGCAGAGCTGGGCCTCAGCTGTTTCGGCGGACCCCTGCTAATCTGATGACGGGGCGAGGCGAGGTGGGGCACGGTGACACGCTCTATGCGGCCGCCCGCGTCACGGAGAGAGAGAGAGAGAGAGAGAGAGAGAGAGAGAGAGAGAGAGAGAGAGAGAGAGAGAGAGAGAGAGAGAGAGAGAGAGAGAGAGAGAGAGAGAGAGAGAGAGAGAGAAAGAAAGAAAGAGAGAGAGAGAGGATCTGACTTTGAAAATTGATGGCAATGAATTTCGGCGGGTGGCATTAAGTGCTCCCCCTCCCCCCTTTTTTTGCGCCGTTTGCCACCTTCCTGCCGGCCGCTCTTTTCACCTGTGCGTCGGTCCAGTCCGTCCGTCCAGGTAGGGTGGGCGGGGGCCGTCGCTAAGCCGCGCGCCACGGCCATTCATTGTTACCGCGTCGTTACGCGAACTCAAATCATCGACCTGCTTGCTGCCTCTTCGGTTTGTTTGACTGCCCAATCGGGAAATCCATTTTCGGAAACGGGGTCGACAGGGCGGGCGGACGGTCGGTCGGTCGGTCGGGCCCGGCCGTGTGTGCACTGCGTTAGCTCTGGTGTGCGGTGGGACTGCAGGGCGGACCGGGCCTTCAGACCGCAGCCCCGGCGTGCCCCCCCCCCCCCCCCCGGGCGGGCAGGGGCCACAATGCCAGAGCCGCTGGAGTCAGGTGGTCTGGATACGATATGATTAAGATTGGTCTTGCCACCTCCGCCCCTTCCGGCTCCCTGCTGCGCGGTGCCTGCCTCCTCGGGGCCGTCCAGGAACAACGAGGGTCTCGGAGGAAAATAAGGTGTGGGCCATTATGCCATGACCACCCGTAGATAAATGCATGGCTTCCCTTGCACTGCCTGAACTTGCATGCCGCTTCGCGACCGAGGCCGAGGAATGTGAACAAAAACCATGAGCTTTATATGCAGGTCATTTTTGATGCCGTTTATTTGCCTGACGAATTGTTGGCAGTGTGGTTCGTTTTGTTTGACCGAGAGGCCCGCGTCGAAGTGAGTCGTCATCCTCGATCGGAACAACGGAGGAAAAGGTGGCGGGCCGGCCGGCCAGCAGCACCGGCGGGCGCGGCAGGTGCAAGGGGCTCGGTGTGAGTGTGTGTGTGTGTGAGTGTGTGTGTGTGAGTGTGAGGCCGAAAAGAAGCAAGAGCCTCGTGCGGCGCGCGGCCACATCCTGGCCGTGGGAAACACAGTCCCCCTCGCTGCGCCGCCATGCGGCCGAGCGCATCGGCAAAATGCCGTCATGTAGAAAGGGAGCTGGTGTGGGCTTGGGCGTTCCGGCCGCTCGGGCGTTCCAGCGAGGCACGGGTGTTCCCGCGTGGCAGGGGCGTTCCACGCGGCACGGGGCGTTCCAGCCGCACTTGGCAATCGCTCCTTCCCGCCTCTACGCAAGCCCTCTAATTTTCCATTTTGACGTTTTATTTCTGTCTGGATGGTGCGTGGGCGTGCTGGCGCGGCTCTGCACGGAGGCACGGTAAGGTGCCGCGCCAGGCCGTGGGGGCCCACTGGGACGGGCCCCACCGGGCCCCACCGGCTGGACCGCGAGCGCGGACCGCGGGCCCGGCCGCCTTGCCCCGCACACGATGAATATGGATCAGTTTGCGCCCCCGGGCTGCACGCCTCGCCTCGCCGCGCCATTGTCGTGATGGTGCTCTTCTTCTCCAGCTCGCCCGCTGGGTCCCGACACTGTCCTGTGGCCCCGCTGGGCCCTCGCGGTCTAGCCCGCCACTGCGGGCCACGGAGCGCGCCCGTTTTGTCCGCGAGCCTCCCGCGGCGCCACAGGGTGACACCTTAATCAGCTCGCGATTCAACCCCGCGCCTCCACACACACGCGCCCACGGAGAGAAAGGCGCGTGCTTTTGTTTGCCGGAGGTAGCGGGTTCAAATACCCGGATGTGAGTGATTTTTTTTTTTTAGTGATTGGCGCGCGCGGCGGGGCGGCGCGCCGTGTTCCTGGTGACGCGTGCGCCGCGGTCGTCGTGGTGGTCCCGGACGACGTGTCGCGGCCCCTCCTGGCGCGGCCCTTGGGGGCTGCTGGCAGGCTGCTGGCAGGCTGCTGGCAGGCTGCTGGCAGGCTGCTGGGGCCGAGGCAAGTCCGAGGCGGCGGCTCGGTCGGTCCGTATGGCGAGGCGCGCTGAGCAACAGCCAAAAACAGCCCCAGCGGCGCGGGGTGGCGGGGGGTGGCGCCCGACGGCCCCCGGTCGGGGATCGATATCAGCTGCAGGGCCGCCCCCTCGCGGAGCCCCCACGACGTACGCCCTCACCCCCCTCTACTTTCACGGCCCTGCCCCACGCTGCCCTTGCAGGACGGGGGATGGCGCGGTGCTCCGCTTTCGGAGGCTGGCGAAAGTGGGGGGGTGCTGCGTCTGCCGGCGGCGGGGCTCGAACCCGATGCTGGCACGCGGGCCGGAGCCCACGCCGCGGGTCCGCGGCCGTTTTCGCCGCGGTTTGGTGGATCGCGCCCAAGCGGCCGCGCGGCCGGTGCGGTGAGTCAGACTGGGAGGCGCGAGGCGCTGGCGGGGGCTGCGGGGGCACCAGGGACACACATGGCCGGTCCATTGATTCATATCGCCTGGCTGGCGGCGCGCTGCAAGGAGGTTGCGGGGCGCTGCAAGGGACGGCGTGCAAGGGCCGCCGCGGGGGACGCAGCACGACAGCGCGCCTGCACGCACGCCATAGGGAAAAGTCTCGCACGTCCCGGGGATATTTCCCCCCCGCGACAGAGAATCGCATGTTGCGCGTCCACCTGCGTTGTCCACGCGACCCTGACCCCGCGGCCCCGCCCCGCCCCGCCCCGCCAGTGCGGACAACCCAGCCTCCCACGGACCGGCCGCCTGTCGTCGAGTCTTGGCGCTTCCACCGCTGTCTCCACTCTTCCCCGTCACAATTTCCACAGTTACCACCGCATTTTCCATTCTCAAGTCTGTTCTTTCTTCCCACTTCCCCTCCCACTTTGCACATCGCTCCAGTCGGTGGCAGACTCCTGGTTACGCCCGCTGCTTCACTCGCTGATCCTCTCCGTCCTCTGCTCTTTGATCCCCTTGCATCGAGCAGGGCTCGTGACCCGCTATCGATCACGGCGTGGCGTGGCGTGGCGTGGCACGGCGCCGTCGGCCCTGTGGCGTTGCCTGGCATGCAGGCGAGGCGAGCCTGCAGCCAGCTCTGCTCCGCTTTTCTCTTTGTTTTTCCCCGAGCCCCGCCCCCCCATTTTCCATGTTCCGTTTTCCGCGCGGCGCTTCGGCTGACGTCACCGGCGTGCGCGGCGTGTGGTGGCACACTGTGCAGGCGGCACGCTGTGCAAGACGCGGGCGACGGCCGCCGGTTATTGTTCGGTATCGGCAGTCTGAGCAGCTCGGAGTGGCTTCTGAAGCTGCCTGGGACTATTGTTTTGTCGCGGGGTGAAAGGGGAGGGGGCGAGGGCACCGGGCGGGGCGGGAAGCCCTATTACGGGGAGGGGATCGCGTGGTTCGCCGCACTGCGCTTTTTCCCACCCTTCGAACTCACCTCACTTTTCACGCAATTGATCGCAATTGATTGAACGAGGAATCCATTGCTGGGGTCACACGTTCGGTTCGAGTCGTGTTTAGGGACTCTGGAGCTCAGAACGCGTCGAGAGTTGTGGCCGCCTGTGGCGGTCTTCTGGCCCACTGTGCGGCACCGCGGCGGCACGGCCTCAGTCAGCCGGACGCCGTTTCCACGAAGCTGCGCGAAGCTGCGCGAAGCCGGCTGGAATTTGATTAAAGCCGCGGCGCGTTTGAAGCGAGCGCTCCACCTGGAGTGCGCGGTGCGTGGCGAGCCGGCCACCCCGCCGACTTCCTCTCCGTGGATGCGTCGGCCTGGCTGTGGCGAGCAGCGTCTCTCAGAGAGAGAGAGAGAGAGAGAGAGAGAGAGAGAGAGAGAGAGAGAGAGAGAGAGAGAGAGAGAGAGAGAGAGAGAGAGAGAGAGTCGGTCTGCTTGCGCCGCACCGCGACGCACCGCCACTCCCGCGCTAGAGGCTGGCACGCTGCACGCCGAAGCACGCCTGGCTGCAGCGATCCATTCACGGAGATAAGCCCGTCCCTCCCCCTCCCCTGACCTTGACATAGGCGGTTGCACGACGGCCGGGCCGTCGGGGTGGGCAGGGCAGGGCCGGGCCGGGCCGGCCAGGGCGGCAGCAGGCAGAAACCGGCCCCGCCGCGCGCCGCGCGTTGCGGGGCTCGGCGTCGCCGCCGCAAAAAGACGACCCGGCATTGGTTTGTGTCTCCGAGGACCCATAGCACTGCCTCCAGGACCGCGGGGGACGCACGGAGGGCCGCGCGCCACGGCCGGCTTTCACCCGTTAGACCGTATCCACCCGTCGCCGTGCCCTTTTTTAGGCGCGCAAGGCGAGGCATGTCCTCCCTGCGCGGCGCGGCGCCCTTGCCGCCTCGGAGGGACCCCCTGGACTAGTTTGTGGGCGCTGGCGTGGACGGCAGGATGTCACCGCCGCCGTCGGTGGCTGTGACCCTGTTCGGTGTCGCACCGACGCCGTCATGTAGGGAGGTGCTAAACGACGCCGCTGCAGGCCATCACGCGTGCCGATCTAGGCCTGCGCATGCCCATCACTTAGGCCCCGCCCCGCCCAGCCCGGCCCACTGTGCGGCTCGCACCTGAGTGGCCCTCTCCGGCCCGCCACAAAAGGTTGTATCATTGGGTCCCGTTAACGCCGATAAACATTTTTCGTCGGCCGGCCCTGCGGTGCCCTTCGGCGCCCTTGGGCTGGGCCCGCCCTTTGGCTGCCTTTGGCGCAGCGCGGTGGCACAGTGGGCCAGAGGACGGCTGCCGCACTGTTAAATAGCGCGGGGTAGCGAGGGGCCTCAGGGGGCCTTAGCGACGGGCAGTACCCTGTGGCCCAGTGCAGGGCCTGCCTGCATGCGGCCGAGCCGGTGCCGGCAGGCTGATTCCGAACGGGTCTCTTTCTCTCTCTCTCTCTCTCTCTCTCTCTCTCTCTCTCTCTCTCTCTCTCTCTCTCTCTCTCTCTCCTCTCTCTCTCTCTCTCTCTCTCTCTCACCCACACGCCACACGAGAGAGAGAGAGAGAGAGAGAGAGAGAGAGAGACACGCCGACACGAGGCCGGCATTGCGCGCGGGCCGGATCCTCTTCCCAGCCGAGGAGGCCGGGCCTGCCTGCCCTGCCTATATAGCCAGCCGGGCAACCGGCCGTCCAGCCGGTTTTGGCTGGCCAATCCAGCCTTCCAGCCGCGACGCCGGCACTGCCCCGCAGAAGTCCCTCGCTCACACACACACACACACACACACACACACACTCACACGCGCGCGCGCACTGGAATCCACATCGCCGGCCGCGAGATACCAACACCACCACCACCCAATTCCGCCGCGGCCTTTGCACTGAATCGATCCACTTCGGTGTGCGTGCGGCGCGCATATGTGTGTTTGGTCCGTACGTGCGTGGAGAGTGTGTGTGCGCGATCATCTCGTGCTTTCTTTTTACGGCTCGCCCACCGGCGCCTCGCGCACTTCCCGCGCCGCGGTCTAGACTCTGTGTGTGTGTGTGTGTGTGTGTGTGTATTACATTCCTGTAGAAAATGATACCACTCGCGACCCACGCTGGATTTTCCGAGCGACGTCTTGTATTCGGGCAAGCTTCCGTCGTGCGTTTTTCGTGCCCCTCCACCCTCACACGCGCGCGCACACACACACACACACACACACACGCACACACACACTAGGCAAGTGGCGCAGCAGCAGATTCTGGATCTGTCAAAGATGGCAGTCAGACATCCGTCGTGCATAATGAAGCGGAATGAAGCGTACAGCATCTCGGCTGCATTGCGGCCAGTGACAGCCACCGGCCAGATGCGGCCCCAGATGCCCTCGCAGATGCACCGACTCCGCTCGGAGCCTGCGGCACCAAGCGCGGGCTGGTCGGTCGCCAGTTCTAATACTACCGGATATTTTTTTTTTCCGAATGTACCTGCTCTGGATGGTGCGTCGGGGCGACGGCGAGTCGGACCTTCAGAGCCTGGACTCCAGAGCTTGGACTGGACGCCCCCGCCCCCCTCTTCGCCGTCCCCCCTGCGTTGTTTTTGTCCGACGGCGACGCGGCGACTCCAAAAATACGCCATCGCGGTCTTCTTTGTTTTCATGTTTTTTTTTTTGTTTTTTTTTTTCTTCAGGTTGACTTTTTGGAGCGGCGGCACGTTGATTGTGGCTGCCCTCTTATTGGCTGAGCATTGCTCGGCAGGGACGACGCGGCGTATGAGCCTTTCGTTTTCCGCAGTCCATTTCTGGACGCCGTCGGCACTGCGCTGCACTCCCTGCCACTCCCCCTTCCCCCTCCACCTCCCCCCACCTTGTGAATCGGATCGCTGCTCGGCTGGGTCCGGCCGTCGGGGGGCCCACTGCAGACGGCGACATGGCGGCGGGCGGACCGGAGCAATGCACCTGTTTTTGCCTCGCCGCTGTTGTTGGCTTGTTGCTTTTGTTTGTTAACCGAATTTGTTGGCGAAGACCGCTGGCCGGTCGGTGGAGCCATGCCGAGCCAAGCGCGGATTAAAAAAAAAAAAAAAGGTGGAGGAGGGGAGGGTCAGTGGGAAAATTGCCTCCACCCATCCCCTGACCCTGGGAAGCCACCTCTAAGGTGCACAAAAAGCAACATGTTGCCCCTGTGACTATAGGAAAAAAGCAATCTCTCTCTCTCTCTCTCTCTCTCTCTCTCTCTCTCTCTCTCTCTCTCTCTCTCTCTCTCTCTCTCTCTCTCTCTCTCTCTCTCTCTCTCTGCCCTGGTGGAGCGCTGCGGCCGGGTGGGCCGTCCCGTTGCGCTGCCGTGTGGTGCGGGCGGCCTACCCCGCGGGCGGCCCGGCCGGCACGCTTATTTACAATCCCTTGGCGGTTCAGCCCCCTATGGCAAATTCGTTGGTGCGCTAAGCCTCCGGCCACACGCCCAAGCGCAGGGGGTATTTCTTAAGCCCCAAGCAAAGCTTCAAGCCCCCATGGCAGGTTTTGGGATTGTTTCGGGTACCTTCAAGCACTTTTGACTTATCATATTTACATGCCTTGAATCTATTATGCGAAGCGATTATCGTCATGAAGCGATAAGGCCATCAAGAAGCCCAACCATCGGCCTCAAGCCCCCTTTTATTTTGCCATTTTCTTATATTTAAAGCTCTTCTCAGGTTGCCGAGCATATTTTTTAAATACTCTAAACACCCGTCTTTGTATTACTGCCCTAATGTAAGCGTCAAAATGAATCCTAAAGCCCAGTCATGTGTTTGTAAACATAACCCCATATAATCTTGAGTATTTTTCTGTTTCACAAAGATATCATAAGCAGCCCTAATGTCACCGATTTATTTGCGCGGAAAAGTGATTATCAAAGGTCCTGTGAAATCACTAGATGATTTACCAGACCATCATGCTGCAATTCTGTCTGTCGTTCTGCTCTAAAGCACTGCGCAGCAGACTTGGCAACAGACAAAGCTGCGCGTTGCTCCATTGTAAAATTTTATGAAATGACACCATTTTACATTGAGTTATATGCCTCAATTATCAGTCCAAGAGGTTGATAGAGCTGATTCTAAGCTCCTGCTTAGGTGAGTACAGAACACGAGATGCAGCACTTCCATTTCTTGTTCTTTTCTTTCTGGATAAAATCAAATTGTATCGTTTATGTCCCTGGGATTGTTTCAGGTTCGATGAAATGTAGTACAGGACAGAGCCATTAGCAGCACCTCTTCATTTTCACCAAACGCTAAATTACAACTGAAGACCGCTCCTACTTCAAGCTATGAATCAAGGGAAATCGTTTCTCATCACTACACCATAGTGTAAGTATTCAACTAATTCAATGGTCAGGCTATCTTTAATGGTTTGAGTGGGTCTGATGCATTTGCTTGATATGTTTGAATAATCAGTCAGTGTTTTAAAATCCACTATATTGTTTAAATGCTGTCAGATCATTTCAATTTCTTACTCACATAAAAGTATTTATGCTTGTATCAATCCATAAATTAACATGAAAATATGCAGAACAATTTTATATATCTTCTCAACATTAAGTGAAAGCATTTATTTATGTTTCCTGTCCTTGGTACAAGATAAAATGTGGCTGTTCAACATAAGGCAGAACCATTTATGATCTCTTAACACTAGTAGTAAAAGCAGCTACCTATCTCTTTGGCCATGGGACTAGATATTGGTAAAAATTAGAACATACAGCATATAAAGGCAAATCTCTCCTGAACATTAATAAAATCATTCCTATCTCTCTTGTCATTTGGCCATGAGACTAGATATTGGTAAAAATTAGAACATACAGCATATATAAAGGCAAATCTCTCCTTAAATCATTCCTATCTCTCTTGTCCATTTGACCATGAGACTAGATATTCATAAAAATTAGAACATAGAACATAAAAAGGCACATTCCTCATCATCATTGTATAGTAAAATCATTCCTATCCCTCCTGTCGTTTGGCCTGGACTTGATAAAGATATATATACATACAAATTATGGAACATAAAATATATAAAGCTAGAGTCCCCTCTTAACATTAAAAAGAAAACTCGTTCTCTATCTTTACTCCTGACATTTGGCCATTTAACTAGACTTAAATTATAAATACTGGTTACAAATAAATACATTAAATTTGTAAAATCTCTCATGTATTAAACCCATAAAGATTTTACATTTTACGGTGGTGGCTCTTAACATGTGGTTTGTTTGCCCTGACACTTGCGTTTAAAACTCTTGGTAGTCGCTTGGTTGGATTTTTTGGTTCATTGTTGGGTGGACGTCCAGCTCTAAGCCTTTTGGCACCTCTTGACCTGCCTTCCTTCCTTCTCATTATTGCAGCAGCATTCACTCCCATTTGACTTCTCCTTCGGTTTGCAGGCCACACCAGCTGCTGCCCTGAAACGAAGCATCATTTCCATGGCTTGGCCTGGTGTTGAAGGCTTCTTCAATCGTGACACCAGAGTTTCAAGACATTTCTGGTAAGAAGCACCGTTTGATGATTGTGCTAATTCATTGAGACGATCAATTTGAGTCTTTAGTTCTTCTGCAAGCTCTTCAATTCTCTCAGTATCTTGTTCTTCCATAGCTTGTGTCTCCTTCTGACAGCTCTGTTCATTTTCAGGTTCCTGAAAACATGTTACTCATCATATGGATTTCATTTTGTGTCACAGATAATCTAGATTTGTTTTTGTGAACAAACGCCTTACCTGCTGAATGTCAACAACTTCATTGGCTTGCATTTCTAGATCTTGAAGGAAACTGTCGCTACTTGCAAGATCTTTATTAACCTACGAAGACAATGAAGGTAAATATGAGTGCTTTGCATTGTATTACTGGTTTTGTTTATATTCTTATTATATTATATTATTATTCACCTCATCAAAGTCCTTAAAGAAGTCAACCTTTGGACATTTCTGGGGACCTAGTGCAAGGAGTCCAAGTTCATATCTTTCTTGAAAAGTAATGGCTGGCTTGTTTGGAAAACCAACACCATACTTTTCAAAAATAACAGCCTGGTGCTTGCAAAAGTAGCCTGTCTTTCCAGAGGGACAACTGCACCAACCAACCGTTGAGTTGACCTCATATTTCAGTCCCTTCTTTTCTGCACTTTCTACTAGATATAGATCCTCTTCAACCTTCTCTATATTAGCACTTTCTGAAAACAAATACATTTCAAAATTTAACATGTTTCACTTTTCTTGAATGAAATAGTACATGATTGTTTTAATTTTTACCCAGAGGCATTCTTTTCAAGAGGCGATTGTAGACCAATCTTGGCTTAGCTTCTCTGCAATAGGCATAATGAAGGAGCCTTCTTTGCAAATGTTCCTCCATAGTATGAGAAACATAGTCAACCATAGCACAACTGTTGTAAGCTTTAGTTCGACCAAGTGCAATATCTTTCAACACTCTGATAGTTGCTTCTGAAAAATTGTTTGTGAAATGCCCTCTGTTCAGAGTTTCACTTCTGAAAATTTTGGCCCATTCTCTTTCTCTGAAGTCGAATTTTTCAACCCTTGTTTTGTAGCCCTCATGGCTGCAAGACTGTTTGAAGTTCTCTTTGGCTTGCAAGTACTCCTCTGTTTCAACAGCATACATTATCTATAACAAATAAGAGGTTGTACTTTTAGTAAAAAAAATCCACACTAAGTTCAATGCTGCTATTCGAGAAGCATTTGCTCAATTTTCATTGATATAGTACAATACCTGTTGAAACAATTTCATGTATGTCTGCCTTAGATAACGGTCAACTTTGTTCTCTGAGGCACAGAGCCACCGCCATTCCGCTTGACCAACATGGAAGAGGCAAAGGTATTGATCTGACTCTGGCCAAACTGTTTTCAAGGCTGTTTTTTCTGATGTGCAGTCATCAGTCATAAATACCTCAGGGAACTGAAACAGAGGGAGACAAGAGAGATGTGACAGCATATATCAACAGTACAGGTATGAAAAAAAAAGTTTCTATTAAAATTAGTTAATTTACTCACAGATTGTTTTCCAAAACAATGTGGAAAATTGGTAGCTAACATTTTATATGCCTGAGTGTATGCAATTGTGTCCTGTCTGTTGTGTATCAACAGACATAGTGGCACAGCCCCTCCTTTAGTTGCAGTTAAAATGAAAGTAATGACATTGTTCTCTGCATCGCAACTGGCTGTTGAGTCTGTAAATATTATTTCTTTGGCTTCAGGACGACAGTGAGCTCTTTTCATTATTGGTGTTACAAACCAAAACACACCATCGTAAGTCATCATGTTCTTCAACAATGACAGTCACACCTGTAAGTAGCATGTTTATGGCAGAATTTAATACAAGTAATTTCCACTTGAAGTTATAATGAATGGCGCACAAATTACCTTCTTCTTTGTAAGAATCTATTTTTTCCTTCAGCTTCTGAATTGGGCTTGTACCAGACCACGCTAGGCCATAAGTGGACTCAAGCCACAATCTATGCAGGTAGTAAATTGTCCGTGGCAAAGGATTTAAGGAAGCATTGTTTCGTACTATCTCTGCGTCATCTGAACTCTTTAACACTAGTTGGGCTTCATGAGCGTGCAGGGCATTTGCCACACCATAACCATTATTGAAGTACTCCAGAAATAGTTTCTTTGTTTCTTCTGAAATCCTTAAAAGCTTAAAAGCCTGGAAATTGTCAACTGGATGACTGTGATGCCCACTGATGGTTATTTTTCCTTGTAAGGGTGGGTCTCTCTTCAGGAACGTATCATTCTTTTTGGTATCTTTGCTAACCTTTTTCACTAAAATGTCAATCAGAAACTCACACTTCCTGTTCCTCTGGCTTTTATCAATTTTGTTTTGACTGCTTAAATGGCAAGCCCACTTCTTGTGAAATATGTACCTGAAAAAAAAAAAACATAATTAGAAATTGCATAAATCAATACATCAGTTACAATTTCTGACTGGCTTAAAAAAGGGATGAAAAAAAGAAATTATGACTTTATTTGCTCTATCAAATCTGTATGTATTATTACAGTTATTTTTATTTTTTGTGTCCATCTTTCCAGCAAGGCAAGGGAAGAAAACAGGATAAGCCAGCAGCCAGCCATTGCAGTCAGCCAAAGCAGTGCAGCCAAGCCAGACCAGCCAGCCCTGCTGTTCCATATGCCTGTCTGCCAGCTTGTCTGACCGTCAGTAGGAGCCTCTCACAGGGAACTCCTTCCAACTTGCGCGGTCTATCCCTTTCATTTAAACCGTTGCGCGGCGCGGCACAAGGGCAGTGATACTGAGCTGTGGTGTATGGTACATTGTATAGATTCTTTCAAGAGTATTGAATTCGAGTCGCGGAAACCACCTCATTTAAAATGGAAAGAAAGCTTAAAAATAGTGTTTCTTATATAATAAAAATCATTTGTTTTGGTTAAAAATTGTAGTTAATTTTTCACTTTTAACAGAATCTACTAAATAATTTTTCTGAATTTATTAAATGATCATTCACAATTTTAAAGGGTTTTAAATGTAAAAACATACCTGACTTTAAGATCAACATGAATTTGTTTCGATTCATTGTTAGTGCTTTAGCCAGCTTTTAAAATACTATTTCCTTGCAATTCCATTGTGGTTTATTGTTCTGTTTAGGCGTTGTAAGCTGTGCAGTGCATCGTCGTGTTACTTGACTTGAATTCTATGACTGTCTCGAATTTTGGATTTCGCTTAAAATTTGTTAACATGTGCCATTCACAGACTAATCTCACCTTTTTGGTTTAGACGACATTGGATCTTTCACTATTAATCCTGTGTTTGTACAGGCTTTGTAGTCTTCTAACCACTTCAAACAGTCGGCTTCAGATGTAAAATTAATCCTGATTATCTTCACTTTATCATTATTAATTTCATACTCTGCTATAAAGTCCTCATTTTTTAGTAGTTCATCATCATCCTTATTCAGTTCATTATCCATAATGCAATCCATCTTATTGGCACAAAACTAGGCCCTTTAAGGCCAAAACTGGCCGAAACCGAAACTTTCTTGTGTTGTGTCTGTTGGCTAGCCGGGGTTAATGACCGTACTGTGGAGGGAGTGGGGGTAGGACGCCAACAGGTGTCTGCTTGTTGTTGTTTGTTGTGTGTGCCGATAGTGACGCTAAACGAGACGCGGGTGAGACGCGGGTAAGACGCTTATTCTCTCCCTGCTTGTTCCAGTTAATTTGTTCATCTTTTGCAATAATGTGATTGGAACAATTTTAACTTTGTTTTATTTTAAGATGGTATTATTTCAATTTCAACTCGTTTGCCATTTTTCACCTAACCTAGCTCTGGACTCTGGAAGAGCTGCCCAGAGCTACCACTTGTAACCACTTGTTTGTCTTTAATATTTCGACTTTTTGTCCTCTAACTATCTGTATTTCTGCAGTACTATGTCTCCTGCTCCAACACTTTACTGCACTTGCAGAAAACCTGCTGGCAATAGGTAATGTTATCAATGTATATGGATCACAGTGTGCCCACGCTGCGTAAAACATTCATTATCCGTCATCTCTCTCCTCAGGTTTATGATTGAATGTTCTTTGTGCAAAATATGGTTCCATGGCACTTGTGTAGGAGTGAAGGAAGGACGAAGGTAAAGAAATATTCTTGTCAAATTGAGTTTACTCCTTTTGAAGTTTAGGTCCAATGTTAACTTTTACTGTCTTGTTTCAGATTATTCTCAGAGGGATTGGTTTTGCAGTTTGTGCGCTAAGGTATGCCTGCTATAGCTAATGGCTTGTTGATTTATTTTTAAGGGATGGTCAGCAGCTGCTAACTAAAACCTTCATTCGTATGGTTCTTGTGGTTCAAACGCTAAAACACAATTTTGGGCTCTCCCTCCTCAATTTAAGATACTGTGTATAAGGGCTTTAATTAACTACATTAGCTATGACCCAAATTTGAAAACATTGTTTAGTTGCATGTTTCTCGTCTTTGTTTCAGAAATGTCAAGTACAAGCTCCATGTTGCAAATTAATGAAAAAGATAAATGATTTAGAAAATGAAAATAATAAGCAGATGAAAATGATTGAAGAAAAAGAAAAGAAAATTAGAGAGTTGGCATGTTTGAAACAAGAGCCTGAGATGTTCATGAAGAAAATGAATGCTTTAGAAAATGAGAAGAATGAGCAGTTGAAAATAATTGAAGGGAATGAAAACAAATTAAGAGAGTTGGCATGTCTAAAACAAGAGATGGGGGTGTTACTGAAGAAAATGAATGACCTAGAAAATGAAAAGAATGAGCAGTTAAAAATTATTGAAGAGAAAGAAAACAAAATAAAAGAGCTGGCATGTCTAAAACAAGAAGTGGAGATTTTAATGAAGAAAGCAAATGACTTAGAATATGAAAAAAATGAGCAATTGAAAATTAATGAAGTGAAAGAAAATAAAATAAGAGAGTTGACATGCCTAATAAAACAAGAAATGGAGACTTTAATGAAGAAAGTAAATGACTTAGAATATGAAAAAAATGAGCAATTGAAAATTAATGAAGCGAAAAGAAAAGAAAATAAGAGAGTTGACATGCCTAAAACAAGAGACAGAGAAGATGTTATTGAAAAAAGAACAAGATTTTAAAATTATGCTTGCCAAAATTAAGAGTGATGTGAAAGTAAGTCCTGGTAGGAACTTGCCAGTACTTCACCATCAAACACCACCTAGTCAAATTTTAAAGAGGTATGTACCCTGTCCTTAATAACAAACTACTATCTATTCACAATGTTCTGATTTTTATCCTTTATTTCTTTCTTTGAAGGAGCAGCACCAAATTTTCTAGATCGGATGAACAGCATTTGCCTAGCAAGAGGAAGTTTAATGCAACCAAGTCGCTGTCACGCAAGAAAACTTCTCTTTCTCAGCCTTGTACTTCGAAGGTAATTTAGTGAATAGTAATATTATTAGGTTGTAATCCGGCACTGTGACATTTTTATAAATTTATTTCAGGACAACGATGATCTTGGTGATGAGTTTGAATTTAAAAGGAACCATCAAACACCGCCTAGTCAAATTTTAAAGAGGTATTCTAATGTGCACTAATTATGAACTTATATCTATGCTTTTTCCAATTTTCTGATCTTTATCCTACCTTTCTTCCTTTGTTAGCAACAGCAAATGTTCTAAATCTGCTGAACAACCTGTAAAGAGGAAATTCAATGTGACTAAGTCACTGTCACTCAAGAAAACTACTCTTTCTCAGCCATGCGTTCCAGAGGTAATTTGGTGAACAGTAATGGATGTTTACTTTGGTTTACTTTGGCACTATGTGACATTTTTATATATTTATTTCAGGGCGACAGTGATCTTAGTGATGGTGATCTTAGTGATGACTTTCAAAAAAAAAAGGAAAATTTGAAGGACAGAAACAACAGAGAAGCATGTCGCAACTGACATTAATTTTCTATTTGCAATGTTTTGTTTAACAATATATACCACTGATTTAACACTTTTGGTGTTGTAGACTTCATTTCCACATTATCCTCTTTCATCTGTGAAACAAGCAAATGAATATCAGACCCACTCAAACCATTAAAGATAGCCTGACCATTGAATTAGTTGAATACTTACACTACGCTGTAGTGATGAGAAACGATTTCCCTTGATTCATAGCTTGAAGTAGGAGCGGTCTTCAGTTGTAATTTAGCGTTTGGTGAAAATGAAGAAGTGCTGCTAATGGCTCTGTCCTGTACTACATTTCATCGAACCTGAAACAATCCCAGGGACATAAACGATACAATTTGATTTTATCCAGAAAGAAAAGAACAAGAAATGGAAGTGCTGCATCTCGTGTTCTGTACTCACCTAAGCAGGAGCTTAGAATCAGCTCTATCAACCTCTTGGACTGATAATTGAGGCATATAACTCAATGTAAAATGGTGTCATTTCATAAAATTTTACAATGGAGCAACGCGCAGCTTTGTCTGTTGCCAAGTCTGCTGCGCAGTGCTTTAGAGCGGAACGACAGACAGAATTGCAGCATGATGGTCTGGTAAATCATCTAGTGATTTCACAGGACCTTTGATAATCACTTTTCCGCGCAAATAAATCGGTGACATTAGGGCTGCTTATGATATCTTTGTGAAACAGAAAAATACTCAAGATTATATGGGGTTATGTTTACAAACACATGACTGGGCTTTAGGATTCATTTTGACGCTTACATTAGGGCAGTAATACAAAGACGGGTGTTTAGAGTATTTAAAAAATATGCTCGGCAACCTGAGAAGAGCTTTAAATATAAGAAAATGGCAAAATAAAAGGGGGCTTGAGGCCGATGGTTGGGCTTCTTGATGGCCTTATCGCTTCATGACGATAATCGCTTCGCATAATAGATTCAAGGCAATGTAAATTTGATAAGTCAAAAGTGCTTGAAGGTACCCGAAACAATCCCAAAACCTGCCATGGGCGCTTGAAGCTTTTGCTTGGGCTTAAGAAATACCCCCTGCGCTTGGGCTTGTGGCCGGAGGCTTAGCGTACCAACGAATTTGCCATAGGGGGCTGAACCGCCAAGGGATTGTAAATAAGCGGCCGGCACCCACCCAACAGGTGGCTGTGCGTTGTCAGCGCGCCGTGACCGCGACGTGAATTGCGCCTCTCGTGTGTGTGTGCGCGCGCGTGTGTGTGTGTGTGTGTGTGTGTGTGTGTGTGTGTGTGCTTTCTCCGTCTCGAGTTGCAACGACTCGGACGGCGACGGGTCAGGACGGCGCTTACCCAAAATTTTTCGGAAAGCTGTCGTGCGCTGCGCGCGCCCGTTTTGGTATCGGTTTTCTTGCGTGGGACGCGGCGATTCGTGGTCGCCTCGCCTCGTAACGTGTCGACGGACGAGTGTGTCTTCGGTTCCCGGCGGACAGACGGACAGAGAGCGCCTGCCTCGCTGTCGTTCCGGCGGGCTCACTTGGATCCAATGTTTTGTTTTCCAAATCCTTTGCGTGTCTTAAAAGACATTTTTTTTTTCGTTTTAATTGGCGTCGCTGAATCGCTGTGCTGTTTGCTCTGCGCTTGCCCCGGCATTAGCTGGCAGTCATTGGCGGCCGGTTTGAATGGCGCGTCAGGTGCACTGCCGCCGGCGCCGACGGACGTGTACTTTGCAATGCGCCGCGCGTGCGTGCTGCAGCGTCGTGGCGCCGTCCTCTCTCGCGCCGCTACGGGACGCCCCACGAGTGCGAGGAGGACAGAGCGAACGCCCTGGCGCGTGGCTGTGCGCGCACTCGCGTGTGCCCCGTGTCATTGCGTCCAGGGAGCTCACCCGGGAAGGAGCAGCAGAAAAAAAAAGTGCAATACACTTTTGGTTTCATGTTGCGAAACTAAGGGAAATTTTGAGAGTGTTTTAATTTGAAACGAAATTTGAGCGGGCTCTGTGCGCAAAATTGTGCGGCAACTTTCTCATACTTGGAGTACCGGAAATGGGGTGGGACGCGACGCTCGGGATTGTAACAATGCGTTTACCGTTGTGTCCCACACTCGAAAGTCAAGGTCGCGCAGTAATGTCCTCGCGGCTGCTGCCCGCTCAGTCCTGCTGCCCGTCGAAACGGCAAGGCGGCGCCACCCCTTCCCTTCCCCCTTTCACATTTTCCCCGTTTTCCGCGGAAACCGAAAGTCGCCCCTTGGTTTGGGCGCGTCGGGCGTGCGCGGCCTGCCGATGGCCCGCCCGCCCGGCCGCTGACGCCAAACGGCGCGCTTTCGTCGCTCAGTCTCTCTCGCGGGGCGTGAGGGCGCGCGGGCGCACGGTGGGCCAGAGGACGGCCGCAGGCGGCCTCAACGACGCTTTTTGAGCTCCAGAGTCCCTTCATAAGACTCGAACCGAACGTGTGACCCCGCACCAAAGGATTCCTCGTTCGGAGAGCAAATCCATTGGTGGGGTCACACGTCCGGTTCAGCGACTGTGGAGCTTAGGGCCGCCCGCGCCCGTCCTCTGTCCCACTGTGGGGCGAGAGAGAGAGAGAGAGAGAGAGAGAGAGAGAGAGAGAGAGAGAGAGAGAGAGAGAGAGAGAGAGAGAGAGAGACGGGCAGCCCCGTCCGGAGCGAGATTGGCCGGGGACAATGCGGTCCGGCCGCCGCCTCGCTTCTCATGGGTGAAAGCTTTTTGTCGTGGCAGTGTAGTGTATTGCACCTCGTCGCGGCTTCGTCTCTTGATTGGCTTTTCCGTCTTTTCCCTGAAAGGACACCGCGCCAGCCACCCTGATGCACTGCATGATTGTTACGGCTGATTGATAAACGGGAGGGAGGGAGGGAGGGGGGGAGATTGGTGAAATCGGAGGCGCTCGGTGCGGTGTGGCGTATGGGTGTTGTGGGCCCGCCTGCCCCGCCGCAGATTTCTTATTAGCCTCTTGTTGGTCCGCATTATCGATGGACGCTGCTGTGTGAAAGTAGTGTGAGTGGGGACGGGGATCACACTGTGCGGCCCTGACCCCTTAGGGGCACGCCACCACCCGCGATGCGCTTTCCCTCTCTCCTCTCCTCTCTCTCATCTCTCTCTCACTCACTCTCCCCCTCCACTCTCTCACTCTCTCACTCACGTCTCTCGTCTCTCACTCACTCTCACTCACTCTCTCTCTCATCTCTCTCACACATCACTACACACACAGTCGCAGAATCTAATGTTATGCAGATTCCCCCTTCCGCTGCACCGAGTGTGATCTAATTGGGAAACGGTGCAAGGGTCCACCTCAGGGATGTGTATGGTGTGTGTGTGTGTGGTGTGTGGCTCGGTATGTGCGGTGTGCCACTGTGGTGCTGCTTGGCGCGGTGAGCAGTGAGGCGAGGTGATCGCTAATCAAAATTGAGATGAGACTCTATTGAGACTCGTCGTCTTATCGATGCGCTTCAGGCCGACAAAGGAGCTAGCCACACTGCAAAAAAAAAAAAAAAAAAAAAAAGCAAGAATAAAACTTAGTTCTTTTTTTGTGGTCTTGAGTCTGTATATACTCTCTCTCGCGAAAATGAATTTCCCGTGTTTAGGACAGAATAAAGGGGTAAACATTGCCGCGGGCCCGATTTTACTAAGTCTTGCCGGTCAGTTTCATAAAAACGGAGTGACTTGGGTCGCGTTGTTGGGCACGGCGGATGGGTCTTGATATTTTGTTTTGTCTTTAGAGGGAAAAAAAAAATTGTCGGGTTGATTGATGAATCGTCCTGCGCGGGTGGTCTTGCAGGCCGGTGCGCTGTTTCCCTGGACGCTCCTCGACCTTTGTGTCGCAGGCAGAGCAGTGCTCTGTCTCTCTCGCACTCGTGAGGCGTCCCGTAGGGGTGCGAGAGAGACAGAGCGACGGCCGATGATTGCTTGCTCCAGGTGTGCGACACAGTCGTCGACCGAGCAACGATTTTTGGCGGAAATGTTTTGGGCGCCGGCAGGGTCTTACGTCTCGTCCGAGTGCGAGGGATAGAGGGGGAAGGGGAGAAACGTGATGGAGAAAAAGTGGCAATTTGAAGAAGCAGTAGCGGTGATGACAATCACGGGTGCTTGCGGTTCGCGATGGCCTGCCTGTTTGGTTGCCCACTGTGATGTGACCGACCGCCTCGCGCAACACGTACACCGTCCACACCGTACACGAAGCCTGACCTTTGCCTTTTTTTTCTTTCTTGTCTGTCTCTCTCGCTCTCGCGGAGCCTGTCCCTCCCCCTGCCGGTATGTGGTATCCGTGAATGGGTGCGGTATCGCCGGGAAGGTATCTATGAAGGAAGGAGAATGTTGACCACCAGTTTTCCCATCAACAAGTTTCTTCAAGTTTGTTTTATTGAATGGATTGGAAATTTGCGACTCAAGTCTGGTTATATTTGAAGTGGCCAGCGCAGCGCCATTCGCGGGACAGGGTCCTTCCTCGTGGAATTAGATCCGCGCGGTGAAGAACTGACCGGTGCGGACGAATCCCACCTCCTGGTCGCACCTTGGAAACGCTCCACTCTCGGTCCCTGCCTCCGCCCCGCCTCTGCACTGGTAGAAAAAAGGACGGAAAAAGTACGGAACATGTCCGGTCAACAATTTGCCTGGACCGTCCGCACTTCGCAAGTCCGGAACTTTTGTACTTTTTTCCGTACCCGTTTACATGAGCTTATATGGAGCAGGTACAGACGTTCGCACTTTCGTCCGTACTTCCGTACTATATTGTTCCGTACATTTTCCGTACAAAAGCACAGAAATTTTTACAGTGTGGCCCCGTCCACGCGCGGCAGGCAAATGCTCGCGACACGCGGAACTCGCTCTCAGGCACTCTAACGAATCCGATCGCGAGTCTGTCGAGCGATACAGAGGAGCGGTTTGTCGTTCTGTCTCCCCACGAGTGCGACAGAGACGGAGCGATTGGATCGCTGGGCTGCGTGGGCGTGCGCGGTAGTGTGTGTGTGTGTGCCGTACCTGCCGCGGCCTTGCCAGTGCAGGAGACCTCCAAACGTCAAACGAGTAGCAGAGCATCGTCGTGGCGGGGCGTGGCGGCGCGAGTCGCTATCGTTTCCCCCCTTGGTTTTTTTTCCTTCTATTTTAATGACGCCTGACTGGTCGGGCACCTAGCCGGCGGCGTGCTGACGGGGCTGACACTGGCAGGAGGGAGGAGCGGCGGCAGCGACCTGCCGTGCGCAGCCGTGCGTCGCGTGCCACCGCGTGCTGCGGCGTGCCGTGCCCGGGAGCATATTCCCGCCGCCGCCCGTTCCTTGTTTTCGTTGCTGACTTCTTCCACTCACCGTCCCAACGCCTTGCCAAGTGGCCCCTCCCCGCGCACTGTCAAAAAAAAAAAATCCGAACTTCAGGTGTAGTCCAATTTGTACCTTGTACTTCGAGGCATATTTTAAAGTTTAAAGCTATCATCTGCGGAAAATATATAAAACGTAGCCTGCAGGGCTGACTTTCATTTCATCAAAATTTTAGCAAGGCGCATATTTCAAACACATTGAGCACCCGTGCTAATTTTTTTTTTACCTCAGCCTCTCAATGCTTCAAACTTTCATTGTTTGATTTTTTTTTGCACGGCCTGTCTAAATACCAGTGCGAGACTGAGGACCTGTCGACAGAGTCCTCTTACGTCGAGTGTCGTCCGTCGCGCACGCTGCGCTGCGCGCGCACGTGTGTTTGCCCATCATTGTGCATATCATTGTCCGGGCACCGCCTCCACTTGGTCCGGTTCGGTTTGGCTCTTGTGGCTCCACTGGGAAAGCAATGGGGGCACCGTTAAAAAAAATGAATGAAAGAAAAATAATGAAACTGGATTTTTTTTTTTTTTTTAAGACCGAACTGCAACGATATGAACATACCTCTGTGTTGAAATTATATCGATTCCTCGTTGTGTTTTCACCCGCACGGGAGGCCCGTTGCGGATAATTCACTGTTTCTACTGCTAGACGCGAACGCGCAGAGATTGCTTTGTGTCTCGACGGCTGCACTGCCACATGTTGCTTGATCCAGCGCCAGTTTAGCTGGAAGCTGGTCGACTTTATGCTAAGCGGCGCCGCGGCATGTGGGTGTTATTCTCTCTCTCTCTCTCTCTCTCTCTCTCTCTCCTCTCTCTCTCTCTCTCTCTCTCTCTCTCTCCTCTCTCTCTCTCTCTCCTCTCTCTCTCCTCTCTCTCTCTCTCTGAGTTGAATGTGCGGGCCCGGGACATTGAATCCGAGTGATGCAGTCTGGGAACCACGCCAGGTGCGAGGGAGGAGCGGGAGCCGCACACGCGAATTCCGGCAAGTTTGAGGTCCGACACTGCACGCGGTGCGGCGCTCTGCCGCGCTGGGCCGCCCCGCCACCATGGCCGGCCGCCGCGGCCGCCGCCGAGGCGCTAGCAAACAGCGCCGCGCCACTCGCGCGAGCACTGCACCGCCGCACCTCATGATGGCGGCGAGGAGGCCCTACGGGACCTTGGCCCTGTAAAGCTTTATTGCTGGCGGGCCGCAGGTGCGAATTGCATGCGATCGGTGTGTGTGTGGTGTGTGTGAGTGTGTGTGTGTGTGTGTGTGTGTGTGTGTGTGTGTGTGAGTGTGTCTGTGTGTGAGTGTGTCTGTCTGTGTGCGTGCAGTGATGTTGTGTGTGTTCCACCTGTGATGGGAGTGACGCTCGCAGGGCCGGCTGGGCCTGGTAGGGCGTCCCCGTCGACGCCACCCACCCCGCGCCGGCACCGAATGAATGAGGTTATGGGCCCGCGGCACGAATCCCCGTGTGTCTCCTCCCCTCCCGCTGACTGACTGGTGCTAGGGGTGCCGCCCCGCCCTGCCTCGCAGGGGCGCAGGGCTGAGGTCCCTCTCTCTCCCGCCCCTCTCACGAGGCGGGGGGGCCTCTGGTGTGCGGCAGCCCTCTGCGTTTCATGGCACTTTGTGTCCCATTGACGGACGGACGTCAAAACATCAAATGGAACGTTTATCCGTTGACCAGGAAAATGGATGTGGTCGCCGCTCGAAGCGGGTGGGGGTGGGGGGGGGGGGAGCAGTCATGTTCGGAAACTGAAAGGTGCGGGGTGTCGTGACAGAGCGGCCGAAAACTACCGTAAATCAAGGCTGGGGTGCGAGGAACAACTATGGGAACGCGATACAGTATTAATTTCCGAACCGGTCCGCAGTCTTCGCTGATAAACACACTCACACACACACACACACACACACACACACACACACACACACACAGCGCGCACGGCTCCGCGAACCCTTTGCTTTCAACAAGGGCCCGGGGATTGATTAATTCTTGCCATAAAGATGATTTATCTGGCGGTTCCGCGGTCTCACGGCCGCGAAGTTCTTTTTTATGTCGGATCCATTTGTTTGAACTTATACGGCGGGAAATCACTTACCTTCCTGTCTCGGTTCTGGTTGTGGGCCACATTCGGATAGATCGCCGGTTGGTCGCTCTAGAGTCTTCAGCAGGGATTTGGACCGCATCCAAACGGGCTTCTGGCCCACTCGTGCTTTCCACCCCCTCCTTCAGTTAGAGTCCCCCGATCCATGAATTCCGCAGCCTGCTTTTATTATGGTTGGGAGGCCGTGTACGCATGCCGTGCACCCTAATATGTAACGTATCTCGTTGTTTCACACGGGTGACGTGACGGCGGGGGCGCCCGTTCGTTAAACGTTTTTTTTGTATACGTATCGACGTGGATTATGGGGCCGGCATGCGTGACTGTTTGCATTTCCCTTCCGCCGCCTGATGGTGGCTTTACGGAAGCGTTTACCGCTGCTGCGCTGTGTGCCGATGTTTGCTTGGTGTTAACTGGAATGGTCACCATCGGACCGGCCGCCCGGGTGGCGCACCGCCTATCTGTGTCCAAAAGTAGCAGCGGGATGCAGGTTGCAACGCACCACAGTCCAGGCCGGCCGAGGAGGCCACCGCTGCTCTTCACCCGTCCGCTGCACTGAAGCGAGCCGCGGGGGGCAAAAGAAAGCACGTTTTGCCTACCTTTCAGGCGGCTATCTAGGTGCTATGAAGGGACCCCCACCCGTATCCGCGCATGCTGAGGCGACCCTCTCTGGCCGGGGCTCGCCGCCGTGGCCGCGGCCTCTCCTTGAGCCGGGCACAAATAATGTTTTAGTGCGATGCAAGGCCAGCTCCTTCGATCGAGGCATGGCGGTGCACGGCGGCGGGGCCGCGCTACTCGCGTGCCGCGCGGCGGTCGTCTGCCTTTTCCTCCCTCCACTTGTGGCTCGACTTGCCTAAATACCGCGCTGGCCGCCAGGTCGTCGTGAAAGCGATGGCGGGCCAATTTTCCCCGTCGGCGGGAGTGATCTTTTACGGTGCGGCCCACTGTGCGTCCCCGCCGCGGAGGGAAAGGCTTTTGGGTACTTTGTTGAGCGGAATGGGAGTGAGGATTCGGATTGCGGCCCCGATGGGCTGTCCGATAGCGCTGCGTGCGTTTACGGCCTGGGAGTGCGAGAGCGGCGTGCACCCCTGGAGTCTCTCGCAGGGACGCCCAGAGCGGCGGGCGCTCCAATCCGCCTGCCGCGCTGTGGCGTCTAGGGTCAAGTCGCACTTCGTTTAGTGTTTAGGCAGAACTAACACCGAAAATGGGGGGGGGGGGATCTTTTAGGGGTAAAGCGTCTCGCCATTCTAGCGTCGGTGCCACATGAAGCAAAGAAGTCCTCTAAAAAATAATAATTATGTGTTTACCTGGTGGCTGAGGGTTTGTACTTAGCGAGCCTCACGGCGTCACGGCAAGGCCCCCAGGCCGCGCCACGCCGCGCCACGCCCCGCCCCGCCACGCCCCGCCCCGCCGCCACGGGAAGTGACATTTGACTGGGCTGTCCGATGGCAGATACGGGGGTGCTAAAGCTGGCCGGGATGCGGCTGGCCAGCTGATTTGACAACCAGCTTGGCCTTTGCGGGGAACGGCGGCGCCGCCTCGTCGCGGCCGTGTGAGTTCGCGGCCAGGGACGGCGTCGTCGTCGTCGTCTTTTCGAGCGGCCGCACAGGGGGACAGCAGAACGGTGGAGGCGGTCAAAAATCCCGGAAGCGTTTTGAGCTTCACAGTCGCTAAATGGGACTCGAGCCGGCGGCCAAGTGAATCCCTGCGGATGCTTGGATGATCCGCATTCTTGTCCTTCCGGATGAAAAATCCAGCCCCCGGTCCCTCTGGAGATAAGGCTCTGGTGACAGCAGTTGAGCCCTTGGGCGTGATTTGCATTCTAATCGGCCGCTGAGTGGTTAATTGAGACGTTGAGTCTTTCGATCGGGTTATCGCTGCCGTCGCGACCGGGCGCACAGTGGGCCGGAAGACCCCAGGGCAAGCGGCCGTAACTCTGGACGCGTTTTAAACGACAGAGGCCCTCATCATGACTCGAACCGAACGTTTGACCCCACCAATGGATTCCTCGTTGGGAGATCAATCCATTGGCGGGATCACGCGTTCAGTGCGAGTCCCATTTAGCGACATTGGAGCTCAAAAGTCGTCCGTGATTTTGACCGCCTCCTTCGATCTTCTGGCCCACTGTGCGGCGCGGCGGTCTGGTGTGGCCGCGTGACCCTCGCCGCCAAGGAGTCCCTTCTAATGACGTGTCGCTAGGGACCTCCTCCGTCGCGTGTTTCGTTTACGACACTCTAAAAGTCTTCCAGTGAGATGCATAGCGCGTTTTCTCTATGATACGAATCTTTTTTTTATGGCGTATTCACTGTAAGACTTTGAGAGTGTACGCGAGTTGAAGTGCAAACGCGTGGTACGTCCTTGTCGCCGATTCCGCCTTCATGTCGCATTGTTGGTTTGCGCGATGAATGAGTGCAATATGCGTAGCGTAGCGTGCTTATTGTCTCGGCTTGCGAGTTTACGGAAAAAAGTTTTTTTTTTTTTACCAGAGATCGTTGTAAAAATGTGGAAAATTGCCTCATAGAATTTTTAAAAAATGGCAAAACATTATGGTCAGCGATTTTATCAAAATCTTAACTTTAAAGTAATTTATATGTAATTTTGATTTTTGCACAAAAAAAAACCAAGAAGAAACGAGACAACTGTTTCCCTGTTGCAATTACGGTTTTGACGTTGCGGCTTGGATGTCGTGGCGCATTTTACCGAGTCGTTCTTCTGTCGAACGTAAAATTGGCTCTCGCAACGTACTCCTCGACGACGGCGGAAAATATAGCGGCGATTTTGGAGTGGCGCGCCGGGCCGGCCGGCCGTCCCAGCGACCACGATCCCTGACAGATTGGCCTTTGGCCGCCCGGCTGGGATGGCTCGTTGGGACTGCCGCCAAACAGCATTGTTCTCGCTCCGCGGGGAATCGAACCCGGGCCCCTGCGTCGTCGTTTGCTTGTTTCTCCGTTACTACTAGTGTAGTGGGCCTGAAATATGAAATGATGACGGTCGTAATGAGAGGACCCGTTTTGCATTGTTTTGTTTTATTGTTTGGAGGCGCGCGGGTGGACTGTGTGGCTCCGCGGCTTGGAAATGAGACGCGAGGAAATGTCTTTCCGGGGATGATGCCCCCCGGAGGACTACTTGGCGCCGCACAGTGGGCCAGAAGACCGCGATCCATTGGTGGGGTCACACGTTCGGTTCGAGTCCAGTTTAGCAACTCTGGACCTCAAAACGCGTCTAGAGTTTTGGCCGCCTGCGCCGGCCCCCTGGTCCACTGTGCACCCGTGGCTTTGCCTGCTCTACCAGCAGAAACAAAGTTCGGCATTCTGCTCGTCGACTCGTCGCGGTCCGTGGCGCCACCACACTGGTAGGGCGCCACGCCGTGGAAAAAAAAAACCTAATATAAAAAAAAACAACTAATAAACGAAGCGTGGCCCTTGCGCACGCCGCGTCGTCTTAATTCAACGCCAGCAGAGAGTCTCTCTCTCTCGCACTCGCGGGGCGTGGCGGCGTGGCGCGAGGGGGCCGTCGCGGCGTGCCGCAGTGTGTCTTGCGGTCGGCCGACGGACCCACGGCCGAGGCGGCAAGGTCACTGGCTATCTGCCTTCCTTCCCGTGCAGGCCCCCATTTGTCCCTGCCTGCCGGTCATTTTGCCATAGCGTTGTGTTGTGGTTCAGGCCGTGGTCCGGCCGCGGCTCGCCCTGCGCTGACTGGACAGTGTCGTCTGCGTCATTCATCCTCGCGTTGATATGCTGGTACGGGCTTTACGCTTAGGACGTGAAGAGTGCGTGGTTGGTGGTTTTGCAATGAGCAACAGTGTTTCTCCTTAAAAAAAAAAAATTGTTCTGGCTGGATGTTGCGGAGGCGAGGCAGGGTCCAATATGGGTTCCCACCACCGACCCGTTCGGGCTCTATGAATTTCCGCGTGTTATGGGTCTCTTCTGCAGCCCGAGTCCAGATCCCATGGGCCGGGAGTGCACGGCTGGCACTGTGTGTGTGTGTGTGTGTGTGTGTGTGTGTGTGTGTTGGTGTGTTGTTGCGTGTGTCCGTGTGTGTCCTGGGACCCCACATGTCGCCAAGAATGCAGGCCGAACTGCATTGCGTATCGGGAGGTCCATCCATTCCGTCCCCCACTGCGACGGTCTTGCCGGCCGCGTCCAAGATTTGTGTCATTTTGCTGACGCGGCACCGAGTCTGTCTGACCGACTGACTGAAGCACCGGAGTGCGCGTCGGTAATGCTCCCATCCGGCTGACCCTTACTGGCGGCGACTGTCTCTCTCGCTCCCACGGGGCGCGGAGGCGCGGGAGGGACAGCGCGACGAGCGGTGGAGGTCTGGTCGCCCCGCATGCGGGCGCTATCGGCTATGCGTGGTTCGGAACCTCGCGCGCGTTATCCCCGCTGCTTCATTTTCCGGACTCGTTTCCGTGCGAAGGTCTCGCCACAGTCGCGCGACGGCATTGCTTGACACCTGAAAACATAACTTTAAAAAGGGAGGGAGGGGGAAAAAAAAGGTTGCTGATTGCGGGCTTAGAAACGCGAGCCGTGTCGCCGAGTGCAACTGCAAAATCGGGACAGCTTTCCTCGGCTGCCTTTTAACCTCCGCATGTCCATAGTCGCGCCTTGCCAAGTTTTGCCGTCGCTTTCTCTGTCGGGTGTGAATCGGTTATGCCGATTAGTGTGTGCTTGGCCATGGCTGCGCTGAAGCCGGATCCGGAACGACTCCCCCATTTGCCAGGCTTTCAGCTTTCAGTGTGTCGCGTTGGTGCGTTTGTCACCCTGTCCGTTGGCCCCGGTGTTTGCGGCGACACGGGGTTTCGTTTTGGCGCGAAATTTGGAGCCGGCCCGCTCGCTTTCCCCGGCCAGGCGCCAAAATGTGCGGCGGTTCGGACCGCGCTGCCCAATATGTAGCGCTGATGGCGCTTCGCGGCGCGACACGGCTCCGTGGTGTGGCGTCCCTGCTAAGCCTACCCGTCCCATTTGCCTGGCGCCGGCTCGGCTCGGGTCGGCTGCGCTCGGCTCGGCTCGGCTGCGCTCGGCTGCGCTCGGCTCGGCTCGGCTGCGCTCAGCTCGGCTTTTGCCCGATGGATGAGTCGCGTGCCAGAGTGTCACCGCGTTATTATTTATCGGAGAAACGCCTTTCGTAATTTATGATTGAGTGACGGCGGCAGTGTGAGACTGTGCGTCCCAATGTTTCATTAAGCGCCCACAGTCCAAAGGGTAAAGTTACCGGCATGCGGCTGGCCTCTGCTCCATAAAGGCGATTGAAAAAAAAAAATAAAAAATTTGTGACATTATCCGGAAGGATTGGGTAGTTTGCCGCAGAGTGTCCTGCTATTTGATTCAACGGCCGGAAGGGAGGACATTGTAACGCCATTGTGGCCACTCGTCAGCCGCGATGCCGTAAAGTGGGGCTTGCTCATCGCCGCGCGGCATTCCCGCGGCGCACAGTGGGCCAGATGACCGGCGCAGGCGGCCAGAACTCCAGACGCGTTTTGAGCTAAATGTCGCTAAATGTCGCTAAATGGGACTCGAAACGAACGTGTGGCCCCACCAATGGATTCCTCGTTTGGAGAGCAATCCATCGGTGGGGTCACACGCTCGGTTTGAGTCCCATTTAGCGACTTTGGAGCTCAAAATGCGCCTACAGCTGCGCCTGCGCCGGTCTTCTGGCCCACCGCGCGGCACGGCACAGTGGACGAGTGTGCTGTGAGGCGGGCGGTCCGGCATCTCGGTTCCATCTTCCTCGCCGTGGTAATTGTGGACGCGTCGTTAGCGCCGAACTAGCGGGTTTCGTGCGGATGGCGCGTCTTTACAACCAACCGAGCAACAGGGAAGGGGCAAAAAAAAAAAAAAGAAAAACCTTGTAACAGGAAGCAAAAAAAATCAAAAAAAAAATCATATATATAATGAATATATAGAGAGAGAAAACTATGAAGTACTAAACAATAAAGACCTTAAAGCTCAAAATTTAGAAAAAAGTTACAAAAGGGAAATAAATTATAAGTACCGTTGCTGGACTCGACGCTTAAGGTGTACCTCTCTGGCCGCCTGACTCCTCCCTCGGCAAGAAGGCTTGGTGACGGCCGACGAGTCGTCGCCTTCGTCCGAGGCGATTGTTTCAACCCTTCAACTCGTTTCTTTTTCGACGTCGCGCTACAACTGTGTGTGTGTGTGTATGTGTGTGTAGCTTCCCTAGCAATCCCTTCCGGAGTGTTGCATACGTGTTGCATTGTTGCACCACAGGGCTGCGATACGCTTTGCGAAAGTGTGAATCCATGGCCCGGGGAGAGAGAGGGGGGGGGGCGTTGTCAGGCTGGGCAGACGAACCGCGCTGAACAATGCGCGATGCGGTGACCCCACAGCACTGTGGCCACGCCCCCCCCGGTCACACCCCACCTCGCTTTCACGTAAGCCACGGTGGTCTTTGATTGCTCCCGACGCAGTAGCACCGCACAGTGGTCCGGAGGATTTGCTCTCCCAACAAGGATCGGTGGGGTCACGCGTTAAGGTTCGAGTCCCCATCTAACGAACGTGACAAAACTCACATTCAAACGAATATGACGTCACATTCGTTGAATAACAGTGTACCCGGCCGTCCGGACGGACTAATATGCAGGCGAAACCTTTGCCGCTTATCGTGGCCCATTGAGGGGACATCGGGAAGCTTCCTTGTTCCGGATGGTGGCAAATTCGGTTTGCGTAACTGGTGTGTGCGGTGCGGGTGCGGACACTGCGGGACACTCCGCGCGTGCTTGTGCGCCGAAGTGAGGCGTATACACTGTGAAACTTTGGGTTGTCGCGTGATGGCCATTTCAGGGCTGAGTGGGAGAGTCATCATGACAATACTTCAGGACAAGAAAGGCTTGATCACTGCCCAAATTTCGGTCAAGGAGGGGTAGTAAATCAGGGAAGTAAATCCGCTGGCAAAGAGGGGAAGGTTGCCGCCAGAAGCGTTTGTAAATCTTAATCCGCCATTGGCGTGGCGGTGCAGCAGCAGCAGCGCGTGATATCACCTTCACTTGCTCGCAGCGGATCATGAATCGTGCGGTGGCACTGTTTGAGAAATGGCCGGCCCTGACGAGTCGAGAACTTACTTAAGACTGTGCGAGTGTGTGTGTGTGCGTGTATGTATGTGTGTGAGGGGGTAGTGTGGATTCGAGCGGATCCGGTCCGGGACTCTGCAACTCTTTTGATTGCTCTAGAAACGCAGAGTGTGTACTAAGCTGTGGGTACACTCCGCCGTGTAGAAAATCCTTGCGTTTCGTTGCTGACTGTACTTGGCAGGGGGGCTGTGCAATCTGTCCGGGCCGATGCCCAGTAAACTGTGGAAACTGCCTCGCGGCTTCGATGGGGCTCGAATTTGGCGCGCAATGGTGGTGGTAATAGAGTCGCCGGCAGGGGTATTAAAGTTGTGACTGGCCGGCCGAGCTAGCGCAGCTAGCGCCAACAGGGAATGACAACCTTTTTTTCCCTGACTTGCGAGCTTGGCACGGCCACAGGCGGCCGAAGGCAGGGGACGCGGTCACGGCGAGGTGACAATGTTTGGAGCGCGAACACTGAATCGACAAGTGGACCCGTAAATTGGCGTCATCGCGCCCTGGCAGCTTGTATACAGCAATTGAACTAACAAGCCCTCGGTGAGGTAACCGCTATCGAGCTTGCAGCGCCAAGGGAAATGATTTGAGATTCGTTAGTGAATTCCTGGGGTATTTTTTTTCCGTCGGTGGAAATAAACGTGCTCCCCATGCCGTCGTCGCCGGGACTATCAATAAACAATATGCATTACGTCTAGAACAGGTTGTGGCTGCGTGCGAGGTGACTCGTATTTTTCTCAGACCGGCCAGGATCGCACAGTGGGCCAGAACGGTAGTGCTCCTTTGACGCAGCCGCCGCGGAACCCCCAGTGGCCGTACTGCTGCAGCCAGCGCGGCTAGCCTGGCCTGCCGATTGGCTGATTGAAAATTGCGCACCATCCTTCATCCACCGTCCCGCCTGATGTGAACGAGATTGTCTCGCTTTCAACTCGTTTTCTTCCCGTCCGTGCTCTGGCCTGGCTCGAAAAATAATGATTCCTTTTTGCGACCTTCGAGGCGGACGTTAAATTGAGACGTCGGCGGCGCGTGAGCTCGGGTCGCGCCCCGCGTGCAGGTCTCCTGGAGCGTCTCTTTCGGGGTTCGAGCCGCCAGGCCGGGCGCACAGTGGGCACGGGTTTTAAGCTCCAGAGATGCTTAACAGGACTCTTACCGAACGAGTGACCCTGACCAATGGATTCCTCGTTCGGAGAGCAGTCCATTGGTGGGGTCACACGTTCGGTTCGAGCCCCATTTAACGACTCTGGAGCGCTAAGCGCGTCTAGGGTTTGGGCGCCTCCACCAGTCTTCTGGCCCCCTGTGGGGCGCGGCAGGCGCTGCGCAGCGCGGCATGACATTGCCTCATCGCTTACGCGAAGCTACGCGAAGGTTAGCGGGCATTGAAACGCAGATTTGAACTCCCTTCTCGCATGGCTTGGCATCTGATATGGTAATGCCGGGTGAGCTGGCGCATACTGCCCTAAGGTACCTATTGTCCTTAGCATGCCGCCGGCTGACCCCGGACAGTGACAGGATCTCGATGATTCCTATTAGTGAAAAGTGATCTGCGCCAAGGCTCCGCCATGTGATTGGCGATGGGGGCACGCGAGCACGGGGAGGTGATGGAGGCGAGGGAAGCGATGCACGGAGCGGTGGGCGTGTGCGCAACACGCCGAGGAACTTCACCGAGCATCGTACTCATTTTATGCAATTGATGTATTCGTAGTTCAAGTGCACTCATGGTTCAACACTGTCATAAAATATCACAGTAAATACCGTTCAATTTTTTTGCCAGGTTTTGCTCTAGTTTGAAATACAGGATTTACTGTGCATTGTTACAGGGTTTACCGTACCTCGTACAGGATATTCCGTAGTTCCTTCTATAGCACGGTAAATTCCGTACGAAGTACAGTAGATCCTGTAACAAAGTACAGTAAATCCTGTGTTCTGAACTATAGTGACAGCCGTATTTATCCGAACAGAATTTACTGTGCTTTTTTTTTATCACAGTGAAGAGCACTCTACTTAGTCGTACGAGTCCCATTTAGCGACTCTGGAGCTCAAAACACGTCCGGGATTTTGACCGCCTCCACCGGTCATCTGACCCTCTGTGCCCTCGGATCCTTGGACTATAGTGTCTCCCCGATTCATTCCAGGCTTTGCTCGCTTGGCTCTGCAGGGGGACGCAAGGCGGGACGCGGCCCCCAATTTGAGCGCGCATGTGCGTGTGCCGCTCCCAATGCGGTCTTATCCGATAATGACTTCATGTCGCGCTACCTAACGACGCTCATTTGCACGGTTCTCGGGATCCGGCCCGCGCATGCGCCTTTGCCAACGGTAAAGGGAAAAAAAAATACAAATCAGTGTGAGAATTGTCAGTGTAAGTTCTTGGAAGGAGCAAATATTCGCGCGCAGCTCGAAAAAAAAAAACAAAACATTTTTTACCAAAATAAGGTAAGTATTGTAGCAGTTTATTGTGAAAGTGGTGGGAGAGCGCAGTGTCAATGTCTTGCCCTTCGCCCGCTCGGGCACCCTTGATTACAGTGCAATTAGTGGCCTACCCCGCTAAGGAAGCCCTTTTGATTGCTGGATGTATTTATATTGGAAAGAATAGCGCCGCGCTTTGGCGGCACACCGCGCTCCCGTAATAGGCGGTTGGTGCGCCGGGCTGCGTGCGAGGCGGACCACTGTGCGGCGCGCCGCCGTGCCGCCAAGGCGAAGCGCACCGCCTCGGACGCGGCCCTCGGACTCCCCCGCCCGCACGTGGAGTACGTGACCGCGGTGCAGCGAAACCGCCTCGGAATGGCAATCCAATAGCACTGATGCGTGGACGTGGATCTGAATTTCCAAGTTCGACTGCTCTGGACGCTCGGGATGCTAGTTTTCCAGAAAACGGAGCGAGGACAGCCTGGAGAAGTGACAACGCGGGCGATCAACTTTTCACCGAACTTGTCTGCTTGCCTGAATGGCAATTATGACGACGGCGGACTTTGACAACGATCCGGGAAAAGGCTGCTCGTGTCAAGGCCATCATGCTCAACTCTTGACCGAAGAAATCAATGCAGAATGGATCCCTAACCACAGCTCTGTAAATAATCTAGTGCTCTTGCACCGAAATGCTGCGGACTGGTTTACGGACCGCGCTGGCTGCGTCCCGCCCTCTTTTTCAAAGCCGCTATGCGGTCAGCGCGCCGTGCCTCGGACCGTCCTTGCCGCGATCTACTACTCTGATAAAAGAATGTGATTGCAGAGTAAACTTTCCGTTAAATGATTTTTCTAAAAATAACTCCGCCTATCTTTGCAATCGAACCTGCCATGTCATCATTCCCCTTTTTTTCTTCGCTGTGTTAAAATGTTCCCACGAGCCCTGCGGTAATAAATATGACCGCTAATGTCGATTCAATTGAATACTTGTTCTACGGCAGAAGAGTATAGTTCTCGGACGTAGCAATTATTCGTCAATTGTTCTGCCAGACATGATTTTATTCTTCGCCTCTCGGTTATTTAAAACAAAACAACATCACTCTTGTAAAGCTGCGCCGGAAACATCGGTTTTTTCTTCTTTTTCGTGTTTTAATTTTGCAAACGAGGTCTACTTGGGCTTGGGGCGAGCTGCTTGTCAGAGTCACAAAGCCGTGACGGCGCAGGCGTGCTCTTTGCAGACTTGCTGCGCCCTTCGACTTGCCAAGCCTGCGAATCATCGTTTACTGGCTTTTGATGAGTTATGATCGAACAGCGCCATCTTTTCTCGATTTGTCGGCCCTGGCCGCCTCCTGTCAAGTGACCCCTGAAGATAATAAGAGAACCGCCGAAGGGTGAGCCGCCAAGTGGAGCAATGTTTGTGTTCATACCTCAGTTCATACCTAGCTTCATATCCAGAGAGGTTTGATGAATGAAACTTTAATTGACACTGATTATCGCCATGTTGAGACATTGCAATGTCCAGCTAGTCAAGTCAGCCATTACCAATCGTCCCATCGAAAGCCGACATGCTGTCAATTCAGTAACTAAGCGGTAAAATTTCTAGACGGACGACTTTGACCTTGATGATGAGTTCATGAAAATTTCCTCGCCATAAAGAGCAAGCTTTTCTTCCTGGCGAGCGCCGACTTTTTCCCCTCTCGATTTGAAGAACAAAAAGTGGGGAATATAATGAAAGGAAGGAGAGGGTTGCCCCTAGGCACTGGCCGGGCATTGGCACCGCCTTATGGCCCAGTTCTATATCCCCTTCTCTGCCGCGGACCGCTGTCTGCCAAGTGCGCCAACTTATTCGTTCGGACGGGCCACCTTTGTGCGGACTCGGTGCGCTCCGGGCCGGCCCTGCCAGCACTAGGCCGCGGGGTCAGGCGTGGACTAGTTCCGGACTCGCCGTTAGCTTTCCTGCCGTGTTTTTGGTCGGATTTCGGACGTGAGATACGGGTGTGTGATTTGAATCTGCCGCGCGGTATGGCGCACACGCATCCGCGCTCGCCTGCTTGCACGCGCACGGCGGCGGCGTCGGCCCTTTTTGCATAAGCGGGTATGAAAAACTGGACAAGGCATTTGTCAGTCACAGTCTTATTGACTGTGTAATCAATGAGTAATGGCGGACAGGCAGATTGAGCAGTCGGCTGATCCTCGTAAAGAAACACGCGTTTTGTGAGTGAGTGTGTGTGTGTGTCTGTCTGTCTGGGTGTGTGTGTTCGTAACAATGTAAATGGATGGACGACTTCCTGGCCGGCTCTTTCTCACGGAAATCGATATTAATCGCAGGCCTTTCCCGCGCTGTTGTGTTGCTGCGTATTGTAACGGTATGGTTATCGTGTCGAAAACGACGATGCTGGCTGAATTTCGTTAGTGTATTCGGAAGGGTGGATGATGACGCCTTGCTCCCAGCTGTGTAACGTCCCCCCCTTGTCGCCTTGGCGTGTCTAATGTTCTGCTTTTATTTTTCCAGGGCACCGGACGCGTATGACATCAGAGCAAAAGGTAAGCCTGGACAGCTTCATCGCTATTAGCCTTTTTTTTTTCCTTGTGTAGAAAACGCCTAGATTAGTTTTTCGACCCGGCGGCACTCCTCCGTCACGGCCCGTCACACACGCCGCGTCCTTGTCACAGCGCCGTCGCACCGCCGTCGCTCAGGTTCGCCATTCATTGTCATTATCCCCATTATTTTGCCGGGCATTATCTCGACCGTGGTGTCACCTCGAGGACGCGAGGGCGCGCCGCGGAGAGGGCAGCAGCAAAAATGGATTTGTCTGCCTAAGATAGGGACGGCCAGAGTGGCAGGCAGGTCGTGGGGCAGATGCGGCCCGCAGGGAGATCAAAGCGGATTATTTGTTGCTCAGTCTTCTATGGCACTGAAAATCGAAAAGTGAGACATCCCCCCCCTCCTCTTTTTTAAAGGGAGATACTTTCTGTATCGCGGAAAATTGGTGAGTGACGTCCTTAGCCTTGAGTTTCAGTGTGGGTGGAGCTGATTCAAGCGCGGAGCCTGACTACCGACCACGACTCAGAGGCTTAATCCGCGGGGGCTTTGTTATCCAGAACCGTTGCTCGATCCTCCCCCCCCCTGTGTGTGTGTGTGTGTGTGTGTCCACCAATACACGCTCGAGTTGAAGAGCTGACGTGGGAGAACTGGTGGAACCTCATAACAGGTTCATCATGGGCGGGTGAAATCTCATTCTAGGTTCATTTATGGAGAATATTTAGTAGTGCTACCGCAGTGCTGCACACTTGGCTCAGAGGAGGATGATAGCATGTGACACGGTGGGCGGCGCGGCGGGCTGCGTGCTTGGATAAGGGCGTTGCACTTGCTTCTCTCTCTTTCTCTCTCACGCACATACTCAGATGCACTGGACTAGCGCACTCACACATACGCACCTCTACACAAACAAAATTCACACTCGCGAGGCACAATGGTAACGGATCTTGTTATTCACGCGCGTTATTTAAGGTGAAAGAAAGAGTAGGTTGCTTTCGGAAGCAGTAATGAGTGAGTGTGTGTGTGTGGCGCCCTCGGGTATCCCTACAATGTTTATGAGAGCCAGTAGTGGACAGCAGTCTGGATTGCCGCGGATCGGAGCAGGGCCCGCGACGCTACCCACACGCGGACAACAACAACAACAAGGAGCCGCAACAAGAACAAGATCCTCTCCACGACACACTGCATTGGCGCGCGAGCCCCAAACGGCCCATTCCCCAACCTGTTATATCCGTGGCCGTCCCCCTTAATCGGATTATTATCAAGGCTAGATTGGACACAACGGCCCTTATCTTTATTCCTTGTCCGCGACGCAGGCAGGCACCCGCCGCGGCTGGAACGGCTGTACTTGTGTGTCGAGTTTGGGGCCGGACGCCGCAGCCATCAATAGCAATATCAATAGCAATGTAGTCGCGAGCCGCCTGCCTGCGGCGCAAGCAAACCGCTGCCTCCCGCGTGCTGCTGGCCGGCCTACCCAGCACGGCGCTCAGCACGGCGCCAGCGCGCCGGGGGCGTGGTGACTCATGACGTGTCATCACACTGGCCCTCACCCACCGGACGTGGGAGCGCCACACGCACACACACACACACACGCATGCACACGCACGCACGCACACGCACACACCGTTGTCCGCGTCATGCGCCACTGGAGCCTAGGAATGGAGAAGTATCGCACGGACAGACACGGAGAGAGAGAGAGAGAGAGAGAGAGAGAGAGAGAGAGAGAGCGACGAAAAAAAATGTCTGGTTTCAGAAGGCCCTCTCGCATGATGAGCGAAAAGACTGAGACGGAAGCGCGGTGTAATTTGGGCAGTAACGGGCCGGCTGGTGGTGCGCGCCTTGTCGCTCCAAAGTGGCTTGTGCCGGCCGGCCCGGCCCTGGGCCCGCGGCCCTAGCTGGAGCCGGCCTGGAGCTGGCCTGGAGCCGGCCCGGGCCGGAGCATATAGCGGTGACGCGTAGGCCCAGTGTCTGTAATTGCACACCGCCCTGGATCGGCACGGTATCTTCCTTGAGGTGTTATTCCTGTAGGGTCCGTCCGTGTGCTGCGTGCCACACACACACACACTCTCTCTCTCTCTCTCACTCACACACACAAACACTCACACACACACACACACACACACACACACACACACACACACACACACACACACTATCGCAGTGCTGCCCGTATAAGGTGCCGCGGTTTTTGACCAGTCCGGCCCGGGAGCGCATCTGGAGCATGCGGATGCGCGGAGCGGCCAGAGTTTTGGAGTTTGGCTGTGCGATATGCTGGTGGTTCAGACGTAACGTCCGTCTGTCTGTCCGTCTGTCCGTCTCGTCATGGCGGTGGAGTAAGCGGCGCCAGCAGACGACGCCAACATCCCACGATTGTCAACCGTCGGCAGAAATCGAAAACAATGGCGACGATAAAGGGGCGGCCAGTAATTAACGGAAAACCTCTTTCGTGAGAAGAACGGACAGACGTGGCTGGCAGCCGGAGGATGTGTCGCATGATCTGAATAGTTCTGTAATCCCCAGACAGGCAGGCAGGCGGCCGATGCACCTGCCCGCAAGGTTGGCCCCTAATGAGTTGATGTATCTTAATTGGGTTAGTTGCACTGCAGCGCCTGGCAGCGCCACGCCCCGGGGTTGCGAAACGCACGTTGCGCGGGTCAGTGCCTCTGCTTGCTTAGACTTGATCCCGGGACCTGGCTCTGACCTGACTGCTAGACCGACTGGCTCAGACTGGCTCTGGGTTCACTGACTCCTGTACTGACTGACTCCTGGACTGACTCAGGATTGAGTCCGCACTGACTTCATACTGATTCTGGACTGACTCCCTACTCTACAGTAGACTGACTCCAGACTGCCCGTGAACTGACTCTACAGCCTGGCGGGGCTGGCGCCCCTCAAGGCGACCACACCCAGGGCCTGCCTGCCCGATCCTCTGGCCGGGCGCGTCGGCCAATTTAGCGCTCTGGGATGTCTTCGTCGCCGTGCAGGCTGATTGTCGGTTGTTGGCCGCGCGAAATTAAAAAGGAAGGTGGTGCTGCTCGCTTCCGTCAGGATAATGATTGTGTGTGTGTGTGTGTGTGTGTGTGTGTGTGTGTGTGTGTGTGTGTGTGTGTGTGTTTTCGTTTTTGTGTTGTTTTTTTTTTCGCACGGAAAAGAAGGCCCGGCGTCAAGAACGCGCGCGGTGTCCACAGGTGTGGCGGCTGCTGAAGGGAAACGCCGGTATCGGGGGAAGCGATGCGGCGTCGTCGTGCATCTGTCTATCTCGCACTCACGGGGCGATCCGCGCGGGCCTGGGCAGGGTGACCAAGTCGGACGAAGCACTGTTGGGAATCGGCTTGCCGCTGCACAGTTTGGCCGCCCTTGTAACCCACTGCGCGCTATTGCGGCGCGCGGTCCATTTGGACCTTCCTTTCCGTTTCCTCCGCGGCTCGTCGACACCGGCAGCGCCGTGCAGTCGGTCCGCGTTGGTGTTGCCGGGAACCGACGGATAAGCGACCTTGGGCGTTTTGGGCATGCCCGGAAATGACGAGGAAGAGGCAGACTTCAATTTGTTGGCGACCATTTAATTGCGCATCCGCTGTGTTGCTGTCTTTGTTGTTGTTGTTTGGCTGCGCACCCCCGCGCGGGCCTCATTCCCATACAGAAACGGACGAATCGTCGTAAATCGCGTGTAATTGTCCCGTCCCCGATTCCTTTCTTCATCGCGTCGTTTTCGCCGCGTCCGGCAGGATGCGATTTTTGGCGCGAAAAGGAGGCCAGCCGCACACGCGTGCCTCCGTCCTTCGTCCTTTGCAGCTAGGTCAGGGATCGGGCATTATCCTACTGGGTCAGTCGTGGCTCGCCGAGCAGAAGCCGTTCCCCCTGGACCGGCTGGCTGGCCGGCATGCGCGCTACTGCACTGTACTGCACGCGGCCCGCGGGGGTCACGGGTTCGATCCCCGCCGCCGGCCGGCACTTTTTTTTTTTGCTTGTCCCGCGGCGGTTGGTGCGCTGCCGGGCGGTCAACGCCTCTTAGTGTGTGAGTGCGGCACTTGGCGCGCCGCTTGTAATTGGCTGGCCGCTATGGCCCGATGAGGATGCTGTCGGACGCGACCCGGTGGCAGCCGTAGACGGACAAGCCTTCGCAAGGCGGCCACGTTTTAGACTTCTCGAAAAGTAACGTGTTTCCGATTCTCGAAACGCGTATCGAGGTGTTGGCCGCGCCGCCCCCGCGGGTTAGGTCTGGCTCGCGTCGGCCCGGTGATATGCAATCTGGCGCGCTCTTCGTGCATATGGCCGATTACCATGCGAGTCTTTGTGTTGCACGCCGGCTTGCCCAAGTCCGCGGCCTTTTGAAACACGCTGTACTGGCGGATGGGGGCGGGGCCGGGCGGGCGGCGGGACTGTGCCCAAGCACCATGACCAGAGTATCATCATGGCCGGGGTATGACTTACAGTCCTCGCTGTGTGTGTGTGTGTGTGTGCGCGCGCGCGCAATCTAGGTCTGGGGTCGGTTAAGGCCTTACGCGCGGCCACGGCTGCCGGCGCCCTGGCATTGGAAAGGGAGTCCCTTTGTATTGAAATAGACGTCGCACATTTTGTGTTTGTGGGCCGCGGATCTGGTTCAATGTGCCTGACATGCTTATGAATGGCTAATGCGTGCGCTCTGGGGTTGTTTGCCGGCCGGCCGGCTTGCTCGGCGGGAGAGAGAGATCGTCGGTGTTCATGAACTTGGCCGTGCGACATGCACCGTGTGTCTGGGTGATCTGCGATCCATCGTGTGCGCAGTGCTCTGCCCCTCCTACACTGCCTCTGTCTCTCTCGCGTCCGGCGGGGGTGCGAGAGAGACAGAGGCACTGGTGGCGCTGCTGCGCGGACCATGTCGCGCTAGTTCCATAGCGAGGCTGCGGCAATCCGGGCCGCGACCCTGCCACCCCGCCGCCTTTGGGTCGCTGCGGTCGCTGGTTCGACTCGCCGCCGCCCCGGCGGAAAAGAAAAGTGGCGCCGTGTCATTTTCCAAAGTGTGAGTTAGTTATTGGCAATGAGGGCGGCCCGGCTGGCCTGGCTGCCGCAAATCACGGCTCGCGATACCGCGGCAATTCGCGTTCCCTTATCTACGCGAAAAAGGCGCAACGCCCACCGTATAGTTTATGGCCCGGCCGAGCGATCTGGCTCGGCGCGGCGCGGCCGCTCCAAATACGTACCTTTCCCTCCCTGACCATTAAAAATTGCATTAATCGGAATCCGAAATATGCAGCAGGCTTGCTCCCAATAGCTACACACACACACCACACACCCACGCACACACACTCGTACATTCCAGCCCCGTCTGGATAGCGAGGGTGAACAAGAACAAAGGGACACCGGTTGGCCAAACACGCACATTGGAGACTCAGAAAAATGCATCCCACATTTTTTTCCGCCTGTTTTTGACTAAGATGAAGAAAATACTGTCGTTGCTATCCAACAGCATGACAAAAAAAAAAAAAAAACAAAAAAAAAAAACTGTACAGTGTTAATATCTCTGTAAAGACTAGGAACAGTGCAGAAGTAGTTATAAGATTGACCAGTTGGCCCTTTACTTTTCCGAGACATGAGGCAACAATTTGGCGGCTTTGCGGCGCCAATTAGACTTGCAATGTGTGCCGTGTGAATGCGTCCCGCGGCTCGGCCGACCGCCTTTCGCATGACCGTTTTACTTTACGGTGGAGAGAAAGGGCCACGCGGCGGATTAATCCCCGCGGATATCGGTGTGTGCCTGAGGCGTCGCCAGGCCGCCGTCTCCGTGACTCAGTGGGCAAAGTGCGGACAAAACCAACACGCGGAGCAGGTGTGGCGCAAGCAGGGATCTGCGTCACGGCTAGTTTCATGGCGACTCAAACTTCAAACTTCTGTTTTTTTGTTGTTTTTTTGTTGTTGTTTTTTTTGGTATTTTTTTTTGGTTGTTCGTGTTTTTTTTTTTGTTTTTTTTTTTGTCCTAATACGACTTTGTTTCAAATGAGTACCGCGCATTCCCAGGAAGGTAGAACGCCGGTCGTCCATTCGTGACGGGATGGATCCACCCGTGTTTGCTCAATTCGTCGTCCTTCCGGGTCCCTTTTCGGCTTATCGTCGTCTCTCCGAAGAAGTGTGTCACTGTCATTGGTTATCTCGCGTCGGCAATGACACTGGCCCAGAGATTGGATTCTCTTTCCTTTTTCCTATCTTCGATGAACGCTCTTTTTTTTTTTTTTTGGCAGTGCGATCCTGTTCGATCCTCGTGCGCTTCCGTGTGCAGCAGAGCCCCTGTTCGAAGGCGCTGCCGCTGTTCCCCCCCCCCTCCTGCCCCTTCTCGATATGAATGACTCGTGTGAACGATGTCTGCCCTCCATTCATATGCAGACCGCTACGCCACCGTTAAAGGGCTTACCACTCGCGAGTTATTTCATCACGTTCATCGCACAATTTAGCGGACTGCCTTCTTGAAACATAAACCATCTTGTCTCACTCCCCCCCTTCTCTGTGTGTGTGTGTGTGTGTGTGTGTGTGTGATATTTGCTTTATTTTTTCGCTGCACGAGTTGTCACCTCGCGAACGCGATGCGGCGCCCGGCCTGGCGGGGCGAGGCGGGGCGAGCAGGGAGCCCCGTCTCGCTGCCCCCCCTTGTGCACCGCGCCGATGATTCTTGTAATCCGAGCGCAAGTTTACGACCTATGTGTGTTGCACTTTGTTGCTTTGTCGGGGATGCGCGTGGGAATTGTTGTGTGTGTGTGTGTGTGTGTGTGTGTGTGTGTGTGTGCGCGCGTGTTAGAGAGAGAGAGAGAGAGCGTGTGCGCGCGGTTTTACAGTGAAAAAGCGGGTCCTTCTGGGAGCCCATACTCCGCTTTTGCTCGTTTTCGCCCTGTATCAGAAAGGCGCGCGCGTTTTTCTCGTTTTCCCCGAGCGAGCCTCGCCTGCAAGGAATGCGCCCCTCGGCGCGGCGCGCTCGGACCGCGCTCGGATTCACCCGGCTCAATGGTGGTGGTGGCGCAAACGCCGGATGCCCTTTTTTCCCCCTTTGGCCGCTCTATACGCGTTTCGCTGTTCGGCTCCAGGTGACATGTGTATCGTGCGCGGGGCGGGCGGGGCGGGCGGGGCCAGGGCCATTAAACTGCCCGCTGCAGCGCACGGCAGCAATCGGACGTTTGAATCGCGCGCCACGCCGGCCTGCTGGACGTTTGTCATTATTACCCCGAGATGCTGCCGACCCATAATGAGAAGGGACCGTCCCCAAGCTGTGGCACGCACGGGGTGTAGACGACCGCAGGCGAACGGGACGTTGTCTACGGATCGGCCCCGCCCCGGTCGTCGCGATCAGAACATCGGAACCGAACCCTGAGGAGGGGCATGGCGACCGTGCTGTCTGATGCGCCGGACTGCGCCCCTGCCGTGTCGAGATTATTCCACTTGCGCTATTGGGCTGCCGCGGCGCTCGCAAGCTCCTCGCTGTACTACGATTAGCCGGGCCTTAATGCAGTTTTAAACGACCCATTTTATTGGCATTGTCAGAGTCATGGGCGAAGGGCGTGGTGCCGGGGCCTTGGTCTTGGCGAGCTCGCGCGCGCGCGTGTGTGTGTGTGTGTGGGGGGGGGTGTAATTGCGTGCGTTAGCTGGCATGCATGGGAGAGAGAGCAAATGGTCGCAGGAATTTTTTGGTGGCGCTCTTTATTTAACACGGGTTGAAAGTTTATCCATTTCTGGCGCATTGTGCGCACTGCATTGCACGCTCGGCCGCGGCGTTTGGGGTGCGCGAACACCTGCCGCCTTCATGCTAAGCGATACCGTTCACGGAAACGTCCTCCCTGCCGGGAAGTGGCGGTTGGCGCTCCGGGAATGTGGTGCAAGCAGCGTCCTGTATGGCACGAAAAATCCGTCCAAAAAAAAAAAAAAAAAAAAAAAAAAAAAAGAAGGAACAAAAACAGCAGTCGCTTGCGCTGCATAGTTGGCGCCTCGCGTTTTTTTTTTCCTGTCTGTGTCTCCATCTGGTTGACGGAAGTACACAACACAGCCACCGTGCAGCGCCCGCCGTTTGGTATCGATCCAGTGCGCGATCACGAAGACAACGCGGAACTGCATGACCTGGGCCCGGCCGGCCCGGCCTGGGCGGAGGCGTGACCAGCAGCGGCACCCCCGCCTTTTTTTGCCGAACGAAGAAGGAACTCGACACCGGAAGGAGAGGCATATTAAAAACTCTTCTACAGCTTACCTTGCTTCACTTCTCTCTAACAGGGATCTCGACAAAAACGATTGAAAATTTAAATTATAATTGAATTGAATTTTAAATGTGTCTGTGAGCCTTTTCTAAGTCGTAGAACAGGTGACATAAATGTATATGATAAAACGTGGCGAATTTTTTTTATCGCATCCTGGGGCAAGGGAACCACGTGCAAAAAAAAACAACTTTGAGATAATTGAAAATAGAATAAAATTGCAGACGCACTTCTCGTGACGCGTTAGAGGACGGTGTAACTGGGTCGTTTAGCGCGTGTTGTTTGGCTGTGGGAGTGCCTCCAGGACTGCCTGCAGGACTGCCCCGCGGTCTATATGCACGCCGGGATTAGCGCCTGCGGGAATGGCGAGGGAACTTTTGCAGCGGCGCGTGCGCTACGAAGAAAAACGAAACAACGGTCGGGGATTTGAAACAGGAACCTCCTGCTTACGTGAGGTATTTTTTTAAAAAAAAACTTTTTTTAACCATTTTTTTTTAACATTTTATATTTACTTTTTTTTAGCTTGCTTTTCCGCATACGAGGCGCTGGACGTGGCCCGACGGCCCGACTGATACATTTGTATCCACGTCGTCACCGAATCGCGCGCGCCAACGCCACCGGAGCAGCCGCTGGACTATCGGGCCGCAGGATGAAAGAAAAGCCAGTGTCATTCATTCGGTGCCAGTCATTTGTTATCGTTAATTGCAAACGGTCGTCTCCGTCATTGAGGCCATGATGGTCAACACGACCGCGGTGCCGCCCGTTTTGGCCCTTCGCGCGCGCGCGTGTGTGTGTAAGGGCCGAGGCTCGCTCGCTGCCGTGCCGCGAGCCGTGACCTCGTACGTTAGGTACGTTGTCGGGATGTATGCCTGACCTGGAATAAAGTGCCTCGGGCTGGTCAGCACAGTGCTCCGCGGTGCCGGCACGGGGGCGTATACCGCTATTAATCAATTTCCCCCTGCTACTTCGTGTGTATATGTGTGTGTGTGTGAAGTGAGTGTGTGAAACACGCAAAGACACGACGGTGTATACAGGCACGCGGCCATCATTGCCTTGGCCAGGGGGCTGTGCCCGTTTTGACAAACACGCGAAGGGTACGTTCTTGTGCACGGTATGCCATTTTTAACGCGCGCGCACACACACACTCACTTTCACAGAGTCCTATTTTCTTTTTGACGCGTCCGGCGCGGTGGACCACCCCACGTGTGTGTACGTGCGTGCGTGTGTGTCTGTGTAGCCTGTAGTGCGGCTGTTTACGACCTGCGAATACGAGGCCAAGTCTTGGCAACGCGGATGGCGTGGCGGGCGGAGGTGCTAGGTACGTAGGCACCGAGTACTTGGGCGCAAGGAAATGGGAATCCTGCTGATTCGAGGAGTGATGCCCGCCTCGTAAGTTGGCCTCTGTGTGTGTGTGTGTGTGTGTGTGTGTGTGTGTGTTTATTTTCCGCGAAGCTGAAGCCGAAGCCTTTTGCACCGTAAATCAAGACAGTTTATCGCGGCGGTGGTCTGTTCGCATGTGTGTGTATGTGTGTGTACTCACGCCCGCTAGGGCTAGAACTAATGTCCCGTTCTCCGTCTTTTGAAGGTGGATGGTGGGTTTTGCTGTTGTTGTGGTGGTGGGAGAGCACCCTTCCCTTGTCGCCTTCAGCTGGCAGCCTACGGTGTGGCAGACCTCGCGCGCACCGGAGTCCAAATTCGGGTACTTGCGTGCTGTACCCGACTGTACCAGACTGTTGGCGCCTCGTCGTGTCGAATGGGCCGTCATGGCGGCGTGGCCCGGCGTGGCCCGGCGTGGCCGTACAAGGAGCCCCGCCGCCCTGCGTGCTCGGGGCGTGCTTGACTTGCTGGAGGGCGTCTGAGGGAGAAATGGAGCCGATTCGATCCGTCGTCCCGGATAAGATGAGGCAGCTTGCTTATTGAAAGAGTGAATGTGTTGTGTCACAATAATTTGGCACGCGCTCCCAAATGAGCGGCGGTTTCTCCCGCCGCGTTTCACTCCGCGCCCCTACTCGGCAAAAAAATGAATGTGTATTTAAAAAAAAAAAAAAAAAAAGCGCGTCCGGTGGCCTCTGAAAATTGACCGATCGGGTCCCAGCCGCTTGCGTGCGGGGTTCGCCCTGCCGCTCGGTTGCAGTGTCTCAGAGCCTCACTAGCGTCAGGGTTGCCTTGTCAAACACTGTCGCTCCAGACATCTTATTGCGGTATTGGCGTGGTGCGCTCTAGTGCGCCGCATTTGCCGAGGTTCTTAATTGATGATTTCGAAGTTTGCTGAATTGGCTGAATTGATGGGCCCCTTCATTCAATCGGGGGCAATATCCTTTTCTTTTCTGTTCATTATTTTCTTTTAATTCGCCGCTAATGAAGCACTCCGATTTCGACACCACATTTTTCTAGGTGACCGCACCTGTCCCAGTAGGAACCACAAACGGAGTCAAACTAATAAGCCAGGTTTATTTTTTTCGCCCCCGAACCTGTGGCCTCACAGTCTCTGTTGAAAAACAGGCCGCTGTGCTGTGGCGGGTAAAAACTAATTCTCTCGGCGGGAGACTTCAACGCGCGACAGCGCTGGTCGCGTCAATTTCTCATAACGTGCGGGAGTAAAGAAGAGAAAGCCGATGGTGCGTGAGAAATTCGTTCCGACTGCATAAATCATGAAAACGCGGTAGCGGTCCAGCGAAACCCAATAAATCCAATCAGTGCCGACAATGGGACGACTCCGGCCTGCAGAGGACCACCGGTTGGCGGGCGTGTCCCACGAGCGTTCCACTACCAAATGCCCGAGACAAAAACAACAACAAAACAGTTGAAAGAAACCTTTTGCGGTTTACAAATTATTTTCTAGCGCCGCGACGATCCCAGCGGCACGCTGACGCATAAGCGCTTTTGGCAAAAGCGTTTAACCCATTAATCACATTTTCTCCACGACTGCGCTTGTGTGTGTAAATGATGGATGCGTGTTTAATGTGTATCGTGACCGCTGTGTGTGTGCGCGTGCATGTCTAGTGCGCGGCCCTTAAGCCACACGTGAACCTCGCGCGGCCCTGCAGGGACCCCTTTTCGCGGGGCCCGCGTGCGCCGTGCCTCGATTAGCCTAAATCAGAGCGTGTTCCCCCGGAGGGCGCGGCGCGGCACGCCAAGGTACATTCACTTGGAGGCGGTGAGAATGGAGACGTCGATGTTTCCACTGATGCTGGCAAATAATGAAATCTCGTGCATCGGCGCGACGCGGCGGGTGTGGCGCGGGCCGGGCCGTGAGTGCCGCCGCGCGGCAACGCGAACCAATGCCGCATTCTGGGTTGCTCTCCCCTTGACGGGGATCCGTACCGCACCATTTCCCTACTTCGAGAACCTCTAATTTGGCGCCGAGGGCCTGGGAAGGGCCGCGAAGGGCCGCGTGGCCGCGCCGGCCAGGCCCTCGGGGCAAGATGCAGCCCCGTCCACCCACACGCGGGCCTCGGGCCGCCGGGGCCGGACCTTGGCCATGAAAGGGGAAAAATAAGGACGGAATCGCCAAGGACGTTGCGGGAAGAGAATAGAAAGCGTGTTAGAATTTTTCAGGCAGGACTGGCAACTGCCTACGAGCGCCTGCAGTGCTGCGAAAACCTGTGCCCCGCGCTCAAAACAAAAGGAAATAAAGTGCATGGCTGTGATAATATCCGACTCAGTTGAATTCATGTCCTTACCACTGGCGGCAGGTAGAGTTTTAAAATATCGTAAAATATTCTCAAATTAGTTTTCTTTGAAGCAACTTCATCTACCAGTGCTGGAAGTGCGTTGTGCGGACACGGTGGATACAGTCCTGGCAGCGGCCCTTTAGATTGCCTTGACATTCGCCGACGCGCCGCGACTGGTTCTGGACGGCGAGCCGCAAAGGCCGGCTGCACCTGGACGCAAGCATAACGTATTCCGGATGTGTTTTCGGGGCCCACGCGGCGACGGCGCGGCGACAGGTGCAGGCGCATCCTGGCGCTGTTCTTTGAGTTTCGTTCCGCATCTCAAATTTGTAAGCCATCGGTTGAGTCCAAATTTTTTTTTCTAAATAAATAAAAAAAAAAAAAAAAAAAAACTTGATTGGCAAAGTTTTGCGAAGTGCTTCAGGCACACATACTAGAGAAGTGTTGGGTTTTACGAAGTTCACGGGAAAAACGGTTCCTGGTTTTCCCAGGAACACCCTGGAAATCGCCTTTGCCTCTTTTACAGGCTTCCCGGGAAAACCGGGAACCGTTTTTACAGTGTTCAAAGTGCAGCCTTCCTGCAACGCACTCACGCGCGCACTCTTCCTCTGCCTCACCTGGTTAGCTCAACTCCCCGGGTGCAGTCGATTTCGGTCGGTAGGGTACTTTCCTTCAGCGCACCCCGCAGCGGCGCGCCCCGCAAAAGGAAGTGGCTTACGTACTTCTTTCTGTCCACATCATTTTCCGATTTCCTGGCCGCCGGCTGCTGCTTTCCCTGTTTCTTCGTGGCAAAGCGGCTCATTCATCGTGTTTGGCCTTTTCCATGTTTGGACCGCTGCCGCGACTACTTGCGGCAATTGATACTCTTCTTCTTCTTCTTCTCCTCCTCCCGGCATGGGTGGAGATAAGGTTCGTCGACCCTTGTGTGTCCGAGTCGGTGCTGCACTGTCCGATATTTTTTTTTCTCTCCCCCGCAGTCCGTCCAGTCATTTTAACGCGGCGCCGCCGGGAGTGTTGTCGCAATTATGCTGGCACTTCCTTCCGCTCGCCTCTGTTTACTCTTCTTGTCCGCGAAATGGTGAGAACCGAACCGGTCCGCGCAAAAGTCTCGACTCACTGCTTGCTTTTGGTCGATTTTAATGAGTCCGTCTTAATTATAATGCCGCGGGGCGTGAGGCGGCGCTAGTTTGCGCTAATGGAACGTACCCGCGCGTGTCCGTACACTAGCAACTTTTGGAAGGCTATGTCCAGCCTGTATTTTCAGTGACGTCACACATTACGAGGTCCCCTGCACCACGGAAGCGGTGCGGTGATCTCATCTTGATACGACTTATTGGGCGAGGCAGGTCGGTAAGGGCATGGCTGAAAAAAAAAAACCTAGAAAGGTCAAGCAGTCGACCAAGGTGTATGACTTTTGAGCAACCCGTGTTTTACTCTTTTTTAGACGATTACTGTATTGATGAAGGCAACTGTGAGAAAGAAAAACAGCCATGTCAGTGAAACACGATTTAAACTAACCAAATTAATCTGAAACAGAAGGAAAACTCGGTTGTCGCGTGTTCGCCACGACTCAATTGAACGTGGCATGCATGCGGCGCCGCGGTGGTGCTTCTGCAGTGAAAGTGATGTTTTGTCTCCACGCTTGGCTGGTCTGCTTGTTTTTGCCGTGTAGTACGTCCCGACCGCACGATGCTCCTTGTAGGATGTGTAAACGGGAGAGGAGAATGAATGAAGTATAGCATGCCGTCTTTTCCGCGCTCATGCCGCCGTCCAAAGATCCCTGGCCTTTTTCCCCCTTTTTTGGGAGTTTCAAGGCAAATGTTAAGGAATTTTTTCATTGTTAAAGGTGTGAGATGAAAAGGCGTGCGCTTATCTTCTCTGTGTGCTGTGCGGTGGCGGCTCTGCTCGCGTTGTGGGTTCGACTCCAGGCAGCGACCTCTTTGTTTTTCCTGTGTTTTTTTTTTCTTTTCCTGTGGAAAGCGGATGAGTGGAGTGTGGGAAATGGCCGAGGGTGGTGGAGCGCTCTGGCGTGCTGAAGGGCCTCGCGAAGGGCCGTGAATCATCTTGGCATGCGTGAAGGCAGGGCCAAGGGCCCGCGGACCCACCCGCCGCGGGTCCCGGTTGGGGCCCTCGGCAAGCAGGGCCCCGCGCGCCCCGCGGACCCACATGGTGCGGCTTCTGGGTACTGCCCGCTCACCGCCACCCGTCCGACGCGCCCAGCCTGTCACTCTCAGGAATTTCTACTTCGACGCGAGCCCTTTGGAAGAGATTTCCTCAGGACTCGAGGTTCCCAAACCTTTCTCCTGCACTGCCAAAATCTTGCGAGGCGACGTGCACCCTAAATGTTTTTGTACAAATTTTGTACGAGACATCACTGTTTTTTGTGCAGATGAACTTTTCGTTCAATTTTGTACGAGATTTTGTAAAACAACGGGGATATTTGTGCCAATTTTCGTACGAAAATTGTACGGAAAGTTCATCTGCCAAAAAAATCTGATGTCTCGTACAAAATTGTACATAAGATTTAGTGTGTAGATCGGTATTTATTATTCAGCTTGGACAGCAGGCAGTTCAAAAGGTGCGAAATGTGTTGCACAGTGTGCCCGCTCGGCGGGGCTGGGTGAGGCTGGGCGGGGGCTCGTCGAGCCGGAGTGATGGATAAGTGGGATCGGATTCTGTTGGGCAACCGTCTGCACGATGAGCTACCGCTATGCACCGCGCTGCACATTGTCCATTGGAGGAAGGCATCGTGGCCGAGCCGTGGAACGCGATCGGAGCACCGCGTCCCGCCATGCATCCCAGCAGAAAGGGCCTATCTGGGGAGCTGCCGCCAACAGAGGCCGATCTGGGAAGAGACGCCGATCCACTTCGGACTCACGAACAAAGGTATAACCGACGTTTTCGGCAAAGCTACACGCTAAATTCCTTTATACAAGTTTTGTTCGTGGTCTCGCACAATTTTGCGAATTTGTACGAAAAAGTTCGCATGTTTAAAAATGTGTGAGACCACGTGCAAAATTGTACAAAAATATTAAGCTTGTTGGATTATAGTGCAAAAGTATTTTTGGTATAAATATCTTGACTTTTGTCAAGATTTTGACTCATTTGACTCATGTCCAACGGCTCTTCCCAGATTGGCCTTTCCTGGCGGTTCTCCTCAGATAGGCCTTTTCCGTCCGGGTACCTCGCTCGGCGATCCGTTGATCGGCCCGCCTGTCCGCCCGGCCGGCCGGCCGATAACAAATGAAGTGCGATGCAAGTAGACGATGCGGGCCAGGGGCCGCGGGCCTGCCTGCACCGCCTGCACCACGCAGCCCAATCCCAGGCTGCTTATCGCTTGCATCGCTTGCAAGGTCGCGGTGGTGCCGTTAGCTAGCTGGCCGGCTCGGCGTTAGCTCGGCGTTAGCGCGCTCGTCGCCTCGTTTGATTGATTCCCGCTCAGTAATCTATCGATGCCTGCCCGTGGTCGCCGTGTGTCTGGCGCCGCCCGAGGGGGTCACTCAGTGCGCGTCCCACCTCGCTTCGTTTCTCTCGCGCCCCCGCGGGACGCTCCAAGCGCGACAGGGCGACGACTACACGATCCTTCGGGCGGCTGATGACAATGTGCGACGGTCGCCGTGTATGACCGGCTGGGTTCCAAAGTGCGCGCGTCTTAAGGTTCACAACGTTTTTCCTCTTTCTCTTTTCCGGTGTTATCTGAGTGTAGGCATAGCGGCATAAACTCGCCGGCCGACTCTATCAAAATTCTTGCCCATCTCGTGTTTATGACCGGCCCGCCCCACCCGCGTGGCGTTCCGCCGTTCCGTCGCGACGCATGTGATTTATCGAGATGCGACATTGGGCTGAGCTGCCCCTGGGGCTGGCTAGCACTCACCAACACTCACTCACTCACACACACACACACACACACACACACACACACACACACACACACACACACACACACTCTTACGCTGTGGTGTGGCGGTCATGGCCACACGAGCGCCGGCAGCGAAGGTCTGCCCGCCGAACACGCGTGCATGCACTAGCATTATGGTTGCCTACCTTGCAGGCGCTTCCCTCCAGTATTTCTCTCTCTCTCTCTCTCTCTCTCTCTCTCTCTCTCTCTCTCTCTCTCTCTCTCTCTCTCTCTCATGTGTGTGTGTGTGTGTTGATGCGTGGCTACCCGTTATTCTGAAGCTCCACGGCGACTGTTGACGTCCGCAACGCCCTGTAGGGCTGACTTTCGGCGTGCGTGTGTGTCTGTGTGAGTGGAGGCGGGGGCGGCGCGCGCGGTGGAAGCGTGAGGCACGATAGGTCGAAAGGGAGCGTGACTGAAACTGGAACTCAATTTGTGCAGCCGATACCCCTTTGTTTGGCCCCACGGCAAGCCGTCCGGCTGCATTGTCACGCGGTAGATCCCCTTTTGGGGCCGCCCTCCAGTAGAGTCGTCGTCGCTCTGCCTCTCTCGCACCTCCGGCCGCGGGACAGAGCGACGAAGGCGGCTCTCCGTCTGCAGGCTGCTGCCTGCTCCGGGCCGCCAGCTCACACGATGTGCTTTATGCAACCGGTCGCTTCCTACCCTGCTTTGGCCCAATCCATTGTCCGCTCTGCCGGTTTTAGCAGTGTCGGCGCGTGGCGTGGGTTTACGCGGTCCTTCGGCCCTTTTGTCTTCAAGTTCAAGGAGGACAATGGTCAGAGTGCGACCCTTTACCCCGCCTAATGAGTTGGCTTCGGTCGCACCTCTGCGGCTCCAAGCGGCGTCTCTCCCTCGACCGGGACGCGCCGTGAGTGCGAGAGAGACTGTCTGGCCTGCCGCCCATACTAAAAGCGCCGCGGATGGCCCATTGTTTTGAAGCTGCCGCCAAAGCTGCTGCAGTGAGGACAGCATAGGGCCGCGCTGGGGTCAAGAGCATCAGCATGAAGATTAAAGGGTGTGTGCCTCCGCCGCAGCGCCGTCGGTGTGGGGGCGAGGGAGACGGCGAAAAAAAAAAAAAAGAAGGGAGAGCGCCCCGAGAGAAAAGGAAGGTGTCAATTCAATCGCCAATTTTCAGACCCTTTTTCCCGGAGGTCGGTCGAGGCCGATACGCGGAACCAGTTCCGCATTTTTCGGACTGCCCACTTCCACGTGTGTCTTTGAGGCGCAGAAAAAAGTTCCTGTTCCCCCTGCCATTTTGTGGCTGTGCAGAAAAAAAAAAAGTTGCCATTTATTTATAGTTTTTTGTTTGCTGTGCTGCGCTACTGGTGCCGTACGAGCAGGCTGTAAACGTTAGTGCCGCGCGACCGCCGCGCTCGTTGGGCCGTTTTATTATTGGACTAGCTGCTAATGAGTGAGCACCGACAATAAGACGGCTTTGCTCTCCCCCCCCCCAAAAAAAAGCGGCAACGGAAAGGTTCGGAATGGTCTTTGGCGCGTTCACTCTCATCATCTTACTGACTTTATTGTCAGTAACCAGACAATTTACTTCATTGAATTATTTATGAATTTTTTTTTAGTCAAAAAGGACTAACAAATATGTAAATAATTATTGCAAAAGCGGAAAGAATGTATTATTGTTGCAAAAATTACTGGAGGTGCTTCTAACAAAATGTCAATACCCTGTACAAAAAGTCAATTTCGACTCTGAGACTGTTGCGTGCGGTACAGTCACACCGCGCACGCAGTCACGCCCGCGAGGTGGCGGAGGGGCTGCTGCAGGTGGGCGTGTCTGGGAGGCCTGCGGGCTGGGCCGGCCGGGCCGGCTGGGCCCGTGCAACGGGACTGGGCCCTGCTGGATGCCCAGATGGGGCGTGGCGTGGCGTGGCTCGGCGCTGCTGTTGTGCCTGCTCTGCCTCGCAAGATTCGGAAATTAATCGGACCTCTGCCGCGCCTGAGCCTGCCCTGCGCACGGTGGGTCAGAAGACCGGCGCAGGTGGCCAAAATTCGAGACGCGTTTTGAACTCGAGTCGCTAAATGGGGCTCGAAGACAACGGGTGACCCCACCAATGGATTGCTCGTTCGGAGAGTTATACATTTGTGGCGTCACACGCTCTATTCGAGTCCCATTTTAAGCGACTCTGGAGATCAGAACGCGTCTAGAATTTTGGCCGGCTGCTGCTGCGCCGGTCCTCTGGCCCACTGTGCTGCGCCTGGGCCAGCTGGTTTGGTCTGGCGGTGTCGGCTCGATGGGCAGCCGAGCACACTGCAGTGCAGCGTTGCCGCGCCAGTTTGAACGCGGAGATCGCGAGGCGGTGGTCAGGATCGGGTATCTGGATGGACGGTCGAATGCTTTAGATTTAACTTGGGCAAGAAAAAAAAATCACACCGAACGCTTGTGGACAAATTTTGTGGGAAACAATTTTGTGCATTACCAAATCTGGTGGCAAAATTGTTACCAGCTAGTCACAAACTTGTTACTTGCTGGTTGCAGTTTTATCCCCAGATATTAGTGACATTTAAAAAAAACATCGACGCTCTGTTTTTGTTTGTTTGTTTGCGTGTCGCGATCGGACGTGACCTTTCGAAGCGCATGCGCGCGGTTTATAACACGTGTTGGTCCTCGTGTGCGACGAGTGGGCAAAAGCGCGCCGTTCGACACGCACTCTCTCTCTCCCTCTCCCACTTGCACGCTCGTGTCGCGCACGCGTCGGCACGTGAGTTGCATTTTCCGCGCCGCATTTTACTGCGTGTTCCGCCCGTGCGTGGAGGTGCTCTTTGCGCCGGGGAGACTCTTTGACGCGCTGGTCTCGTGACCTTCACCTTTGCTGCCCCCCCCCCCCAAACGAACACACACACACACACAGGGCAATTTTCCGAGTAACGCCATAAAAGTGGAAACTGGATTCTGATTCGGGGTGACGTGGGCCTGATTGGGTTGGAATTGAGGCGCGGCTGCGCTGCTTTTAGGTCTTTTAACGACTCGTGCCTCGGCGAGCGGGGTGCCTTGCTCTTCCCCGAGTGTCTCTCTCTCTCTTTTCGTCTCCTCGCGGTATCTGGGAAAGGAGAGAGAGAGACAGACGTCGCCTAATCCGTGGGGGCCCGGCCCGGTGACGCGGTGTCATTGGTAGCGGCTCGTAAAATTCGGTGAGTGAGTTGTACGCGGACCGGGTTCGAATCCCCGCCGCGCCCCGTGATTTATCGGGCCGGACCACCCAGCTCCGCGGCGTGCGTGGAAGTGACCACACGTGAAATTTTGGCGGTCGAGAAATGATGTTGTCCGGGGGATCAGTGTCGGCTGAGGCAATGGGCTTGCGGCTCCGGAGCGGTGCGTCGCCGTCGGTCGGCGTCGGTCGGCGTCGCCGACCCGGGCGTGACCACGGGGCCACCAGGACGGCGCCGGCCCACTGTGCTAGTGGGCCAGCTTGGTGGTGGGCTAGCTCCGTTGGCTCCGCAACGATGCTGTGTTTAGCCTGCCTTCCCCGCCAATTAAATTCGGTGCAATCAGCCTAGTGGGCCAGGCGAACAGGCCGCGGGCAGCGGGACGCGTTGGCTCGCGCGCTGGATTTCACGCCGTGCTGTGTCATTGAATGGTCTTCAAAATATCAGAAGAATTCAGTTTGGTTCAAGAACACATCGACAGCTGACACGTATGTGTGTTTTTTCGTCTCTGAGGTATCTATTGATTTTAAAGACATCAGCCAAAAAGAGGAAGAAACCACGACCAGGAAGCGGCGGAGGCAGGATGCGTGTGGGGTCACTGTGCGCGGTGTCGCTGCGTCCCCGCTATGTCAACAGGACCATTGCGACCGGTTTCAGGTTACATATGCCACTTAAGCTGGCCGGCCGGCCCGCAGTGGGACAGAAGACGGTGCAGGCGGCCAAGACTCTAGACGCGTTTTCAGCTCCGGAGGCACTTCATGAGACTCGAGCCGAACGTGTGACCCCACCAATCCATTGCTCTTCGAACGAGGAATCCATTGGTGGAGTCACACGTTCGGTTCGAGTCCTGTTACAGCGACTCTGGGGCTCAAAACGCGTCTAGAGGTTTGGCCGCCTGCGCTGTCTTCTGGCCCACTGTGCGGCCTCACCCTTCACCTCGCCGTTCTGCCGCGCGGTATGCCGGCCGGCGGGCCAGCCCAGGCCAGCCCCGGCCAGCCCCGCAGGTCGTCAGGTGCATAGTGAGTGCTTTCTCCGGGCTAAGTGGCGGTATCTGTGCATTCGCAGTTAGTGGCGGCGGAGTCTTTAACCGTGATGGAGGGCCCTCCTCGCTTTAGTGCGTCCCCTGAGTGCGCGTCGCGACGCCTAGGCAGCGCCGCCTGGTTGGCGCTTTTGGATCGAAAGGAAAGAATTTTGAAAGGGATACGTTGACGTGATAATGAGTCTGAATTATTTCTAGAAAAGTCAGTTTGAATTTTCACTAGGCATTCTGCATATTGACTGGAGTCCAAATAGTCTGACTTTTCGGTTAACTTTTCCCAACAGTTGGGTTACGATGATGTGATTTTTGGGCCAGCGCGGTCATTTTACTTATGCCACTAAACTCGATTCCGAGAGGAGAATTGTGGCGAAATCCGACACTATTTGTGTTCCGAATGTCGAGCGTGTTAAGTGGACAGCCCACAATGGCCTGGGTTTCGGCACGTGGCTAACTGACCCGCTGACGGACGGCTGTCGAAGGAACAATGCCTCCCGCGCGTTTGGGTCGCCAGTCAGCTGGGTGACTTCTTACTCGAAAATCAAGTTGCGCCACCGCCGTCGGTAATGGGTCCGCGGGGGGTCCGCGCCCTCTGGCGCGCGGCCGCTCGAATAGCTCGCGCACGACTCAAACGTGCCAAAACACACTCGCCATCAGAATCTATGAACGCCCCGCCACGCCCGCCCCGCCGGCGTTGCGCAACGGTGTCGTGCCGTCGGTGACCGAGAGCATTGTGTCAAATGCAGTTACCGGGGCAAAAGTCTTGGCCCTGCCGCGCCGCGGCGTGTCTCACTGCCGCCAATCGCCTCAAGACTGCATAGAGTCAAATATTTTCGCTCTTGTTTTGAAAGGCAAATATTTTCCTTTTGAAGGGGACAAGATTCACTTCGAAAAATTACTCGGAAAATCCCGGACAGTGCGTTCCAAAGCTCCGTCGGGCATTTTCGGAAGCATCAATTTTCAAATTATTAATTTTTTGTGTTCTCTACCGGTTACTTATACACAATAGAAACAGTTGAGGTTTTAGAATTTTCCAAAGACCGGGCACAACAAGTTTCAACAAGTTGTCCTTTGTTGATTTTTTTTTAAAAAAACTTTTGCATTTTACTTTTTATGATTGTTAGTGAGTATTGATGGCACGATGGCCTCGTTTCGATCGGCGTCGCTCGGTTCGCGGCGCGTGGGCGATGGCATCGGGTTCGCGAGCGGATCTTGCACACACCGCGCGTCCTGCGAATACCGCCGCGGCGCTGCGTTAGCTGCGTTAGCGCTGCGTGTGACAGCTGAGATAAGGATTATGAAACGGCGTCTCTGGTTTCCAGTGATGTAGTCCGCGGCGCGTGGGGGCGCGAAACGACGCCTCGTTTGAATAGCGAGGCGTGCGAGGCGGCACAAGTGCATGTGTTTACTGCTGATTGAGGCTTATCGTGGCATTACTACTCCATAAAGCAGAGCGCTGTTGATTCCGTACTTCGCTCCGTCCCTCTCGCACTCGTGGGGGTGTTCGGACAGGTGCGAGAGAGCGTCGCAACGCTGAGCTGCTCTGAGTGGGTCCAGGGGTCGCCTTATGTCACGTTTTGGAGCCTGGCTGGCGCTGGGACCTGCCGGGCGATTCAGAAGCATCTTTTCGTCGCTCTCTGTCGCACTCACTGGGCGGCCCGTAGCGGTGCGAGAGAGACGGCGGCTCGGATTACCGGTGTAATGCTGAGGGACGGGGTGAGGCCTTCCGCCGCCGCCAATTTCTCCCCGGCGAGTCGTCCTCGTCAATTGACTTGTCAAATGGCTATTTTTTTCGGATCAGGTCCTTTTTGTACCGTCATTCCGCGGCAGTGTTTGAGGTTTCTGAATGTCGATGGCGGAAGCTGGTATCCTAAAGCAGCGAGGATTTTAAAAACTTTATCGCTTTCCTCTCTCTCTCTCTCTCTCTCTCTCTCTCTCTCTCTCTCTCTCTCTCTCTCTCTCTCTCTCTCTCTTTCTCTCTCCCTCTCCCTCTCTCTGTCCCCCTTGCTTCCCCACTGTAATGTCATGTCGTGCCCTGTTTTTCATTTTGTTTCACCTACTCGTGCTGTGTGACGGACGCGCACGGGAGCCGCTCATCGAATCAATCAAACCGCTACGAAAAACACGCGTCGACCAATCAATCATGATCTGCATGTTCTTGCGCTCACTGAGCGTTCACACACACACATGCACGTGCTCGTCCTTCTGACACGCGGGCGAAGAAAGCAGCAGGTGCGTTTGCAGCAAGGGGCGTGCAGCACGACTAGACTAAACACGGCCAGCTTGCGCGGCCGGATTATGATGCGGTGGCAGCGAGTTTGTCGTTGTCCCTGCCTCTCAATTTGTCCTGCTCTGAAGTAATCCGCCGGAACGAGTGTGCGGTCTGTGACGATGACTTTTAATATCGCCTTTGATAAATGGCCGGTCGGTCCCCGACCGGCCGTCGCACCTCGGACGTTAGGCCTCGGACTGGGACCTGGGACGCACAGTGGGCCAGGAAACCGGCGCAGGCGGCCAAAACTCTGGGCGCGGTTTGAGCTCCAGAGTCGCTAGATGGGACTCGAACCGAACGTGTGACCCCACCAGTGGATTGCTCTCCGAATGTGGAATCCATTGGTGGGGGTCACACGATCGGTTTGAGTCCGATTCAGCGTCTCTGGACCTTAGAGCGTCTAGACCTTCGGCCGCCTGCGCCGGTCTTCTGGCCCACTGTGCGTCGGGCCTCGGACGTCGGCCTTTTGACGGATTCGAGATGATCCGCTTGAATCCCGTCCCGGAAGAAAGTGCCGAGGGCACCCATTGACTCGGCCTGAAAGGAGGCTGCAGGCTGAGCGCTGCCTTTGGTGGCTCCGTCTCTCTCGCACCCGCGGGGTGTGCCGCAGGCGTGCGAGAGAGACGGCACTGCTGCCGTTGCGTCATTGTGGACTATGATTTGGCGGCATTGAATGCGGAGGGCCCCTCGTGTGGAGGGCTTGGCTCTCCGGGCCCCTTCGCTCACTAATGAATCCAGTGGGGTCAAAAACCGGCGAGAAAGTGTCAAACTTGCCTGCCGTCTCGGTCACTGTGTGCCGCGCAATGCGGGTCGATGGCCTTAGCGAGATGTCGCCATTGGTTCCCAAGTGATACTCCCTGCCGACGTGGGATGCAACGACACGAGTCAACTAACGGTGCGGTGTGCTTGGTCTGTTTCAGCTGGTGGAATGCTTAGGAATCTTCATCTTCCAAGCCCTGGACTTCGGCTCCCAGGAGGAGGAGGAGCGGCGACTCAGCTCCGACCTGGAGCGCCTCATCGAACACATGACGTCGACAGGTACGCCGCCCATTCGTCATGTTTTTAAAGGCCGTTATCACAGCACAGTGGGCCAGAAGACCGCAGAAGAAGCTTTTTGCCGCCTGCGCACCAGTCTTCTGGTCCACTGTGCACAGTGGGTAAAGCCGATTTCAGCCGTGCTATCATTGTTCTGACAAGGCGATGCAATATCGCGCATCTCGACTTTCTCCCCTGTGTGTGTGTGCGCGCGCGCGTGTGTGTGCGTGTGACCGTCGCGACTGAATTCGGCCATGACGGGCGCCGCTGCCTTGCTAAGTGGGCCCATAATGGCGCGTACACCCGCGAAAAAAAAAAGGCACAGCCAGTTTGTGTGGGAAAAAAGGCGCGTCGTCGAGGAGGCGTCCGATTTGCGACGCCCTCGAGGCCCCCCGGCGCCGGCCCGCCTTTTTCACACGCTTAATTCGGGCAAGACGAAGGAACAAGTCGCAGCGAGGCGGAGAGTGAAATTGTCGTGCCGCCGAGCATTGCGTGCCGGATCGACGAATGCATGACCGGGCGATCCCGCGCCGCTGTCCATCGCACAGTGGGCCAGAAGACCGGCGCTGGCGGCCCCAACCAAACTAGCGACGCGTTTTGAGCTCCAGAGTCGCTTAATGGGACTTGAACAAAACGCGTAACCCCACCAATGGGCTCCTCGTTTGGAGAGCAGTCCATTGGTGGGGTCACGCGTTCGGTCCGTCCTGGATTTGGACCGCCTCGGCCGGTCTTCTGGCCCACTGTGCGTCCGGTTGATGGGTGCGAGAGGGACAAAGCGACGAAAGCGCCGCTCGGAAGCAGGAGGCTGGTTCCCGAAACGATGATGAACTGCGAGTCGGTTCCGCCGCGCTGGGCGGCGCCGAGATGGGTTCACGTTCCGCCGCGGGCGGCGCTCTCGGTGCTGCATGGGAACCAGGCTGTGTGTGTGTGTGTGTGTGTGTGTGTGTGTGTGTGTGTGTGTGGTTTGTTGGTCAGGTGAAAACCCCCCGGCGAGGTGTCCTCCCGACCGCGAGCCGCGCCGAGGGGGACTCTGTCTCTCGCGCCGCCACGGGACGCCCCGCGAGTGCGAGAGAGAGAGAGAGAGCGTCGCGACGGCCCTCCGGAAGCAGCGGCGTAATCGCGCACGCCGTTTTGGCAGTGTAGCCCCTATTTAACATGTAGCATTGTCTCTACTTAGCGCGCGGAGCGGCGCCCTGCTTCTGCCCGGAGTGAGCGGTGTCGTAAGCGCTGGCGCCCTTTTTAGGAAAGCCGCCCGGTGGACTCTCTCTCTCTCACTCACTCATGTGGCGTCTCGTATGGGTGCGAGAGAGACAGACCGACGGATCGACAGGTGTCTGCGTTATTGCGAGAGGGTAGTGACAGTCTCGCCCCGACCCACCAAAAAAAAAAAACGGAAAATAAACACCAAAAAAAAAAAAACAGAGGCGGCGCCGGGACTTGAACCTGCGGCGTGAGTGCGCTCGCAGCGATTAAAGCGGATGCGGTGAGGCATGCTGTGCAGCAGGGCCTGGCTGCAGGAAGTGGCTGACATGCCGTCCGTCCGGGCGCAGGCCGCGCAGACCGAGCTGGCAGCCAGGAGCCACGGCCGGCCGGACCATGCACAGCCCCGCTCCGCTGGCCACCCGCCACTGGTTCCGGTCCGGGGGTCCGACAACGCAAAGTTGACCATTTTCTAAAATTCTGGAAACTTTTTGTTTGACTGCCACTTCGACGGTTCGGACGCGACCTCTAGGTGCCCGGTGTGCTTCACAGTGGGCTTAAAGACCGGCGCCGGCGGCCAAAACTCTAGACGCGTTTTAAGCTCCAGAGTCGCTCAACAGGACTCGAACCGAACGTGTGACCCCAACAATGGATTCCTCGTCCGGAGGGCAATCCATTGGTGGAGTCACACGTTCGGCTCGAGTCCCATTTAGCGACTCTGGAGCTCAAAACGCGTCCAGAGTTTTGGCCGCCGGCTCCCTCTGTGCCACGCCGGGCTGCGCGGGGCGGTGCGCGGCAGCAGCACGACGACGCCTTCTCTAGCAGGGCAAAAAAAAAAAGAGAATGAAAGACAATGAGTGTAGGAGGCGGCATGCAATGTGTCGAGCTCGCGTGCGCCGCGCGTGCGTGCATCGTGCTACGCCCTCTGCCGGCCAATCCGCGCGGGGCCGTCATATCGTATCGGTGTGTGTGCGTGTGTAGGTGAGTGTGTGCGTGTGTGCAGGTGCAGTGAGAATTAAAGTTGGGCGCGGTTAGAAGGGGGCGAGTCCGAATAAAGAAGCAAGCGGGCAGTAAGGCTGTGCTGCTGTACACGCTCTCTCTCTCTCTCTCTCTCTCTCTCTCTCTCTCTCTCTCTCTCTCTCTCTCTCTCTCTCTCTCTCTCTCTCTCTCTCTCTCACTCTCACACACACACCAGTGGCGCTGTGGTGGTGGTGGTGCTGGCCGGTGGCAATGGCTTTTCCGTGATGCCTCCCTGCTTCCTCTGCCGCGCCATGTCGCGGGGGAGTAGGCAAAGGGGAAAGGGGGGGGGGGGTAAACGGTGCCGTGTGCAGCTTGTGATGAACGGCGGCGAGGACCACAGGGGGGTGGCGGAGCGCTCGGCTTACGTCACCCATTGTGGCGCCCTGCCGCCGCAGCAGCGCCTCAGCAGACCGAGCCGCGGTCCGTATCGCTGTCTCTCTCGCACCTGAATGATGAGAAGGCACCGATGCGCGCGCCGAATCGGTCGGCAGTGCGGGCCGCCGCCGCTCTTTCGATGAAAACACTCACCCGGCAGAGTACCTCGGCAACGCGTGCGTGTGTGTGTGTGTGTGCCGTACATTATTTACGTGCGTCTCGCGGACGTGGCCGGAAAAGGTAAGGGAAGCAACGTGACAAGATGGCCGTGCGTTGGGACGTGTGTGTGCGCGTGTGTGTGTGTGTGTGTGTCCGCGGGTAGAGACGGATATTTGAGGACGGATTCCGATATTGGACGTGTTGCCGCGCTTCGATCCCTTATCAGGTGTCGTATTTCAGCGGCAGAAAGTTGGCATGCGCGGCGTACTGTTCATATCGCACGGCGGCATCTCGTGCACGTCAGAGTGTGGCATATAGTTTTCACCCCATTTATTATTATTTTTATTGTTGTTTTTATTTATTTTCGATGCTGGTTGAGCATAGGAAATGGCAGCAGTATTTTGGCTGTCGTTACCTCACGCGCGCGGAGAGTCGAGCTGGTCAAGCGGCCTGTACTGCGCATGATTCGAATGCTAATTCCCTTTTCCCTCGCGTTCGGACCCAGGAATAGGTGCATCTGGGCCCCACGCCATTAACTGGCCACCTAGGGGTTAACAAGCATGGAGCGGCAACTCGCCGTTTGGGGCTGGCTGGCTGCCTGGCTGGCCGCCTGGCTGCGATTGGATGTGCCTTCCGGTGGAAAGGTTGGCGCCAAGTTCGCCATGTAGGGCCGTCTGAGTGGGGAAAGAGGAAGAAAATGAGTGTGTGGTTTGTTGGCCGCCTTGTCGCCGTGATTGGTTCGGGTTTGGCGGAGGACGTCGCCGGCGATGACGTTGGATTAGACAGATGGACGGCGGCGGCGCGCGGCGGCACGCGGCGGCGCGCCCTTGCTCCAGTGCGGCTGGCTCTAACGAGCCCGGTCCTTGTCCCGCGGGGCGCGCTTCCCAAGATGGTGCCGTACCGCGCGGTGCCGCGTCTGGCTGGGTAGCAGGCCTGTCTTCGTCGTCGGCCTGCTCACCGCAACCGGGCGCCCGCCGTGCCGAATCCTCCAAACTGATAGTGCGGGCCCCGGATCGAATTTCGTGTCGACTTCGATCGCGCACGCGTGTCATCTTGATGGTTTATTGGACGCACTTAGATTCATTTTACTAATAAGGGGGAGATTTCATGGTCTCTCTCTCTCTCTCTCTCTCTCTCTCTCTCTCTCTCTCTCTCTCTCTCTCTCTCTCTCTCTCTCTCGCTCTCTCTCTCTCTCTGGGAGGTCCATCCAACTCATCTTCTCGCGCGGACTCGCGTCAACTATTAAATAACTGCAGTATGAATCTGAATGAAACACACACACACAGAGCCGCGTCACGTGCTGTCATATCACTGAGAAGTGTGCGTCTGCATTACCATACAAATTAACAGGACGGCGGCGCGCCTTTTCGGGCATTCCTCTGGAAGTGCTACCCGATGGGACACTGACGCGGCGCGAGCGTCGTAACCTTGGCCCCGGCCTGGCCCGGCGGGGCCCCGCTTGGCCCATGGCCCCTGGCCAGCAGTGTCAGCAGGTGACACGGAGGTGCTTTAGATAGATGCGCGAGAGGCTTTGGCGGAGGAGGCAATGACCGAGTAGGCTACTGCCGAGGAGGCTAAGTCCCGACAAGCCTGCGGGGAAACGCTCGCTTGCCAATGTATTCCGTGGCCATTGACGGGTGCGGTTCTGACGACGGGCTTTGGTGCGTCAATGGAGCGCGCACTCACACACGCGCACTCGCTCACACTGACAGGCCGAACGGGTTCGAACGGGTCCGACACCACAAACGGTAGCACATTACCCCGCTGCGTGAGGGGCGGGCCGGTCTGGTCCACAGTGCAGTGGTGGCATTGGCACTGCCGCGGCATGCCGCCGCTGCAGGGCTTCATCCAATAAGGGCCAGTGGCCCTGATGCTCGCGCCGTGCATGTCACGTGCTGCTTTCGAACACGATAGTGTGCTTGTCGGGTGCACTCCCTCAGGACTGTGTCTTCGAGGTACAGATTCTCCATTGGATCCCACATGAATAAGTACGGAAAACATTGACGGAACTTCCGCATTGTTAGGCTCCAGATAAATCATTGAGCAAACATTTTCCGTAATTTTTCTGTACTTCTTTCTATCAGTGTACACTCTTGGGAGATGTGTCTGGATGTCTCTTGGATTGTGCCTGTCTGGTCTCCTGTCTGGTTCCTCCTCTCTCTCTCGCTCCCTCTGGCCTCCGCGTCTGTCATTGGAGTGCGAGTGTCGCGTACACTCCGCACCCGGTGCCGAGTGCGTACACTCCGTCCCAAAATGGCCAGGGTGGTTGATTCACGGCGCGACCTTGCGTCGCCCGGTTTGTGGGTCAGCCTCCCACGTATGGGGTGTGGCCGTGGGCCGCGCGGCGGCGTGTTGGTGGAAGCGCGCGAAGCCCGCGTATAAACCGGCGCGTAGAACTGGTAGCAGTTTCCCGGAGGACATCGAGATTAGTAAGTTGAACGAGCAGGCATGCCCCACTCCCCCCTAACAAAACTCTAGGAAGGAAAGGAACTGTTTTATTCCCGGAGGCACCCTAGGAAACGGACGCCCTCCTCATCGGTTCGCTGGTTATGGCCGTTTTTTTTTTTCGCACCGCGGGTCCGGGCAGTGAGTCCAGGGCTTTCCCAGCCGCGGGCGGCTCCCTGTTGACTATTCATTACCCGAGATAAAACCCATCGCTTACGAAAGCCATCGGAAGTGACTTTTTCCAGGCAAATCTCTTCGCGGCCGGCGCTTGAGGTACTCTCTGCACTGGCATGGGATCACCACGCCGGACAGCGACGCCAGTTTTGTTTGTTGTTGTTGTTGTTGTTGTTGTTGTTGTTGTTTGTCCCCTCCCTGCGTGCCCTCGTGCATCTCTGCGTGACGCAGACGCTTGGAAACAAAGTGCTGCCTGCTTCTTCTTGCTCCCTTTTTCCCTAATTTTGCCTCTGCTCCGCGTTTTTTATTTTCCTTCCCGGCATCTTACTGACTTTATTGTCAGTAACTAGGTAATATTGCCTACAGCAATAATATTTAGTTAGTATTTTCTTCTTAGAAACGTACAATTTACTCCATGTAATTGTTTAAGAAATTTTTTTTAGTCAATAAATACTAACAAGTATGTAAATAATTATCACAAAAGCTAAAAGTACGTATTGTAGTTGCACAAATTACTGGAAGTGCTTCTAACAAAATATCAATACCATGTACAAAAAGTCAGAGTCGAGTCTAAGAGTGTATTTCTGTATTTCTCGACTCTTCGCTTTTTTTTACCTCGTTGCGCGCCGGTCTTCGAAACTTCGTTCCGATACTTTGCATCTGTCTCGGGAATCGAAAAACTGCTTTCTCATGGCCGCTAACGACGCGTCGCCATTTCCCGACCGACGAAAACAAAGGCGGTGTAAAATAATAATTAAAAAAAAAAAAAAAAACACTCTGCCAGCTAATTGTAATCCGACCGTCGTTCGTTGGTGCTCTTGTCATGTCTAGGGGGCCGTGCTCTGCGAGCAGTGTAGTATAGATGGCGCTGTATTACGCGAGTGCGCGCAGGGTACGCTTCGAGGAAATCTGTTCGCGCGCGTGTGTGTGTGTGTGTGTGTGTGTGTGTGTGTGTTCTGTGATGGTGGTGTAGAAGTTGTGTAGCGACGACCCTTTGGAGGCGCGGTTCCCATTCAGACCAATAGGGCCGTATTGTATGCTCGTTGTCGATACCGACGATCGGTACCATAAGATGGCCACTACTGTCCCCTCGTCTGTTTGCCTGTTTGAATGCGTTTTGTAGAGCTGCCGGAATATGTGTTATTTTTATTTTTATTTTTATTTTATTTTTACATTTTAGTTTAGTTTTTGCAAATATTTTTTTTCTCTTTGCAGATGACGCCGGGGAGAGGTCACAAGAAGCGGATGACGAGGGAATCGAACGAGATTCCGGCGAGAGTGAGAACGACGAGGACGCCCTGGCTGTGGTCATAAAGGTGAGGAGGCCCTGTCAAGTTTTTCTTTAAAAAAAAAAAAAAAAAAAAAAAAAGCTGGTTGTGTTACGGAATTAGTTTCCGCGACTCTAAAAACCCTGCAAAAAGGCCAACTCATAGCATTTTTTTTAAATAATTTTTTTCTGAGAAAAAAATTGGTGGGGCAGTGCAAAGTAGCTTGAACGAGCTGCTGGAAGCAGAGTGTTGCTGAAGCGTGTTAAAAGAAGGTGACGTTAGGTCTTGTCAGCAGTGTAGGCAGGTGTAACGCACCTCGACCGCAGCGCGGCGCCAAGCAGCTCGCAGTCAGTTTGCGGCTTGATAGAGACATTAGGCGATGATTGGCGCCACGCTGTTGTTGTCCTGAAACTCCTCTCTCACGGAAAACGTGCAATAATCCGAAGCAAAGTGCCTCACGTCGTCGGCGTGTGTTTAAACTTTACGGGACGTGTGCGACTGACTTGGCTAGCATTTCTCCAGAGATACAAAGTTGGTGTCGCCAAGCGGCTTTCCTCCCTGCACCCGTTTGATCACGTGCACTGCACTGCAGCCGTGGGAAAGGACTTTCTGTTTTTTTTTTGTTTTTTTTTGTTTTTGTTTTTTTTTAGTGGGAAATTCTCGGAAAACTTGTCAGTTAAAAATATGGCCTTCCATCTTGGGGAAATGGCAAAAGCCGAAATGTTTTTTTTATTTTTTATGAGATTTCAGCAGGTATAGTTTAAAAAAATCCTTTAAAAAAAAACAAAAACGAAGCGTTTGTAAATTTTTGACATACTAGTGGAACGCACTTAACGGGATTTTCCAATCGATTTCCAACACTGCAGTTGGGTCACGGCACGGTGAGCGCCCCTCTTGACGCTAACAGCACTTGCAACTCGCAGATGTGCATGAGCCACCTCGGGGCGTCCAAGCGACAAGACGCCGACACCCACTACCGGGCCGTCTGCCGGGCCCTGGTGCTGGAGACGCTGGAGCTGAGCAGCTTCCTGGAGAAGGTGTCGCAAGGGACCAAAGACCTGCGGAGGGACCAGGCCAACTCGTCGACCGATTTGGATCAACTCAAGTTTACTGACTGGGTGAGTATGCGACTACACGCGCAGTGGGCCTGAAGACCCGTGGAGGCGGTCAAAGTCCCGGACACGGTTGGAGCTCCAGAGTCCCTAAAAGGGACTCGAACCGAACGTGTGACCCCACAAATGGATTGCTCTCCAAACGAGGAATTTATTGGTGGGGTCACACGTTCGGTGAGAATACCATTTAGCGCTCTGGAGCTTGAAACGCGTCAAGAGTTTTAGTCGGTTTTATCCGCCTGCGCCGGTCTTCTGGCCCACTGTCACACGCCAACCCCAGCTCCCCCAACCTCTCCCCACCCCTTTTTCCACGGAGTCTGGAATGTCTTCCGCCGCTAGGCTTACGCACTTTAAGAAGAAGAGGGAGAATATGGCATTGCGGCCTCGATTGTGTGCGACGGCGCCATTGTTGCTTCCTTGTCCGGTATTAATTAACTTTATAGGCATGTAATTAGGGTGTGGCGTGCGTGCGGTGCGTCATGCAAGGTGCATCATGCACTCCGAGGCGTCAACGAGATCAAAGAATGCAGTGGCTCGCCAACCCGCCTCGGGGGGACGGCCCGCGGGCCCACCTGGGGCCCGCCACCCTTTGTGTTGGCTCGCCCGGCACTGCTCGCAAAGGGGGCCTGGGTGGGTTGGCAGGGGGATAGTGTCGGGCTCTGACGGGCTGCCGTCTGTGGTTGGTGTTTTGATGACAGAAAAAAAAAAGGATCCGGGTCAAATTTTAACACACTTGGGATTTCTCTGTTTTAGAACAACTTTAGGATTTTCCAAGTTCTGCAAGTACGTATTTGTAGACGTGTTAAAAAATATTTTGTAACGTTTGGATATTTTTTATTTTATGCGTTATGCATGAGTAGAAAGGCTTTTTTCCTTTTCTTTAAATATTTGAAAGATACTTTATTTTTAGTTAGTACGCGTCGTTTGTTCTCTCGTGTTGTAAACATTGCTGCATGCGAGTCCTGGCACTCCGACTGCGTCTCGTTTCACAATTTTGTTCCCATTGACAATAATAACAAAAATAATTTATGGCTCATTTCTTTTTATTGGGAAATGACTGGTACCAGTTTAAACACACTTTATTTTGGCGCTGGCTGGGTTCGTGCCGCGGGTTGTCGTTGTGTTTCGTTGCATAATGATGCAGTCCGCTTGCATATTACATGCCCGGAGGTCTCATTGTTTTAATTTATGTTTTTGTCTTTTTCTTGGATTCGGCGGATCGGCTTAGTCCCTTCTGATTCCTTTATCCTTTATCCTTTTTCTTGCTCGGAGGAAGGATCGCCTCGTCTCGCTGTCTTTGCTCGCGATGCATTTAACGAGCGTCCCCGTCATTTGCTTTTCCGAGTGGCCGTGCGTTCGCTCCCACAAAAAAAAATGTCAAAAAGGAATGCCGTTAATGGACCAGTGCATTTTTGTTTTGTTTTTTCATTTTTTTTATTTTTTTTTATTTTTTTTTTTATTTTTTTTTGGGCCTGGTCATCGTCATGCTAATGGGCTTATAATCAAAGGAGGCATAGTCACTCGATAGCACCTTGGGTCCACCTTGTCGCCTCTTCGCAAACATGACGTAACAAAACGGCGGCGGGGTTTCGTAAGCGTTCCAGAACCGCCGACCGAATACGTGTGTTTTATTTTATTTTTCCAACCAGGGGAAGGTCGAGTCCGGTGACCTTGACGGCGGTGGTGGTCAGGGGGCGGCATGGCGGCGAGCGGGAAGTCGAGGTTTAATGGAGTCTGTTGTGGATGCTGCACAGTGGGCCAGATGTACGGCACATGCGCGGCTAAAATTCTAGACGCGTTTTGAGCTCTAGCGTTCAAATTGAAGTCCGAATCCGCCTCCCGGAGGCATAGTTCTCGCTTTCCCCCGCGTCTCGCCGTACATGATCGAGGCATCTGCTCTCTAAGCAGCGCCTAATGAGCGGCCAATAAGCGGCCGCCTAACCGGAATCGCGGACGCCGGGCCGCGGGGCCGCACTTTGTCGTGGATCAGATTTCAGCCGGGATAGCCGGCCGGCCTAAGTAGCGGCCGGACAAATTCGTTTTGCGCGAGCCGTCGTCTCCGCGCTCACCGCGGCAGGCCTCGCCGCACAGTGAGAGAGAGAGAGAGAGAGAGAGAGATGCTGGCTGGGCCGCCATTCGGCGTTAATGTTCAATACGCGAGGCGCCGCGCTGCCCGCGCGGGCATGTGTCGATTTCGCATTTATCCGTTTTGCATGTGTCTTGTTTGTGACTCAGGCCGGCCCGCTACGTCGCCGCGCTGTCGTCTGTGATTGGCTGCGGATCCGGGCGGCCGTGAGGGGCTCTCGCTGCAGGCTGGCTCCGGACCGAGCTTTCGTAGCTCTGTCTCTCCCGCACTCGCGCGTGGCGAGCGAGAGAGAGAGAGAGAGAGAGAGTGAGAGAGAGAGAGAGAGAGAGAGAGAGAGAGAGAGAGAGAGAGAGAGAGAGAGAGAGACGGAACATTGTCCGGAATCGGCCGTCCGGCACTCGCTTGCTCTCGCGCGCGCCTACGTCTGTCCGCTAACTGGCACCCAAAATTTAGCCCACGCCGGCACACTTTAATAAGTGATTTGCATAATGGAGCACGGTGGTTCTTTCCCCCCCCTTTCCCCGTTTACCTCCCTCCCCTTCCCCCTCCCCTTCCCCCTCCCCTTCCCCCCTCCGCCGCCGAGTGGTCGGCGCCTAGGCAGTGACCCTGCACACTGATTCCGAGAGTAATTCCGAGGGTAATTTTTCCCACTTTTTTTTTTGTGGTGGAAATGTCCGAGTCTGGCGTGCGCATCTGACGAGGGCCTATGCGTCCAGATGCTTTTGTGCTTTGCAGAGCTCGGGTATCTCTGTGCAAAACGAGTTTCCCCTCCGGAACGATTCCGGCCATTACAGGGCGTTTTGCACTTGTGCGTCTGTGTGTGTGTGTGTGTGTGTGTGTGTGTGTGCGTGCGCGCGCGCGCGTGTGTGCGTGTGCAGTCCGCGGACATCATCTCTGCTTTACTCGATGCAAACATGACTGGTGATGCAAATTGTGGGCGCAGCTGCCACGATACTTGACCCACCTGTGCGGGTTGTTGTCGTGGGTGCGGGTCGCTGTTTGGTTTGCCGAGTTGCTTCACTGCCGCCTAGATGGCAGCACTGCTTGGACCCCTTGTAGGGCGGCGAGGACGAGCGTTTCGCCTTCCTATTGTGGCTACCCTGCGAGGCGGGGTCGCGCTGTCACCAAAACGGCTGCTCGATGCCCTCGCCGAGGACGAATCCGCTCCACCGTACACTGTAGAAATTTCTGTACTTTTGTACGGAAAATGCACAGAAGGGTACCTGTTCCACTGTTCCATGTAAGCTCATGCAAACGGGTACGGAAAAAAAGTACAGAAAGTTCCGTACTTGGCAAGTACGGACGGTCCAGGCAAATTGTTGACCGGCCATGTTCCGTACTTTTTCCGTACTTTTTTTCTACCAGTGTACAGTGGGCCTGGAGACGGGGTGGGGGGATTTTGACCGCCTCCACCGGTCTTCTGGCCCGCTGCGCATGCTGCGCACCGCCCTGCTGCTGTCCGGATTCGCATTTCGCCCGCGAATGACGCAATGTCGTCGTCATTTTCTAGGTTTTTGAACGAGGCCCGCTTGGGAAAGCGTCCCCACCCGCGCTCTCGATGATCACGACTGACATTCGGCCGTCCCGCTCTGTCACCGCGATGCGCTGCGCTGCGCTGCACTGCGCTGCCCGATGCCAACCTTTAACATGGAAAGTGGCTTACCGCCTACCGTGCGCGCGCTCTGCCCGCTTCGACGTGTACAGTCGCGCGCAAGAGACGGGCGGCGCGGCCTTTCGTCGGTGACTGTACCGAGACTGCAATGCGGTTGTGTGAGAACCGAGTCCCGCGGGCCCGCGCCTTGATAAATTCCAATTTTTTTTTTTCCTTTCCTGCGCCATAATTTTCCCCGCCAACAAGCGACGGGAAGCGAAAAGAATTTCACCCGTGCGTCTGCACTGAAAATGTAACGACTTTTTAACTATTTTATTCGGCGATGCGCTTTGGTGCGCCTGTCTGGGTTTCCTGTCTGCCTGGACGTGTGTGTGTGTGTGTGTGTGTGTGTGTGTCAGTCTGTCTGTTTGTCAGTCTGTGTATGTCTGTGTGCGTTAGAGGGGGGTGCATTGCGGTCTTGCATAATTGCCTCTGTTTCGCGCGTCCGCCCCTGCACAGGAGACAAGGTCGACGGCTCAGGCCCTATTATTATTATTATGAACCATCAAACTGCGCCAAATAATGAAAAGTAAATTAGTCCTAAAACAATTTGCGCTGGTTGGCAGTGTACGGCTCGGGTAGTGAACTTGTTGTGGGAGCAGGTGCACGGTGCTTCCCACATTTGCGGTGGCGGCCGGGGGCGCCGAGGGCGTCGGTGCGATGGCCGCTCTAAAACGCTACATGTGCGCTGCTTGGGCCGGCCGGCTTCGAAGCTTATGGCTGCTGCCGCTCGGCTAGAAATGCCAACCCGAGTTAATTAACGTACGAGGCGTTACCCGTTGTTGTTGTTGTTGCTGTTGTTCGTCTTCCAATTTGGGGGCGCTGGCCGGCGGCTACTGTCTTACCCCGCTCCTGCGTCAAGGTCTCTGCCGAGGATTTTTGACGTGATTGTGCTTTTGAATGGTTGAAAAGATACAAGGGGTTTTTTTTATTGCTGCTGTAAACGCATCGTTTTCCTAGCACATTACACGCACATTTTTTACTTGTTTGCTGCAAAAAGATCTTTACTTCCTTTCGCTGTTTTTTTTTTGTTTTTTTTTTTAGTAGACTGTATCATTAGTTTTTGAAAAAGGCATTAATTTCAATACCCTTCCTCTCCTTTCTTTCTTGCACTTTTCGTAGTACGGTTTGCCACCTTGTCTGGATTTCGTTTTTACCCCACACTCAGAAAAATGACCTTGTATCAAGCAAATAAAAAATATTTACTTTTTTTTCTTTTCGATATTTCTGGTCCAAAATGTTGTTTTTTTTGTTGTTGTTTGTTGTTGTTGTTTTTTTTTGTTTGTTTGTTTGAAGAAAAAATTACTAAGATTAAAATTTTTGTTTCTCTTGGAAAAAAAAAATAGTGGAAAATGAAGAAGGGTTGGTTTGACCCTTGCTCTGGTTCCCAGGCCCGGCTGTGGGGGCAGGTGATCCGCGAGCTGCGGCACGGCGTGCAGCTCAAGAAGGTGCACTACACGCGGACGCCCGTCGAGTTCGAGCTGACGCCGTACGAGATCCTCATGGACGACATCCGGTCCCGGCGCTACACCCTCAACAAGGTGTCGCAGGCCGACATCCCGCACACCGTCAAGAAGGACGCGCACGCCCTCATCCTCGAGTTCATCCGTTCGCGGCCGCCGCTCAAGCGGGTGAGTCTACCGATCACGATACCAAAAAATCGATGCAAATTTGTTCATAAAATAGGTGCAGTGTTAGAAAAACTTCAGCACGGTTTGAAAATGTCGTCCATAATTTATGTATCAAATTGTACATGGCGTACATGTGTACAAATATGGCGATAGTTATGGGCAATAAAAGTACTTGAGCATTTGGTGTGCTCTCTGAAAGTGTTATGGTGAAGATTATCCGTATACTCGCGAAAAGCCTGCATCTCATGACAGTGCAGCGCTGACTTTTTTTAACTTTGCACCAGAAACTTACTCGCCGAGAATGACGAATACACTTTTTCTAAACAAACCAAAACCTTGACTGGACTCTTCCCTCCCTCATTCCTTCATGTTTAAGCTCAAGCTGTTTTTGAGAGTGTACTCACTCGCTGGCGTGCCGCCGCCCCTTGGTCTCGGGAGGCGTGAGCAAACATCATTGGAAGCGTATCACTGTCAAGTCTCTTTATGTTTTGTTGGCTTTTTTTCCCTTCAATCTTCTGCGCGCGCCTACTCTGTTTTTGTTGTTGTCGTTTTTTGTTGTTGTTGTTGTCATTCAACCGACTTATTATTACCGCATCAAGATGGTGGCGCTAAAGTGATGGCCAGCATCGCGCCCCTCGGCCCTGTGTGTGATTAGCCGCCAACAATGGCAACGTCCTCCGAGTGCATGTGTGCGTGTGTGTGTGTTTGCAATTGTAAGACGCATGCGTCCGTTCCGTACATCCGTCGTGGTGTGAGAATGACACAGCGCGGCATAAAACGCGTTTTTCATTATTTTTTCCCCTTAATATCTGTTTGCTGCGTTTTGCCGCTAAGTGTCCTCTTGGCATGTGTACTCCCGTGGCGCGTGGGTTCTAGTATCGCGGTGTGTGGGGCACAGTATAGATGACTGGGGGTCACGTGGCTGGCGGCGTGGTGCTGTGTGTGTGTGTGTGTGTGTGTGTGTGTGTGTGTGTGTGTGTGTGTGTGTGTGTGTGTGTGTGTTGCGCAATGGTATTGGCCGGAAGCCACCTTGACACTGCACAGTCGTCACCTGCATATCGAGGCCCCCCGTGGGGCAGCAGGGCACCTTGAGGGGGCACCGCGCTGCCATGCATCTTACGTGACCGATGTGGGGCCGCTGCTCTTTCGGTTGCCATCTGGTCCACCTCTAAGTCGGTGCATGAGGCGCGCAAAAGCCCTATCCCCCCCCCTTTTTTTCAGGCGCCTCTGGACCCACCAATGTGAGGCGACAGGGAGGCGGCGGCAGGACGTCCCACAGTGGGCCAGAAGACCGGTGGAGCCGGTTAAAACCTCAGACGCGTTTCGAGCTCCAGAGTCGCTAAATGGGACTCGAATCGGACGCGTGACGGCACCACCTATAGCCACGCGAACGCATCTAGCGTTTTTAGCAGCCTGCGCCGGTCCTCTGGCCCACTGTGCGTCCGTTCCAGGCCTACTTGTTCCAGGCGGGCGTGTCGTGGAGGCATCTCGTCTCGTCCTTGGAACATTACATAACGGACTCGCGCGCCGCCTCGCCGCCCGGCCCGCGCCCACGGGGGGAGGGGGGGGGGCTGCGCGGACTCAGGGCCAATGTCACGTCGAGCGCGGGGAGGGGAGGGGGGGGGGCGTCTCAGGGAGCGCGGCGCCAACTCGATGAATGTCTCCGACTTCAACTGTCCTTTTCTCGCGAACGGCGAGCGAGTTATTAGGCCGCACGGCATTTCTCAGTTGGAAATTGGGAGTGTTTCGTCTCGATTTCCGTTTGCGATAAATTCCAAGTTTTCGTACAATTGATACTCTACGAACTATATATATTTAAAAAAAATAATTATTTGCGATAAATAAATGTTGAAGTGGTCGGCAGGGGTGGCGCAATCTCTGCCGGTGATCGTGGGCGGGGCCGGGCAGGCGTTGAAAGAAAGTGCTGTGTCTGCTTTCCTCTCACGGACGTCCACGCGGCTTTACCTCATTGCCGCGGACAAGCAATAATTATTGTGCTGCAGACGTCGGCCGAGCCTAGTGGAGCGAAGAGTCGCCGCGCTACTCTGTCTCTGTCGCACTCATGGGCCTCTCCGTAAGGGTGCGAGAGAGACAGAGCGAGCTTCTGGATCCGTCGGCAGCACTCTCAAGTTCCCACTGAGAGCTTTTGCTTTGGCGTACGAACAAACAGCTCGGTTTTCTATGAGCACAGTTAAGGTATACTCAGAGTGAAGGGTTCATAGTAACTTCATGCCAGTTTCTTTACATTGAGAAACACATTTTGTCAGTATTTTGATAGATTTGTGCCGCACAGTACTCAGCAAAGGCTTGGCAGGCTACACGTGTCTCGGTGGGCATATGGAAGGCGTGCGCATGGGCAGGCCCCCAGGGCAGGGAAATGCAAAATTAACGCATTCGCAATCGATTGCCTCTTCCTCTCCGTTTCCATCCCGTTCCCCCTCCCCTCGCCCCGTCTCTCTCCTTCGCACACGCCCCCGACCCTCCGATCGCTGATAAGCTATTCGTCTCACTCTCTGATAGGGACGGCCCCGCGGGGCAGACGAGCCGGAATAAACATAAAGCACTTTTTCACGCGGCGCTCCGACGCGCCTCGGCTTGGCACCGGCGGTGGGGTCCTTATGCGGAAGATGATGCATAAAGTTCTCCGCGCGTGAAGTTTGACTCCACAAGGATGTGTGGGCGTGTTCACGTAACCCGATGCACTTTCATGCACTGACCGCATCGCGATGCATACACATATATTTATAAATACATTTATCCAAGCTGCGTGGGAGTTTGCTTTGCTCCGGCACAGTGTTTCCGGCAGGCAGGCCGCCTGCGAGGTAGGCACGCCCGCTTCACAGGCGTGCATGCGATTGCCTACCTCGCAGTTTACAGGCGCCCCAGCCTACGCCACCCGCTCCACAGGCGCGCATGCCTTGCAGAGCCCGGTTCTATCCCTGCCTCTTAGGGAACTGTAAGTGTGGGCATGTCCAGTGTGCGAGGGCCTCGTTTCGACAGGCCGCCGCACAAAACGGTCCCGCCGCGTGTGACTGTGTGTGCCGTATTGATCAGTGTTGCCAGATAAGTAGGCAAAAAGTAGCCCAAACACACAGGTGTGCGGTGGGCTGCATCTCCTCCTGCCTACTAGGCGACTTCTCGCCACAGCTGTTCAGTAGCTGCCTAGTAGGCAGGAGGAGATGCAGCCCACCGCACACTTGTGTGTTTGGGCTACTTTTTGCCTACTTATCTGGCAACACTGGTATTGATAGAGGATTGCAGGCTGGCCGTTTTTCGGGCCGCGCGGCGACGGCGGCGATCTGGGAGGGACGCTCTATGTTGCGAAGAAGTGGAGCGGGGTTGCGCATGCGGCGTCGGTCGGCGTCGGTCAGCGTCGGTCGGGCACGAGCACCGGCCGGCGCACGGTGGACCAGAAGACCGGCAGGCCGGCCAAAATTCCGAGTGTGCCTGCGCTGCGGCGCGGCGGCGGGCTGGACCGATTCCGCGCTTTGTGAAATGCGAATGTCGGTGAAAGGCGCCGCCACCGGCCAGGCCATTATCGCGCGTCGGTATCGAGGAATCGAAGAATGGGCGCTGCTCGCGCGGGTCGGGTGAGACGTGCTTTATGTCTTAATAAGGATCGGCCTTGATCGCGTGTTGTGTTGGTTCCCAGCCGGTTACTCTCAGGCTATAAAGGCATTGGATTTCGATAAACTCGTCATTTTGAATTTGTTTGTCATTTTTTGCTGGAAATAAATTTTCTAGTCGCTAGGCCGGCGTGGCTACGTTCCAAGCCTGCCAGCTCGGCCTGCCGGCGTGGCTGCGGTGCCTGCCAGCTCGGTCCGCCGGCAATGAAGCGTAATGGAGATTGCCGGGATGGCGAGATGGACAAGTGTATTATGAGTCTGCGATGCCGGCCGCGCCACGCGTGACTCTGGAAGTATGAGAATGTGGGCAGAAGGTGTGAGGAATGCGGTTCCGCTCATCTTCCTACCTGTCTTATGTTTTTTTACTTTATTCTATTTTCATTTTTCTTTATTTTTGTTTAGTTCGATGTTGCTTGGCTTCGCCTGGTTGGTTCTAAGGCGGCGCATTGGCCTTGGTGCGAGCACGCAGGCCTCCAGAAAAGTGTTTGAAAAAAAAAAAAGATGTTTTTTACGATTGTGATCATTACGCTTGATTATTGTTTCGCCGGGAAAGACGGGAAGGGACGAAAAAAGGCAGCGTCCGAGCGCGTCGCTCTGTCTCTGTCGCACTCATGGGGCTCCCCGCAAGGGAGAGGGACAGAACTGCTCTTGACACTGCGGCTTAGCGTGTGTTGTTAACGTCACGTAAGCCCCACTTTCTCACCTACGCCGTACGTGCCCTTCGTAATGTTCCAGGGAATGTCCCTCGATTCCGGCAGCCAGAGGGTTATGTCACTGCCTGACCCTCGACAGGACTCGAACCCGCGCTCAGGGGGCCCCTTCTGTTGAGCGCCTCATATTTTCTATCGGTGAATGGGGGGAAAAAAGAGCAGGTTGTGTGTGTGTGTGTGTGCGACTGGCCCCGTGCGGGCACGGGCAAGGCACTTGTCGTCGGGGTGAAATTGAAAGCAGCTGGACCCTCATCAAGATTCCGAGTGCTGAGCCCCCCTCCATCGCCCCCTTCGGGGCCTCTGCTGGCCGCGCGCCGCCCGTCCACACATCCAGGCGAGAGTAGTGAGTGACTTCAATCTTCGTCACACACTCGTCATTTGGAACGTCCACCACATCGTCGCACACGGACACGTGCATGCACCCTTCACACACACACACACACACACACACACACACACACACACACACACACACACACACACACGTGCGCCTGCGGTGTCGTCCGAGGGGCGTCTCCTTAAGTGCGGCCGTTAAGGCTTACGTGTGCTTACGTCGGGCGAGCGGTCTGCACCGCGTCACTGCGGTGTTCCTAGTTTGGCAGCCCTGGAAATGTATAGCGACGTCAGCGTTGAAATATGGCTCAGTTGCGTCTGTCCGGACCGTGTTTGTGTGTCGGCACTGTGCGGTCGCTGTCAACTTTAAACAACCTAACCTAACATTTTTTTTTTTTTTTGGGGGGGGGGGGGATGTTGTTTTAAAGGAGGAAGAAGAAAGAACAAGAAAAATTCTCGGAAATGTAGATGCCCTCATAATTTTTTCCTGCTGATTTCGACCCGAAGTGACCGGAAATGATTTTGGCGGGAAGTTAGTTCTGGAGGTTGGGGGTGGGCCGGGTTGCGCTGTAAGACGGATGGACACCAGTTATGAGCACTTTCGCTGGGTGTTGCAAACGACACCCTGATGTGTTATTCGGCCATCTCCTTCTTGCTTATTCGCAGGTGAGACGGGTTAAGCCGCTTCCTCTCTCTCTCTCTCTCTCTCTCTCTCTCTCTCTCTCTCTCCTCTCTCTCTCTCTCTCCTCTCTCTCTCTCTCTCTCTCTCTCTCTCTCTCTCTCTCTCTCTCTCTGGCGCTCCTCCTCCCCCGTCATTTGGTCCGCTGGCCGTGATGGAGATGTCCCCATAACGGCCGGACCGGCCCACTATGCGACCCAAAGCTAGACTTGGCCGCGGCGTTTGACGCGACCTCTTATTTATGGACGGTTGGCTGAGCAGGCGAAAAGTGTGAGGCGCACAGTGGGTCAGAGGATCGTTGAGGCGGCCAAAACTCTTGACGCGTTTTGAGCTCCAGAGTCGCTGAATGGGACTCGAATGGAGCGTGTGACCCCCACCTGGTGGGTTGCTCTGCAAACGAGGCATTCACTGGTGCGGACACACGTTTGATTCGAGTCCCATTTAGTGACTGAGGAGCTCAAAACGCGTCTAGACTTTTGGCCGCCTCAACGGTCTTCTGACCCACTGTGAGGCGGACGGTGGGCGTCGAATCCGGGTATTTAGTTGCCGCTACCCGTGTTGGGTCGGCCGGCCGGCATGCCGGTCAGGCCAAACACGTTCCCGGCCCACTGCCATAGGTCGCCGCGGCGGCGTGGCGCGGGTCACGCGCGCCTCTGGAAATTTGTTTCTGCCGTCGTCCTGGAAATGTGTAGCGCGTCGCTGTTGCAGCTGCTGCTGTTGTGTGTGTGTGTGTGTGTGTGTGTGTGTGTGTGTGTGATTGTCACACACTGTTATGGCCCGGCCCTTGCAACAGCAGCCCACTTCCGTTCTGAATAGAGTCGCAGAGCTCTCTCTCTCTCTCTCTCTCTCTCTCTCTCTCTCTCTCTCTCTCTCTCTCTCTCTCTCTCTCTCTCTCTCTCTCTGTGTGTGTGTGTGTGTGTGTGTGTGTGTGTGTGTGTGTGTTTGTGTATGGAAACGGGGACACACCGGAGTTTTACGCCTATTTATTACATGCCATTGCACAATACGGAGACGCCGCCGCGACTGCTGTGAGACCCAATAAATCCTCCGTCCGTTCGGCTTAATCGGACTGCAGTTCCTGTATTATTTTTTTTTGTTGTTTTTGTTTTTTATTTTTGCTCGTCATCCCCGGATCGGTTTGGCAGGCCTGCAACTGTCCCCACGGCGTGCCAACGACGCGATACCCGGTGACGTCACCCGGCCGGCCTTTGACCGCTCCATCACGCCGTCAACAAGTGCGAGAGGGACGCGTCCCACTGACACAGTGCCGTCTTTTCATTTTTCTTGTTCACCGTTTCATTGAAATTGATGTTTGATCGGTACAGCTCTTTGAAAATACGGTCGGTTTTAGACGCACTCGGCGCTGAATCATGAATTGGAGTTCGCAGACAATTAGGTTGCCGGGAAAGGGTCCGAGGTGGCGGAACTGACAAAAAGGAAAAGAGACGTGCCGTCCTGGCCGCCACGGCCCGGTGGATCCCGCGCCGGCGGGGCGGCGCACTTGTTTGGTGTGAATTATGCTCATTGTTCGGAAGGGACTCTTTATTGCTCGACGACCTAACCTGACCCCACTGCGGGCAGCCGAACCAACATCGATAATTCCTGTGTGTGTGTACGTGTGAAGGCGTGTGTGTACACTTTCGCTTTTTCTCTGCCCCCCCCCCCCCTAAATCCTCTCCCGATCACTGTTGCGTTGTGGTAAATGGAATGGAAGTCAAGTGCGCGGCCCTGTCATGTTTGGAAGTTCCCCGAGACTTATTTCCAAGATGCGTGTCAACACTGAATTTATTTTTGCACCTGCTTGCTCCTTGCCCTGGGGCATCCTTCTGCAAGGCCCGCGGGGAAAGAAACTACCGGCGCCGGCGTTTGTAGTGTGGCACGGGGGAGTAGTCGGTGTGAACTGCAGTGACGTGCCATGAACGAGCGACGTACATGGTGGCAGAAGGCGGTTGTGAAAGCTGCACCTCTACCTGCTGATGCCTCTCGGAATAATAAGAATGGGGGCTGTGCCCCTCTCGTATATGCAAACTGCTTGTAACTAGGGTGTCCCCCAGCCCTCCTCTTCATACATACTCACACCAATCTCACACACACAGTCTCTCTCTCTCTCTCTCTCTCTCTCTCTCTCTCTCTCTCTCTCTCTCTCTCTCTCTCTCTCTCTCTCTCTCTCTCTCTCTCTCTCTCTCTCTATCACACACACACACACTCATTCACAGACAGACAGACAGACAGACAGACAGAGAGGATCACGGAATACTGGGCTTGTCGTACCGAGAGACGGACATTGACGACTGAGATTGATTACGATTACATGAGTGTAAGTGCGCCGGAATGTCCGCTAATGAATGATTACTTTCCCGCTGATGACGTCACCGTGTTGCAGGCGGCGGACCGGCCGCGGCCCGAGATGCGGCACGTCAACAAGACCCCGCGGGAGGAGCTGCTGGAGTCCATCCTCAAGGGCAAGAAGCTGCGGCCGATGAAGACGACGCTTAAGAAGCGAGGTGAGTCTCCCTATCGTGTCACACTTCGGGCTTTCGGGTGGCGAACGTCGGAATCGGCATCCGACATTGGTGGGGTCACACGTTCGGTTCGACTCCCACTAAGCGACACTGGAGCTCAAAACGCGTCCGGAATTTTGACCGCCTATGCGTTGGCCAGAATCCTGGGACTCCGTCAGTCCTTGGTTCTGGGCTCTACCTTTGGCGAGGCGTGCGCGTGTTTTGGGTCCGCGGAGCCAGCAAAGCCAGGAAGGGTGGAGATTCCGTGTAATTACGGTTACTGCTGAACAAAAGCGAAAGTGGTGCGGCGGCGTAGCGGCGTACACAGTGGACTGGCTGGTCCAGTGGTCTGGCGCGGCGCGGCGCGGGCGGCCGCGTGCGCCAGCGTGCAGCACTGCGTCTGCGGAGGCGGCGGCCCCGGGCGGGCTGCCAGCAGGATGAGAGTCGTGTTCGTCGCGCTGCCTCTCTCGCACTCGTGGGGCGCTCCGTGAAGGTGCGAGAGAGGCAGCGCGCCTCTCGGAAGCAAGCCGGCAGCATCTGTGCCGGGGGCGGCCAGCTGGCTGTCAGTGCGACCACTCATTACTTGAGGGGCGAATCAAGACCTTAACGCAACGCGCCACTTCTGTTTTTATCTTGTTTTTATGTTGCGTTGAAAGCACCTAAGCAAAATGGTAGAACACTGTTTCAAATAAACACAATTTAATTTTTTGTATTTTAACAGTGCAGAGTGTCATTTCCTCTTTTTTTTGTGAAGAGAGAGAAGAAAAAAGGAGGAAATCTGTGTGTACTTGAACACGTGGACGTGACGCCGAGCGCCCCGCCCCGCTCTTACCGCACTGTGTCCGCACCTACTCCTACCTCCGATCACAAACGGATGGATATTACTTATTTGTGGACCTTGACCACTTTCTCCCGCATCCCGGCAATGAAAGCAGCACTTAGGGAACCAGGCCGGCCACCTGTGTCACGAAGATGCATCACACCGTTGCATAACCGCGCACCTCTTCTCACCGCCGCCGCCGATGAGACGTTCCTGCTCTTGATATGTGTGCTTCGCGGGAAGTGCCACCTTGACGAAAATTTGAAAATTTTGCGCTGCATATTTTTGAAACGGTGTATGAAGTGACAGTATTTTTTTTTTAATATGATTTTTTAACTTAGTTGACCTATGCCAAATCCTTTCGTACCCTTAAGGGAAAAACAGGACTTTTTTTTTTTTTTTTTTTTTTTGGTTAAATTGGCGCCTTGTTTGGGCTGTGTCGGCGGGGCGCGAGAGCGCGGTGGCCCATTAGCCTGCCATTCATTGGGTATCGCCCCCCAAATTAATAGAGAGTGGCTCAAGAAGCAGAGCAGCAAGCTGCGAGGCTTATCACGGGCGGCCATCTCGCGGCCCGCGCGACGCGAAGCATCCCCGGCCCCGGTGGTCCACCGAGCCGGGCACAGTGGGCCAGAAGACCGGCACAGGTGGCGACGATTCTTGACGCGTTTTGAGCTCCAAAGTCGCTGGATGGGCCACGAACAGGACGAGTGATCGTCCCATGGATTGCTCTCAGGACGAGGAATCGATTAATGGTGTCACACGTCCGCGGTTCGAATCATGTTTAGAGACTGGGGAGCTCAAAACGCGAGGACAGTTTTGGCCGCCTGCGCCGGTCTTCTGGCCCACTGTGGCGGGCCGAGCCGGAACCGATTCGGACGCTCGAGGTTCGGCTTTTCGGTCGCGTCATGGCGACGGTATCGCGGCTTGCTTTTCGTCGCTGTCACACGCTAATTGCACGCGGCGATGATTTCTCCTCTCCGCCACGTCCGCCAAATTCGCAACGGTCTGGGAAAACTTGCGTGTTGTGGTTGTAATGCATGTGCTGTGCACAATGTGTTTTGCATCATTGTGCACATTTATTTATTTTTTTGAAGAGGCCTTTTTTTCTGGTATTTGAACCTCCGCCTTGCCCGCCCACGCCGCGTGCGGTGGCAATTAAGGCCGCGTTTCTGGCAGTGTGGCTGCAAATGCGTGCACCGGCGTGATCGGCCCCGATCGAACGTATAGAAAGTTTTGGTGTGAGTGTGCAAATATACCCGGCCTGGCTTTCATTTACCGCGGGGCGGGCGGCGCGGCGGCCCGCGCAATGCAGGTCCCTTTCAAAATGCATTACACTGAATTTGGCGGCCCGGGCTGCGGCGGCGCGCCCCTTTCTCTGCGGTGTTTGTTTGGGGAGGGGCGGCCAGCGCTATCGGCGCTGCCACCCTCGCCGAACGGCCTTGAGCGGCCGAAGGTAATTTTTGAAGAAAGGTGGAAATCAGTCAAACGTAAATACTTTTAAAAAATTAAAAAAAGGGGATAATGAAATAAAAAAAATGAAAAAAAAAATTTTGAAGAAAAAAAAAATAGTACAGTAGAGCGCGTTGCGAACTGACGGCGGAGAAATGGCCCAGTCCTTGACTGGACATCTGGCCCGCCCCGCCCTGCCCCGTATTTGCTCTCGTCGCCGTGTTCTCGCCTCATTAATAATAATTATGGCGCTCCGGCGATGAGTTTTAACGGTGTCGCCCTGCTGTCACTTCGTTCTGAGTCGACTGTGAGTGAGTGAGTGAGTGAGTGAGTGAGTGAGTGAGTGAGTGAGTGAGTGAGTGAGTGAGTGAGTGAGTGAGTGAGTGAGTAAGAGAGAGAGAGAGAGAGATGTGGAAGGACCCGCGCGATTTTTGTTTCGTTTTGCACCTCGGCCGGGGGACTTTCGTTTTCGATCCCGAGATGAATCCGAGATGAGAGCGGCAGGCTTGTCAACCCGCCATTAGAAGGCGTGTCGGTTCATTACCACACTGACAAAATTTAAAAAAAAAAAAAAAAAAAAAAAAAAAAAAAAGAAATACACTTGCCTGTACTTATTGCTGTTGTTGGCGTTTTTGTCTTTTAATCGGGTGACAAAAGTCTGGGGGGGGGGGGGAGGGGATTGAAAAGCGAACCTCGTTTGGGTTGCTGCAGCAGCAAAGTGAAATGGACGCGTTGGGCGTCTGAACCCCGACCGTTGGACACCCTCCTTGGCAGTGTAGGAGTGAGGCAGGTCTGGGCCGCGCCGCGCCGCGCTACTCGTTGGGTTGTGTGACTCGTGCTGTCGCTACCGACGCGACGGGTACAGCACGGGGCCGTAACTAGTCCTGGCTTGGCTGCCCCCGCCGCCCCCACAACGCCCCGCGGGGGGCGAGCGAATCGGGCAGGGTTCGGTCTGCATCCCGCATATCTCTCTCTCTCTCTCTCTCTCTCTCTCTCTCTCTCTCTCTCTCTCTCTCTCTCTCTCTCTCTCTCTCTCTCTCTCTCTCTCTCTCTCTCTCTCTCTCTCTCTCTCACACACACACACACACACAGTTGGACGCGTCGTGGCGCCTCGCGTTGTTGTATGCTAATTGGGGAGGCATTGTGATTGTGCATGGGCGCCGCGCGGACGCGGTCTAAGACGCCTCCTTGTCAGTCTGTCTGTCTGTCCGTCTGTCTGTCTGTCCGTCTGTCTGTCAGCGAGTCTGTCCGCCCACTCCCGGAGTACCTTTGTCTCGGCACGACGCGTGTAAAGTGCACCCATAATGCAGAGCGGTCCAGTCAGTGTCAAGGCCCATGTCGTTCAAGGGCGCCGAGAGAGAGAGAGAGAGAGAGAGAGAGAGAGAGAGAGAGAGAGAGAGAGAGAGAGAGAGAGAGAGAGAGAGAGAGAGAGAGAGAGAGAGAGAGAGAAAGAACGCATTTGTAACAGCAACTTGCAGTTTTGGTGGGACATGCAGTGGGACGCACCAACTGCATCAGAGCGGTGACATTTTTTTCCCCCGGATTTTGAGTCCGATGCAGTGAAACGTTCCGCGGTGTCTCGCCACGCCAAACTAGCTTTTCTCCTTTTCCCTGTCAGTGAGTGAATGCAATGGCCGCTCCACGGAGCGTGTGTGCCGGGCACTGCCGGACCCCCGGCGCCTCCTTTACTCCCGTTTATTTGCATTTTAATCAAGTCATTTTTTTTTTGGTCTGCGTTTGCTGCTTGCGCCCTTCGTGCGCTCTTGCCCACGGGCTTCCGGAAAGTCAGTGCTCCACAAAACGAAAAGCGTACATTGTATGCTCTAGCTGGGGCATGCCTGCCAAGCATGCACTAGCAAGTGCATACCTGCCATATACACGCTAGCTGGAGCATGCATCTAGATGGCAGGTATGCACTTGTTGGTGTACACTCTGTGTGCTCATCTGAGCACACTCTCGCCGGAGTGTGCTTGTGAGTACACGGTTGAGTTTGCAGAGAAGGCGCGGGGGGGCGTGGGAGGGGGCGGCGGGGGGCGTGCGAGAGGGCGGCGGGGGGTTGGCCGCACGCTGGGCGAGGGCGCGACACTCTCCCAACGCGCGCGGGGACATGTACCCCATCGACCTTGCGTCGCGCCGCCGGCCTAGTGACCCTCCCGTGAGAGATGCGCCAGACCATCGAAAATCCGGCGCTGTGATTGGTCAGGTGTAAACCGCTCGGCCGACCCTCGAGAATGACCCTGTGCGAGGCCACGGTATGAGAACGGTGGTCTGCGGAGTAGTCGTGTTGTGAACGTTGAGCAGACAATTAAAACAATCAAATAACTTTACTTTACTTCTTATTCTTGAAAAACTAAAAAAATAGTAGTATAATCTTCCATCCGTTCGATTTCCACATCCACTGCTCAGCCGCTCCTGCCTACGTCTACGTCACATTCCGTCCCGAACTCCTCACGGTTTTGATTCTCATACCTAGCCTCGCACGGCGTGCGCGCAGACCACTTTACACCAGGGCCAGTCCTGGCGCATCTCTCACGGGAGGGTCACTACGCCGGCCACGCCGTGCAGGCCAGCGCGCTGTCGTCGTGTTGCTGGTCCTTTCCCTCTCGACGAGAGGGAAGAGATGTGTTGAGGAGGGATACAATGAATTGGGATGATGACGTGTGTGGGCCTCTCTGTGTGTGTGTGTGTGTGTGTGTGTGTGTGTGTGTGCGTGTGTACGTGTACGTGTGTGTGCGTGTGCGTGCGATGAAAGGGAAGGTAGAGCCGGCCAGGGCGGAGTGGCCATGCTGCTATCGATGCAACCGACGCCTCTGAAACGGATACTCTAAAACGCGGTGTGATGAGTACTTTCCATCATAAAGATGCTCGAGTCGTCCGCAGCCGCCTGCCCCCCCCCCCTCTCTCCCCTGCACCGCGAGACCTCCGTTCAATTGGCCCATTTGTTCTGAGATTCATCGGCGCCAATAAAATACGTAAGATCGGCTTGGAACAACAACACCTCGGCAAGCGGTGCGGCGGCGGCGTTGCGGTGGTGGAGCAGTGCACTCGTAAAGGTTTATGGTGATTGCCCTTGCCGACCCCGTGGCCGGCCCTGCGCCCTGGCCCTGCGCCCTGGGCCCCCACACAGTGGGCCAGAAGACCGGCGCAGGCGGCAAAAACTCAAGACGCGTTTTAAGCTCCAGAGTCGCTAAATGGGACTCGAACCGAACGTGTGATCCCACAGATGGATTGCTCTCCGAACGAGTCCTGTTTAGCGACTCTGGAGCTCACAAGGCGTCTAGAATTCCGGCCGCCTACGTTGGTCTTCTGGCCCACTGTGCGGCATCCCTGCGGCCTGCGGGCCGAACAGCGCGTGGCTGCGTTTTTAACTCGTTGTGTTAGTTAGCCGGAGGTTACGTTATTGTTGTTTTTTTTTTTTTCGTTTGACCGCGCTGACCGATGAGTGCGCGGTGGGTGCGTTCGTTATGTGGTCGGTAGCCGCGCGAGCTTTACGAGACTTTCATGCCCAGTCACGCACGCTAGCCGGCGCGCTCGTGCCGCGCTCGCGGGTTCAAATCCCACCGAGATTTTTTTATATTTTTTTTGATATCCATATATATAATTACATTGTCCTGGCCACGCTGCGCCTTCGGCGTACCCGCAAATAGTCCTTTGCGACACGGCTTCGGCGGGTGGACAGTGTGTAACCCGAGCCGACGGGGCGCGGCCGCGGCGGGGGCTGCGGGGGCTGCGGGGGCCGGCCTGACCTTGAAGGGCGTCGCATTGGGACCAAGGCGCCGTGTTGTTGCTGGACTCGACGGAGTTCACGCACTGCATGTCGTTTGGCGTTTTGCAACCGCGGCGCAGGGCGGCACGGCGCTGCACGCCGAGGTGGTCCCCGTGTTCCTTTGTGTCGCTACCCCGCGCGCCCGCCCGCGCCGCCCGGCGCCGGCACGCCGTGTCCAGCCTCATGGTCCAGCGATACCCCGCGCGGCCGGCCGGTACTGCCTCCCCGCCGCGGGGGACCCGACCGACATGGAGGCACCGACGGCGCGCGGCGGCCGCAGCACAGACCAGAAAAGGATGAAAATCTAAAGGACTTGTTAGTCCTTTCTTCAGATTTGCACCCGCCCATTATTACCAAAGAAAAATCGAGGGATCCCTCACTCAACATTGTTTGATTGTGTCGGATTGTGTGAGATTTTGTACGATTTTGTCGCGCGTTTTGCCTACTTGGGAAAAATGCTTCATTTGCTAACGATCTGTAAGAGTAACGCAACGGCCGGGGCGCGCCATGCAGGATGCATGCTGGGCCCTCGGCTTGCCTGAGTGCGTTGTGGCCTGGACCTCCCCAGAGCAGTACAGAGTGGCGCCGGCCAAGGGCCCGGCTCTGATGTTCGCGAACCCTACCGCCACGGCGTGTCTGTCTGACTCGACGCCAAATTATTTACACGACGCTGTCCTCGGACGAGCCGGCCTTGGTGTCCTACGCTCTCTGCGCGCAGCGGCGCACCGCGCACCGCGCACCAGACGCCCAGTGTGCCTCCCGCCGGGGCGCCGCGGTTCCACCTTCCGCTGCCCTCGTGCCGAGACAGTAGTTGATCGCCGGCCTGTCCACCTTATTGAGTTTCGTCCTTGCTGCCTCTGTTCCTCATCCTGCCGACTGGCTCGGAGCGGGCGAGTTCTCTCTCTCTCTCTCTCTCTCTCTCTCTCTCTCTCTCTCTCTCTCTCTCTCTCTCTCTCTCTCTCTCTCTCTCTCTCTCTCTCTCTCTCTCTCTCTCTCTCTCTCTCTCTCTCTCTCCGCCTCCAGCCGGCCGGCTCTGTCTTCTCCCTCCTCCCCCTCCCCCCTCTCTCTCCCTCCCCCGCCCAGCCTCGCCTCGCCCGCGCACACGCCAGGTGTGGCAGAGGCCCGCCACCCGCACCTTGGCAGTCTCGATGAATGAATGAACGAATTCATGAATGAAACAACACGTGGAAATGAAACGGCGCGTGTGGGAATGAGTGTGCACATAATGCATCCCGGAGCTGCATATGGCGTGTGCATTTTTGAACAGATTGCACAGTCCGAAACACTTGATATAGTAGTGTGGGGGGGCCATTATTTTCATGACGCACATTGACTCAGGCATGTGGAGGGCATGCTGGGAAGAACCCCAGTGGATCATGGGAACCTCACACTCTGCAAAGGAGGTACTAGATGGGCAACCCAAGCGCGTATCCAGTGAAGGGTGAATAGGCAATCTGAACGTAGACAAAAAGCCTGTAAGTAGGCTTAAAGTGCTACTTTTCCCCTCTTGCTGGACCGGCTGTGGATCCGCCATCGGGGCCACCCAACGTGCTTCCCCACCGGCCGCACGAGCCCACTCGTGGTGGAGGAGCTTGCTGAGGGGCGCCGAGCCCCCTATCGGTAGGCAACCCAACCGGCGAGCCTTGGCCCGGTGCGCCTGAAAGGCAGGCAGCCCATCTATCCCCCCGGGTGGGCAACTTCTCCGCCCAGTGGGTAGGCAACTCAACTGCCGCGCGGCCCGCGGCGCGCCAGGTGCGAGAGTCCGGGTGGTGGCGCGCTCTGGCGGGAAGGTGCCGCACCACTGGCTGCGCCCGGCGGGTAGGCAGCCCATCGTACTCGCTGGCGTTCTCCCTAGGGAATGCCTCGGAAGCCCAAGGGGTTTGACTCTGGAGCTCAAAGACCGTCCGGGACTTTGGCTGCCTCCGGCCCACTGTGCGTCGTCGTCGCCGTCCTGGAGGGCGTCGTCACCGTCACGCTGGGTTGCGCCTGGTGCCGCCTGAGGAGCTTCATCTCCGCGAAATTGGGGCGCAGCGCTAATGGAGTCAGCGCGTTATCCGGGCCGCCGGGCAGGGAGCCCCAGTGGGGGCGGCGCCTCCAGGATCGAGAGGGGAAGGGTTGCCAACTTAAATTTATAAGATAAAAGTAAAAAAAAAAAAAAAATTAAAAAAATAAAAGAAATTACAAACGGCGAATCAATTACTTGACTCGTTGGCGGTTGGCTTCGTTACGTGCCGGCGGCGGTTACGTCCCGAATAGGGGTGTACCAGCCACACGGCGCAGTCCTTGCGCGGGCCGCACAGTGGGCCTCGCGATTACCAGTGTACCAGGCAATCGCTCCAGCCTGTCGCTCCAAACTTGGCCGCTGCCGGTGGCGGCGTCCATACCGGTCCGATCCTGGCGGCAGACAAATAATAATGGCGGGCGCGGTCCAGCGGGTTGAATCGGCGCCGTCGCTCTGTCTCTCTCGCACCGCCACGCAGCCCGCCGTGAGAGCGATAGAGACGGAGAGGATGAAACATCCGGCCGCCAGGCCCTCGGCACCGCCCGAACACTCACCCCGGGAGGTTGTTGGCCAGGAGGCGGAGGCAGGCGCCGCTCATCCTGGAGGATCGGTTCGTCGCTCTGTCCCTCTCGCACCCCGACGGCACGCCCCGCGAGTGCGAGAGAGACGGAGGCGGCTCCTCGGAGGCGGCGGGAGGCGCGATTCAAAGGACACCCATCCGCCTCTGCTGTGGCTAATGAGCTGACGTGCTGTAAACAATGGCCACCCTTTCTTCGGGTGTTCTGGTTGCGCGGGTAACAGTGCCGCACCGCCGTGCAAAAGACGGAGCGCGGAGTGGAGGGAAACGACAAAGAACGATGCCTGTCCGAAAAACAAACGATGACAATCACTAAATAGAACACTTTTTAGGTGATATTTTTTTGGAAAGTCACCTTATTTATTTTTTCACATTGTTTTGGTACTTTGTCATTTAAACGTTTCTCATCTATTTTTCGTCTTTTTAATTTTGTCTCATGGTTCGTAATTCAATTTATTTTTTATTTTTTTTTTGAAAAAATCACAGATTTCTTTGATGATTATTTTTTATTTATTAGTTGTGCTGTTAGTGTGCGTTAACTTTGGGTAACTATGGTAACCTTTGATGACTCAGGTAACTTTGAAGACGAGGCATCCTTCGGGCCTGGGTGGCCTTGGCAGCCTTGACAGTCTTGGCCACGTGTCGGCCCTCCGCTGCGGCTAGTCAGGCCGTCGTGACGGGGGCGTCCGTTTTCAAGGCGCCCCGACTCATTTCTCCGCACGGATTATCTATTGTGTGATATTAGCCGGCGTGCACGCTCGCGTACGCCGCCGCCCGATTACCCGCAGCGCTCTGTCTCTCTCGCACTCATGGGGCGTCCCGTATGGGTGCGAGAGAGACGGCACCTGCTGGCCTGGCTGCCGTGTGCTGCAGCGGCGTAGACAGAGGGCGCTCGTGACTCAAGGCGTAGTGCAGGCGCGTGTTACACTACGCAACCTTGCAAATTACTCTACTTTTACCTTGATCAACTGGAAGCAAAAATTAGGAAGAGTTAGAAAAAAGTACACGATGGTTTCTTCGAGGAGAAAACCGTGTGCTTAAACTCGAAAAACAGTTAAGGGAGTGTCAGTAAAAAAAATAACACAAATTCGTTTTGTTTGGTTTTATTTTCGAGTAGAAAACTAGCCAAAAAAATTGCATAGTTTATTTGTGGTCGTGTCGCTGACCCGGTGACTCACGTGGTCCATACCGGGCGGCAAAGGATGTCGGTCTGAGCGTTGGGTAACACACCGCGCGTGCGTTGTTCGTCCAGGGACGTGTCCAGCACCGCGTGTCCAGCGGGCTTATTCCGGGCAGTGCTTTCGTCGCTCTGCCCCCCTCGCTGCCTTGTACGGGACGGAGTGCGAGAGAGACAGGGGGGCGCTGAGTCCAGGAGGGCCAGCGGTCCCGCGGGCCAGGCCCCTGGAGCCGCCGGGCCGGGTAAAGGATGTCGGCTTGCAGCCCAGCGCGCTGTGCCTGCTGTGGCTACCGGTCTTGCGACACGTCCTATTTCTTGAGCGCGGCTGCACGTCGATGTGGGGACGCTGTCGATGGCGCGGTGGTATGCTTTGCGGTCAAGTCATTGTTCGCGTCGGAAACCGGGCGGGCGCACTGGAAAGGGAAGGGAAGGGTGAGACTTGTAGGCCTAATATTGGCAAGAAACATATCTCACCGTCTTGTGGTTGTCGATTCCACACACACTGAAAAACACACACACACACACACACACACACACACACACACACACACACACACACGACCTCTCCACCTGGCAGTGCAGCAGCCGGTGCATCAGGTGCATCATCACACGGGGGGCGAAAAACTGCGCGGGGACCGAGTAGCTGCGATCGAGCGGACCGCCGTGCGAGAGCGACAGGGACAGGCGACGGGGAGGGAGGGTGAGAGAGAGAGAGAGAGAGAGGGGTGGTGGCGAGGAGGTGGGGGAGTGGGGGCACGGGACCCGGTTAGCTGGGCGGCAGCGCTCCGCCAGCTAGCGCGCCAGTCAGTCTGAGCCCGACTCTCGCCCTCGGCGTATCGAGCGTTGGGCCCGCGTCGCGTCGCGTCGTGTTTGGGCAGCGCCGCGTCCCGTTACGAGTGGTGTGCGTGCTGGGCTTGGATACCCCCGGCACCGTCGCGCGCGCGTGTGTGTGTGTGTGTGTGTGTGTGTGTGTGTGAGGGTGTGGGCGACGGCGTGAAGGTGACTGCCCGCAGGCTGCTGGTGGTGTCATTGTTGTTGTTGTATGACGGTTGTGTTGTCTCAGAGGCGCCGCGCGTCTGACACGTCGTTGTCAGGGACGATCGCAAAGTGAGTCCGGGGCCGTGTGTCTCTAGGGGGTTGCTTTTTTTTGCTTCGTGGGGCTTTAGAGGTGTGCCTTTGGAAGTTGGCGCAGGCGTGCGTACTCACTTCTCACTCGAACACACGCGTCCAGACACGTTCTCGCTCACTCACTCCACCCACTCTCTCTCTCTCACTTACTCACACACACACACACACACACACACACACACACACACACAGAGAGAGTAGTCGCTAGACACTGCAGCGGATAGCGGATCTCGCGGCCCCACTGATTGACCGTCTGGCCGTGCTTCGCCATGCATCGTGTCGTGCGAACTGGAGCGGCCCTATCGACTACCACTGGAGCGTTGCATGGTTCTCTGCGGCGCACCTGCCCCCTCCCCACTCCCCCGCCCGCCGTCCCGCTGTAAGGAACGACCGGCGTGCCTTATTGTTTACGCCCTAGCCTAGAGCACTGTACCAGCCCCGAGGCGCACTCTATCCACACCCTCGAGTCCGCTCCTCTAATTCTATCCTAGATACCGTCCCACAAGGCACTTCCTCCTTACTGCAGGGCGGTGTGCACTTAGCGTCTTACTAGCCTCACGCGCCTATTTTTTTTTTTGGCAGAGCGCTGTGGTAGAGATAAACGCGCAAAAAGAAGGTCAGCCCTATTTTATTTATTTTTTTCGCTATGTGCGTTGCTGTGCATGCGCGTGATGTAGGGCGCGCCGACCTGCCACATTGTTTAAGCCGCTCCGCCCCCCCCCCCCGCCTTTTCAAAGTGGCCCTGCTGCAGAGACGCGGGGACACTCAGAGTGCATGACGAATGCCCCCTGAAGGGGCCCGGAAGGGGGCCTGGGGTACCGGTGCACAGTGGGCCAGGAGACTGGCGCAGGCGGCCAAAATTCAAGACGCGTTTTGAGCTCCAGAGTCGGTAAATGGGACTCGAACCAACCGTGTGACCCCACCAATGGATTGCTCTCCGAACGAGGAATCCATCGGTGGGGTCACACGGTCGGCTCGAGTCCCATTTAGCGACTGTAGAGTAGAGCTCGAAACGCGTCTAGAGTTTTGTCCGCCTGCGGATGCCGGTCTTCTGGCCCGCTGCGTGGTGCCCCCGCATGCACGACCAATCTGCTGTGCTGGCCGGCGGCGCCGACAGCCCCGCGACGTGCCGGCCAGAGAAAAATACAGCGAGAAAACAAAACGATTGCTGTCGTTGGCGCGCTGCGAAAGTCTAGTTTCGGTGGAAGTCGATAAAGGCTTCTGGGATGCGTAGACCGCCGGCCGCACAGTGGGCCCGGCTGGCCCGGCTGGCCCGGCTGGCCCGGCTGGGCCGCTCTGACCTTGGAGTCGGTGGGAAAAGAAAGAGATTCGCAGCGTTTGGAACCCGGAACCCGCAACCCGAAACGCGTGAGAAGGAACGGCAAGACTGTCCCCCGAAGCCGACGTCAACGTCACGGGACAGCCGGCTAGCCGTCCGCCCTCGGCCAACTTATTTAATCTGATGGAAGTAATCCGGCCGGCGGGAGCGGGCACGAAGGAAGGTAAAAATGGACCGCAGTTCTGACCGTTTCTTTTTCCGTTGCCGCCAGCGCCGTTGGCATGGCGGGTTGCAGCTAATTAAATCAGGCGGCGTGCATTCGCGAATCGATACAGACCCGTCGCAGGACGCCAGACTGCGGGTCTGTCCACCGCGGCATCGCACAGAATGACAGAATTGTCATTAAGTGACAACCAAAATTTTTCCAGTGGTATTGACTGAGTGCAGCGGCTCTGACTCGATCCCTGTGGCGCTGCCTTGGCCGCGTCGGTCCCTTCACGGCCATCTGGATGCAGATTCATGGCGCGGCCGCGGACGCGTTCCGGGGGCGGACCGGTTCTCCAGTTGTCCACGCAATGGGAATCCGTCAAGGCCATCGCCCGTCCGCGCGGACCACCTCCTCCAGCACCCTATTTTAGAGGAGTTAATTTTTCGGCCGCTTTTTTGGCTGATAGTTATACTGAAGTGCGAGCCTCACCGCGATGATTCAAAATAAATGGAAATGCCCGAAAAATTGTTGCAGTTTGCTCTATGAATTATTTTTTTTTGTCAGCAAAGGTAACAAAAACTGATTTTTCTTGTTTCTTGTTGTTTTTTGCCGTGTGCTACTTTAATGGTAACACGCGCACCGGAGATAACCTGCGTTGATATGACTCAGTCAGTCCGCTGGGCGTGTCCGCCAGCTCCCTGCTTATCGAAATCACTTTGGAACCACTCATCGCTCGGCAGGCCTTTTTGTAGAGCTGCGAACATCTATCACTTTTTTCCCCCGCTGTGTTGTTTGTTTTGTTTTGATTGTTTGGTCCACCCCCTGTCGGGGCGACGCTCGTCCACGCGGCGTCAGAGAGGCCCTTCTTATCGCACAGACACGCCCCCTGACCGTGACATTGTTGCCCCGCGACGGCGTCGTGACGCCGGTCAAAGGTGACGCTGAATTTGCCATAGCGGCGCGCGGCCGAGGCGTGCTCGAGATTGGAAAAGTTGGCGAGCTTGAGCTTGTTACCGGCCCGCCGATATTCCGGGTAGGCTGCGCGCGGATAATTATAAGTTTTCATATTTTATCTGGTTGCCTCGGCGGCTTGCTGCGTGTTGTCCGCGTAGAGGCGGTGGGTGGGGGTTGTTGTGCCACGAGGGGTGCTTGACCCGGGCCCCGTTGGGAGCAGGGTGGGTCGGCAGTCCCTCCCTGAGTAAGCTTAATGCCAGTCCGCCCCCCACAGTGGCTGCATGAAATGTTCATAGGTCAGCCACCGCCAGCCTGGGCCCGCGCTTTTACTGCCGCCAACACTGTTAAAACCTTACAAACTATTTTGATCATGCACGCGCTTACGAAGAAAATACTTCGCAATTTACGAACTTATTCTTTATGGAACAAAGTCAAATAGTTTGTACCTTACGTACGCTCAAAATGCTTCGTAAGGTTCTACGCGTGCAGCGCGCAACGTTTCCGTGCCGCCGAAGAAAGGCTTCGAGGCCAAGATTGTGTGAAGATAGGAAACCGAGTGACGTGAGGAATGAGTCTGCTTCGGTAACGTGGATAAGACTATCGTATCAGTCTGCGGCGACAGGTCTGTCTCTCTCGCACCCGAGACACAGTGGACTGACGGTCTCTCTCGCACACGAGACACAGAGCGACGGCGCTGTGCGGAATCGTCTGTCTGCGCTGCGTGACCGTAGGCCGGCGCGTCTGTCTGTTATTATTGGCGGAACTGGAAGACGGCACTGCTTTGACTGCCAAGATTTTTTTTTTTTTTTTTTTTTGGCGTGTGGGTTGGCGTCGCGACGACGCGGTGCTCGCGGCCCGTCGTGGCGTCACCGCGAGCGCGCTCACGCCCGGGGCACTACTCAGTGAGGCGCCGCTAGAGTCACACCGCCGCCGCGGTTTGGCCAAAAGAGCGAGCAGGAAACACGAGGAGAAAAAATTGGGCAGCGACGTCGGCGGGGTGTGACGCGGCAGAAGTACCGCGCGGCGTCGCGGCGTCGCACAGTGGGCGCCACTCGGTTGCGGCGCCACGCCGGCGTTTTTGGGGAGGTTGCGCGCTGAGCACCGGGCGTGCCGAGCACTGGTAACCAAACGGAAAAAGCCGAAGGAAAATTGGCAACGCAGCACGGTGTGGTTTCGTTTGGATTTTGCAAATGATCGGCCGTTTGCGTGTGGGCGGAATAAAAAGGAATAAGTGAATTTATTTTTATTACATTATCGTCGGTGTGTGCTGTATGTACCCGTGCTGGTACGTGACCAGTTATCTCTGCCGCGCCTCGGCCGCGCAACGTCGTTAAAAATTAGCGGGCCGCCGCCGGCAACACGTGTAGGATACGTGTAGGACACGGCGCGGCGCCGCAGCCACGCCGCCCGGCCACGCCCGGCCACGCCTCCGTGTCGCCGACCTGGTATTTTGAAATGCCAGTGCCAAGGCTCTGCTGGCCGCCCTGCAAACTGATTCCGAAACGGCTCTCTCTCTCTCTCTCTCTCTCTCTCTCTCTCTCTCTCTCTCTCTCTCTCTCTCTCTCTCTCTCTCTCTCTCTCTCTCTCTCTCTCTCTCGCTGTAGGTGTGAGACGGAGTGACAGGGCGGACTGTGTACGTGCGCGACGCCTGAGCGAAGGACGCGGTCCGACAACGGGGGGCCCTCGCACAGGTTGAGGTTGCTCGACGGGCGAGAGGTGTTTTCTCTCTCGCAGTCGTGGGGCGCGCCCTTTGGGTGAGAGAGAGAGAGAGAGAGAGAGAGAGAGAGAGAGAGAGAGAGAGAGAGAGAGAGAGAGAGCGAAGGGACAGCTCGGAAGCAGCCGGCAAGAGGACGGCGCGGCGCTCATGCGCTCACGGTGCGTGTTGTTGTGTGGCGGTGCATTTGGAGCGCTATTACCGCAGCCAAAGGTTGCGTGCACACACACAGATACACGAACACGCTCACACACTGGCGCTCCGGCTGTCTCGGCGGCCTCACTCCGACGCTCGGTCCATTTATACACCGCAGTGCCGTTGGGATGGAAATCAATATCTGGGTGGGGGCGGCCAGGGCAGCCGGCTTCAAGGTCGCCTCGCGTCGCCCGCCGCCGCGTGTCTGGCCCACGTGCCGCTGCGCCGTGCTGGAGCGTGCCGGAGGAGGCTGCCATCTGTTGCGCGTGCGCGTCGCGTGCCGATTTGGCGAGGGTGCCGGCGGGGCGCGGCCGCGTGGGTTTTGGCGTTTCAGCCGGGCCGATGAATCACCGACCCGGTGTGATGCCGGACAGCCAGAGAGAGAGAGAAAGAGAGAGAGATAGAGAGACGGTGTCAGGGCTGCGCGCTCTTTGATTCCGTCCCGTTGCTCATTTCGGGTGGCGTGTGGGCCGCATGGAGGCCATTGTCGCGAAACGTTGATCGCTGCCTTGCTAATGGTTTTGCTTTTCGGGACCCCGGCCCGCCGCCTGGTTGGTGGGCGCCGCCCGGTGTCACTGGATCGGTGTGGTGCTCCGCTTGCTCGGGCCGTGACGAGGATGGGCGGCGTGGGCACGCGTGCCGCACCTATCTGCCTCGCATGATTACCCTCTCTCTCTCTCGCTTTTTCGCCACTCGCCCACGTGGTCGTCATGAATCTCGCGTTGTCTCTCTTGCACTCGCGGGGCGACCAGACGGAGCGACGAGGCTCCAGGCGGATGGTGACGCGTCGTGTGCGGGGTTGCGACACTCACTGTGCGGTCCGTGATTACGATGAGAACTAACGGGCGGACTGACGCCTGGTCTCTCTCTCTCTCTCTCATGGGGCGTCCCGTAGGGGCGCGAGAGAGACAGAGCGACGAGGCGTCCCGCTCGGAGCCAGCTCGCTGCCGCCTGCCCCAGATGGCTCAATGGCTCGGTGGACGTTCTGCTAATCAATCATGGAGCCTCTCGGAGTGGAGTGAGGCGGCGGGGACGCGGTAGCATCGCGGCAGCGCACACCGGGAAGAGAAGGTACACGCCACTACTTGTGAACAAAAAAAAGTCTCAGCTTTTGTCGGGAGTTGAACCTGGTCCGTCGAACGGGAGAGCTTGAAACATGTTACCCGCTAAAGGGAAAAAACACACCCTCTTCGGCAAAAGGAAAGGAAAACCAAAAAAAAAAAAAAAAAAAAAAAAAAAAAAAAAAAAAAAAAAGAGAGAGAGAGCCTCATCGGGTGTCGAACCCGGGACCTCGGGAAGCAGTTCACACATGACGGAGAAGATTACGACTGCAAAGAAGTGAAATCTCGCGCCTTGGACGGTAGTCGAAGCCGGGCCGCTTAACGGGGCCACCGGCGGCGGTCCTTGACATGCTAAACGGCGCGTCACTCTTGTGTGTCCGTCTTTGTCTGTCCGTCGCGCTGATCGCTGCGGTTTGATGCCGTCGGGTCGTGGGAATGCTGCCGCGCTGCCGGGACTCGGGTTGCTCTCCAGCCGCAGCGCCTCGCAACTCGGCGTTCAGCCGGGGAGTTAAATTTTATTTGGCAGCAGCTCGGCGAGCCGAGCACTTTATTGAATCGCCTCCGCCGAGACGAGCGCTCTGACGTCGAGCCGCGCGGTGCGTTGCGGAGCCCCAATGCCACGGCGTGCCGCAGAGGATGGCGCCGCCGCGGTGAAGGGGCGGCCTCAGCCGCGGCGGCTGGGTCCGGGTGGCCTACTCGTTGGGTGGCGCGCGAAAATGGAACAAAGACAACGAATTCCTCTGCGTGGCTCGCTAGAATCCGCTCCCGTTACTCCTCTGAGACACACAACCCTGGTACATGTCGCTGGCACCGTCAAGTCTGGGGGAAACAACTTCCCTCGAAAGTGTACACATTAAAACTGCGTATGCTAATGTTGCTGCAACATGGTGAAAAGTTTGAAAAAATCATACAAATTTAGCAAACAAAACATGTTTAAAAAATTCACAAAAAATATATTTTTAAAAAAAAATTACAAAAATTATTACCGAAAGAAAATTAGAGAAAATTTCTAAAAGCGTACGCAACAAAAATGATTAGGGAGTTGTTTCTCCCCCGAGTGTGACCGTGGCCGTGTCTGGCAGCAGAACCCTTCGCGCCCCGCTGCCCCGCGTCGGTCGCCATGTTGATGGCAGTGACGGGGCCCTCGGTGGGGCTGCCGCAGCCCCCGCAGCCCGCGCCCAGGCTGTTCGCGCCAACGGGGCCCGGCTCCACCAACTCGTCCACGGGCACCGAGTCCTCGTGCCCGTCCAACCACAGCGACGAGGAGGGCTGGGAGTCGTCCACCTCCACCGAGAGTGAGTAGCGCTGACTGCGCCCCCTGCAGCGGTCTGTCTGTCTTTTTGCGTGTCTACAAAATCACAAGTTCAATATTTCTTTAAAATTTACCAATTTAAAATTTGGCTCAGAATTCGAAATATGTTTGTCTGTCCTTCCATCTCTTCAACCGTTATATTCTAACAGATGATTAATCTAATTTTTGCCTTTCCCGTTTAATTGGGCGTCGGATCTGTCTGCGTCCGACAGGCAGTGCGACGGGGACAGGTTTGCAGGCCGCGCCGCGAATAGCCCGTCCTTGTGTTGCGTGTGCGCATTATGTCGGCGGACCGGTTCCCGCGGTGCGGTACTGCATGTGGTCCGTGCAGGCACGCGGGTCCAGCCCCGCACAGTGGGCCAGAAGACCGGCGCAGGCGGCCAAAATCGTAGACGCGCGTTTTGAGCTCCGGACTCGAACCGAACGTGTGACCTCACTAATAGATTCCTCGTTCGGAGAGCAATCCATTGGCGGGTTCTCACGTTCGGTTCGAGCCCCATTTAGCGACTCTGGAGCTGAAAACGCGTCCGGTATTTTGACCGTCTCGACCGGTCTTCTGGTCCACTGTTCCCCGCGGCGCGCGACACACTCGGCGCTGGGAAGGGAGGCTGCAGTGGGGAGGCTTATTCCGCACACTGGATTTTCATCGCTCCGTCTCACTCGCACTGTCGGCGTGCGAGAGAGACAGGGACGCTGTTGGTTATTCCCTGCCGGAGAAAGCCGAGCCCTCTGCTGAGTCAACCCCGCGGCTGCTTCCGCACACCTGTTGCAGTGCCGTACCGTAATGAGTGAATGGGAGAAAATAAAGACCCCCATCTCTCTCGCACCCACACGGGGGAGGAGAGAGAGAGAGAGAGAGAGAGAGAGAGAGAGAGAGAGAGAGAGAGAGAGAGAGAGAGAGAGAGAGAGAGAGAGAGAGAGAGAGAGAGAACGAGCGAGCGCAGCGTGCCGGAGGTCCCGACTAGCGTACCCACGCCGGGCGTGTCCCGTCCTAGCCGCGCGGGAAGTTCGACGCTGCGAAAATTGCAGTGGTCGTCTTCTTTCCGAACCCCCCGCGTCGCGGCCGCACCGAGCCCTGCCTCGGCCCTGCCGGTGACAAACGACTTTCTCGTCATCCTCCTCGTCGTCGCCGTCGTCATCCCGAATAGGACGGGCTGCCTCTCAATGAGAACGCCGCCGTGCGTCTCTAGCGCGGGCCGCCTTCCCGGAGCTCCCCCGGTACAATAAATGCTGGGAATCACGACGAGAGAGAGAGAGAGAGAGAGAGAGAGAGAGAGAGAGAGAGAGAGAGAGAGAGAGAGAGAGAGAGAGAGAGAGAGATTCTCGACTTAAGTTTTTCCTTGTAGAGGTTCTTTGGCTTGTAGCCTATGGCCTAAGATTGTTCCTGGTGGACGTGGAGGAAGGGCCTCCTTGGAGCAAATTGAGCCAGTCGGCTTATCTGCAGCGGAAGCAGTGAGGCTGTGGCCGTGTAGGTGCGCGGACGTCCGCGCCTGGTTACACCACACCGTGCATCGCGAGGCGCTACGATGCGCGCGCCCAATTTTGCGGTCGGCGGGACTCGAACCCGGGCCGGCGGCTGACTGACTGTCTTGTTGTTGTTGTTTTCGAGAAGCCGCAGCGGTGGCGGCGGGCCTGGCGGGCGCCAATGGAACTACTTGTAGGTAGACGCTCGTTGACGCCCAGGCGCGCCGCGCCGTCCTCTCGGAGGCTTTCTCCGGGGCATTGTGGTCCGGCGACCTCCACCCTCCAAAAAATAACCAAAAAAAAAATACAAGCGCGCTGCGGTCGACGCTGATAAGGCTTGTGTAACGCAGCGAGTAGCGCCACACTTATTTCAAGTAGTTTCCCCTGAGGTCAGTGTTTGGGTTACAGTAACAACCCGCGGAGCTGTAAAGTCGAGGTAATTGGTTGCCTTACGCACACAAACAAACAAACACACACACAAACACGTGCGGTGAAAGTGGACGAGACAATGCTAGGCAAAGCAGCAGCAGCGAAGCTATCGGCCGGCACATCGTGCAGTACCGCGCGGCGCACTGGAGGTCTGCGGTTCGATTCCCGGCGTGGGGGAAGCTGTGTCGCGTGCCGTAGGGCTTGCCTCTGGAGTGCCCATGGTCTTTTTGAGGTCTTCTTTTGTTTGTGTTTTTGTCTATCTTCGCGCGCGACCCTTTTGCAAACACAAGTGGATGTGTCGGCAACGAAGGCAGACACATCTTTTCGATAACGACTGCCCGGGGACTGGTAAAAAAAAGGGGAGGGGGGCATCGTCTGTCTGCCTCTCCGAGCCCTCCTCTCGTCCTTCCTCTTTTTTTCTTTCATTCCGAGTAAAATAGACGTCAGGCAACGTCGCCCTCGGACACGCTGGCTGGTCCAGTCCAGGACCCGAAGAGTCCAGGACTCGAAGCGTGACGGGCCTTATCCCTTTATTCCCAGCCTGTCATCGTCCCGGGGGAAGTCCCACCACTCCCCCCTTCCCCTCTCACCAACCAACCAATCGCGCCACCTCCAGTGCAGGGGAAGCCGCCGCACGGTGGGCGCCAGAAGACCGGCAGGTGGCCAAAACGCGTCTAGAGTTTTGGCCGCCTGTGCCGGTCCTCTGGCCCAGTGCGCCGCCACGCTGCCGGCCCACGGCGCGGCTGGAATGCTGCTGCAGCATCCTGTTGGCCGCGCGCGGCGCGCCGCCGTGACCCACCGCAGTTCTCGCCGACTAAACCAAGACACCCACCGCCGTCCGCCCAGACGCCTCGGCGGCGTCGACGATCGCCCGGTGATGAGGCGATCAAGTATCGTGACTTCGGGAGGACCTCTGTGTTTTTAGTTTAAAAGTGTTTAGTTTTCCCGCGGTGGAGTGGCTGGTTGAGACGACCGCCACCGGTTTCGGGCGCTGCGCTGCGTCGATGTTTACCATGACATTGGCCGCGACCGGTTGGCTGCTGGCTGCCTGGCTGCCTGCAGTCTGCCAGCTCGGCCGGCCGGCCCCGCGGTGCGATGCATATTTTTATTGCCGTTCACAGACCCGGGGGAACTTGAATCCGGTCGCGCGGTTGTTCAACCCCGATCGGCGACGCGGACACTGTGAGAACTGTGCTCGTCATTCGACAATTTCGCAGCTGATTTTTCCTACGACTATGAAATCAAACCAGTCGATGACATTTGTTTCACGCCCGCCCATGCAGTAATTTTTGATGAAGTAATTCGTGATGATATTGTCATCATTTTCAAGTGATGGATGAACACACTTTGTCACAAGGTGACAGCAAATTTTTACAGTGTTACACGACGACTTGTCGCTCTGGTGAGATGACGTCGTCGTTCGCTACGTGTTTTAACGCGACAGTCGAATTCTAGTGTCGCCGTTTCTCCCGGCCGGCCGGCAAAAACGTTGTTCACTGTTTTCATCCGGCGGCGTCGCCCCGGGCGAGGCTAGCGCAGCGGCCAGCGGACTGACTCCGAGAGACGTTTTCTTTGCTCCGTCTCTCTCGCTCTCATGGGGTGTGACGTATAGTTGCGAGAGAGACGGCGCGATGAAAACGACTCTCTGAATCAGTCTGCAGGGCAAGGTGGAGGCGTGGCCAACGAAAGTGAGAAACGATGACCGCGGTGAGGGGCCCCTGCCTGCCTGCCCTGCCTGCCCGCCTAACTGGCTGACTGCCGCTGGCGACACGGGCCCGATCGGTCCACTTTCATCTTCCAAACGCTTGACTTGGTTTGCAGGCTGATGCCTCGGCTGATGCTGGACAGGGCTTGGCCGCTCTGTTCGCCCCAACCGGACGCCCCATGAGTGCGAGCGAACAGAGAAGCGGTGCCCGTAGTCAGCCCGCTTTGTAAAAGCTTATCACTTTCTCACCAATTGGATGAAATTTTCATCGAAGCTCCCACACTTATTGCATGGTCCTGACAACAATGTCCATCAATTGTTTTGATGGCGCAAGAAAAATTAGCCTTGAAATTATCTAGGGACAGCCAAAATAAAAAGCAATATTTGTCAAAAAAAAAATAAAAAAATATTTTTCTTGGTAAGCACCTTGTTGGTGGGGCCTCTTTGATGAAAGCTTTATTGGCACCGTGTGGCAATTGCGAATCCTTGCCACCTCTGCATTCCTCCGGACTGGAGAAAGCTGGCCGGCCGGGCCGTCCGGAGCAGAGCAATGCATTCGCTCTCATGAGACCCTGTAGGCGGTGTGTCCCTAGCCGGGCACCCTGGCCCAGGGCCCCGATAGCGCCACCTCTAGCGGGGGAAAGCCGGACCGTGTGGCAGGGTCAGCAGCAAGAAAAGGAAGAAAAACAGTTGGCCGGCACGGAGACTCGAACCCGCGCCGTTTTAATGACACGGCTGGGACTGCCGTTTGAAGGGTCTTGTGGTGACTCGGCAGCGGGGCGCACCGAACCGAACCAGATCGCGGCGGTGAGGCAACGCTTATTATATCGAAGCTCATCCCGAGCTGCTCCGCGAGGGCCGCTCCATTGTTGGTTGATGGGGAAACACCTCGACGCGGATTGGCGGATCCGGCGACTGTTTCTTTTGTTTCCAAGGCGCAAAAAGGCGCGCCATAGGTTGGCGCTGCGCTGCAGCTGCAATTTGGCAGATGAATTGCGCACGGTTTCCGTCGCGCGGCTTCGGCAGCTTTCTTAAAAACTCCGGCGCGGCGGGGAATAAATGGGTATTGGACGAGGTTTGCTGTTGGAGTCGGGCGGGGCGATTCATCACACTTCAACCAAGCCAATGCCTGAAAAAAAAAAAAGAAAAAAAATAGCAACAGGAATTTAACGAGCGACCACCTGCTACTGCAGCAGCACGCGTTTCCGGCTGCAGGCGTTCGACACATTTATTTCCCCGGGAGCGAGTCGCAGCAAAACGGGGCATCCATCATGACCGTTACATTTGCAGCTACCGCTGCCTTTTTGTTGTTTTTTACGACGACGGTCGTGACGACCGAAGAAAGAGACGCATTGGCGTGAAAACAATGCGCGGCGGCGGTTTGTTGTTGTTGTTGTTGGAAGTGCTGACAGAAGGAGAGTATCGCTGCGGCGCGTGAGATGTCGCGGTCACACAGCCATCGCATGCGAGCGGCACATATGACTGGTTTTCTGCGAAGGCAGGCCGGAGAAAACTGGAAATGCGTGCATATAATGATTAATGATGGCGGTGGCGATCGGGAAGGAATACAATGACTGATGAATCGCGAGAGCAACCTCTCTCTGTCGGTGCGCTCGGGAACGAGTACCGTGTCGAGAGAGGCTAGTGCACAGTGTGAGTCGCTGCTGACTGTGAGTCGATTTGGCTTGTCGATACATCGATATGCAGCCTGTGAGTCGATTCGGCGTGACGATATCTCGAGTTGCGCCTCGCGGTGAAAGGCACCTCGGGTGATGCAAGCGGCCCGCTTTGGTAGACGAATATGAATGCGAAACAACGCCGCGATCGCCACTGCGCGTCATCGCCAGGGTGGCTGCGAGCCGAGCTGTGAGCAGCAACGCCGCCGCCACGCTGGTGTTGGTGATGAAGCGGTCTGTCTGGCCGTAGATCTGCAAAATGCCTCTGGAGGGACTCATGCCGCGCAGCCAAGCATTGAGATATTACCGCGTCTCGTCGGGGAAATGGCCGAAGGGCCAGGCTTCCGTCTCTGCTGCACCGATCAGTGCCGTAACAGTTGCTAAACTGGTGCAGCGGTGGACGGCTTCTCCGCAACGGCAAAAAAAAATATTGAACCTTTTTTTTTTGGCTGTGCGGCTGAGTAAGTACCTGTGCTGTGCCTACGGTTCTGCCGAAGTAGCCATCGAGCAACACTGCAAACGACATAATGGCGGGTGCTCCTCTCACAGTCCTGTCCTCCCCCCCGCGGGCTGGGCCGTAGGCAGGGCTGGCCTCGTGGACGTGAGTGACAGACGGTAAACACGTAACGGTCTTCTCCACCCGCACTGCGCCGCGGCGCGCCGATCCATGTGCCGCAGCGGAACGCCACGCACAGTGGGTCAGGAGACCGTTGAGGCGGCCAAAATTCTAGACGCGTTTTGAGCACCAGAGTCGCTAAATGGGACTCGAATCGAACGTGTCACCAATTGATTTCTCTCCGAACGAGAAATCCATTGATAAGGTCACACGTTTGATTCGTGCCCATTTGGCGACTCTGGAGCTCAAAACGCGTCTAGAATTTTGTCCGCCTCAACGCAACGGTCTTCTAAACCACTGTGCCACGCCACGCCACAGCTCCATCTCGGAGGAAGCAGCCATCAGTGGGACTGCCATCGCCATCAGGACAAGGAGGAACGCATCCCGGCGCGGGGCGTGCCGCACGCCGGATTCCGCGTTCTCTCTCTCTCTCTCTCTCTCTCTCTCTCTCTCTCTCTCTCTCTCTCTCTCTCTCTCTCTCTCTCTCTCTCTCTCTCTCTCTCTCTCTCTCTCTTCGTGCGGCCAGTTCAAGGCCCTGGCGCTCTTGTTGTCGGCGCCCACACTTGAGCGCGCACCTGGGCCATTGACATGGACGCGGCGACGCGGCGCGGACCGTGACGGTGGCGTCTTGAGCGAGGATGTGACGGCCGGGACGCCCCGGTGGAGCCCCTGCGAGGCGTGGCGTAGGCCAGCCCGCGGGACAGGCGCGCGCGCCGGGTTGCCTACCCCGCCCGCTCGCAGGGGCTTCGAGCGCCTGCCAGGCACGGCGTAGGCCAGCCCGCGGGACAGGTGCACGCGCCGGGTTGCCCACCCCTCCTGCTCGCAGGCGCTCGACTCGCTCCGATTTCTCCAACAAACTCAGCGACCTCTCTCTCTCTCTCTCTCTCTCTCTCTCTCTCTCTCTCTCTCTCTCTCTCTCTCTCTCTCTCTCTCTCTCTCTCTCTCTCTCTCTCTCTCTCTCTCTCTCTCTCTCTCTCTCTCTCTCTCCCCCGCGCGAGCAGGACCCCATTGCTGGTCCCGGCCGCCCGGATGACCTTCCTCCACTGGGCAAACAATGGCCGCCACTGTCACACAGATTGCACAGTGGGCCGGCCGAGGGCCCCGCCCTTTGTGCGGCGCAGAAATCCCTTCGGCCCTGCAGCCCTACGCGCATTGTCGCCGCGGCGGCCCTGCGAAGGACAAGCAGCGAAGGGCAAGCAGTGATACCGCCGATCGGACGGAGGTGTGAATCAATGTAGTGAGGTGATTGGCTGTGATGGGACTGACGGCAGGCAGGCCGCGTCGACTTGACCCGACGCACCGCGCTGGAGGCCCAGCGACTGCTTTGAGTGTCGTGGGAGACGGGCCGACCTAGAGTCCTACAGCTTCGCAGAGACTGGCAAATGAATAGGCCGGCTCGCAACGGCACGGCCGGCCCGGGTCAAAATGGCGACCCTCTCCACTCCCCGCGCAGCCCCCTCCACCGCTCTGCCCCCCCTACCGGCAGGCGACCGGTCAGTCGAAGCTGCCAACCTAACATGCTGACCTAAGGCTTATCTTGCGTCAGAAAGTAAACTTTCACCTGTCTCAGAAGGGTTCAAGAACATTTTAGGTACTAAAAGCAATGATTTTGCCAATATTATGTGTCTTGGGTTGAGTTGGTGAGAAAGACTATCCGTCTCTCTCGTTTCTGAGGTTGGCTACATGGCATTTGGTCCAAAATGGCCGGAGCCAATCACAGCGAGACCCCTCGTTTGCCAGTCTCTGCACTCTAGGACTCTAGGCCGACCTAGACCGCCACGCTGACAGAGTGACGGGCGGCTCGCTTGCTCCCTCACGCCTCCATCCGAGTGGCGCCTCGCTCGCTTGCTCTCGCCGAAGTGTGTCGGCGGACCGCAGGGCTTTGTGGACTCGCCGACACGTTGCCGCCCAGCTGGGTCAGTGTCGCCTCCAAGTCCAGCTGGAGAAGAGGCCAACCACGACCGGGGAACAGGAGGCAGCCCCGCTGGATAAGAAGAGGCCGGCCAGCTGGAGAAGAGTCCAACTGCGTCCAGCCCCTGCCTGCACGCTAAATCCTTATACATAAGGATGTACTTTTTTTAGGCACGAAGTAGCCTTATAGCCTCACCGGGGTTGGGTTTTTTTTTTTTTTTAATTTTTATTTCCAGTCTGGCCCCTTATGCAGTTTCGAAATTCTCTATACGATTCTGATGAGACTTGGCAGAGTGGTAGAACTTTGTACCCTGATTTCAGTGGTGAAATCTGGTTGAAAAGTGCAGGGCCAATTTTGAGAAATTTTGAGTTGAAATCGCCGTTTCCATGGCAAAACTCGACTCGTCAGCGAAAAACAGAGGGAGAGGGGGGAGCCGAGCCACCGGAAATGGAATCCGACCAATAGCAGCGCTCCTTTTCGCCTCTGTACAGCTTACACCAAAAACGCTCGCTCCCTTGAAAAAGCGCGTTCGAATCAAAATTGTCTTTTACTGCAGCTAGAAGAGCTCCAACAATGGTATAGGTCGTTGTTTTCGAACGTGGCCATTTGGATCGGCCGGTCGGTCGGTGATTGTTGGCCAGAGTGTCCCGCGCCGCTGCGCGCAGGCCCTGTTGTTTTCAGAAATACCAACCCTAAATGTTCTAAACTCTTTGAATCGGAGTGAAATAGGACATTAAACTGCGTGCCTGTGCAAATGCATTTGTGAAAAAACTATCCCTAACGTAGTTTGAGTGTGACTATAAGTCCCTTTTCGAAAACAGTGGGCGTGTAGCTGCACCTTGTAGCGAGGTTTGATGGTACTTCTGAATCTAAGACGAAACGATCTGGACACGGGGGCTTGTGCTTTTTTCTAACCTTAAAGCTGGGTGAACTGGACTATTTTACTGCACGTTTCTGTGAATAACTTGTCCTTCAGGTATTATGAGACTGTCTTAAATGTCTGTTTTTGACACAAATTGATACGCAGCTGGTCTTTACGTAAGTTTTAGTATTATTTATAGTGGTCTGACAAACATAAACAGAAACTACACACAACGCAGTCCAAGCCTTAGTTATCTTTGTTAAACCAGAACATAAATGAAAAATTAAATTCGTGACTACCAGGATTTCGTGAAATCGTATTTTTTGTACATAGTTATGCACGATTTTGCTCATGCGTTGTTATGCATAATATTATACGTTGTCATGCATGATTTATTCATAACTATAATATATAAATTTGTACGTTGTTATGCACAATATTATGCAGAAGCTTACGCATGTTCAAAATCGTGCATAACTATGTACAAAGAAGGGCATAAGGGTTTAGTGTGTAGCACTGCCGCCACGAGGGCGCGATCCTCGCCAACCCGTGCGAGCGGCTGAGCAACCTTCGGAGTGCGGCCCGAGTGCCGTTCGCTGTGCGCGGCGGCGCGCCAGGCGTGACTTCGGCAGCCCGCCCTCTTTCTCGCGCACGCACCGCGCAGTTCAAGGCGGCCCGAACCGCACCGTAATCCCTGAATGGAGCCCCAACGGGCTCAAGGCGAGGGAGGCTGCGCTGCGGCGGCGCGCTGGCTGGCGTCAGCGTCGCCAGAGTGCCGACCATGCTCCGGTTCATTTTCCGTTCCAGTTCTCTTCTCTCTCCGCGGCGCCTCACGCACGCACGCGCGCGCACGCCATCGGGAGATGCGAGCGATCCGAGGAGGAAAGTGAGCGAGTCCTGACGCCTTGCCCGCGGCGACGCCCTGACCCCTCGGAGCGGCTATTACCGCTGTCATCTTTCGGCCGTGGACTGGACGTGGCGGATGGAGAAACTATTGGCGCGGCCCGCACGTTAGTCTGTGTGTGTGTGTGTCTGTCTGTGTCTGTGTCTGTCCCTAGCCGGACCACAAATGTTGACTCGGACGCCTGATATCTTCCTTCAACTCTGCGAGAATATTTTTTTTCTACAACATTTTTTTGCGAGGAAAATTTTGACAGTGCAGTCGTTTGAATGAGACTCCCACCCGTCGGCTCCGGCGGCCGGTTCAGGCAGCGTTGCACTCTCCGGGATTGAAGCCGTATAAAGCGGTGCGGCGCCGTGCTCTACGCGGCCAGCTTACGCGCTAAGCTCACGCCTCTCGCGGCCTCGGTGGCCACGCCCCGCCACGCCCCGCCCCGCGGCCGGTGCACAGAGGCCAGGCGGAACGCGTGGAGCCGATGGGACTCGAACCCGCGACCCGCCCCGCGGCGTCGATCGCTGAAGGGACGCGGAGCTAGCAGCTGGCCGTCAACCGGTGACTTCCCCTGGGATACCGGGAGGATGTAGGTCAAGGTCGCGGGGCGAGCCGGGTATGCCCGCATGGCCACCTCCCTGTGTGTGTGTGTGTGTGTGTGTGTGTGTGTGTGTGTGTGTGTGTGTGTGTTTGTTTTTTTGTTCGGCAGTCGGTATCGGCATCGATGGCCTGGTGTCACACCTCGGGAGCGTGGGTGGTGGCGGGTGAGGAAGGCGTCCCGTTGAGGCAATTAGTGAGGCTCGGCCGCCGGAACGGAGACGGGGCGGGGTGGGGCGTGTGACAGAGTTCACTGATTGTCGGTCGCCAGTCGGTCCACTTGAGGCGCTCGCTGGCCACGGCCTGATTGGCCAGGGCGCCGAGAGTCGCGCCGAGCGTGCCTCCAGACGGACAGTGGAACGGACTGACAGGTGGTGCACACACAGAGGCACTGCTGGAGGGTGGTCCCGTTGTGGCGCCTTGGCAGTGACGCAAGGCACCGCAATGATTTCTTCCCGGGCATCTCTCTCTCTCTCTCTCTCCATCTCTCTCTCTCTCTCTCTCTCTCTCTCTCTCTCTCTCTCTCTCTCTCTCTCTCTCTCTCTCTCTCTCTCTCTCCGGGGTGAGAGCCTTAATGAAGGGCGCGAGGACCAGCAAGTCACCGCCCTCGGCCCGCAGACTGCGATGTAATGACTCCGAGATGAGCACGCCGTTTTGTGCCTCGGAACAACAACAAAATCACCGTAATCTGGATGTTTGTTGTTGTTGGAATGGGTCCAGAGCACGCGTTTCGGCGCGTGCCGGAAGTGGGTCGGGTGGCGACGCTTGACACGCTGTGACGCCGCGTGACTCCATGACACTCCGTGCGGTCACGAGCGCCCTGTCTGCGCACAAAGCGCGCTCACAGTGGGCCAGAAGACCCGTCCAGGCGGTCAAAACTCCAGCCAAGCAGGACTAAGTGTTCTCTTTTTTTTTCCACGTCGTCCTTCTCGCTGGTCTCCGCAAAGTGACCGATGAAGCCGCTGGAGTGCACTGCACTCACTGCGGTACTTTCGCCGCGCAGCAGGTCTTATATTTGCTCGCTGACCGGCTTGCTTGCTCGCTCGGTCGGTCGCTCGGTCGGTCGTGCGGGGCGGTGGACATTAGCATCCCCAGCAAGATATGCATACCACTGTTACGTGGCGGACTTTCCCTGTCTCCGTGAGGACTGCAGCCGCCCCCGTGATGCATCGGGCCGGCGGAAAGGTCCGCCTCACGACGCGGACGCACAGTGGGTCAGGAGACCGGCGCAGGCGACACAAAATTCTAGACGCGTTTTGAGCTCCAGAGTCGCTAGACGACACCGTAAACGTAGGACCCCACCGACGGATGGCTCTCTGACAACGAGGAACGCATTGCTGCCTGGGAAAAACGAGGAGCTGCTTTTGCCGTGCGCAAACTGCCACGATAAAGATGTGCGGCGCCCCATTCCGTACGCAGCGTTGCCGGCGGTGCGTTTTGCTGTGTCCGGCCACGGTGCTCCGCGCTGCGCCGTGGCGCCGCGGTCGTGCAACAATTGGCATAGCGCTGCGCCCGAAGCTCTCCGCGCCGAGGGCCCCCTCGAGCGCCCCCCCCTCCTCCGCCCCCCGCAATGCAATAAAATGCCGCCCTCCTCCATTGAAAGAATTTAACGCGTCCGCCACGCCTAAAGGCATCGCCTTGCGTCAGTGCGCGTCGTGGAACGTTCTCCTGTCTCTTTTTGTGGCGCGTTATTCTCTATCCGAATGAGTAATGTCAGTTCGGCGGCGCGCCAAAAAAAATTAAAAAGAAAAAAAAAAACGTTTTTAACCTTGTATTTTTGCGGTGTGGCGCGGCCTGGCCCGGCCCGCAGTGTGTGCACAGGTGCTGACCCAGTTGACGGCGTCCCCGTTGCTCCTGCGGGTGCGACGAGGACGCCGCCACCGCGCAGCCCGTGTTTTTGCATCGACCCCAAAATGCCCTCGTCCCCGCAGTCGCGTCCGATCTGCCACCCAGCATGTCGTCCCCGCCGTCCCTACCGTCTCCCTCGTCGTCATCATCGTCGTCGTTCGTCGTCGTCCTCTAGAACGTCGTCGCCGTGCTTCGACCCGCTGCCCGCCGAGTCCGACCCCAGTAATGGTGCGGGCTGCCGCCGCCGCCACACTTTAAATTCAAAACAAAACTTTACAGCGTGAAATTTAAAAACCATACATCACCAGCCAACTCGGTGCAATAGCGCAATGCGTAGCAGCATATTTCTGGTCGAAACAACCGCACTTTTCATTATTTTCACACGCTGTAAGATGATTCTAGGGGAAACGTGCTCGCGCCAGCTTCTTTGTTGTAGACTGGGGCACACGTTAAAAGACGTTGTTCTGACTTGTTGCAGTGGTCCCCGTGGACGCGCCCAGCTCGCCCGGCGCCGCCAAGGCCCCCGCCGCGTCCACCAGACGGCTCATCAAGGTGGACTTCTCCAAACTTCAGGTGAGTCGGAAAGAGCGCCCGAGAGCGCCTCGCGCTGAGTCTCTGATTGGCTCTTGATTTCCTTGTAAATGCTCCCCGTCGTCGGCCCCGCGCCGGGAAGAAAACGGGGCAGTGGACGTGCTCGCGGACTGCCGGCTGTGGTTGTTGTTGCTGTTGTTGGCGGAGACGCGATTTCTGCGCGGTTATGGTAATCGTGCCGGCGGCGATTGTGGCGTCGACGTGCCGAACGCCCGCGGCCACAAAAACGTTACGAGGCGCCGAGGCGATCGAGGTCCCTGCCAAGGTGCGACACGCCTCCGAAAAATGGAAGTCCCGTTGGCGGCAGCCCGCTCCTCGACGTGGCTGTGAGCGTGGAACCAACCGTTGCTGCGAGCCGCCGGCAAAAACAAACAAATAGGGCTTTCTCTCTCACCGGCGGCGGGTGGGACTTGAACCCGGGACTTCGGCGATTACGCCTGAATTAAGATGCGGCCATGAAAGGCGCGCGGTGGGTCCGCGACACGACCGCGTCGTCCGTCCAGTCCCAACAGCGACTCCCGCCGAGGCGGCGATGCCCGATTTCGCGCGTGAAAGTGGATTACGATTCCCGGCCATTGCCGTTTAATTGTTCTGCCGTCGAGGGAGAGAAAAAAAAGTGGCGTGGTGAGATTTGAACCCGCGGGCGCTGTGCATCGGTGCATCGGTAGTGACATAACTGCTTCGGGGAAGCCTGCTGGCTGTGGTTAATGAAGAAGGCCTCTGGCCTGAGGGGGCGATCTCCTGACCAGTAACCGAGGACAGCGAAGCCGCCTTGAATGTGGCAGCCCTAGACTGTTTCCATGACACACATAGGACAGAACCCTAGAAAACATCTGAAGGCCGATACAGGACAAGCAGAGTCCTTGAATATTATCTAGGGCCCTAGTGTGCAGTTGATGGTCGTCCAAAAAAGTGCCAAAGTGCCTCTTGCATATCCCAGTGGCGTGGCTTCCAGGTACTGGCTTCACAGACTCCCCCTCTCTTTTTTTCCTGCTTCTCTCTTCTCTGGTAATTTTTTTTCCAGCCGCCTCATCGCGCCGATGCGCGATTTGAACCATCGGGTCTTTAATTCGTCGTAATGGCGGCGTGATTACAGACTCCGCGAGGACCCGTGGTTAACCTGGTATTTAGAGGCAGGGGGAGAGAGCACCCTGAAAAAAAAAGGGTTTAATTTTTTTCTAAGTATTATTAGGTTGCCCTCGCTGTCATCACTCGACTCGGCTTCGCTTCCGGACCGAGTGAGTCGGCGGGTCCGGCAAGGTGGCTGCCTGCCTGGCTGGCCGCCTGGCTGCCTGCCTTGCTGGCCCAGGGACGGCTACGGCTAGGAAAGCGACCGGCGGAGGGCTGGACCAAATCACGCCACGCCAGGCCGAGGACTAGCCAGGCTAGGCAGCGCAGACGGTTGCGGCACTGGTCGATGGACATGGCGCCGTGCGCTCGCTCTGTTCCGGTATGATAAATAATAAAAAGCGAAAACAGCCGAACGGCCGCGGGGCCCTCGGACACGCCGAGGCCGCCGTCGACTTGGCGACGACCACCTCACAGTGGGTCAGGAGACCGTTGACGCGGCCAAAATTATTGACGCGTTTTGACGCTAAAATGGGACTCGACTCGAACGTGTGACCCCACCATTAGATTGCTCTCCGAACGAGGAATCCATTGGTGGGGTCACATGCTCGGTTCGAGTCCTGTTCAGCGACTCTGGAGCTCAAACCGCGTCTAGAGTTTTGGCCGCCGGCGCCGGTCTTCTGGACCCTCTGAGCATCGGCCGGCCCGTCAAGTCCGAATGAAAAAGGGGGCTTCGCGGTGCGCGGTTCGGATCGGGTTGTGCAACCACGGTTTGTGTTTGCGCTGCCGACAATGGCCCGGCGGCTGGGACGCTGCTCGCGACCCACCCGCACCGCCACGCCCTTGCCTTGGCGCGGCCGTGGCGTCGTTTGCCTGCTCCAGATGGAGCGCGCGTCGCGTAACGTAAACTTAGCCGGCGGCGGCGCGGCGGTGCGGCGGCGCGGCGTGCCTTTGTCGTGGGCCACTTTGTCGCTTAATGAGTGCGGGCGAAACGACGACGCTCTCTTTCGCCAGCGCGAGCGGCTCGGGCGACGGCAATTAGAATTTGGAAGACGGGGCGCCGCCGCGCCGCTGACGGCCTGGAGGGCCCCGGCGATGGCATTCGGTGCACGTTCGATTCGTCGTGGTGGGCGCGGGCCCGGTGGGAGGCGGCGAAAGTAGTTGTGTTGTTGTTGTCGCGGGCGGTATTTCGGTTGTTGTTGTTGTTGTTGGTTCCGTGCCTTCAAAACTCGCGCCGAGGAAGTCCGGTACGAGGTGGTTGATGGTGGTGGCGGTGTGCTAGCCGTCTAAGGCGACTTTATGGCCTGACCTTTCTTTCGCTCCGCACGCATACAACCTCGGCGCCCCGCCCCGCCCCGCCCCGCCCCGTTGAACCGACAGAGTAGAGCGATGCCATGTCCGATCTGAAGTGGGCGTTGTCGACCCAGCAAGCCCCACAAAGACCGGCCGTGCGCCTGTATACACGGCCATTCCCCCGCCGTGGCCGCGCGCCGCTCGCGGTCCGCGGCTACACGTCAAAAAAAAAAAAAATCCCCATCAAAAAGCAACGTGTTATTAATTTTTTAAAACTTAAATAAAAAATATTAATAAAAGATCTAATTGTATTTTCTGTGATACGACTGTGCAAGGGTACCCTCCGCAATGCGCCGGCCTTCGCCCGTCTCGGTCTCGGCCCCTGCACATGCCCCCGCGGTCAGCCCCCCCCCCCCCCCCGAGCAGTACCAGCAGTGCGCTGTCTTTGTTGTTGGCCCCTCTGGGGCCTTTTTGGCGGTGTAACTCGCGGGCCTCGTCACGCCTAACCGCGGCGGGTCACGTGGGGTCGCGTGCCGGCCGTGCCGGCTCAGACTCTATCCGAGAGCCGTCGCTCTGTCTCTCTCGCGCCCACACGGGACGCGCCCCGTGAGTGCGAGAGAGAGTCTGCGCGACCAGCCGCGGCCATCGCCGTGCCCGCGTTGCGTCAAGGTTCGTCAAGGTTCGGCCCTTCCGGCCCTTGCACTAAGCGGCGTGGAGGGGGAGGGGTCTTTATCGGATGTGGCATCTTTTTGGCTTCCCCGGTCCTTTATCTGTGGGCTACTTCACGCCAGACTGGGCGCTCCCTCCCCCCCCCCCTCGCACGCCTCTCCTTGCTCCTCCCCGTCGACCCGGTGCACGACGCTGAACTCGAGTGAGACTATCAGGTGGAGAAAAAAAAGGGGGGGACACGCCGCCCCTGTGGCTACGTCATCACCTCCCTGTCGGACTCCGGGCCGACTCCGGGCCTCCGGCACGGCGACATGCCGTCTCCGGAGCGCAGTCTGGTGTTTTTTTTTTTTTTTCTTTGCCGTTTGCCTCCGGGTTGGCTGCAAATCTGCCGGGGGGCGGCGTGGTGGGCGGCGTGGGCGGCGGGCTGACTGCGCGTGCGTGGCAGGGATGACGTCATCGTTCGCCCCCACCACTGCCCCCTCCCTCCACCTTCCCCCTGCGTCATTCACCCCTCGCGGGGAGGGAGGACTTGCTCTACCTTGCACTGGAAATTGCGCACCACGACCCACGCGCGCCTACCCCGGAGGGAGGGTCGATGGTTGTAGGGGCTGGGAGGTGTTTAGCCGCGTCCCGCCGGTGATCGAAAGAAGGTGAGAGAGAGGGCATCTTCGCATGTTGGCAGAAGGGGGGTTCGATTTTCGGATAAAGTTAATTATAGCTCAGTTTTCGAGCGCGGGACCTTACCTTCTCCAAGAATTTCACCCCATCCGAAAATCGAACACCCTCTTCAAACACTTCGAACTTAACCGCCAACTGAACTGCAGTCTCAGTGCGCACTTGTGAGTGCCTGCTTGGCCACAAGCTCTACATGCTCAGCCCACACTGCATGCCTGCTTAGCGTATGCGCTTGGTCTGTCTGTAGCCGATAATGCACGTGTAAGTGCGTGTCCTTGCAAGTGCGCAGTTTCGACGTGTGGTGTGCGAGACTCAGGAGGAGAGTCTTGGCGGTCGGGAAGTGTTTAGCGGCGCGGGAGGGCAGGGCGCCAAGGGGGCCTGGGGGACCAGGGGGTGGCGGAGTCCAGGGCAAGGTCGCGGCGCCGCGCGTGCGCCCTCGCCCTGACAGACACCCCCTCGCATCTCTCCCCTCCCTCCCTCCCCTCCCTCCCTCCCCTCCCTCCCTCCCCTCCCTCCCTCTCTCTGGCGGCAATGTTGTTTGGACGGCTGGTACGGCCTTGTGGGGTGGGGTGGTATGGGGCCGAGGGTGCGCCAAACACGAGAGAGAGAGAGAGAGAGAGAGAGAGAGAGAGAGAGAGAGAGAGAGAGAGAGAGAGAGAGAGAAGAAAGATGCGACTCTGGCTTGGACAGTCGCCGCCGGATCGGGGTCGCAATCCTCCGTGGCGCCGGACCAGCCGGGTGATTCCACAGCCGTCGTTCTATCTCTCTCGCACTCATGGCGACGGATTTCGGATTCTAGTGGGCTCTAGTGGGTGTTTGTATGTGCTATTATTGCTACTTTTGTTTGTTAACTCGTTCCTTTCGTCTGCCCCCGCAGATCGAGGATGACGACCTTGATGACGACGACCACGAGGAGGCCGCCGAGGACGCGGCCGGCAGCGCGCCCCAACGGCTCGGCGCGCAGCAACCCCTGGCACCGGACAGGTAGTCCCAGCGTGGTCGGCGTCGGTCCCGGCCCCGGCGGCGTGGCGGCGGGGCCCGCGGGCAAGGGCGTCGGGGGCCTCCTGGAGGGCGCCCTGAGGGACCCTCTGGCCCACGACGGCGTCATGCGGGACGCCTACCTCTCGTACTGCGACTCGGCGCTAGAATGTAGGCCCCCACCACTTGTCCTGGACAAGAGCCGACCTAGCGGAGCTGCGTGTAGCGTTCAGTAGTGGCTGCCTAGCTGGCTATCCGCGGGTTGAACCGTGTAGCGTTGTAAAAATGCTGCGCCTGGAACATTACGTTTTTAATTATTATTTTTATTTTCGCTCCGCCTTCGACATCTTCATTGCCTTCATTTTCATCGTCGTCTTTTGTCTCTGTCTTTGTCATCATCATTATCATCCTCATGCCCCTCTGCTGTCGTCCATCACAAAATTTAATCAGATTTTAACTTTAGGCAGCTTTACCCTAGAGCTCTCGTTTATTCTCTCAAGGGATCCTATTTATCAGTTGCAGCCTGTCTTTTATTTTGTTGTTGGTTTTTTTAAAGTATTTAGTGTAAAATGTTTACCTTTTATACTTGTAGATAAATTCGATATAGTATTATACCAAAGCTTAATCTAGAGAGATGTCAGCTGACCAACCTGGTCAACAGCTTAACTTTAAACGGCTGTTGTTGACGAAATGACCCCACTTTGTTCAAGTATCAGAATTAAGTTGTACATTTAAAATACCCTCTAGTCGATTGATTCTTTGTGAGCTTTTTGACAGGCATAAGTATGCCTCTCAAATGAGCAGACCCCTTTCCCAAAATAGGGTGCTTGTGTTCCCATTACTGTTTGTTTTGTGAATGTTATTTTAATGATAACAAAAACTTGATTTTGCATGTGTGTTATACAATCCGTATTCAGACAGCGGAAATAGAATTTCAAGTATTTATGTTATGTTGGCGTTTGTACTCAATGCACGCAATTTTATGCCGTTCATATTTGTCTGTGTGCTGACTGAAGCTTGTGTCTCAATGCCCTCCTGCATGTTGATAACCTAACACCACCCAGGTATGCCAACCAATTTTTGATGGTCCTTCCCTCAATGTCTGATATTTGTCATCTTTCCACATTATGTTGTTGTAAATTCCTTTGTCAATCTCACGACGTGAACAGACTCATCAATGATGATTTTCTTTAGAATGTGAATCCTGTTTATGTATATAAAACTATGTCTGGACACTAAGCTCAAGTACCTTTTGTTCGTTAATGTGTAGTTTTGCAAAGACTGAAAGCAAATCAATTTCTTCTAGACAATTCTTAATGAATTTTGACGCAGTGTACGATACGGATTTACCTTGCTTAGAGATGTAAAAAGTGTAACAAAACAACCTTGAAACTTTGTGTACTAAATACATAGATTTCTCATGCAGTCTTGTAATTTAAAACTGAAAAGTGCAAACCCATCTTAATTCCTTTATGAGCTACAGCAGCAAACGTGGTAGCGGATTTGTTCTCAAAGATCGCCACCAGCATCACCGACTTCGTCAAGGATGGGCATCAGTGAATTTTGAAGCCAGCGCTGCAAGACTGCCCTAGCCTCGCTCGCACCCCGACCTGATCCATCACCGCAGCTACCTAATAGGCCTTGCCTTCCAGCTTATAGTGTGCATGGTTTGCGATTTTTTGCATCGTGTTTTCACTTTGCGCGAGCAACTCTTTGCTTGAAATGAACATACTTGCTCCATTTTTGTTACCTGTTTGCTAACATACATTTTTGTTTAAATGACCATTCTGTGGATATTTTTGGCAGAGAGTTGCATCAAAGATGAGCCTGTAGCTTCAATTTTTGCATCATTTTCTGCAGCATGCTAGTCTTTACTTTTCATGTGTTTCTGTCAGTCTCTTTTCACCGCTGATTATTTTTAAAATTCTGTTTTCGTTACATGGCATGTCGTGCAAGAAATATCAGATCAAATGTTTGTGTAATTTTTTTTTGTTTTTGTTTTTTAAAATATTTTTTCTACGATTGAAAGGAGCTCACTCTTGTCTGTACACCCCATGGTTCTGGTATTCAAGATGGGTTTTTCCATTTCACGTTCCCCCACGAAATGTTAGCTGTACTTTTCACTGCTCTCATCACCCGTCTCTCTCTCTCTGTCTCTCTCTCTGTCTCTCTTGCTCCCGAAGGCGAACGAATCTGTTTCCCTTGCTCTTCATCCTCGGTGGGGGTTGCCATTCGATGGGCCGGAGTGGCCGGCGCGCTGCTTGAACAGGACCTGGTTCCCACACTCCCCCCCCCCCTCACCAGCAGCGGCTTAGAAGCTCGGCTGCAAGTCGAGCTCCCCGTCCCGTCCCTTACAGAGCCGGACTTGTTGTCGGCGGATTTTGGGGTGGAAGCCTCTGGAAGCTCCTGGAAGCCCACCGTAAGCGAGTCGCCATGCCCTGTCATTTAATGGCCCAGCACTATTTTGTTTTTGTGGTCCACCTTTTTTTTCATCTTTAACTTTTTTTAATTTTTTTTTTTTTAAACTGATTCGACGTGCTTGGTCCTGGTTACTGACTCGCTTGGTGTTGGGCAGCGTACGACCTGGCGACGCAGTGCCCCAGCCGGCGGTCGATGCGGCGCCACACCATCATGATCTGCGAGCCCGTGCCCGGCGTGTCCCCCGCCGTGGTGAAGGTCCCCGTGCCGCTGGACGCCGAGACGCCCCTGGCGGACGCCTGCGACCTGGCCACCAACACGCTGGGGCTGCAGCTGCCCGAGCTGTCCTGGTCCAGGAACTCCCTGCAGGAGGACCTCTTCCACTCGGTAACGTTGCGTTGTCCGGACCCGCTCTGCTTGGTGACGGGTGCTGTGTGTTTGCTGACGCCGTGCTCTCTCTCCTGCAGAAGCAGTGGCAGCAGGAGTGCCTGTCGCTGACCCTGGAGGAGATCGTGCACATCCGGAGCGTCCTAACCAAGGCGGAGCTGGAGAGCCTGCCGGTGGAGGGCCGCGTTAAAGAGGACGCGGAGAAGGGGAAGGTGCGTCATCTGCCTTTTTGTTTCGCATAGCGCTCCTGGTCGGGCTGGCTCCGCTCAACGTGTTTGCCGTTCCAGGTCTGCTTCCTGTGCATGAAGACGAGGTTCGGCTTCTTCGGCCCCAAGGGCCAGCAGTGCCGGCTGTGCAACCGCGTCGTCTGCGCCAAGTGTCACTCCAAGGTGAGCCCCACTGAGTTTGTTCCTCGGGTTATTCAGACGCCTTACCGCCGAGCTGTAGAGTCGCGAAACAGGACTCAGTTACCCCCACCAATGGATTCCTCGTGCGGAGAGCAATCCATCGGTGGGGTCACACGTTTGGTTCGAGTCCCATTTAGCGACTCTGGAGCTCAAAATGCCGCCTCCAGGGGTCTTCTGGCCCACTGTCACTGTGCGTTGGTAAAACTCCTGCCTTGAACCTGTTGCAGATGCGCATCCCGACGGAGCACTTCTCGCACGTGCCCGTGGTGGCCATCAGTCCCTCGCAGCTGGCCACCCCGGACGACGACCGGGACTGCAAGTCGCACGACCCGGCGTCCTTCTCGCGCACCCTCATGTCCCGCCTGCTGCAGACGGACTCCCCGCAGCGCTCGCTCAACTCGGTGGGCAGCGCGCCCTCCAGCCCCAAGCTGTCGCGCGGCGAGACGACGGCGCCGGGCTCGGCGTCCAGGACCTCGTCCAGGACCTCCCCCGCCACCTCGCAGCCCAACTCGGGCCCGGGCTCCACGGCGGACTCGACGGAGGGCCCCGTCTCGCTGCCCCCTCAGCCCGGACTCGGCCAGCAGCGACAGAAGGTAGGCCCCTCGCCGCCCTGGCTGGCCCACTGTCTAACCAAGTGTGGACAACTTCACACTTCACCAGGAAGTGTGGAGTTCCCCACTCTTGGTTTTAACAGCTCGTTTCCGAAACGCTGTCTCCAAAGGGCGTCAGGCACGTTCTCACACTGGTTCTCGTTCCCCAGGAGCAAGTTCCTCAGATCCAAGACGCTCGGCAGGCCAGGCAGACCCGAGAAGGAGCGCCTCAAGGGAATCCAGATGATCGTCTGCCTCGACTGCAAGACCATGGTGCTGCAGATTATCAAGTCTTCTCGCACCACGCGAACCAACACCATCAGGAATCTCACCCTCAACCTGTCTCCAGTGTATTGAATGTGTGTCTGTCAATATGAATTTTCTGTTGTTAGTTAAACTACTGTGATCTCAGATTTATGTTGATTATTTTAAAGTGATGGTGTATTGTCGGTTTCATGTGTACCAATTTGCTTCCAATATGGCAAATAGGCACCTCTTTTGTTTAGTTAAAGCAAAATTTGTTGAATGGGGGCTGGTTTTGTTTCTTCTAAGGATAAGCTCTTGCCATGCTACTCAATCGCCCCCACATATCAAAGTAAAAAAAGTGATTGGCTAATAAGTATCATTAATGTTTTGAGTTGCTGTATCGGTTATCAACAACTGATGGCAGCTGCAAAAATTTTATTTTTTTAGCTATGCTGTACGATGACATTAATTTTGTAGTATCTGCCATACAATGAACTTTTTCAACTTGAATGTGTTAGAATATTGGACTACATCCAAGTGGAAATTGAACTTGTGCTGGAGTGATTGTGTATCTTGCAACATATTTTTCACTTACATAATTCTATTATTGTTCTGAGGATAGCATGTGTCTTTGACAACTTATCAGCAAGGTTAATTAGGACCTCAACCCATACTATTTGGTCTGTACAAATTGTGCCATCGTATTTACTGTACTTTCGCATTTTTTTTTTGCATCTGCTGTTCAACATCATCGTTTTTAATTAGTTGTTGTACATATTGGAAAGGATTGATGATTGTTGTGCATCTCTCTCATATTTCCTTCTCTGCATTTGAAGCAACGAGACAATGTTCCAATATTTTTAATAGCTGTGAGTCTCATCTCTTTTGATTAAAATAAGGCCAACTGACATAGATGCTGGACAGCCCTTCTTAATTTATATAATGATAAAATTTATTGAAGATCATCTGCTGATAAGAATGTATGGCTTTTAATAGAAATTTTGTTGTAAATCTTTGAATGAAATTGTAGATGGAAAAATTGTACCTTGTATTGAGTTGAGATGAAGAATTTGCTTAGGATTTGAAAATGGTAGAGAATGACTGAATCTTGTGTGTAAGTGATTTTGTGGTTGTAATTTAAGGCTAGGAACTGGTGGAACTGTAATTATGTCCTTTTTTTTTTCAACCTGGCATACTTTGTTTTTCTTAAGCATTGCATTGACAATATTTCCAGTGTAAATTTAAAAAAAAAAAATAAAAAAAAAGACTTGGAGAGCAATAGCGAAATTCTAGACAAAGGACTACCTAGTAATTTCATTTTAAAATTCTTTTATCACTTTGATCTACATTAGACTTGACAATTAAAACGTAATATTATAAATATCATCATAAATGACATTCTGAAAAAGTCTGCCTAACATCAGGTAATTTCTTTTACTTTTTAAAGGGCACTAGTTTCAAGTATCAGTCATGATTTGGAACTTTCAGAGCAGCTAATTTGTGGAAATGGTTCTTTGAAACTAACAAACATGATTTTAAAAGCCTAAACATCTTGGGTACCAAAGAAAGTCTCTCAAAGCATAATGCATCAATCAGATATTTGTCAGACTAGTTCTGAAAAGTTACCTATTCAACAGCAGAGTAAGCCTTGGATGGTTTGAATGTTCGCTTTTAATGTGTGAGCATGTATGAGCAACTGCTGTATCATCCATTAAATACTAGTATCCATTGTGCTCTTGATTAGGTTTATCTGCATTGACACTCTTTTTATTATTTTCTTCACAGCAATGGAAAGCTATTTTTGTATAGAGAATGTGATGAGAGAAATAATTTCAACTAGGATAGAATGCCATTATTTATTTTTAATCTCCAGTTCCCTATTGGCTAGTCATACAGGCAGTGCCTGACACCCATGCGAATCTTTTCTTAATAAACTTAATCTTTTAACTCCTGAGGCTGTTAATAAATAATGATATATATGCTACATACAGCTCTGAGCCTTCAGAGATATGACTTCTGGAGCTGTAGTGTAAACTATTTACCAAAGACATGTGGGTGCATTTTGGAAGACAATACTGTAAAGGTGTAAATGAACTATTAACCGTGTTAAAAATAACTATGCCTTCTTAAAGTGCCTCTGAAATCCAACTAAAAGACACATTCCGTTATTTCTTTGCCATAAGTGTAAAAATGTATAATATGTGAATTCATTTTCCTGTACATAAGTAACTTCTGTGTATTAGAATACCAAGAATAATTACAATAAAATATAATGAGAAAGCAAGCCGTGTATTTATTTCTTCCCCTGCAAAACTACCTCTGCCTGAAGATTTGTGTGCAATGCTGCAGCCGGCGTCGGAGAGGTGGGCAACTTAACCTGCGAGCTCTCCCATATGATATGATATGATATGATCTTATGGCTCGCCCAATAACGCCCATCAGATAAGTGCATATGGTAAAAGTAAATTTATTGCTCTTTTCGTAAATCGGATAGACACACACACAAACATACCCTTTACTCTTCGCCATGATTGAGCACATCTCATTAAATTAAAATAAAAGGCGAGGCTGACAAGATGAAAATCATAGCAAAGAATAATAAACGTGTACATTGCCCTAATACCAAACACCCAAAACATGGTTCTGCTGGACAAAAGTCAGATCAGAAAAGATCAGAAAATCATAAGTTTAATCAACTATCCACAAATGAGAAAAAAAAATGGTTTCACAATTTTTTGATAAAGGATTTGCTGAGATCATATAACATTTTAAAGGATTCAAGCTAGGTTCCTAGTGGTAAAGCGGAATGGTCAGATATCCCTGAAAAAAAAAATCAAAGACACTGGCAGTGGCTCTGCTTAAACATATAAATTAATCTCCAAATTCATAAAAAATGAGAAAAATGGAAACAAATGCAATCTTGGTAGATCCACAGGGAACGATGCAAAATCAGTAAATTAAATGACTGCTGAGATATTTTGTGCAGATTGGTGTTTTTCTAAAGTACAAATTTCTCCAATACAGCATTTACAATACAATATTATCACCAGATGAACTAAACTTAAATTTGAATCAGTCATGGTTGCCTACCAGCCAAAGTTAACAAGTTTCTATAGTCAATGTGTCTATAAGAAGAGTAGCACTGACGGTATGACATCAAACATTTAGAAGATGACAAACTTAATTTAAGTATCCACAAAATATTGAAAAGAAACATCCTAATCAATGCGGTAATGATACAAGGAATGACTAACTGAATCATATACATCTAAGAAGGCTTCAGATGGCTCAGTAAAAAGAATCCCGTTGGTGTGACACGAACCATTTGATAGTTTGTGAGACAAATGTACTTCAAATCTCAAAAGAGACAAGTAGAGAGTTGAAATTTTCAACCAAGAAATTGAAAATAAAAATTACTACACAGGTAAAATATCACAACTCATTCCACATGAAATTAAAACAGTAAGGAAATAAACATAACTTATCGAGACAGCAATGATAACTCACAGGGGCAAGAAATAAACAGTATGTGATTTTTTAAAACTTGTAAAAACAAAAAAATAAACTAAATTTGACAGCCAACAAAACAAAAATAGAAACACTCCCTCTTAACCAATCCAATTAAATGACTGAATGCCTTAAACCCATGCATAAACGGCACACTTGATTGCATAGGGAGGAATTTATTTTCACAAATTCTATTTCAATGAACCCGTGCATGAGGAAATACAAAATGATTTTGTCAAGTTTTCCTTTCACCAGAACAAAGAAAGGGTAAAAAGAAAATTTGACAAGAGATGGACAAAAAGGTGATCATGGAAATTGTCCACATGAGCAAATATGAACAAGAGTCTAGTTTTTATTTTTTTTCAAAACATGTGCTTCCTGATGATGCAAACTCTTCCAGACTTTAATATTGGAAAAAGTAAAACTGAATATTTCAAAATATGCATTGGTTTCATAGAGTCACTGGACTACACACGGGTACTATTTCAAGAATATTCACCATATTAGATATCACTATGATCTTAACCACTCATCATAGTTAAACATCTGCACTGGACTTAACTAAATTTAACAATCATTTGGTGTTTGATAAAATCAGATTTAACCCTCAATAAGGAACAAAAATATCACACCTTCAGTCCTTCCCCATTCTCAGCACTGTCCTTGTCTTTCTCTGCATTACTTACACTTATGGTGTTGTTATTATACTGTTTTAAGTAGGCGGCATACATATGACGAGCCTGGTTTAAAACTCGAGTAACATCATGCTTGCGTACCATTTTGTCAAAGTGCATTGCCACTTCATTATAATCCATATTATTTCGCATGATAAACTCTCGATGTTGTCGTAAAACAGTGAGACAGAGGAACATGAGAAATGGGTTGCCACCACCAAAAATGGAGGGTGGTGGAAGTCTGGTTGAATAGTTGCCTGTAGGCAATGGGCGAGCACCACTGAGATCAATTGCTTCTTCACAATTGGTATTTGACGTAACCATGACTGCAGGATCAATAGAGCAATTTTCATCAACAAAACCTGTCTGTTTGTGAGCAACACTACTTGAAGGTGCTCCAGTTGGATGGATGTCCGTATGTGTTTCTTCAGTCCCCATACTTCCAGGAGTTGGATGGAAGTGGTTTGGAGATGATAGCTCACGGCTATGAGGCCACTCATTTTCTTGCTCCAAGTCTACCTGCTCATCAGGGGTTATGGGACTGGACTTGATAGGATTCTCCCAAATAAAAACATTGTCCGCTCCATAGTTTGACCTAGTAGGCACATTGAGCTCCTCTTTGCGGTGGTTTGATGATGCATCACTCTCTGTGTCCAAGTGAGTGGATCCACTACAGGCAGATTCTGTATCCTCAGTGTCATCTGACAGTAAATTTTGTCTTGGATTTGAGCCAAATACATGCCTGTCTAAACTGTCAAGTTCAATGCGCAGCTCTTGAGTCATAGAGGTAGTCATGGGAAAATACTCTGAATCATCAGGAGAACTATCCTCACTTGTACTTCTATCATAAGTAGAAGTTGAGTTACTTTCCACGCTATCAAAGTTTCTTTGTTCGCCATTTTGGAATGAGGAAAAATCTGGGTTAGAGTCAAATACAGCATCATCAACACTTCCAAAACGCTCATGTTTCCCTAAATTTGATTTATTCTTTTTAGGGCTCAATGAGTTGTTTCTCTTCAAATTAGAGAAGTTTAAAAACTCATTCAGGTTCTTCACAACACGAGTGTTCTCCTCTTTCTTGTTTTGAGATTCTTCTTGAATTGAATCGTGGTGCCTATCGAGCTTTTCTAAAGAAAGAAGTAAATTCTTGCAGCGACCAGATTGGAATTTTTCTTTTAAATGAGAACGAACACCACTGCGAGGACAGCTATCTTTCTCCGATGAAGGACGAAGTGAACGAGAGGTTCGATGATTGTGGGCATCTCTGTGCTGCTCCAACTTGCTTTCAACATCAGCCTCTGAAGATGATGAAGGTAGCGCACCTCTACCCAATGATGAATCGTCTAAACTAGCAAAAGGCTTAACTTTGACCCTCTGAAACTTCCCTTTGACAGTGCCAGTTTCATCGAGACTTTGGTTTTGTCTTTGAACTGAAACATTGTGTTGGGGTCTGCTTCGAGGCATTAGTGATGCCCCTGATCCTTGTCTCCTCAGTGCACATACCTATACACCAAAAAAGTTTAAATTGAAATGAATTCTAGACAGAGAATTGCTTTAAAAGATGGAAAGACAAGTTACCTTAGTGTATGCATTCTCCCTGGGCGACTTCAACAATGGACTGATAGGTGGTGGGGAGATACCAGAAGGTGGAGCCAAAAATTGTACATCAAACAGAGGCAATTCCTTACTGTGGTAGCTTGGCATTGGTGGCAGAGAACTCCACATGACTTCCATCATTCTCAAAGCATCATCAAAGGCAAACTCTCGCTTCATTTCCAAAAGAAGCCAGCGGTAACAAAATAATAGATCATCAGCCTAAAAGAGACAACAACAAAGAATTATGTTTTGAAAATAACCTTGTTAAAGCAAAAGATAACATGAGGGGAAATTTCTCTTACCTGATGACTTTTAAGGTATGAGTAGAACTCAGGATCATAAAAAAGCAAACCATCGGTTAGGTGCTGGAAACGCAATGTCATAGCCTCTCCATCCAGCATAAAGTTTGGGCGCAATCGGCTCATGAGAGCACAAAAACAAATATAAGCATGTGCTTCATCCCCCATGGTGACTAATAATGGAGATGCGAGATCACTCATTCCTTGGCAATAGCTAACAGTTGGATGATTTAAAGCATATCTGAAAAAGAACAACTTACAGTGAGAGGAAAATGCCATTAAAATTTAGAAAGGATGAGTTTCGAGAGAAGAGAAGAAAACCTTACGTTGTTAATATGTTGAAAAGTGATGCTATATTCTGGTTATCGTCACTCCCAGCATAGAAAGGGTGGTGCCGATCAGTCCTTAAAACATCTTTACGAACCATAGTGGTGACGTAACTCAAATCTTGAGTCAGCTACAGGATTAAAATGCACAATAACAAAAAAGATACAGAAGGAAGATAAAACAAAAAACATTATTCAAACATTGTTCTTGGCAGAATACCTGATTTTTTTGTATCAGCTCTTTCCAGTACTCCCGAAGAGAATAATATTCCTGGGCTTTCATCTTCATGTAATCCATACGAGCTTTCCCAGACATCCCATCAGGATAAACATTTAAAATGTGTTTCCACACAACTTTTCTGAAACATTGAAAACACAAAAACAAAATTAGTTTTTTTCCCCTTGCCTTCTTCTTTTAAAATTTCTTTGTTGCTTTCTGATCTGCACCTCAGGCTTGGTTCAATGCCTCCATAGTAGATTACTCTCCTCAACTCTCTGTCCTGAACAACCTGACCAATGGGATCCAGAAACATGCGGAACTGAGCATCTGTGAGAGGAGGTTTTGGGGGCACAGCGCTGGATGGAGTAGGCTGAGACTCTTCTCCCAGAAGAGCTCTTTGCACCAAACTGAATGTTTTTTCCACCTGCAGAAAAGAGAATATTATATGAACCTAGTGCTCATAGCTTTAAGGTGTCTAGTAAATATGTATTCAAGTACCTGATTCAGAATTAGACCTGGTAGACGATGCTGCATTTTAACTACGCCTTGGGAATGTTGATGACTTTGTTGTGAGTGTTGTAAAATAGGACGATTAGATTGGCTTCCCGCGCCCTGAAATTGTTGCATTTGTAACTGTGGCAGGCGAAGCGCCTCCAGACCTCGAATTGAGGGCATAATGTCCACATCAGTTTGAGAAGCCTCATCCCATTCTTCTACATTTTCTTGAACTGACTTAACTTCAATTTGCAGACCCAGGCATGGTTCTGACGCACTGTGCAACAACATTTTTGTTAAATTACTTTTTTCATCATTGGCTCTTTACTGTTCTTAGCTAAAAGTATAACCCTTAGTTAAATCTGAGTTCAACAGACTTACCTGAGAAATGCTGCATCTAAATCCCAGTCTGAGAGGAGAGAAAGATATGTCTCTTGGCCATAATCATCAATAGCTCTATAAGATACAGTGAATTCACTGCAAATATAGAATTATAATGAGTAACTTCATAATAATGCTGAAATTCATAATGAAGAAAAAAGAAAATATGTTATACCCCTTAAGATCAAATGCTTTGGCAATAATACTCTGTAGAACTTCAAATGACGTAATTTGAGGATCCACACTGAATTTACGATATTCTGGCTGAAGCATGGCGCCACATTTCTGCAAACAGAACACATAATAATTTAGAAAGAAACTCCAGAAAAAATGCAGAAGATAAAAATAAACAAGCAGCCAATCTTTAAGTTTGAGTGAAATAGTTAATTTTATGGATATTGTAGGACACACACGAGATTTGTATACTGCAATCGATAGTAGTACAAGAATGTACATAATTCACACTTTAGATTAGAAGACATCATAACACCAAGCTAAAGCAAGATGAAATAAACAATTACCTTAGGGCATACACATATGAGAGCACAAACGATCATAGATCAAAAATTTACAAAGTTCCCCGTTTGATACTATGAAAGCTTTAATACATTTAAAAGGCATGTCCATCGTTTTATCAGTTATCATTTTGAAATTATTAAAAAATAAACACCATATGCAACTAACCTGCACTTTGACACGTACAGCCTCTCGACTGTATCCAAATACGCCAGACATGATTATTTACTGCGAGAAGCACCTATCGTAACATAAAAGGCAACTGGCACATACGTGTGATACAAACAATTTGCACATTTTCAAGGTAGTCAGGGCACCACTTAAATTTCCGATATTTTTCTAAAAAAAAAAAAAAAAATCCGTCTGCTTTTTCCTTGACTTTCAGGAGAAACGGGTTCAGCCGCTCCGTCATTGCTATTGCTATTGGAATTGGACCGGCGAAGACCACGAGGGGGAGCCACCACCACTTTTGTTGTTGTTGCCCCCCCTCCCTCCACTCCACTTCGTCATATCATCCTCCCAGCGATCTGTTGTTGTCAGTCCACTGTCGCTTCTTTTGCGCGATTGCTCCTCCTACTTCCCCGTGAGGCTCTCCTCATGTTTCCATGGTGGTGACCGACACTCTTCTGGAGCTTTGCATCGGGTTGACACAATGCTCACATCGGTTCCCAGGTTGGGATTCCTCTTTTTCCTGACCTACACCTTTGGTGTAGGTTACTTTGTGTCTTCTGCTCCTGCTGCTTCGGGCGTCGTTCCCGTCATTCTGAGTAAGTTCTACAAAGTTCCACCACGTACGTTTGCTGGAGTTGGAAGTTGTCATTGACTCAGAATGCCTATTTAGAGTACAAAGAACATCCGATTGTCAAATGCATTTATCAGTCTTTGTTTGTTTTGACTGGTAGTTCCAGGGGATGGCGGCAGCCAATTAGATGCCAAACTGTCAAAGTCACAGGTCGTGCATTATGTGTGTGGCAAGAGTACCAATGACTTTTTTAATATTTGGTTGAATTTAGAGCTTCTTGTTCCAATTGTCATTGATTGCTGGGTATGTGTCATGGGTTGCCTGGTTGATTTTCTACTGCTGTCATGTGCCTCTTGACCTTTGATCTTATTTATTCTTGATTATCTGAACCCAAGGTTGACAACATCAAACTGGTGTACAATGCCACAACTAGGAAAACAGAAACTCCACCAGGTGTTGTTACAAGAGTACCTGGATTTGGCAATCCATCGGTGGTAGAATGGTTGGACCCAAGTGAAGCCTCTCCCGGAGCTTACTTCAAAGACATTGGAAACATGCTCGTTGGAAAAGGCCACAACAGAAATTCATCTTTACGAGGTGCACCTTATGATTTCCGACGTGCTCCTAGTAAGTTTTAAACCTGGGAACTCTCACTCCGTACAATTTTAAGTGAAGAATGAGTGTTATATTTCTGGAATTTCCTTTGTTTAGATGAACATCAGGAATTTTTCATCGCCTTCAAGTCTCTGGTTGAGGAAACTTACAGAATGAACGGAAACATGCCTGTCCTGTTGATTGCTCACAGCATGGGTGGACCTTTGACTTTAGTGTTCCTCCAGCAGCAGACCCAGGCATGGAAGAATAAGTACATTCGTGCTCTTGTAACACTGAGTGGGGCTTGGGGTGGGTCAGTGAAGGCTCTCAAAGTATTTGCTGTCGGTAAGGACCTTTACTACGAACTTTTCATGAATCTCAAAATCTGCCTTCCTATTTAGTGGTGAGCTGGAGACGGACATCATCTCAACCACAATTATTTTACAGGAGATGATTTGGGATCATATGTGCTACGGCAAAGTATTCTCCGAGAGATGCAGATTACTTCTCCAAGTTTGTCATGGTTATTGCCTTCATCAATTTTCTGGAAAACATCTGAGGTGCTGGTACAGACTGGAAGCCGAAACTACACCTTAAATGATCTGAAGGACTTTTTTGAGTTAGTGGAATCATTTAACTAAACAGCATTAGAATTTGTTTGCAGAACCTGTTGAGCTTATAAATATTTTTCTATGGCTTGCTTTTCAGTGACATAAATTATCCCACAGGCTGGGAAATGCGCAAAGATGTGGAGCAGTTCTCTCTTAATTTCTCTCCTCCCGGTGTGGAGGTACATTGCTTGCATGGCTATGGTGTGGACACTGTTGACAGGTTGGTATGATGAGACATAATTCTGTACTCCAAAACCCTCCAAAACACTCTGAAGTATTACTGTCACTTTAAAAGTCTAATTTTGTTTCCAGCATGATTTTCAAACCTGGCAAATTCCCTGATGGGTATCCAAATTTTGTGTATGGCGATGGAGATGGCACAGTCAACAAGAGAAGTTTAGAGGGGTGTGTGCATTGGATTGGACATCAAAAGCAGAAAGTTTATCATCAAACTTTCCCCAAGGTAAATGTGTGATATTTTTATGAAAGTTAAAATGATGCACTATTCTTATGAAGTAAAAAATTATCCTTTTTCTTAAATGTCTAGGTCGATCATATGCAAATTTTGACGGATGCTAATGTCCTTGACTACATTCAGCAGCTTGTCACCCGAAAGCTGAAATAATTTTTTTCTACTGGTGCTCAAACAATACTGAAAGTTTAAATAAAATGTAAAAGTATGATTGATACTGGAGATAAAGACTGGTAAACTGGGTATAATGTTACTGTCAACACTACAGTGTCACTATTTGATAAACTTCACTATAAGTTGCTCTCTTGTTAAGAAAACCTATGTAAAATAAAATACAGATTTGCACATATACATATATCTTTATCAACCAAAGAACAAGGCCTTTTGTAGAGTATTCTAAGACATGTATTGGTATTAATGGGCTGTGTCAAAGTGAGGAGAACAGATATGTTTAGGTGAGGTGGGGCGGCAGGGAGTTAAATGCTTTCTGGAAAGTAGGACCCTGCCCCCCACTTCACCACTCCCTTTACCGTTCTGTATTCTTTTAAAGTTTAATCAATTTATTTCCTTAACTTGATGAAAAAATTAATTACTTCCCACTGAATGCATTGGTCACAAATGACTATCAACTGTGCATGCTGTGAAATGCATTTAGTATGGTACATTTTTCATGCGCTGGCGGTGTTTTCTATTTTTTTGTGGTGCACTGGAAAAACAATTTTATTATATTTTAAATCTGTGATATACATCTTAGGAACTTTTGTCCTGGGAAATCACTTCAGTTTTTGAAGTCCTGGAGAAGAAAAGAGTTCTTTTGTTCTTGTGTTCCTGAAATTTTCATGTGAATGTTTCACTGTGAAATTAAACAATTATATCTGTATGTATTTGTTGTTTATTCCTGTTTATTCCTGAAGCATAACAGATCGGACCCGATTCGGTCTTCCCCCTGACATCTAACCTTATACGGACCAATAAAGGTAGTAAAAGTTAAAAGATTTCCACTATCAGCTTCACCGCATGTTCTGATCTGATACGAGCAAACAGACACTTACAAACTAACGATAGCGTCGTATCCCGGTGGCCCTCCCTCTGTCGGTCGGCGCGCACTCACTACCCGACTATATAGTCGGCTTCTCCCGACGCCGCTCCTTGTCGCCCGGGTGCTCAACCGGTTCAGCAGGCAGCCAGCACTTCAGCACTGTTGTCATTTGTCAGGTGGGCTGTTTTGCTCTTGGTGGCTCGGACAGGTTGCGTATGCGTGCTCTCTTTTACCAAGCTCTAGTCGCTCAGTGAGGTGGTCGATTTGAAGCTGTCTTGCCTCGACCAAGGGAACAATGCAAAGTGTCATCAATTCGGTGAAGGGCACGGCGCTGGGCGTCGCGGAATACCTCGCTCCAGTCCTTAAGGTGGGTGCACTGTCCTGCGGGCTGCACGTCCAGCCTCGCCTCCGTCTTCCCTGCGCTGCGTAGCGCTGCGGCGCTCGTCGGGCTTTTGGACCACCACTGTAATCTGCTTCTTCACCGCCGAGTAATTCAATCGTCTCGTGAGCTCTCTTGAATCCACGTCATTCATGTCAGAGATCCAATCTACAGTAAACATAACCTGTTAAGTGACAAAGGTTTGTGTGTCCAGTTCTGCTGGAAGATGACGTTGGTCATGTTTTGACTTTTGGACAAGCTGCTTTTTATAAAACTTAGATATCGTTAGGTTTCGTTCATTTTGATCCAGAATTGTCAGCCTTCTCTTAATCTCGTCAATAATGAGTGAAATTTTTTCTCTCTCCAGGAATCTAAGTTCAGAGAGACTGGAGTATTGACTCCAGAAGAGTTTGTTGCTGCCGGAGACCATTTAGTTCATCAGTGCCCTACTTGGCAATGGGCAACAGGTGATGAAGCCCGAGTTAAAAGTTACCTCCCTCCAAACAAGCAATTTTTAATCACAAGGAGTGTGCCCTGCTCTCGGAGATGTAAACAGGTACAGTCTTCAAAACATTACATTTACTCAGATCGATTTTCTTACAAATGCTGTTTGGTTTCTGTCTCTTAGATGGAATACTGTGATGACCATGAAAAAATTATCGAGGGTGATGATTCTGATGGTGGTTGGGTGGATACCCACCACTATGCAGGCCTTGACGAGAAAGTTTCTGAGATGACACTGGATGCCAAGGTTTGCAAGAAGACACTTTCATTCTAATGTGTGGTTAAGTCAAGATATCATTTGCAGTGTTTTCATCGTCTCGTTTCAGGCTGAGGCAAGTAGTTCAAACACTCCAAATGCAGGAATCACTGATAGAGATAATGGCGACGATGATGATGATGACGGAGAAGCTGCTGACATGGAAGAGTTCGAGGAAAGCGGCCTCTTGGATGAAAATGACAAGGTAAGAAGTTTGATGAGATTTGATATCTGTGTGGTTCTCTGGATCAAATTTCTTGTTTCTCATTTTGTTTCTGTTTGCCTCTAGGCCACTTTAGACACAACACAGATTAGCAAATCTGAAGTCCCATTGCCGGCAAGCTTGTCAAGTACAGATGATGATATTATTCACACTCGTACCTATGACTTGCACATCACATATGACAAATATTATCAAACACCCAGGCTTTGGCTTACTGGTTATGATGAAGTAAGTGATAACAATTTTCTGAATTTAAACTCTTTGAGGTCCCAGTCATAATTTGACTTCAATATTTATTAATTTTCAGAGTCACAAGCCTCTTAATGTAGAAGAAATGTATGAAGATGTTAGTCAAGACCACGCAAAGAAAACTGTGACGATGGAGACACATCCACACCTTCCTGGCCCTTCCATGGCATCTGTCCACCCTTGTCGGTGAGTTTAATATTCTGTATCTTGCCTCCTTTCTATTGTACATCAAGCATACTGTTATAGCTCATTTGTTTCAGACATGCTGAGGTAATGAAAAAAATTATTGAAACTGTTATGGAGGGAGGTGGTGAGCTAGGTGTTCACATGTACCTCATTATTTTCTTGAAGTTTGTTCAGTCTGTCATTCCAACTATTGAATATGATTATACACAGAATTTCACAATGTAAATATAGTTTTTATTCGGCCTAAAGTTTATATCTATTTTACAATGCATTGGAAAAAAATCTTACATTCTCAAGCTATGTTCAATGGTGATGAAAATTGCGTTTCACAAGTTTAGCTCTGAGAAAATTACTGAGCATCAGTTTTAGCCGATAAAAGAGAAAGTAAACAAAACACAACTTAACATCACGGAAGTTGATTGCATTTACGCAGTAAAAAGTAGTAAGCCAAGTGTAAATCCTTGAAAGCTGAAATTAAGTGGCACTGTATGTAATATGACCCTTGAAAAATGTGATGAATAAAAAAAGCCAAGTTGCATGATGTTTTCAACTCATCTTCATTTATTCTTTGATTAACAATGATTGATATTGTAATGCCAACAAATTTTCAGTACAATCAACAACAAAACAAACACACAATGTATAAACAATAGATCAAAAAAATAATATTTTATATTTATATATGATACATGTACAAATAAATTTCCTTCATTTCAATTTACCTATAGAGATGCTGATGAGAATTAAGGTACCTGAAAATCACAACAAAATAGATAAAGTAGAAAGCAGAGATCAGCCCTGATAGTGAGAATCTCAAGAAGATCTGAGATCTACCTGAGACATATGGGAAGACATTAAATCTGCTACAAGTTGGAGTTGGTTCACATCAGAAGAGGCAACAAATCTTAATTTTTGACCATCCTCAGTTGTAAATTCTATGTGCTGTCCAACATCACCATCAGAATCCACAACACCGACTCCGGAATGTTCCTTTAGTACAAAAAAAAAAACCAAAACAGTATTACCAAGCCATGTAAGTGACAGTCATGTCAAAATGTGAACATGTCAACAGCTTTTTCTTACCACAATCAAGCTATCTCCAACACAAGCCAAGCTCTTGCCGCTTAGGTCATTGCCAATGTGCAAGTGACTGGTTGGGACAGACACATCCGCACCCGGGAACCCTGTAGAGATTGGATGCCCTTCAGCAGTTGTTAACTGAACAGGGATGGCTCTACCATCTTCTGTGGTCACCATTAATGACTGTCCATCCGGTGTTGTGATCTGAAAATTCGAGTAATAAGAGTAAATAAAAGGTAATCGGAGGAAGTTTAGTCACAGTCTTTGACTGGGTGCATGAGTAAACTTCAGTCCTACCTGAAGTTGGCTTCCATCCTGCATTGTAAAATGGATTGGGTTTCCCTCCTCATCTCATCGGTGACAGGCACACCCTGAGGTGCAATCAGATGACCGAGGTCCAGTGTTGCATCTCCAACAACAGCGTCACCGAATTGAGTAGTATCATCTCCAGCGGACAAGAGTTTTAAGTCCTGAGTGCAATGCAATGAATGTTACATTAACATACAGAACAATAAAAAGTAAAATGGGAGGGTAGGGGGGAAACCAACTTACATCTGAAGTACCCCCTGTGACATCATCAACTATGTGCAAAGTGTGGGACTCTGTGGGATCGTCTGGATCCTGATAAGACACATAAATGATTTGTTGGACAGCTTCACCATCTTCATTTACACTTGCCACACCTGAGGGACCTGGCACTAATCCTACTCCGACCATATCTTCACCAGTTGCAGTGCCACCCAACTCCTCAGGCATTTGGCCTTTGATAAGGTTCCACACTGCTCGATCCATAGGCAGTGTACTTCCAAGAGGAACCTTGTTATTCTCCCTGTGCACCTAAAATTTAATTCAGGGACAAAATATTAAGAAGTGATGGGATGGGTGACACTTTTTAAAGCATCTAAACAAAAACCACATAAGATATTTCATTTTAAGCACTGGTCTTGAGTAAATTACCTTCTTGTGTTTGGTGAGATTTGAGCAATCAGCAAATGATTTTCCACATACATTGCAGGAATAAGGCTTCTCACCTGGAGAGAACATTGTTAATTAAAAGACCCAAAAGACATGATGGTTGAGGTCTCAGCGAAGAATTGGATCTCATCTGACCTGTGTGTAAACGCATGTGCTTCTTAAGAGCCCATTGTTCAGTAAAACCACGAGTGCAGAAATTGCATCTGAATGGCTTTTCTCCTTTATGTCTTCTTGTGTGGCATTTCCAAGTGTCTTTGTGCAAGAATGACTTTCCACAATATTCACATTTCCAGGGCCTCTCTCCAGTATGCCGTTTAACATGAAGCTTAAACTGAAGAATTAAGGCAAGAAATAAAAATTGGCTGTACAATCCAAGAAAAACATTATGAACCACATGCAAAGTTTTTCCAACCTGTGATGATGTAGTGAACTTCCGTCCACAATAGTCACAGCAGAAAGGTTTTTCCCCAGAGTGAATACGAAGGTGCTCCTGAAGATTTCCATTTTGAGAGAATTTCTTTTGGCAAACATGGCATTCATAAGGTTTATGACCTGTTCCAAAAAAAAAAAAGAATCAATGAAGGAAAAATGCTCGGCAGTTAAAAAGGAAACAACAGCCACACCAATTTATCTATCCTAACCTGCATGCCATCTGTAATGCAATGTAAGGCTTGTTTTGTGAGCAAATTGATGCCCACAAAGGTCACAGAAGAATTTCTTCTCTCCTGTGTGAGTTGACTGGTGATTCAACCAATTGGCTTTTGTTTTGAAGCTACTGCCACAGTCACCACATACATAAGGTCTATAAGTGGAAAAGTTCAGTTAGTTGCAGATCAAAAAGAGAGGAGAATTCAACTAAATGTGAAACGCAACAACAATGTCTACATTTACCTGTCTTCTGAATGGACGAGCTGGTGCCTTTGCAGAAGCTGCTTATGCTTGAAACCTTTACCACACTTGCTACAGACAAAGCGACGACCATCATTGTGCTCAGCCTCTTTGTGGTAAAGAACAGAACTAGGATGGTTCAGGACTTTTCCACAAATATCACATTCATAACCACCCTTTCCATCAGATTTTGCTTCACTTGTACTTGAACTTGACGGTTGTTCAGAATTTCCAGTGTCATGTTGAGATTTAATGTGATACTTCAGGCTAGATTGGTAAGGGAAGGTCATGGGGCACAGCTGGCATTTGTACGGTTTATCGTTCTCATGAACAGTTTGTAAATGAACCTAATAAGGGGAACAATGATACAACGTATAGAATAGATACATAAGAAACCATTGCAAAACTGAAACAATTATACTTAAGCTCTACCTCAAAATCTTCCTTAGTAAGGAATTCTTTATTACATTTGTCACAATGCAAACTATTTTCACCGGATCCCTCCTCTTTCTTCACTTCCATAGGAGCCTCAATGACAACTTTAATAAAAGACAGAACCACAGAGATTAATAAACATGAAGCAAACAAGAAAAATTATGCTATTCTGAAGTCCTACCTTCACCACTGTGTTCAAGTGTTTTATGGTGCAAGTCCAAGTTATCTTTGCTATTGAACTGCTTTTGGCAAGTTCCACATTCATATTTGACTCCTTTGTGGTAATTCCTTTAATGGGAAAAAGAAAATGAGCCAAGCTAGCAAATACTCGACACAATAAAGACTAAGTTTAAAAATGATGACCACCTACTTGTGGTGTATATATCTGCTGCGGTGCTGGAAACCTCTACCGCAGACTTCACACTCATAGTTAATTTTGCGTTTCTTTGAGTTGCGAGGACGCCCTCGGCCTCGGCCGCGATTAACAATGACAAGTTCACCCAGCCCTCCATCAGGTGTCTCCAGGTGTCCTATGACTTCTGTGGGAATTTTTCCGACAGATATAATTTTTGCTACAGTCATTTATTATTAAATCAAGTTAACTACAAGAAATGAAAATTTTTAAACTTACCATCTTTGGTTGATTGAACAGGACGAGAGGTATCCATGTTAGTTTTACCCCCTTCATCATCATCTTCATCAATTACTCCTTCTTCACGAAATATTCTTTCAAGCTCCTTGCCTTGTACAGCCTCCATGAATCTTGCAAAACATATTTTGTTGTTAATACCAAATTACACCAGCAGACTGTTACCGTTTTTCACTATGAAATAAGCATAACAAACACATCTAGGATTTAAAATGTTAAATACCTGCGGGGAATTTTCTTCTTACGTCTTCTACGGCCTTCTCCCTCTTCCTCTCCATCATCATCCATATCATCCTGTTCCATAGATTCATTCAACAATTGCTCATTGTCCTTTTCGGCACTAGAAGCTGCATCAGCAGCAGGCATTTGCTCTGGGTCTGGACGCTGCTTGGGTGGTCTTCCACGTTTTCTCTTTGGTTTTTCCAAGCCTTCCATTTTTAAAGAAAGGCTGTGTCCAGCTGTGAAGATGGTCCCACCAGGCACTGACAATAATAAAACAAAATGTCCAATAATGTCAGCATAATCTTACATTCCAAAGAAGTGAGAGAAAACAGCCATACACATGACATACAATGTATTAATATCTGGGCTTCAGTTCCATCTTCTGCTGTAATTGTTTCTGGAACGATTATGTCTTGACCCTGAGCTATCCGCAGTCTCTCTTTATCAAATTTTTTTTTAAGCTCCATCTGGGAATAAAAAATTAAATAACACACTGCGCTTGGATGATCACAATATAAAACAGATTGATCTTTGGGAAGGTGAGGGTGAGACTTACCTGCTGTTTCCATAGCTCTCGCAGCTTCTGTTGCCCATCCACAACATGATCCAGAAATGCTTTGGTGGAATGCAACTGAAGGTTGCACGGTGGGCATATTGTGCGAGGTAGTTTCCCATCATCAGTTATCTGTTTCAAATAATCAAAGAAGACAAACAATGGTTTAAATCAAAGACACGCATTAGTTGATTTTAAATGTAAAAAATAAGCGCAACTTTTGCCAATCAACGAATGAACTGTGTCAGCGCAAAATGTAAAATTTGGAGAGACACAAGATGTAAACAAACGTGACATCTATAGTGGTTCGCCGGTTCGGAGCATAGGCAAAAAAACAATGGATATGATTCCCAAGTGATCAGAACATGAGGTAAAGCGCGACTGCCCTACAAGGCATCCTAGGTTAGAGACAACATAAATTGCAACTTTTCATTGAAATTAACGTTCTGTAATCACTAACGCTGGTCAACTTGATTTAAGCAGTGAGGCAGACGAATTTAGTGCAACTGAAATCAGTAAAGCCTCCATTTTGAAGTTCGGAGGGATCAAGTGAAATTCTTACAGAAAGAAAACATTACATACCTGGAGTGGAAGGTAATTGTTAACCACAGAACTGAGAGTTTCTCCATTTTCGTCGGGAGAATATAATAAGGTTGCACTTGAATTTTCAACTGCACAAAGTCTACATATCATGGAATTGTACAACTCTACCTCCATCTTGAGTCTTGTGCCATGAAAACTTGGCTTTTGATTCCAACTGCTGTATGCATTCATCCAGTGTTTTCATCTACTTTGTTGTCTATGGTATTTACATAGTATGTACTCAATAATCCTCTTCTTATGCATTTCTTTTGGTCATTTTGATTAATGAAATAAATAAATCGGCATCTCTAAATTCTAAAGACTGTTTTTATAACAAATCAGATGTGGGGTCAGTTGGGTTATAGAGTTTTCTATGGTCTCAAACTGGTCAAAAATTGGTCAAAGCGGACGACGCGAGTGACAGTCAGTAACCGTAAACCGTTCCCTCCATTTGAAATTTTGGAGGTAAACCGGTCGTGTACGCGTAGCGGACTATGATAATAAAATCGGATCGTGCTGTCTGTTTATTTTGATTTGTAAGTTCCAATTTCCTTAGACAATCAGTAAATGTCATGATCTTATGCTAATTAATCTCAGATTTAGTCCTGCCTTGCATTGTGCCACAATACGATGAATGTCAGTCGGTTCTCATCTACGTCACTATGCTCATTCATCCGAAGTCAAGTCGGTTACTCCCATGTCGTATTATTATAAACCTTGGTTCTCGAAATTTATGATAGAAATTTTGTTACAGTAGTTTTATTTTCTTGTCACAGTAAGTCTTTACTTTCACATCTATGAACTAGTTCACCGATTTATTCCCCGCATCACACTTTCATCTAATTTTAAGCTTGTAATGGTATGTCCTTTAGTCTCGTGTTCTATTGCTGCGTTTGTTATAGGTTTACTTAATCATGGAGCCTCTGCTTACTACTGCATTGCCAACAGTGGTTGTTCCAAAGTTGCCTCAACATGTATGTGAGATTCTCTTTGCAAGCGAAGAAAAATCAAGTGACAACGATGGCAAAGTCAGTTATTCAGACGCAGCATACTTCACAATATCACATATAAGTACTTATTTTACTAATAATGCTTGTATTCCTGAAAGGTTTCTGGGATTTTCCGCTTTGAGGGGAAAGATATTCGGATCAATAATTCTTTTAAGAGAAAGAGATGTGACAGTTACACGAGTCCTGTAAGTCATTTTCATCGCCATTTTGAAATTCACCCATATTTGAAGCTTTTTTCTCTGTAATTTTTGCTTTTAGCCATATGCCATGCAAGTGTTTCCTTGCACATCAAGCAATGACAGTGGTTTTGGGACAGATGTTTCTGAATATTCCAAAGAGGACCTAGGTATTCAGAAAAGAGTGCAGCGGTGGAAAGGAGCTGATGAACATGGAGAATATGAGGTCCAGAAAGTTGTTGATCACCGTTTTGACAAAGCAAGTAAACGTCATACAATTGTTGCAGTCCAATCTAGGACTATGCTTGTCAGTGCCTTTTAACCATTTATTTTCCTTCTAGGACGGTACCGATCAGTTTTTTGTAAAATGGCTGGGCTGGGGAAGTCAATCCAACACTTGGGAGCCCCTAAGAAATTTAAACTGTCATGAAAAGTTGAACCATTTCATGAAAAAATTCATTTTAGATATCCTGTTTGTTAAATGGTGTGTTACTGTTTTGTTCGTATACATTATTATTGTTTGACAAAGTTAAGTAATGTGTGTGTACCTGTATCCTCCAGGAGACCACCTCCAAGCTGTAAAACCCTTCTTGCTACCACGTATCGCTCCATTATTGAATTATGGATCAGAAACACTCCTAAAGCACTTTATATGAAAAAATTAAATGGTGGTTTTCATCAAAAAGGTTTAGCAATATCTACTCTTTCAAGGATGCTTCACGAAGCAGTCAGTAACAAATGTCTCAAAAGCCGAGAAGGAATGGTTGACTCCATCAAGAATCACTGTGCACTGTTACGGATGAAAGAAGTCCGCAGAGAGCAACTGGAGCTTATGAAGGTCCATTAATATGGCTTGTATGGCATCAGATATTAAAATCTTAATTTTTAGTAAATACTTACATGCACCTTGCAGAAATGGGAAGACAAACTGAACAGCGTGGGACCTGGTGGACTAAGTGTTGAAAATCAGGTGGACCTGGAAGGTCCTCCTAAAGACTTCATGTACATCACTCAAAACATAGTGAGTGCTAATTGTGATAATTTTATGAACATTTTTCATTTTGTGCTCTCATGTTATTTTTATTTTTGTTCAATCTTAGACTGGCCCAGGGGTTAATAGCTGTATGCTTATTGGCCAGGTTGCTGGCTGTGAATGTACTGAAGAATGTGGAACTCATGAAACTTGTTGTCCGAACATGGCTGGGGTTGATTGGGCCTACTCAGCTCTCAGCCGTCTCATTGTTTCTCCCCGTAGTGGAATTTTTGAATGTAACAGATTTTGCTCATGTGGACCTGATTGTCCAAACAGAGTTGTCCAAAGAGGTAGAAAAGTATGACACCAACAATATTTCTTTTAGAATTGTAACATCTCTACACTGATATTAGACCTACATGTAACATCAACTTTCAGGTCAAATTGACCATTTTTCGGACCGCCAATGGGAGAGGTTGGGGTCTTAAAGCTGGTGAGCGCGTGGAGCGTGGGGCCTTTCTTACCACCTATTTGGGAGAAATCATCACCAGTGAGGAAGCTGCTGCTCGGGATGTCAACTATGGTGAGGTGTCCTTACATTTCTATGCATGATCCAGAAAGTCTTGTACATAAAATTTGTTACAACATCTGTTTCAGAAAAAACTGGATTGTCATACCTCTTTGATCTTGACATGATGGATCCGGAAGAGGCCCCAATATTCACTATTGATGCCATGAAGTGTGGGAATGAATCACATTTCATAAACCATTCTGTATGCCTCTTTCATAAGTTAAATAATTTCTTTTATGTTCATGTATGTCATCAGCATAGCTTCCTCACATCCCCTTTTGTCTTTTCCAGTGCAACCCTAATGCTCATGTCGCAGGAGTGTGGATTGAAACCAATGACCCAGCAATACCTCTCCTAGCACTTTTTGCCAAGAGATCCATTAAAAAAGGAGAAGAAATTACATTTAACTATCAAGGTACAAACCGTTACTTTTACCTTTTGCAAAGTGTCTCTATGTTTCAAATTTTGAACCCTTTATAACTTATTTTCAGGGGACCAAGATCCGCGGTTTAGGGGGATTGACAACATGAACATTGATCCTTCAGACCCAAACAAGCCAAAACGCAAAAAAGCTAAAAGATGCAAATGTGGATCTAGGTTTTGCAAAGGGTTTTACTTTTAAATGCAGGTGCTCTGTTACTCTTTTTAGAGGAAGGGAATTTGAGCAATTATTTGTAAACAAAAATTTAACAAAGGGCTTTTTCTTTATGGCCTGAAAGTGTATATAGTTTTTATATAGTTGTAGAAACAATAATAATGAAATTTACTTAAGTTCTAAAAGTGCAATACCATAATAAATTTTATTTTTAGTGTACACAACTCTTTGTTTTCCGATCAACCCACATCATTTTGTGTAAGTGCTACTGTTACTGAATGCAACATGTAACATTAGATCAAGGAATCAAAGGGTGGGAGGTTCAATCAACAATAAACATCTACAAATTATTTCATCTTTATTTTGAAAAATCCTTGAAGAGTCCAACAACATGTTGCTGTACCTTCAACCTTCATTCTCAAAGCACCGATGTTTCCCTGTCTTGGCACAATTGCAGAACCTCAAATAACTCGATGTTTATAAAACATGCATTTGAACACAGGGGTAGCCCAATGAGAAAGCAGCACATTTGTTTTTTGTCCTTTTTTTTTTTTTTTTTTTTTTTTTTTTTAGATAAGGTTGGACCTTAGAAGACTTCCATTGATAGTTTGCCTACAAAGACAAAGAATTATTTGAAGTTTTTGGTAAAATACCATACAGCTGAAAGACTTTAAGTATTAACTCCATACCCATAATGGCAATAATATTAAGGAGGGAGAGCAAAACACAGAAGACTTGTTTGAAAAGGGGAAGAAAAGTCATTGAATCTTTTTCTTGATGCCCCTCATGCTTTGGTGGGTACAGTCTATCTTGCAACTAACAACAAGGGGCATGTAACAAACAGCCCACCCAGTACATGGTATTTCCATGCAAAGAAAAGATTTGAGTCCATAATTGAGTTGCTGCAGCAGAGCTACAACTTTTTAAAGCTGTTAGTTCAGACTTTCCCTTCATAACTCGAATACAGTGCGAGTTAGAATAGAAAAAGAAAACATCAAAAATATTTTCAAAACACACTCTAATTATCGATTTAGTTCTAAATGTAGGAAAACCTAAGAGTCATTTCAATTTTCTTATTTACTTTTATGTTTTAGGGGGCACTTCACTGATTGATTTGAGCATTTATAACCCAAACAATAATAACTCAAGGTTAAGAAAAATTTCATGTACAAAATTCCCAATTTATTTGAAGAGTTCAAACAAAATATTAAATAGCTGCAAGTCTCACTGCTACACCATGCAGTTAAAAACACATAGCTAATAGTTTCAAAGATACTGCGCCTTACTCCCTTACCACAATACTACATGGACCAAAGCAAAAATGGGCGAGTGTCTCCACATGAATAAATATAAAACATTACATGACAAGACAGTTGAAGGTTATAAATAAGAGGTGATCTCCCACAAGAAATTCTCTTGTATAATTACTTTGGAAGGTAAAACAATCTATGTACAGTGGTGGACAGCTGCGTACACAGGTCGCAAATTTATATCATTGAAAGTTTGTAATTGGATATCATTGTAAAAAAAAGGAAAAGCATTACTTCAAGCGGAATAAATTGTGCTTTGCAGTTGACACAGAACTTTGAATTAAGAGCATAGACACAGTTGAATTCACACAAAACAGAATTACTCATTGCCACACCAGTTGGCCTTTTCATTATGTTCAATAATAAAATAAGGAAACTTCTGAATATATACAGTATAAAAATTAAAAACATTCAGAACACAGACACTTGACTCAATTATTTTAAATACAAAAATAAATCGGCAAGCAATTCTTTAACTTCTGGCTGTCAAAAAAGTTCTTCATGAAAGTTTCAAAGGTGCAGTTTTCCAACATTCATCAATACTGCCAATAGAAAGGAAACTGGTGTTCAGACAATTTCTACAATCTTTCTTACATATTCATGAAAGGAGCTCTTTGAACCATGAAGTTCCATGTCCATGAAACTGATGAGACTAATTAACTACAAACTTGCCTGTAATTTTAGGAAATTTTATGAGAAAACTGATCCAAAAAGAGTAGGAAAAGGTCCCATATGGGAGAGAGGCTAAGAAGGTAACCATCAGTCAGCACTGAATGATTGTGAATCATCAATACTAACACTCAGTTGGTAGAGACAAGTCCACTAATGAGTCATAGGAAAATGATAAACTTTAAATATAAATATTTGTTTTAATTACAATTAGAGTACAAACAAATGTAAAACCATTTACTCATAGTTATCATACTGTTAACTGCAAAGTAAGCTTTTCTGACAAACAAGGCAAAATCAAAAACTCAGATATACAGCACCTACCAGACAAATAGCAGTCCATCACAGCAGCTAAACAAACATGGGGCTGCTAAAAGTTAACAATTTTGTTCAATTTTTCTGTCTAACCTAACTTTTTTCATAAAACACAGATGAAATTAATTGCTATGTGATATTTAACAAATATCAGGGTCTCTTTCCAATGAATCATTGACTAAACTATAGATGAAGCTTCAAATTGATTCTTGGAGCTTTAGAATAAAAATCAATAATAATAATAATAATAATAATATACAAATCAAAAGAATTTATGATGATGTTATGTATGTCTGGTTGCAACTCCTTGAACTCCATACAGTGGCTGCCTCAAACCTTGGGGCAGAAAGTATGCTCAACAAGAGCAAGCCGCACAGCAGACAGCAGGGCAGGCTTTTGGCAATCGCATGGCCTACTCTTCTCTCATTTAGTTTAAGAGGAGGAAAAATGAAGTGCCTTACAACAGCCTACACCGTCCCTTCTTCTTCTTCTTAACCTGAAACATGCAAAAGATTAAATAGTATATCAAACAAAGCAGCTTTTGCTCGTAATTCTCATGTATACTAACCTGAAGAGCAGCTCTAGTTGCAGTCTCAAAAACTTCACGAACCCCCTCCTTGCTCTTGGCAGAGCATTCCAAGTAAGCAAATGCATTGATCTTTTCAGCCATGTTGCGACCTTCCTCTGGCTTCACAGGCTCTTGCTTCATTTTTCCTAGCTCTTTTATTGTGTTAGGGTCATTCCTCAAATCCTATGGGAATAGAAAAACATGATAATTCAATAGATACAAAAGTTGGCACAAAGGAATAGTGACCAATAGATTACCTTCTTGTTGCCAACGAGGATAATGGGCACGTTGGGGCAGAAATGCTTCACTTCTGGCGTCCATTTCTCAGGAATGTTCTCTAATGAGTCTGGTGAATCAATGGAGAAGCACATGAGAATGACATCTGTGTCTGGATATGAAAGCGGTCGCAGTCTGTCATAATCTTCCTGGCCAGCTGTGTCCCAAAGGGCCAGCTCCACCTGATTTCACATAAGAATATCACATTAACATGACGTTACAAAAATAGCTTACACCAGTAAGTAACAACAATGCCACGCAATTGTTTTACCTGTTTCCCATCCACTTCAATGTCCGCAACATAATTTTCAAAAACAGTTGGGACGTAGACCTCAGGGAATTGGTCCTTGCTGAATACTATGAGAAGACATGTCTTACCACAGGCACCATCACCTACTATGACCAATTTCTTCCTAATGGCTGCCATGAATTCTGGAACAAACAAGAATATAATGAATCAGTGGTTTCAATAAAGTGGTGTAGACGCTACTTGCAGTCTGACAATTTAAGCTTAAAAAAAAAATTCAGAAATTTTGTTTGAACAGACACCAAATAAGAAGGAAATTACACATATTATGGCTCCTAGAACTCCAGAACACAGGACATTGCCATCTCTCACAACTAAATCATGAGGAAGCAGTCATTCAAAGACAAACTGCAATGCACATGTTAACAAAGGAAAAGTAATAAGAGTGACGTCCTAAAATTGTGAATTTACGGAACAGTGCACAAACATTGTGCAGATCTATTTCATTACTGTGATTGATTTGTGATAAATATTCTGTCTGTTTGATAGAACTTGTGGTACAAACATGTATAAAAAAGCTACTAAAACAAGGAAAAAAAGGGGGGGAGGGAAAACCATGGCTATAACTCAATCATCTTACATAACACATAAAGTACACTTAAAAGGCACTACACAGCATAGTATATAAACAAAGGATTGACAGTGCATCTCAAAGTGTTTACATTCTCTTCACAGTTCAAGCAATAGGTTGCATGTTAGTAAGACTGAAGAGGTACTAACTGAACCAATTATTATAACACAGGCCAGAGATGCAGCTTCAATGACTTGTATTAGAGGTGTGCAGAAACATAATGTGGAAGCATCCCGGGAAACAGTTACTTGAAAGAGTACTTTGAAGAAGTGTCCGCGTCAAGAAGCCGAAGTACATAATGTATTAACGACCAAACATAATTGTAATTGACAATTTCAGAATGTATTAATCCTAAATCACACCCAAACAAAATGAATCTTGATGAGATTGCTCCAGCTATGCACACTATCTATTGCTACAACACTCAATTTGACATTAAATGTATGGATGACTGACACACATAGTACAAAATACAGCGTGCATTCTGTCCAAGATCTACCCCACTAAGCTACCAGGAGAGGGGAAGCAAAATTTCACAATGAGAATCAACAAGAGTACACCTTTGCCCCTTTCAATTTTCAAACCATTCAAGACTAAATTCAATTATTTATGCGTGGATGAAATTGGATAGAAATATGTAAGGCAAGAGAAGTTGACACCAGATATTATTATAAAGAGGAGTAAAGGACTCGCACATCAGTGAAAAAGTACAGATAACTTGACAAAGCAAACAATGCACCTAGAGACAGTTTCTTAACCCATGTATAACATGACCATGTATACCCTGTCGCATTGAGGAAAAATTAATTTCTTTAAGTAATTTTATAAAGTGGCCTATACAAACATATAGAGCCAGCTCCAGAACAATACAATACAAAAACCAAAGCTTTTCATATGCAGCATATTACTCATATTTTGATTGAAGATCAAGTTCACAGAGACCTACAGTAGTCTTAAATCCCAAGATGCCAGACCCAACGATCTGAAAACAAGTTTTCTTCTGTCACGGCTACTTCAGAGCACACACAATTAAGGAACAGGCGTGATGCGGTGGCACCCTTTGCAATACATGCATGCGTGGCAAGGTGTGCTAGGTACTACAAACTTGGTACATCTTCAACAACCCAACTCCTGACTGATGGTTGTGAAGCAAATACAAGGACAGGAGCTGTGAAGTGACAATGCAACAAGAGAACCTGTCTTACCTGACGTGGAGGCATTTCCAGAAGCACAATTCCCAAAAAGGCGGGCAAGATGGTCCATCGAGAAAATGCAAGGAAGTGGTACTTTTCAATCAATTGAAAGCATCTGAGCAGACCCTAGAAATTTTACCTTATTTAAATTCAACGATTTCATGGATTTGGCAAATTAATTCATAGGCCACATTGATTCAGCTCACTGCTACAATCCATTACACACTTGCAACTACAATAAAAGCCCACCTCAGGTGAAAGCTTTAAATATGAAGCTACTTGAAAAATATTGGGATAAGTAAAATTAATAATATGGTTGATCTTATCCACATTCTTGGGAAGTGCTGGGATTCTAATCTAGTATAAGGTCTTTGTAAAATTAACAAGATACAGCAAAGAGGAACAATGTAATGATACGAGAAAACATTACACAAAATAAAAAGGTATATTTGACAGACAGCTTGATAGAAGGGCATTTAGTCCTAAACCTAAATTTGCTTGCAGTTACAAACTTTTCCTCTTCTATAATATACATAGGAAATACTGCTTTAAAATTTGGTTGCCTTAAAAGAATGATTTACTCCCTAGTCACTGAAGAAAACTTGAATGTCTAATATGGAGGAGACTCAAGGCTAATAAATAATAGTTAAAGGTTAGGAATAGAAGCAGGGGAAAAGTCGCTACGTAATTGCAAAAAAGGTACACACAATGATCAGAACTGAAGAAGGAATAAATTTGGAGTTACAGAGTACGGATAAAGACATGAATATGGATGAAAATGAGAGGAAAGATGGTAAATCATACAGGAACACAAATTCATAACTTACTAGGTGTGACGGACCTAACCCAACCTAAACAAAATTACACAAACCAATTCGACTAACTGCAGGATGGATACTCTTAGCAATGATAAGCGACAACAAAATTTTAGGAGAGGGTAAATAAATGAAATTTTACAAATGAGTAGCACGTGAAATGATAAGTGACACGGCGTAACCAAAACGACTACCGCAGCCTAGGCAGGCACCAGGTTTCCAGCCTTGATATCCAACACCAGTGACTTGGCTAACCATTAACAGTAGGAATATTTACAAGAAGAGGCCTGAAGGACCAGAAATACTCACAAAGTATTCTTAACACAGAATTAACACTACTTTCAACACAGCACAAACCGAAATAGGTAAACAGAACACCGTAAGCCTGATCTGGCAACCGGAGAGTCCCAAGACGCATGATATTCCCGGCTCATCGGCTCTAATATCGGAAATTTTTGCACCAAAACATTCTGCTAGTTGCCACAAACCTTACCCGAGCAGTTTTTGCGGTCGCTTACTACAACAAAGAAGGGAAGTATAGACGATATGCCAAGTATTTACCTCTGATTAAACACTCAGACTCGTCACCGAAACACAATGGCTGCCGATACAGGCCACACCTCAATCTGAGAGCTTAGGGTGCCTTCGTCTCGCTCGCCTCTCCGAACCGCGCGGCGTCGCGGCGCTCAAGGACTGGGCGTCGGAGTAAGAATAACCGTGATGCAAGACACTGTCCTATTTTGACAGCCACAAGTGGTCGTCTACTGTTAAATCAACTTTGTTACCAAGTTTAGGAAAGTAATGCCAAGGAAAGTTGTGGAATCTGTGAAATCATCCAAACCGAAAACGCTTTGAATGAAAGTTGCCGGCTCCGCATTTCAGACTTTGCGGCGGTCAAATAATGTTCAAAGCCTGCTTCCAAGAATCAAAATCGACTTTTATAATTATTTGACGCTGTTCCGTCTTTTTTAGCCTGCGGGTTTTCATGTATTTTGACTATGACAGCGTTGCTTCTAGTTACAGTCGCGCAAAATGTGAACCACTGCTAGCCTCAAGAATTTCAAGCTTCCCCCACCATGCCGCCCCCACCACCACCACCCACCTCCTAAACTACTCTAATGGCAATTTTCTTTCATACTTTTGACTTTTGTTCAATTTTTCCGGTTTCGCTCAGCTTAGCTTCCCGAACGTGCGATTTAAACATAAAAATCACTTCCCCATCGCAAATCTGCTCGAATGTTCTTGTTGACGAGTGGGGTGAAAAAAGGGGGAGCCGTGGATGGGGGGGAGGGAGAACCGTCGAATACCGGCGCGGCGTCGCGGGGATGTTTGAATGATCTCATGGC